>OU015742.1:155158457-155185681 GCA_907169655.1 Acomys percivali | reverse complement strand
TGTGTGTGTGTGTGTGTGTGTGTGTGTGTGTGTGTGTGTGTGTGTGTCATTAACAACAAACATAGAATTCAGGAAATTAATAAAGTGTTCAAGGTAGTGTTGTTTTTTAAACAAATTCCAAATATTTGATATTAGCAATGAAGAGTCAAAAGCCAGATGCTGGACTGAAAGCCTGCTATCTCAGAGAGGTGGAGAGAGAAAGCACCCACCTGACCTTCCTACTCAGCCAGCTTCCCAGAAGGAAAAAGCCCCTTCTCTTTCTCTATCCACCTTTCTACTTCCTGTGTGTCTCTCCATTCTTCCTCCCAACATCAACATCCTTTCACTTACTGAGCCATCAGCACAACTTGAAACAGATTGTCCAAGTATATAATCTCAGGGTTCACAGTGTGATCAAATATCCTGCAACAAGTTAGGGAGATAGAATTAAGTGATATAAGGGAAAAAAGAATAATGGAACAGGTAACATTAAATTGGTTAGGAGATAAGAGGTCAAGATAGAGGAAGGGATCTAATATTGGAGACAACTCAGGCTAAAAATCTGTTTTAAAAAGTCATATATAAACTTAGTACTATTGAAACTTCTTAAAATATTGTTGTGTGACAAACTTTTCTTGGGGAGATACACATACACATCTCTAGTCATCCAGATAGACCCTTATGACAGACCAAATATACCACCAAACTCCAACTTGGTGAGGCAGTGAGTTTTACTGGAGTTACTTATAGAATTTTAGATGTTGAGGTCACTTACAACAGCAGAAATAACTCAGTGACAGCTGTATCACCAGAGCCCTTCCCAGCATGGGGAACACTTACCAGGCTGGGAACATGATGCATAGGACACAGCCTGGAGGCAGCTCAGCTGGCTGGAGAGTATGAATTCCAAGTGACTCTGGGTTTCAAAGCTGCTGCTTGGCTGGTTTCTGCATATCCCAGGTTCTGGTTTGGTCTAGGGGTCTTCTTTGCAGCATTTATGGCTTACTCTGACAGGAAAGGGCCTAGGGAAGCTGGTCAGATTCAGTGACCGGAGTTATTATCAGTAGTTTACCTCTTGCTTAAGGAGCTGCACTGCAGGATGGAATGTTTCAATACTGGAGGATGCACAATATATACATATAAAAATAATTTAAATGATTTACCCAATAGCAAGGTAACAATGTTCCCAGTGACAATACAGGCCAATAAAACAAAACAACACAAAAAATAGCCGAGTGACAATAATGAGACATGTATTTTGGAGTTTTCAACCTGTGAGTTCCCGTAGTTCCTCAAGCATTAAAGGTTATATATAATCATTGAACTTGAGTTATATTTTTAACGGAGTAGAAGACAACACTGAGTTTCTGGTTTTGTCCTATCAGAAGTGCATTCCGTCACCACAGTTTATTGCTGTTACTGTTGACCTTCATCAGTTTCCTGAATAATGCTTCCACACTGTAAACTAATTTTATTCAGGCTTGGCTTTTGGTCTTGGATGGCCTAGGACATGGTGGGCCAAGGAAGAAGAGAAAACCTGGTGACAGTTGTCTATCGGTTCTTCCTCCAGCTGCTGAGGCCTCACAGTTTGTTGAGGTCTGTGAAGTTAGGCTGTTGCAGAACCAGTAATATAGGGCCCATGACAACAATGCTATTGTAGAGAAGCTGAAGACTTCACCAATAGTGTCAACTGAGTAGTAGAGTCCTCCTAAGTTAAGACAAAGAAAGAAGTGACTAGTGACTACAGGAGACCCATTTATGCACTGATGAATCTTGCTGCAACTTCAGCTTTCAATTGGTGATATATATTTTAAGAGAACAAGCTGGATCAGTTTAGAAAAGCTTTGGAACTGACTCAGAAACTGGCTAAGACTCTTCCACAACCATTTTGCATGTGGTTTATACATGCAGAGGCAAAAGATGAAAAAGAAGGAAGAGAAGCAGGTACTGAAGAGGTTCCTGCAGAGCAAGTAGCTGACTGAGAAGGAAGATTTCCCCCTGTTTGGCTAGGAAATCTTGGAGATGGCTCATGTGAGAAATCTTCACAGATGCTCTGAATACATGCAACATCTGCCACAGCCTCTTCAGTCACTGCCAAAGCTAGGAGACAAGTGGCATCAGGATGCATTTGCTCTATCTGGCTAACCACTTCAGTCCATCACTAGCCCACACTGCCTCCATTGCAGTAACTACTGGACTCACAGCATGCCTGAAGTCTTCAACTCTGAGAAGCAGAAGCCAACTCATCTAAGTAGCTGTGTATTAGGACATGGGTCCCTGTTGTTAATGGTCTGATACTTAGATCAGGGTCTGGAACATCCATGTGACTAATGAAGTACCTCCCTTATTGGTAGTTGCTGTTAATGTGATGCAGTAAACACATCCTGATGGATCTTGGGGGAGGAGCAGTATGTGTGTGTGTGTGTGTGTGTGTGTGTGTGTGTGTGTGTGCATTTGTGTGTCTAGCTATCAGAAGGAAATATATATTTTCTCTGTCCTTCCATACTGGACTGTAAACAGAAATCATAATGCCATTCATAATCAGTGAGAAGTTATTATTTATTCTTTTAGGATAGAAGTTTCACATAAATTAATTGGAATTTAAATGAACACCAATATAATATCTTATACCAAAGATCCAATTATTGATATGTATATATATTACCATGAGCTCATGAACATTTAGTTCATATTTTGGATTATAAACTAAGGCAACTTATTTTTGCCTCTGCTGAACACTACTCTAGATCTGGCTATAAAGATCTCTCTTAACTACTCAAATTTCATTTTCTTTTGTTAGTGTTATTAATATTTCATTACATTCTGATAAAATTATATATCCCTAAATAATTTGCATAATTCTGGCTTTATTTTATACTTCTAGAATTATTCATTTTTATAGGTAGTTATAGCTTCTTATTGTTAAAGTATGTGTTGAAAATGAAGATTTGAAGAGTTTGTCTGTATTTGCATATCACTGTTTCTAGGATGCTTTTATTGACACAGATATTAGGCTATCAATATTTTGACACCTTCACAACTTATTGAGGAATGATATATGTTATGAGTACATATATCTATATTCTTGTATGTAGGGATGAAAAAAAACAGAAAGTGCATATACCCATACTTTTAATGCACACACACACACAAACACACAGAGATATATGTGTATGTGTTTGTATATGTATATGTATATATAGTGTCAGATAATAAAATAATTTTTTCATGAAATATTATTTTTATGAGATAATTTAATTAACATATTTTAAAAGTAATTTTGAGCCAATGATCATGGAAGAAAATGCTCTCATCTACTTGTTGATAATTGTGTTCTTCCTAACACTCCTTTCAGAAGATAACATGGCTACCAAAAAGGCATAGAGAATCAATTAGTATTTCTTTTCCTGCTTGCCTAAAATACAAAATCTATTTTCCTTTATCAATTTCATAATTTATGTTTCATAATTTATGTTAAGAAGTGGCAGTTTATGAAACTAAATGTCCCATAACAGTTAAACATAGCCATAAATCCTTCTTCTAAAGAAGGCTAATTTCTTTTATAAATTGTTCCTGGGAAAATGGTTTAGTAAATCCTTAAATGACTCTTTTAATTAAATTCCATGAGTATCTGTATACTGACTTTCAGGGAGGGAGACTTAGAGGAAACTGCCATGTTGTAATCTTAGAAGACATGTTTGAAAAGTCTCCATCTTTAGACAAAGGAGTTGGGGAATCAGTTGTAAGACAAGGTGGAAACACAGAAGCTAAATATGGAGCAGTAGACACACAGGAGCGGAAGGCCCCACCAGGGTCATTCCTTTTGTTGCTCACATTATGCTTAATTGCTTACTAGCTTTGCTCAGTGAATATTTTAGGAAAGAAATGGTTCTATAAGACCTTTGTTTAAAGGGCTCTGCATACAAATAAATAATTTGTCCAAGAAAACATGACAAATTTTTTTCTGTACTTTCAGAAGAATTCACTCAATAAACAAAATTCTTCAAGTGGAAGTGTTCCTCAAATGATGTCTAAAAGCCCAAATAATTGTTGTTGAAATGACATCATTGGGGAATACATAAACAAAAGTTAGAATTATTGTGGCACAGCATTCCGGAAGAGGGAACTGTTTTCTTGGAGGCTGACAGTATTTAGTTTTACACGTTCCTATGAGAGGTAACAATGCTCTACAGCTTTGGAGCCTCAATCTAATTACTACTATCTAATTCCAAACACAAACTTCATAGCCTCAAACCACAGACTGATAAATAACAAAACAAAACTAGAGAGAATGTATTCTCTGACTCATAGCCAAGTTTATAGTGTAAAACTTTAAGTGGAAGAAGAACATATCCTGTTTTTCTGATGACCTACAGCAAAGTTTATTCAAGAGAATACCAATTGGGCAAGAGCCACAAATTCACCTCAACAAGATTAGGAGATCTGGGTGTGGTTGTAAATTGCTCTTTCCTTTCTTAAAGCAAGCTTCTTCCTGGTATCACAACAGCAGCAGCAACAGCAACAAAATGAAATACAAGGTGAATAAACAGATGATAAAGATTTGCCCAATTCTATTGAAGATGGAAAATAAGTCAGAACCAATAACAAAACAACTGTGAAAATAAACAACTGAAGGAATTAAGGCAGGGAGCAGCTCCGATACTCTTCTGCCTTAGCACACTGGAAGAGAACACAGGAGCCATGGGCAGAACAAGGCCAAGTGTCAACAGTAAGTTGTCCAAGCCGGAGTCCAATACAAACAAATGTGTATAAGCAATGTTTCTCTATGTGGCATACCGGTGGTCTGAAACACTCCAAGGGCGATGACCACAAGTTTTGGAGAGTGTTTATTTATTTAGAGGAGATGGTATGGATATGTTTTTTAAACATAAGCAATTCACTCAGCACTTATTTTCATTACCTTGCACAATTATAAGTCTCTGCATTCATTCGAAAGAGAGTCTTCTAAGGCTAAAGTAGCAGTTCCTCTAAAATAAATATGTTTTTACTCTGAGTGCTTTTCAACTGGTTTGGATAAGACCCTCCCAAACTACTAAAAACAGTCCCTAAATATAAACTGTATCTACAAATGCCTTCACAGGAATACCTTGATTAGACTTTGATATAACTGGGTACAATAGCTCTTCTAAAACGACACAGGAAACTAACCATTTGTAATCTTCAATCAGGATGTTCTTTCTCTTTATCTCATTCTCTTCCTAAACGGAAAGCTTTATATTTCACATGATGTTTGAGTTGACTTTTTGAAAGGTTTTGCTTCTTTCCAATGCAATTTATTTTACAGGTGTGATAAGAGTTCTTTATAAATTGTATATTATGACTGTTATTACTACTATATAGAAAAGCAATTTTAATATAATTAGATTGAACCAGCCACCTTTTTGAAAAATACTTTTTCATAAAAAATAAATTTTCTGGAGGTGGAAAGCAGGTGCATCATCTATTTTTGTATTCTAACATTTTTCTTGTTATATAAAGGGACATTAAGTATTTAAATGTGACAGGTGCATTTAAGTGCAATTAGACTTATCCTAAACAGACACAAACTACACAAAAGAATTTTTGTTGAGATTATGACTTTTTATGATTGGTTTTTATTGAAGTTTTGCATGTGAACCAAGACATAAATAATAAATCTAATGATGGTATAGAAATTAGTCTAAAATTTAGATTGCTATAAACACTTTTATAAAACTTAATGGCACAGAAAGCTGATGATGAGGCTAAAGATGGTGGGACAATGGTATCTGTGAGTGTAAATGTCATCAAAGTATGAAAAAAAATATAAGAACAAAACTCAAGTAAATGCAGAGAACCAAACTTTCACATTCTTCAGTGAGTCTCAGTAGTCCTCGACATGGATAGTTCTAATATTTATATTTTATTAATTCCTAATAAAATTATCTCTTTTTTCTTTTTTGATTTCCTAAGATTTCTCTCTTTTAGTAGAATGTAGTTAAATGTCCCAGATTGAAATTTTCCAACAAACGTTTGAACATGTCCATACAATAATAAAAGTTAGATTCTCTTTTTAAAGAAGAGATTTTTTAAAATTACATTACAAAGTTCCCAAGTTATTGAGACAAAATGTTATTTTTATTATATGTACAACAATGTACTTACTAAAATAGATAGTCCCACATTGTGCTATTCAGGCTCCAAGGAGAAAAAAAATCATCAATTATCTTACTCAATTGTTACCCTTGGGAACTATATGACTCCTGTGCCATGGAAAAAAAATGCCCACTCTCATGCAATAGTGGCATTAATAGTGTGAGGGTAACCAACCTCTCTGTGATTAAATTTGAGGTCCATTCCATAGTAGGGAATTTGTGTTTGCTAATATAATATCTGTCAAAAATACATGACATGGAAGGTGATCGATCCTTAGCAGACATCATTGATTATTTTAATCAAGCACTGTTAAATTGCCTTCTAAATACTTATATTTATACTTATAGGCAACTTCTATTTTAACCTTAGAAGACTCTCTTTCTAATGAATGCAGAGACTTATAGTTGTGCAAGGTAATGAAAATAAGTAATGAATGAATGCTTATGTTTAAGAAATATATCCATACCATCTCCTCTAAGACTCAGTGAAGAGTATGAAGATGGGACAGAAAGAATATAAGACTAAGAAGATAGGAGAAGGGCTGTAAAAGTGCTACCACCTGTGAAGAACACAGCCCCTGCAGTCAATAACTCAAAGCAGCTGCAGACACCTGCACTAGTATGTACAAGAATATCCCAATAAACAATCAGAAATGGATGGAGGATTGACTCGGAGGCCCCACCCTTCACTATTGAACTACTGGCCACGGATAGATTCATGAGGATGAGAATCATCACCATCAGTTGTGTACTCACTGGTGACCCCACTGGCCTCTAAGGGAAGATCCTTGTGCCAACGATCACACAGATGAACTCGCTTAAACTAAATGGGGCTACAAGTCTATAAATCATGAATCTAAAATTCATCTGTTTTGGATGAGGGTGGGGTTGTTAATGGCATAGACTAGAGATAAGAAAAGATGAGGGCAGAGAGGAGCCAAAATGTGTCATACACGTGTATCAAATTATAGAGGAACAAGCAATTAAGCAAATAAAGAATTGGGAAGTGTTTCTGTTTCACTGGACACATTTGGACAGGAAATATAAATAAATAGTCTTCCCAAACTAACTCTTGATTTAGATGAAGAGAAATTCTTTGAACTTAATGTGCTCATAAAGCCCCTCAGGTTGAGCTTATTTCTATGTTTTCAAATTTGAATGTATGACTCATCCCTACAGGTAAACTTCTGACCAAGAAAATGAGCCAGGGAGTACTGAAGCTATGAGGCAGCTCAGCTGGCAGAAACACCAAAAATCCTATTGATCTCGGCTCAAGAAGGGGATGCGTCTTGGGAACTAGGCTTGAAGATACATTTCCTGAGTACCTTCCTAAGTGATGATGCTACCCACCAGTCTCAGAATAGACTGTCCCAACTACAGCTACCATGTCAATCACCTATCCCTCTTAACTTCTGCGTTGAGTCCATCCTGCAATACCTTGCCAGGCAAAAAGATACTGAAAATCTCCTGTTACTGAAATACAGGTTTTAAAACAGAATTTATTGCTAAATATATTGCAGACCTTTAATTGTCATCAATCACGTAAGGCATGGGTAGATGGTAAATTTTATTAAAACGATATCTTATGTTATATGACTAAAGTTAGGATGAATGATAGTTTTACAGTCTCAAAGAGTAAGTTCTCATTTGTCACTAACAGCCATCAACAAAAGCATACATAAAAATGCCTCACCTTACTAACCAAAAAATAAAGACAAAACATAAAGAAAAAAAGAAAAGTCTGCATAACAGTCAGACACATCGAATTAGATGTGTTAGTCTCTGAAATGCACCTTCCTTTATCAAACTATTGGCTTTTCTTTTCCTTCATATATTTTCTCTCTTTATCTCTATAAAATGCCTTTTCTTATCCCTGTGTATTATTTAATTTCCCTCAAATCCCAGCCTCTATTCCCACAAGTTTATAATGGTGTATGACAAATACCTACACCTTTGTCGACATAGGATTGTGCACCTGCAGGGAGCTCTCCTCCTGCTGACTGAAAAAAACAAAATCATTAAATTCTATTTTTCAAATTATGCCCCTCTGCCTCCTGCTGCTGTAATCTGATATGGAACATAGGAAGAGCCTGCTGCCCTGCCATAATGAAATGGTACACTCTAGCAGCAGGGCCTCTGACAATATCAATTTTAAATGCTTTTAAATAAACACATCTCACATGAAAGAAGTCTAGCACTTTCATAAAAGAACGATCAAAATATTTGCTGTGTACCTGCAGTACTTGTTCTGGCTCATGTGAAGAAGAAGAAAAATGGCAGCCACTCCAAGTGGCTTCTCTGACAAAGAGAATCACCTTGGTAATTAAGCATTCTTATGGAAAAAGAGTGGCGAAAGGAGAAAACAAAGCAAAAGGAAAAGTTTATATCAGGGTAAAATCATATAGACGAAAGAATCTGCCAATAAAATTCTGGAATTTGCAGGAGTGGGTGAAACAGGCATTCATAAAACATTTGAGGGAATGAGGAGGTGCTGATTTTTGATAGTGGTTATTAAGAAGCACATTCATAAACTCAACCCAGATTTTTTTAACTTGGCAACATTAATAGTTCCACTTTTAATTTCCCGTGGTCCTCTAAACATGAATAATTAAGTTGATAGGACAAAGCTTTGTTATCTTATCACATGTGTGGCTTAAATAATAAATTATCTATGACAAGGTTTACATGTGGAATATAATGCCTAGAGCCTGTGTCCCATATAGCTGTTTGTGCTTCCCACTGTTTATGTTGGCACATTTTGATTCTTTTATAGTTCATTATATTAGATATCTTTTATCATATGTAAACAAGTTTTGAGAAAATTATATATAGTTGTTTATAGACAATAGCACAGTCCTGACTTTATACACATACTAAACACACACATATACATACACACACATTCATACATATGTACATATATACACATAAAGTAGGCTTTTTACTACAAATAGTTTACTCTATGTTAAAAAAAAAAAGCTTGCAGATTTCATAAATTAACTCAAGACAACAATTAAGGGATTTTCTTCAGTATTTATCAGTAACTGATTTAGGTACATTTCTCATTGTTATGATAAAACACCTGCCAAAAGCCATGTAGGCAGGAAGTAGTTTATTTTAGCTCAACTTGAGGGTACCATCCACAGTGTCATGGCCACAGGAGTGTGAGGCAGCTCATGGTAACATACCCACAGTCATGAAGTGGCGAGAACTCAGTTCACTCTCTCATTTCTTCAATCTACTATCCTGGCCCAGAGGATGATGTCCACTTCAGAGTACATCTTCTTGTTAAATAAGCGCCTCCGTAGACATATCTGAAAGACAGTTTCTGTGGCAATTCTAAATCAATTCAACTTGACAATGAAGGTTAACTATCACAGTGAATTATATTAAGACAGAAATAAAACTTACTTATTTGAGCTGAGGTGTACCCAGTTGGTAAACTGCTTGCTTAGCATGCATAAGGTCCTGGGTCCATCCTCAATACATCATAGAATTGGTGAGATGCTCCTAATGGATCCAGCATTTTGTAGGTAAAGACAAAAGGATAGGAAGTGTAAGCTTGTCTTTGGCTGCATAGTGGGTGCAAAATAAAACGAAAACTGTTCATCTGGGGAGAAGCCTTAGATTTGGAAATTTCTGCAAGTAAGACTTTGTTGAGATAATAGGAAAGGTTACATCCCTCCTTTGCCACAGATGCTGGACTTCCCTCTTTAGCCCTAAAGGCTGAGCATGGGAGAAATCCAAAAGTGACAAGAGAATTTTCAGAATGACAACAGCCCAGCATAACATGGAAGATCTCTGAAGGATGAATAAGAGCTAATCATGATAGGTTTTGAAACACACATTCATGCACATGCCTATCTATCAGTTTTTTTTTTCTGAGCAGTTCCTGAGATTTCATATTTAGTGTCAGTTTTGCTCTCAAACACATCCTGGTGTGGCTAAAACCTAACAGGACAAGAGTAATGACAAGGCTGTCTTTGTTGTTGTTGTTGCTGCTGCTGCTGCTGCTGCTGCTGCTGTTTCTTCCATGATAGGTATCTTCAATGTCTTTTCCTCCAATCTCACATACGACTTCTTACACTATCAATTGACATATGAGCTCCTGCACTTGTGATCTCAGATAGCTTGGTGAAAGGGTAACAGTTACATTATAGTAATTCTGGAGTACCTTATCAGAAGCCTTTAGTATCTGCCCAAAGGCTTACTCACAGACAAGTATTTGTTACTTTGATCACAGCTGAGCTAAAACTGTCAAAGAAGAAGCCATACAAGGACAAACAAGTTTAATTTACCTCACAGTTTGCCAGTATAGTCTTGTTTGAGTAGAAAGTCACAGTAGCAGGAATGTGAATGGCTGGTCGCACTGACTCTGCAGTCAAGGAACACGGGGTGATGAATGTTGGTGTTAAGTTCCCCTTTCTCTTCTTATTGAGTCTAGGACCCTATTCCATAGAATAATGCAAGCCATATTCAGAATGGGTATCCTCATCTTAGTTAAGCCAATACAAAAATAACCTCCAGACATACCCAAGTATTTTTCACCTAAGCAATTCTAAATCCCAGCAGTTTTTACAATCAAGATTTGTTATCATAGAACACTTCCTCTCAGAAGCCAACCTTAAGCTGCACAAAGAGGTTATGTGAAGGGAGGTGACACAGTAGACAGTCCCTAGTGTTAGAACTGAATCTTGATTTCACAAGCCCATAGAAAATTAATAGTAACTGCAGAATAAAGCAATCATCTCTAAGGCTGAGATTATTAAAGCTATCAGTATATCTTAATCTCCCCTCAATTAAAAAGAATGCAAAATAATGTCATTGAGCTTTAGAATATAGCCACAGAATAGCTCTTACACGAAGTTTTTAGTCTTATCTGCAGTTAGCTACTAAGCTAATGATTAAAATGAATATTGACCAAAAAATGTAATGTAACCTTTTTTGAGTACAAAGAATAAATCTTATAAAAGCAACTATGATAGATAAGACTTACTCTAATGTCTAATATGTTTCCTTCTATTTCAAAAAGAACTGTACCCTCTTCAAAGAAATTCATAACTTTAATATACAGCATTGAAATGCACTAAATTCAAATATTCATGTTGGTTCCAGTTGAATACTTAAAACCCATGGAGTATCACGCACATCTGTAGTGTGCTTATTAAACTGAATAAATCATAAACACAAAGAATTTTGAATTTCCTGCTATAAGTCACTGATTAAAGTTTGAATGCATCATTTAATTCAAAGGGAATTGTGGAGGTGTATCTAAGACCTACAAAATAATCCATGAAAAATGTTTAAAGTATCAAGGTTAGGATGTACCCTAAATCACAAAAATAAATAGGCGTGAAAAGATACATATTTTCTCTTCCATTACATTTATGCTCTTGAATATTTATAGATTACAAGGACTAGAGAGATATTCCAGTAAGAACCCCTGTAAAGTAGCCTGGCATGTAGAGACAGAAAATCCCTGTAATGCACTGGTTATGAGGGAAGATCAAGGAGCATGAGAGAGTTAGTCTCAGAGAAGGCAATGGGAATGTCTCTTGAGGAATGACACCCAAAGTTGTCCTGTGGCTTCCACATACTCACATGTGCATATCCACTTGTGTGTACATGCACATAAATATAATTGAAAATATTTTAATTATATTTTTATCAAAATAATACTGACTTTTAAAAAAACTATAACACCTATAATGGTAAGTTAACATACTGCCTACAAACAAAATTTCCCATTGTTCAAAGTCAAATATATATTGTGGTTTTTTTTATTAATTAATTTTTTCTTGTTACATCTCTATGGTTATCCCATCCCTTGTATCCTCCCATTCTCCCCTCCCTCCCATTTTCCCCTTATTCCCCTCCCCTATGACTGTTCCTCAGAGGGATTATCTCCCTCTGTATATGCTCATAGGGTATCAAGTCTCTTCTCAGTGACCTGCTGTCCTTCCTCTGAGTGCCACTAGGTCTCCCCCGCCAAGGGACATAGTCAAATGTGAGGCACCAGAGTACGTGAGAAAGTCATATCCCACTCTCCACTCAAGTGTGGAGATTGTTCTGACCATTGGCTAGATCTGGGTAGGGGGTTAAATTTTACCGCCTGTATTGTCCTTGGCTAGGGCCTTAGTTTGAGCAGGACCCCATGACCCATATCTGCCTATCATAATGTTCTACTTGTAGGTTTCTAGGACCCACTGGATCCTTCTACATTGCTATTCTCCCATTGTTCTCTCATCTAGAGTCCCAATAGGATGTCTTCCCCTTGGTCCCAGTTTCCTGGTAAGGGAAGGCTTTCATGGGACATGCCCCTTGGGCTAGTATGCAGATATAAGTGAGTATATACCATTTGAGTCTTTCTGCTTCTGGGTTAACTCACTCATTATGATCATCTCTAGCTCAATCCATTTGTCCACAAATTTTGTGAATTCCTTGTTTTTAATAGCTGAGTAGTATTCCATAGTGTATATGTACCACAGTTTCTTTATCCATTCTTCTACTGAGGGACATTTAGGCTGTTTCCATGATCTGGCTATTATGAATAAGGCTGCTATGAACATGGTTGAGCAAATTTTCTTGCTATGTGCTGGTGCATCTTCTGGGTATATTCCAAGGAGTAGAATAGCTGGGTCTTGAGGAAGCCCTATTCCCAGTTTTCTGAGATAGCACCAGATAGATTTCCAAAGTGGTTGTACTAGTTTGCATTCCCACCAGCAATGAAGGAGTGTTCCTCTCTCTCCACATCCTCTCCAGCATGTGGTGTTGCTTGAGTTTTTGATCTTAGCCATTCTGATGGGTGTAAAATGGAATCTCAGAGTTGTTTTGATTTGCATTTCCCTGATGACTAAGGAGGTTGAGCATTTCTTTAAGTGTTTCTCAGCCATTTGATATTCTTCTGTTGAGAATTCTCTGTTTAGTTCCAAGTCCCATTTCTCAATTGGGTGTTTTATTTAGTTGGCATGTGTATATAAATTCAGGAAACAAGACAGCTCCAAGATGCAAGGAGTCTCAGTTTATCCAAGGGAAAAGAACTCTTGAACTTGGAAGAATCTTGGATTCATATCAAAATCCCCTGGGTGGCCTTTAAATGTCCCACTGACCTAGCAGAACCTCTCACAAATTAAATATGCATCTCTTGAATAAAGCAGTAGGCATTTTTTCAAAACATCCAAGTAAGTCCTTGTGTTCCTGTTTGAGTACCACTGACCTGTTGCTTCATATAACCAGAAGCTACAGGGGATACTGTTATTAAATTTGACTGTTCAGGCATCACTATTCCTAGCCTTTCCTATGGCCTTCCCTAGCATGCAAAGCATAGTTGGTAAGTGTATTAATGATAAAATATTCAGAATTAACAAGCTGCGTGTGAATATGATATGAAATATTCAAGGGCTAAATATGTCTTATATTGTTAAGGCATCTTACATTCTGGGTAGGAAATGTCCCACAGACAGGTAGTACAAAAAAAAAAAAAAAAACTTTAACTATAAAAAGTAATGTGGCCAAAGTTTCAAAATAAAGTGTATTCTGCTAAATTTTTCATTGCTAATGGAGAAGGAAACTATATGTAAGTGAAAAAGGAAGGCTTGGAAAAAACAAAAAGAATGGAAAGGAGGATTATAATTAACTCTGCAATACTAAAGTAGTGAAGGATTCCATCATTAAGGAAATTTCAGTTTACCATATAAACAGACTGATAGAAAAGTAAATACAGATGTGGTTTTCACATATATTACCAATATGACTTCTCATATTGGCAGCCTTGTTGAGGAAGCCCAGCATAGAAACAAAGATATTTGAGCAGAAAACACACACAACACCCACATGTCAGTTTCTAGATGCCATTTTTCATAAAAGGAATAAGAGTCCAGTAATGAAGTGCTCTATAGGTGGGGCATAGGTAACTCAAAATGATCATGAAGACTTGGAACACAAGGGAGTACAGACATGCTCTGGTACTAAGGGGTAAGGAAATTAGCAACAACAAAGGACACAACCATAAGGATTAATCAATGGTCAATGCTATAGCAATTAGAGCAACCAAAGAAATATTAGAACACTTAGTTATAACACAAAGTACGTAGTGAATGTCTAAATCTATTCTAATATTAGTAAATAGCCAAATAACTAACTGGACAAGTATCGATTTTTTTTCCTCATCTAAGAATCCCATTACATATATGTACAAATCCTCCCACAGGCATGGAAACTCATACAGAAATACACACACACACACACACACACACACACACACACACACACACGGAAATTCACACATATATACACATACATACAAACACAGACACACCCACACAATACACATACATACAAACACATGTACAAATAATTGAATTTGAGCCTGACTTAGTAACTCAGTTCCAATGACAGATACAAGGAGGTAAAGGCATTAAAAGCTTGACACACCTTCAACAAATGAAGCTTATTCTCAGTGTGGTCCTGACTATCAGGTGTCTCCTGGTATAATTTGGGGAGCAAAGGTTTCACCTCAGTTCTCTTCCCATGAGCCCATAAACTCAGTGTAACAGCAACACAGCTACTAGTCAGTAATTCAAAAGACATTTAAGGGTATACATAGTAAGAAAAGATTGAAAGATTACTATTAACCAGATGGATATGATGACTAATGCTCTTTGTATTAGCTTCTACAATGGAAAGGAGGATGGCTGAGGGTAGCTTGTGAAATGGAAAGTAAGTTTGCAGCTTACATAAAAGTGAGGTACTAAAATTATTTTCTTAGTTTGCCAAATGTATTTATAAATGTCTGATAATAGCAATGGAGAAAAAATCTCTACACTCTTTTAACTTTTGTTTATGAAGAAAAGAAATATTTTAAAGCTGGCTATGATTGATGACTGCAACTATAATACTCAAGAAACTGAGGCTCAAAGATTGCATGTTCAAGACATCCCCAAGTAAACAGAAGATCGTGCCTCTCATCACAACCATCATCCCCACATAACAAATTTTAAAATAAAAGTTAATATATATATATATATAAAGAGGAAGGCATTCCTCTGGTTCAGTGCTTGTCAACCTTCCCATCTCAGTGCCCCTTTAATATAGTTTCTCATGTTGTGGTGACCCCCAACCATAATATTATTTTTGGAACTACTGTATAACTGAAATTTTTCTACTGTTGTAAATAGTTCTATAAATATCTGTGTTTTCTGGTGGTCTTAGGCAACCCATGGGAAAGAATTGTTCAGTCCCCAAAGAGATCACAAATTACAGGTTGAGAACCATTGCTCTAAGTGCTAAAGCATGGAAAAAGATTGATTTTCATAGACACAGGGTTTTTTCTATTACTAAGGACAGTATTTTAAAATAAAGACCATGTGATAGCTATTAATAACTAAACAAGAAATCTACAGTAAATTCATTTATATTTTACAGCATTCCCAAGGCAGGTGCCAATTGACCCGGGATGTTTATCCAACGAGACAGGGAAAGTAAAAGCTCATTTAAATTAGTTCTGTCTGAACCTCCCTGGACTGTTAGATTATCCCAAGTTTACGACATCAACACAAAGGCAAAAAATGTTATTGTGTAAATTATCTTGTCTCCACATGCATTTATTAGATGGAGTTATATTTTTCTGCATGCCTCCTGAAAGTGATTTCATTCTGTCATGTTATTTCTTTCCACACACACAAAAAAAGAATATGGTTTACTATTGTCCCTTTTCTAGCAAATATTTCTTCTATGGAATTTCATTCACATTTTAGAATCCATCTGTGTTGGAAAACATTTAGAAAACGATATTTTGATTTTTATCTTAGCTTTAATGCTAGTAAACCCCAATGGACCTAAGGATTGAAAGACAGAAACTGCTGCATCAAATGTAAGGCTTTGGTTCCTCAGAAGCCATCCAGGGAGCCAGGGCGCTTGATGGGCTCTTTGATAAGTGAGAGCTAGAGGATAGTGTAACCAAAGGCTTTTTGAGATTCATCCAATCGTAGCAAATTCATGAGGAAGTATTAGTGGGGTCATTTGTTTTCACAAGTGGGATAGAACTGTCATAGGTTTCATTTTGTTTTGTGCGTGCGTATATATGTGTTCTCCAAACTCCATATTCATTTTCATTCAACCTCTTTTGATAATTTTCGTTCTTTCCCTTTATCTCTCGGTCTTCTGTTCCCCCTATTATTGTCCCCTTTCTTCCTTTCTCCCTTCTTGTTCCAGTGCCTCCTTTATTCTAGGTAAGGGTCACAGCACTCAACTACATCCCCAGTTCCCTACATTTTGTAAAGATTTTATTTGGGACAGTCTTAAGGTTCCTGTTAGGTCTCCCTTCTGAGTCAGTACCCCATACAGCCATATTAAAGGGGTGTACCACGCCAACTTGCTGCCTATTTTTAAATAAGAGGGCTACATTCTATTATCTAATCAGGAAGTATGTGCCAGAGAGTACAATGAGAAGGGAAATGACTCAACAGTAAACAGTGTATTTCCCAGCAGCTGCCTTCATAAAGAGCTCTAGTTAACTGTTACTTTGGGGAGTCCCTGAGGATTCAACTTTCCCAGATTTCAGATAGAACCCTCTTCTCACTACTGTGAGTGCTTTGAATTTAAATAGAAAATAAAAAGCTGAGCATGGCAACTTATCACTATGATATGAACAGTAGAGAGGGAGGTTGGGGGTTGATCTGGTTGGTGGCCAAATGAGCAGACTCACATACCCTAAAATGTATGTAACCTTGCCTAAAACCTTGTTCCCCTTTGACTAATAAAAAGCCAACACACCTGGGCAGGGTAAATGGTATAGGCATGGCTAAGGATCTCTGGCTTTTGGGAGAGAGACCTAACGAGGAAGAAGAAGCACATGGCCAATGTGGATGAAGAATTGGCCAAGATGATGGTAATTAACAAATATTTTGGACTATAGATGGGAGGTAGCTTGATAGAAATTTTTAGGAGCAGATGGCATGGGATCAGGGCAGGTATGGGATACCTGCTCTGATATGGGAGATATTTTAGGAGATTAATATCTACCCTGCCCCAGGTTAACTGAGGCCATTTTAAAATATAACAGGTGTCTGTGTCTTCATGTAAGTGGCTTAGAAAATACTGGCATAATAGTAATAATTATAGGGATAGTAACTAATATTTATTAGGCTCTACTTCTAAAATAAACACAACAGAGGGAGGAGCAGGGATATTGTGAGTTTGAGGTCATGCTGATGTACAAAATTATCTCTGAAACCAAACCAAACTAAAAAGAAGCCTACTGTAACACAGAAAGGAGAAGACACTAATAATTTGAAAAGAGTATAATGTTACTTCCTCTTTGAGTACGTTCCTCAGAGAGGAATTAAAAGACTATTAACTCAGTTATTAGAACAACAGGATAGCACATAGATACTAAAAAATTGTCTCCAGTTGACAAAGTCAGTGTTGTCTGGAAGCTTCCTAGAAGCAGTCTTCATGGCTGACTGACTAAAATTTATTATGAATTCCTCTATCATGGATTTAGTAACAATCTGTCTCATATTCACCTCATATAATAACTACAAATTGTTCTTCTTTCCTACATATGCTGTTCATTTGAAACCTTCAATGTCATCTGTTTGATATATTTCATCATTAGCTACTACTATTTGGGTAAGCAAGAGGGGCTGTTGCCCCAAGATATACCGATTGCCACAAGCTGTGGTACTTTTTATTTAAACATTCTTTTTTTCTGATGAGAGTGTCTCAATGAGAACAATAATACCAGCCCAGGAGGACACCCAGAAACCAGACTTCTGTTCAAGTGCTTTTAGTTCAGGTCTCCCCTTGAGACTTATGCTTGTCTTTTCCTCTCATCCCCATATACCTCACCTTGGAGTCTACCTGCTACCCTATGGAGCTTTGGAATTCATGACTTTGGAGCCAACCTGAAAGCTCTGCTTCTTTAGAAAAATGTTTAATTCATAATTTATTCAGATTTCATCTCACTGGTTAGCCCCTCCCTTGTACCTTCCTGTTTCCACTCTCTCACTCTTTCCACCCTATTCCCCTCCCCTAGACCTCTGACAGACGAGTACCTGCTCACCCACCATATGACAACAGCCTATCACATTTCATCCAGATAGACTGCTTCCCCTTCCTCTGTATGCCCTAGAGGCCTCCGCACCAAGGAGAAGTGATCCAACTGGGGACATCAGACTTCATGTCAGAGGCAGTTCTCACTCTTCCCACAGCCATGGAGAATGAGGGGTCCATTGGTTAGATTTGAACAGGGGGACTAGGTTGATTGCATGCTTTGTCCTTGGTTGATGCAACAGTTTATGCAGGCCCCCTTGGGTCCAGATCTGCTGTCCTTGATGGTTTCTTTTTTTTTTTTTTTGTAATTATTATTTTTTTTATTAATTTATTCTTGTTACATCTCTGTGGTTATCCCATCCCTTGTATCCTTGATGGTTTCTTAAAAGATGGGTTTTGGTTGTAAACGCAGCATTTATTAGATGGATCATGGGATTTGTTTGTAAAAAGATGTCAGATTGCTAATCATACTGATTTTCATCTTGTACAAAGGATAAGTTTATATTGCTACTTTGGAGGCCATGGACATCCCACAGAACACTTTGGTGCTTAATTATGTATGAATGTCAGTGAGTCATCTACTTCATTTCTAGGTTCCCACATGGAACCTGGAACCACTTACAGTCTGTATCACCAAGGCTTACAGGATATGTAGTAGAGTTACTACTTGTATCTAAACATTCCCACCTTTTTAAATATCATTTATTAGTGATCAACTATGCTAAACACATGTAATCATCTTCATTGTGTCCACAGTCTCCTTCATGTTAATACAAATTGGTGACAGTACATGAGAAACAGAGGAATCGTGTGTTTTGAAGGAGATTGTACTGTCAAAATTTATTGGAGTTCAGGAAGATACTATTCTATGTTGACACTACAAAATGATAACTAGTAGGCAGAATATGATCAGAAAGCAGATAATCATTTATATCTTTGTCAATTGTATGGCCAAGACTTGCATGTTTACTCAGTATCAACTCTGTGGCATAAAGGCAGTGAGGCAAGTCATTGGAAGCCACACTTATGATGGATGATGCAGAATCATGACTAATAGTGGGACCCACAGTACATAAATGAGAGAGAACTGCAAAGCAAGACAATCTATATTGTTTAAGCTAAAGGTGTCCCCAAGAGCTAAAGTGTCAAGAAAAAAAAGCACAAAAAAATAGCATTGCTATTTTTGGTGGGAAAAATGAAATTAGTCATAAATGACAGATTGGACAATAAAAAACAGAAACGCTGGCTGCTGCATTTGAAGAGATGAGATGGTACTTGGACACTGCAATGTACTCTAACAAAAAGGCTTGATTAAGTAGTTCTTATATTCTCAGTATTATAAACCATTCTAGCTAACTACAGGTTTAATTCATTTTATTTGCTCATATAGAGAGAACTTTGGCAAAATACACTTTCTCTGGTCCCTGCAGCCCAAATTGACCCCTGCAAGTCAAATATAGCTCTGATTGTCTCACATACATTTCCTTTTGGGACATTTATTTCTTACTAGCAATGTAAGATACACAGCTATTATATTTAAACTAAAAATAGTGAATTATATTCTGTAGTCTCTTACAGAAGTGATTATTTTTCTTTGTACAAATTTGAGTATCATCAAGTATACAAAATGTTTCAATTTAGATTTGTATATAAATGTAAAAATAATTATATATCAAATGGTTATTAGTAGGAGTTTTGCACATCAGTGAAGGAATGAGTTACTTCATCTTCAATCTTAATAGGTTGCTGGAACAAAACTAAAAGACACAGAACTGTGAGTGGCTGTATCCATGGATGGTTGAATATTCCAAGTCTTCCTCAAAGCATCACATACATGAAAGTTAATTTTACTTGTTGTTGTAAATGGAGCCAAAACTATTTTATAGCTAGAAAAATACTAGTAATGACTTGCTTTCAAATCTTAGGCTGAGTTCATTATGTGGAATGTCAAGTTATGCAATGAGTATGTCATGGGAGAAATATAGATGGACAATTTTGTGTATTTCCACAATGTCAGAACTTTTAATCTACAAGGTAAAGAAGTTTTGAAGACAGAAATTTCCCAGATAATCCTCTTTACTCTGATAATCTAGTTGAGACAAATGTGGGCTTTTTTACTCCAAGTTTAGAATTAACTCATATGATATATCACACACTATATAATAAATCTATATATGCATATATGGAGTTTAGAATGAATACAAGTTAAAGATCCTGTAAAAATGCTCAAGAGACTTCAGAAGTGGGCTGAGAGAATGGCAAATAGACTATGTTTATAAGATAATGAATTTAGAACCAAACACAGTGAGGCCATGGGAGACTTAATATACAGTTAGCTGCGGAGAACAAATGACATCAGAGTCAGAGCAGACAACTATAGATTCAGGTCCAGATGTGTGAGCAGGTAGATGAGAATACAAACAATCAGGTAGTCTGGCTCTCAGCCGAGGACACCTCCCAGCGGACACCCAGGAGACCGTTGTGAATTCTCTACCTTTTGGTTCTTTGCACATATCAAATAGTAGGTGATAGGTTAGTATGGAGCCATTGCCTTTGCAGTGTTAGGTATCCAGCACTTTATGCAGACCAGATAAGGGAGCTAGTTACTGCCATTCATCAGTCTGGCATATCTAACACTTTCTTGGGACTAGTTTCTTGATATGGCGTGACTATGCTCATGTGACCTTTCATTCTCAACTCCTACTAATAAATGTATGAGGTGATAGCCTTCCTATTTACAGGAATAAGTCATTATCATCTTGTGTTATATGGATGTTGCCCAACAGAGAGATGGCAGAGTTTACTTGTCTGCCTAGGAGTACAATTATCTTTCTCTCTCAAAACAGATTCAAATTCTGCTTGTAAGATGTAGTTTTTCAGGGCAAGACACACCATGAAAACCCACTGTTTTACACACTACAGAGTAGCTTAGAAGAGGGCTCAACCCGATCCCAACAGGTGTTGGCAGGAATGGAGAATTTCAGAGAAAGAGTCTCAATTTACTGAAAAGAAGAAAAGCACTGTCACCCAGTGAGACCCATTTCATAAAGGCTCTGGCTTTATTTTTATCTAATATTAGAGTCCAGAAACAATAATAGCTAACATTTAGCTTTTAGTTTTTGTTACATTTTGTTTTCCTAGGCATTAAGTTGTTGCTGTATAGCTTTTTATGCATGTATAACATAATCCTCCCTTAGCCATTTTAGAATAGAGATTACCTTGGCCTGGTTGCTATGGTAACTAATTGAAGAGACCAGCACAGTGACAAGTAGGTCTATGGTGATGCTTATGAAACTGTTAATACTTCCTAGAAAAGGGAACGAGGCGAAGCATGGGAAATTCATATGGGATTCTAGGCATCACTACCCCTTCTTCCTCCTCCTTCAATCGTAGGAGATGCTAAGAATGTGGGACATTGAAAGTTGGCTGAAAAGGAGACGTTGTAATGTAACTTCATGAGCTTATCATCTATGATGGAGGAGAACTTTATGGTGAAGCAGTAGTTGTGGGTCACCACACTCCTATCTATAACCCTTCATTGATGCTCTGTAAATATATCCAGTAAAGTCATGATATACCAAACTGGACTTTTGTGGAATCATTCATTTGTTCTATCATCAATGTCACATAAGAAGTGGATAGACTTTTGTGCAAGTATCCTCAGAAACAGTTTTATGACTAGATGAATGTACATGTCTTATTCAAAATATTTTATTTGAATACCTGTTCTGCAGCCTATGAAGAATTGACACATTCTGTTTTGAAGGGAATGAGTACAGGTTAGTAATGTTAAGAAGAGAATGGATAAGGAGAGCAACCCTAGAGATCCAAGCAGCAGTTCCCAGACACATTTAAAAATGTAATGCTTTGGTATATGTGTTTTATTTATGCCTTAGAGAAATAAAACATTAAAGACAGTTCTAAAATTCACAGAATCGTATCCCTTTCCACTTCCCAGAGGAGTGGTGTGTTATTGAAGCTGTACAAATCATCCATGTACTGGCTTTAAATTTTACTACACAACACATTGTACCGATAAAAGACACAACATTATTCCAGTGTGCTTCTGGAGATTTACTAAAATTTGTATGTAGTATTTTCCAAGTTTCTCTGCTCAGTTGTCATTATATTTTTTTTAGATTTATCCTGAAATAGCTTATAGAGTCTATTTCAACTACTGCCTTGTGCAGCATCTTATGAGTACTATGCAATTTATTTGCTGCTCAGCTGTGGATTCTATCATATTTAAATCTGTTCCAATTATGAATCTTGGGCAAATAGACTACACTGTGTATACTGATACAGATGATACTTTGTATCCTTCGAAACAGAATTGCTACATTCTGTGTTACACACATTTTCAACTTCAACCAGTGCTTCAAAATTGTCCTCCAAAGGAAAGCAACAGCTTTAAGGATGAATGGAAGAGAGAAGAAAGCTTGAATGTTGTCTTTGGCTTTGCCCCACACACATACAGAACAAACGTGCTCCTACCTATTTTCATATTTAAATAATCAAAAGAAAATTTCAAAAATCCTTAAGACCCATGCACAGGCCCTGAGATTCTGGTGGCAGTTGAACAGAACCTTAGATATCAGTGTGATTTTAAAGTCCTCTCCCCCTGCAAAAGATTTCATATGTGGTTAGGGAAAAAAATCAATATAATCAACTGTCAACTTTTAGCTAACATCAGATTAAACTAGGAGAAGAGGCTAGCTAAGACAGAGGAGTTTGACCCACAGTTTGACCTACAGCTTCTGGATGAATAAAGTTTCACTGTGGCTTCAGGACTTAAATTCCTAACAAGCCCCTTGGTGACTCTGATAATGCACCTAATTTGCTATGGTAGGCGCACTGTATATCATATATTACAAGAACATGTGTGCATGTTCTTCTGAAGGAGGGAATCTGCATGGGCAAATGATAATGGTTTATTTATTCTGAATGACCCTTCAAATTAGATATCATCCAAAAAAATGTTCCCAAAGGAATGCAAGGCTCATTGAATTTGGTTATACTGAAAGGACTGTAAGGAGAAAAAGACCTCCATACTAATCACAGAGACAAGAACAACCACCTGACCAAGTGAGCTAGACTGAGTGTTGCAGCAGTTAACTATTTTAGTTCCCCCATACATTATATGCTGGCCTAAAATAAAATTAAAAACTGATCTTTCTGTCCCCTGTCTGTTGCACAGTTTTCTTGGATTGCTGTCTCTCTAAACAAAATACAGCATGAAGATTTTGTCGCTGGCCTTCGTCTGTGTGTCAGGTAGAAGGACTACCTATACCTATACATTAAGAACACATAACACACACCACAAAGAAAGCTAAGATACAAGGCTGGACAGACAGGTTATGGTAATCACTACTTAAATAATCATCAAGATCATCTGAATCCATTCTGTAGACATAATGAAAAAGACCCCTCCAAAAAATAAATCTGTATAATTTTGTCTAAACTAACAGGACCTAGAACTCAGTGCAAACCACAGAAAAGATCTTTCTCTCTTAATATAAGTGATTATCTTTTCTTTTTCCACAGCAGCTTTTACCTTTGTCCTTTCTTTCTGCTTTCTATATAAAAATTACAAAGTTTTTCTATGTTAAAATTCCTCTCCTTCAAATGTGACCCAAGAAAACAAATCCCCCAGTATGAGCCAGATCACCTAACCCAGTCCTAAATTCTGTAGCAATTTCCCTCTGACACCTGTGCTGCAATAAGCTCATCTTTATTTGATTACAGGTAAGTAAGTGCACCGTTTTAATAGTCAGTGACAAAGCTTATGAATAAACTGTGTCCTGGAGTAATATGGATGTGAATATGTGCACTCTTACAGTACTACACACAAGTAAAAACTCCATTTTATACAACGGATGTAGCTGTTATGGAAATAAAGATGAATCACTCATAAATGACAAAGAAAAAACAATCACATAGATACCCAAGGATACTAGATGATTAATTCTCATATCTCCATAATCCATTTCAGTCTTGCTAGCTCACATTAGCCTTAAAGCTTGATGGCCCCAAACACAAAATCCTTTGTATCAGTACCCGGAATGCTGGCATTAGCCAAGTGGCACCAGAGCTGGATACATAACTATCAAATTAAGGATATTATTTATCCACATTTATTTCCTTCATGTAATTACTCACCAACTAGTATTAGAATTTACATTAAAAAACAGTTCCAAACCTTCAGAAGAGAAATTCAACATGCATTTTCTTTTCTTTTATTTTCTTTAAGATTTATCCTATTGGGACTCTAGATGAGAGAACCATGTGAGAATAGCAATGTAGAGGGATCCAGTGGGTCCTAGAAACCTACAAGTAGAACATTATGATAGGCAGATTTGGGCCAAGGGGTCCCACTCAAACTAAGGCACCAGCCAAGGACAATACAGGCAGTAAACTTTAAACCCCTACCCAGATCTAGCCAATGATCAGAACAGTCTCCACACTTGAGTGGAGAGTGGGATATGACTTTCACACGTACGCTGGTGCCTCACATTTGACTATGTCCCCTGGAGGGGGAGACCTGGTGGCACTCAGAGGAAGGACAGCAGGTCACCGAGAAGAGACTTGATACCCTATGAGCATATACAGGGGGAGGTAATCCTTCTCAGGAACAGTCATAGGGGAGAGGAATAAGGGGAAAATGGGAGGGAGGGAAGAATGGGAGGATACAAGGGATGGGATAACCATTGAGATGTAACAAGAATAAATTAATTTAAAAATAATAATTAAAAAAAGATTTGTTTATTTTTTATGTGCATTGATATTCTTCATGCATGCATGTCAATGTGAAGGTGTCAGATCCTCTGCAAGTGGAGTTACAGATAGTTAGGAGCTGCAATGTGGTGCTGGGAATTGAACTTGGGTCCTTTGGAAGAGAAGACAATCCTCTTAAGACTAAGCCATCTCTCCAGCTCCCAACATACATTTTCTAAAGTACATTTGATTTTAGAGAATTCCCAAATCTAAACCTTTTCTAATATCTCTTCCCTTTCAAGATAATTTCTTTCTTCCAGGATTTCTGAGATGTTTCTATAAAAGAAACACGCTGACACAAGTGAAGATGTTCTTTCACTGAAGATCTCCCCTTAACATCAATAAAATGCTGCACATGTTTGTGCTAATTCTGAAATTACATTACCAGGACACATGTCTACATGGCTCTGTATATGGAAGCACTGCTATATACTCAGAAGGTTGTTGGTAATTACCTGTGCTGCTGATATGATATTGCAATCTGGATGGAAATTTTTCAACAAAGATCCAGCTATATTTAACGACGTATATATGGTAATAAATGAAGCACGATTTGGACCAGGATATTTATTTAAATAACAGTAGTGGTCTTGACTTCTATAAAAATATTAACAATATTCTTTTATCTCTGAGTTTACTGCAGACTCAGTCTCATGCAGCCAGTTCTGTCCTTAGAGTCACTCTGTGGCTGAGGCATGTTTTGAACTTCTCATCATCCAGCTATCACTTCCCAAGTGCTAAGATCTCAGGTGTGTGTTATTATGAATTTTATTTTTATTTTCAGATTTTGAGAATAGTCACAATATACAACACAGGCTGTCCTGGAAGTCACTGGTATTGCCCACACTGGCTTCAAACTTAGGAGTCTCCTGTTTCCACCTCCTGAATTCAGAATACAGTAGTGTACACCCTATACACCATTAAGTATTTTTACTACTAGTATTCAGCAATGAAAGTTTTAAGTCTATTTTTGCCTCTTTTTTCATATTTTGAGATGCATTATATATTTTTTAATGACTGAGAGGATTTTGGGCCTTTTCCATAAACAATGCAGTAATTTCTGATACAAAAAGGATAAAAACAAATGTGTTATATTACTTTATCTCTCACTATATGTTTTAAATTTTTTTCATCTTTGAAATTTTTCTCTAATAAATATAATCCTACTATAGTCTATTACTTTTTAGACAATGTAAGCTCCTTTTCTGGAAAATGTCTTTTCTCTGCCTTTGTATCATTACTAATAACCAGAGCATAATAAACACATATGTCAGTGATGCCTAGAAGCTTCAGCATCTTTTCTCCTGCAATAAATTTCCAAAGAGTCTGAGTTTCTCCCCTCTGGCTGTCACCTGAAGAATAGAGGGCTGCATGCACAATCTTAATAGACCAAAGCTCCTGTGGATAAAGATCCCATGTCTGTGATCAACACCATTTAGAAGCTATTAAGGGAAACAGAAGCCTAAGGCTTCACAGACATTTGGCAAAAGGACTTTTCCCATTTTGTTTTGCTTTTACTGTAATGCTGTATCTCAGGAAAGACCTGTGAGTCCCATGATAAAGCTCTCTTAACCCTTTTTAAAAACAATTACCCAGAACCAATCACTTATACATGGTGCTACTGGAAACTGCTCCCATGTCATGCTACCACACATCAGTTTCAGCTGTGCAATCTGGAGAGCACTCTCCAGTAGTTCAGGAGACCCCCTTCTCCACAGACATGAGGTGATGCTGATTCAGTTTCTGGAAGGGTCTCATCCCTTTGCAGATGCTTTATTGTCATGACAGAGTCTCCATGACCTCAGGCTCTCCTCTTTTGCTGCCCTTAATCTCTGATAATTCAACCTGTGTCACTTGTCAATCAGTTTATTAGTCTATTATGTTTATCAAATCATCATTCTCAACAGAGCAGTAAATGACTTCTGATATAAAATCATTATTGTTTAACTTCAGGTTGAAATTCTTACAATTATACTGTTAACATGAAAATGAAAAAACAGGGGCTGGAGAGATGGCTCGGAGGTTGGGAGCGCTGCTTGCTCTTCCACGGGTCCTGAGTTCAATTCCCAGCAACCACATGGTGGCTCACAACCATCTATAATGAGATCTGGTGCCCTCTGCTGGTGTCCATGCAGGCAAAAGACTGTATACTTAATAAATAAATCTTTAAAAAAAAAAAAAAAGAAAGAAAATGAAAAAACATTGGCAACAAGTCCCTCTCTCACCTCCTCAAGGAAAGTCTGTATTTGGGCTTCCTCAGTAGCCCCTGTGCTTTGTGGAAGC
>OU015742.1:155127401-155158357 GCA_907169655.1 Acomys percivali | reverse complement strand
CTCTCTCTCTCTCTCTCTCTCTCTCTCTCTGTACAGGCTATACAGCTATGTGTCCTCACCCCTAATAAAGGCCATTTTCTACTGGTCGAAAAAAATAAAAGGAAGAAAGAAAAGAAAATGCTCTGCTATCTTACATGTCCACCTAAAATCAATATAGCACTTGACTGTGCTTATTTGAAGATTAATCAAGAATGTAAAATTAAAATTTAAGTAAACAGAAAAAGACTATGCACGTGTTTCATGTGTATATGTCTTTGTTCTCTTGAATACTCTACTCTGCAATAAACTCTGCAGTTGAGCTCTTCTTACCCATTAGAAGGAAATCAGGTGGAGATCTTCTTGAACTTGAAGTTTTTATTCAGCCACACAGACCTGCTGGAGGACATGCGCACTTATGACCTGAACCCTATTCCACCCCACCCCATAATAAAGAAAGGGGGTTACAAAAGAAAAATCCACACATTGGTTGATGACATTCTATTGATGCATGTGTGGTGTCTGCTGGCAAAATATGAACATTTTACAAAAATGGAGCATGGTTCTGTTACCATGGTATCACTGTTTAATCAGGGAGGGGAGCAGGAAACCGTGCTGTCCCGTAAGTAGAACCCTGGCAGGTGAGAGATGGTGGTAAGTACTACAAAAGCCTGAGGGTCAGGCTGACCTCAAATTTAGCTGGAGGTCAGGTCAGGAATTAACATCATTTTCTCTGTTCACTGTACTATTTGCATAAATTCATATGAGGCAGCTCTAGGTTGCTACTGTAATCTCTTCCTATTCTGGCCATAGGTCTTATGTGGAGAATGTATATTAATAAAAATAATAGGTTGCATAGTCAATTAAAGTGAACATATATTACTGGATCTCATATTTTAATCTGTAAATTGAAGAACTGAATGGATTCAATGTTTACTAGAAATACATGTATTAAGGTATTCTCATCTGATTTTAGCATATGAAAGGTAAAGAGAGTTTTCTCACTAGTGGTCAGCATAACTCTGTTCTCTCACTCAACAAGAAGACACAAGGAAGCTGTAGATCTGTCCCCCTCCTTAGAGCCAAGGTTCTATGAAGTTTCCCATTTCTGTAACTTTATACATAGTACATTGAAATCATGGACTGTTATCTGATGGCATGTTTCTTTGATGTTTGAATAAGAATACAGCTTGAAGAAGCTAGAGTGATCAGTGTTTCCAAACCCTAAGGAGAGGGAAAAATGAGGCAGTGGGAGCTTAGACAGGTTCTGTGACAAGCAGAAAGACCAGGAAAGAGACCATGAGTAGGTAATAAAGAACAACAATTTCCAAGATGCCTGGCTTCTTTCTCACCCTGCCAGACTTCACAGCTAAACAACAACAACAACAAAAAGAAAAAGAAAAAGAAAAAGAAAAAGAAAAAGGAAAAGAAAGGCCTTACCAGTATTTTTCGCCCATCAGTAGGAACCCCTGCTGATGGATTAACTCAACAAGTTCAAAGCCAGATCAGGACACATTTATCAGTGAACCATCCTGTCTTTCTTCAAACTGACCAATGCTGAAAACTCTTTAAAGACTTTAAAGGCTCCCAATCTCCAAAAAAGGAGGCTGAGCTTCCAATTCCTCCTACTCCTTTGATAAGGTCTTTCCTTCTGTGTGCCTACTGAACAATGTGTTTCCTCTCTCCTTACATGAGCCATTCTTTACTAGCTAGAACATGAAATAAAAAAGAGAGGGAGAGAGAAAGGAAAAAATTCTGGCCATTTCACATTTCTAACTTATTTGAAAATATTAATGTTCAGCAGGGTATGGTGACACTCGCCTGTAATCCCAGCACTCAGGGAGGCAGAGGCAGGCAGATCTCTATGAATTCAATGCCAGCCTGGTCTACAAAGCAAGTCCAGGATAGCCAAGACTACACAGAGAAACCCTGTCTCAAATAACAAAACAAACAAACAAACCTTAATGTTTCCAGTTTTCAAAATAGTATTTCAGAGTGTTTATGTGAAGAAGGTTAATCTGGACCAAAACAAAACAAAACAAAACAAAACAAAAACAAAAAAAACCAACCACCTTTTAAATGAACAAGCAGAAAATATAACTTTTGTTTTATGTGTCCCTTCCCTCTCTAGTATACTCTACTCCCTAGATAAACTATATTACTTGTTTATCCATTAAATTAAATCCATTTAATTTTTCACTGCATCTGATTTGATTTCTGATATTTTATTTTCTGTAAAAAAATACATAATTACTCTTACTGATCATTAAGTGAGCTGATTTTTCAGAAAACTTTAAATTCTGGATTAACATATGCAATTTACTTAAGAGGTTAAAATTATAAATTGGCTGCAGAAATGATTATATTTTTAGTAACATTAAAGCTTTTTGAAGAACCAGCCAGCCTCCATCTTAGCCTTAAAAGTCATCTTATAGTAAAGACAAACTAGGTTCATTCCACTTTGTGATTAATCCTCCATTTCGTGAGGATTGAGCCATACCCAAGCTGTAACCTTAACTACTACCGCTTGGGCTTGTTGCAGGAATGGCAATCATGTCTGTTTCAAAAAGTTAATAGCCATCATGAAACCCTACCTTCATTTCAAAATGTCTGCTATGGTTACCTTGCTATGACTACAAGTGGTTATGGCCACATTGCAATCATGTGTCTGTTCCAGGAGGTCATTGTGACTAACTTGTTATGCTTATGTTCTGCTCCTGTAACCCCACCTATTTTGCCTATCATATCCCCCATTTAGAAA
Source organism: Acomys percivali (assembly GCA_907169655.1). NCBI lineage: Eukaryota > Metazoa > Chordata > Mammalia > Rodentia > Muridae > Acomys > Acomys percivali. The sequence continues at coordinate 155,155,620 of OU015742.1, read as the reverse complement.
TGCCCTACTCTTGAGCTATAAAAGCATTGTCTTCCTCACATTTAAGACTGGCCTCTCAAATCTCACCTTAGTGGTTGGCAGCCCATGTACAGGAATAAAAATTTGACCATGGTGATTTGGGTCAGTGGTCTGTCTCCTCTCATCTTTGTGATGAACACTTTTAATTATTCCCAATATAAGCACTTGCCAAAATGCAATGGATTAAAAAGTTGAAAATTATATTGCATTTTTATTCCAACCTTAAAACATCCATAAATGTGCCACAATTAGCAGGCAAGGTATTTCTTGAACTGTACTTAATGAATTTGCATCATTCCCCTCAGACATGCACTATGAGGCACTATGAAGAGCATATCACCTTCTATATGATGGTTGGAACGGTGACCTCTCATTTGATGTTCATCAGAATTCTAAATACACTGTAGCTGTAGTGGAAGGTATTTGAAAACCAACTTTGGAAATGTTTGAAATCTTTCATTCAAGATGCATAAACCATCTATACATAGATTAGTCCACACTTAAGGAATCTAGATTCTCTATGACAATATATAACTATGCCTAAAGAATTTAGACCTCTTAAAGCTTCTATTTTGTCAAATAAAACTTTTTAAAGACTTCTTGGAAATGAAACAAACACTAAAACTGGCATTTTAAGTGGTTAAAGTAGCACAAACTGAGTTAGGCTGATCAACACTTTCGTCACAGGAAGATTCCACACACATGTTTAGAATTAGCTCTATCTGTTGCTTTCAACTGCTCCAAATGAGATGTTTGCGAAAAACCAGTCATAACCAAAAGAGAGATAGAGGGGAAGAGGTAGACAATGAAAGTGAAAGGACAAGCTTCTTGTTCCCAAAAGGCATTGTGGAAAGAAAGTCCAGAAGAAATAGGGGTGGGGGTGGGAGTGAGGGGAGTATCTCAGTAGTACCAAGAGAAAAAATGGGAGTGCCCAAGGACCTCATAATTTGCCCAATCCAGTGTCTTGTTAGTGTACTTCCAGCCTTAGGCCTTTCCCATGCCTCAGTCTTCTGACACCTGAATGTTCAGCTCATTGGCCATCACCTATATCACTACCAGCACCCTCCTTGCTATCTATGCATTAAGCTTAAAAAACATCCTACTTGTAAATATATATGCATGCTGGGTGCTATAATGAAGTATGTTGTAGAACTTCTTTGTGCTCATTGACAACTGCTGATTGTAAGGTTTGATTATATATTGTCCTTAAGCTTTATATTCCACCAACAGTATTAAGGAAGAAAAGGGCCAAAGTAAATAAACTGCTTCTTGAAATGTTTCCTTAATTGTAAATAACTCAATGGATTTAGTTCTTACATCTTACATAACCTTTATATATAGGTGAGGTAATGAGAAACAAGAAATCAAAAATGTTCAGAAAATATTTCAAGGTAGACATAGGATTCAGAGGCATGTATATAAATAAGATGGTTTTGTACATAGCACTCTAAGTTTCTCCATTTTTGAAAAATATAATACTATTGGTACCTTCTGGCTGAGTTAGACAAGGGTTGTAGGAACACATTGTCTGGTTTTATCTACTTATTTAAATAATAAAGGGGTAGTAAAAGCAAGGTTTCAGCAGTAAGCTAGAGTTCACACACACACACACGTGCTCACATATACAGTGTTGGTGGTGGAGAGGGAAAGAGACAGAGAGAGACAAAGAGAGAGAGAGAGACAGAGACACAGAAACATAGACAGACACACATAGAAATGAGAGAGAGACAGAGAGACAGAGAGAGAGAGAGAGAGAGAGAGAGAGAGAGAGAGAAAGAAAGAGAGAGAGAGAGAGAGAGCCAGCAGATACAAGATTTCCAAGATGTAAAGAGTGCAAAGAGACACCTAGAGGGGTCAGGAGCCCCATAGGAAGACCATCAAGGCCAGCAAATCTGGACCCAGGTTGGGTGGGGACTTCACAAACTGATTCACCAATCAAGGACAAGGCATGCACAGAACCTAAACTCCCTGTTCAGCTGTAACAAATGCACAGACAGTTCATTCTCCAAAGTGGGGGGATAGGCAGGGCCCTCTCTGCCTCTCACAGGAACTCTGGTGCCAGCGATTTGATCACTTTCTCTTGGCTGGGTGGATCTGTGGGCACACAGAGGAAAGGGATGCAGGCTATCCTGATGAAACCTGATAGGCTGTAGCCAACTGGTGAGGGAGGAGGGCACCTTCCGTCAGAAGTCTAGGATAGGAGAATAGGGCACGAGAGTGTGGAGGAAAGCTGAGTGGATGTAACAATTGTCAATAAAGCGCTGTTTAGCCAATCAGCTGGGCAGAAGGACAGGGAGTGACAGGTAGGACCTCCTGGAGGACAGGAGAGAGGAGGTTTGTCAGTTGGGAGAGAGAGAGACAGTTGACTGTTTAGGAAGACGAAGGGGAGAATGGCTGAATGAGCACCTTAGTGGCAAATGCTTGGGGTATATGTATTATGTATCAGTTTAGAGTAGTTTTTAAACTTATTTTAGGAGAAGATTTTAAAATGTTTTATTAATTTATTCATATTACATCCCAATTGTTATCCCATCCCTCCCATTCCTCCCTCCCTCCCATTTTTCCCTTACTCGCCTCCCCTATGACTGTGACTGAGGGGAACCTCCTCACCCGTATATCCTCATAGGGTATCAAATCTCTTCTTGGTAGCCTGTTATCCTTCCTCTGAGTGCCATCAGGTCTCCCCATCAAGGGGATGTGCTCAAATATGGGGCACCAGGGTTCGTGTGAAAGTCAGACCCCACTCTCTACTCAAGTGTGGAGAATGTCCTGTCCATTGGCTAGATCTGGGTAGCTGTTCGAAGTTTACTGCACGTATTGTCCTTGGCTGGTGCCATAGTTGGAGCAGAACCCCTCAGCCTAGATCTGCCCGTCATAATGTTCTTATAGGTTTCTAGGACCCTCTAGAGAAGATTTGTATCAATTTAGATTCTGCCCAGCATTGTGCTGGCAGCCTTGAAATATGCTTCAGACTCTGTGTCTTTTATTAGCATTTTAGGCCAAATTGATACATTTTTAATGTAACAGGAGAGTGATGTAGGCTGGGAATGGGAAGATATGAATAGGAGATAACAATCAGAATGTATGTAATGTGAGTAAATTATAATTAAAAATGTTATCAGAACCTGTTTCCCCGGGATGGGTTATATGTTTGGAAGTGAGCTCCCTTGGAATGGGCTGGTTTGAGATATTGCAGAGGATTGGATATTTCAGTCAAAGACAGGAAAATTGATTGGTTCATGCCACGTGGAATACCCTTCCACCTACCAACAGACAGAAATTTGAAAGTAATACAAAATAGTTCCTTTTGCCAGTAAAAGTCCACTAATGCATTGTTTTGAAGAAAGAGAAGACTCAAGAAATTAGCCATCTTCAATGTTTAAGTAGAAAGTATATTAATCTATCTAGACACACTTTTTCCCTATGTGTTTGCCTACCATTTATCAGCCTGATTCCTAGTATCCTACAACTGTGGTATGTAATTACATGTATGTAACAACAATTAGTGAAAAAAGTCACAAATTAGATAGAGAGCTACAAGGGGTTTATGGAAGGATGTTAAGACATGGTCTAAAAAGAATTATTTTACACAGACCCTATTGCCTGCCTTATGTATACAGAAGAACATGTCCAGACAACAGCAATATAGAATTCTGACTCTAAGGCAGATAATAGAGAAAAATTGGGGGTGCAATCCATTTTTCCTTTTCTTAACCATTGTAACAAAAGTATTTGTGCTGCTTCCCTCCAAGGAAGCAGAGCTCCACGTATGAGCAGGCATTCTATCACCAATGAAAACGCAGTCTTTTATGCCTCAAATCACATGATGGACACCATTACCATACACACTTAAAAGAGAAGGTAAGTCTAATTAGAAAAATATGTCATTTGTCCTAATTTACCTGGATGGTAAATACCAGGACCAAAAAAAAAAATCCTAGAGATGTTTGAGAACTAATTGGCATCAGTAGTCCCAATCAGTTTATATAATTTTTTATAGTCAGAATTGACTATTAAAAAGATCATATGTACCCTTATTTAAAGATGAAGAGCAGGTAACTGTTGAGCATGTGACTTGGAGAACAATAGGGACTTAAGGAGAAAAAGCCATTGGTACAGAGAGCATCCGCCCCTCTTCCACCCTGCCTCCATTTGTTCCTCAGCCTGTAAACACTGAACTGTCACGCCGACGACTTGTACTGATCATTTCACTTTTAGTATCTGTTTAGAGATGTGTTTGACTTCCAGAATAAAAACCTGAGGATGCTTATAAAAGTCCCTATACTTCTTTGTTGTTCGTCATCTCATTTGATTTCATGTTACTCACTTTTATAGCTCAATACTGGAGAATTGTACAGACTTGTAAAGAAAATTATCCTTTACATTTCTTATTTCTTGGATGAATCCCTATTCACTCTCTATTCATTTCTGACATCACCAGAATGATAGAGCCCCTCAGCTGTTTACACCTTCTTAAATGACAGAGGACATTAGAGTATTAGCACCCAATCTGTTTAAGCAACCCCTTTTATCTTCTTTATCCTATTGTGTTTGGTCACTGCCGCCTTTGATAGCAGAGATCTTAGCTGAAAATCAAAATTCTAGTTGATTTATTTTGAAAAGGTGAAAGAAATAATGAACAGTGCTACATAGTGAATATAAAGCATGTGCATTTTCCATGGGTTAAAGTTTAACTGACACTATGAGGTATTAGGACGATGGTAACTTAATCGACTATGGTGTTTATAGTGGGGCTTTGGTGAATGATCTGGGTTAAATAAAGCTTTCATCAGGCTAACTATTGTACACACACACACACACACACACACACACACACACACACACACAAACACCTCTTTCTATGACATATCATGATTCTTCGAGGCAAAAGGCCATCACTAGATATTAACTTTTGACCTTTAGAGAGTTGACTTAAAGTGACTCTATTTTTTGTAGCAGTTACTCAGTTCCTGGTAGTGTCCTAGCAACACAAAAGGAACAAGAGTCTCAAGGAAAGCAGAGCATCTCTAAGAAAGCTGAGGAAACTGGCGAGGGAATTCAGCAAGCCCGGGCTGTGAGCACCATGCTGCTCTTGCCCTTCAGCTCCTACAGATCCTTGCCAGCATTCAGACTGCACAATAGAGGTGACCATAAATCCAAACAGAGTGCTGGAGGAAATGTGTCTAAGGCCAGGCCAATTCCTTTTCCTGTGGTGGATATAATGTCTGGTAAAACCCACAGAGAACTTCATCTTATTCACTAGGTCAAGGGTTAGTATAAGTTTAAAAAAATCAGCAAGTGAGGATTTCAGGTTTTGCAGTGCATCTGGTCTCTGTTAGAATGAGTCACTTCTGCCTTCTTAGTGAAGCAACTGCCACCACAAGTGATGAGACACAAGAGGATGGTCATGCCTTGTACCAAGAACATTTCATTCCTGAAAACTGAGTTTCAGTATTGGCAGAGGTGTTTATGGCATGATGTCTTCTGTGTAATTTTTTTTCAGCAATATACAGAACCTAAATTAGGTTTAGCTGCAGGATGCAGTTTGTGAACTCCTATCTTGGTCATTAGGACCCTTAACTGCATTGGGAAACCTACCTGCATTTACATGGAATACAAATATTTCCTTCTGGGTCTAAACTTCCATGTAAATCTTGTCCCTTTCAAGGCAAAAACAACTGTGAGAAACTCAGAGAAAACATTATATGTTGGCTATTTATTTTATTTTCAATATTTAGAAATTTCCTCATGGCTTAAGTACTTTGTTCTAATTTTTTAAGTTTAAAAAAAAGAAAACTTCTTGAGACTATTAAAATTCAGTTAGAAAATATTTTTTTCTATTCACACACGTTATATATGTCTTAAAATCATTTTCAAGGGAGTTTTATCTTATAATATTAAGGAAACACCTTCAAGTTCTTGACACTTGCAAGCCAGATGAATTTGCCCATTCAGGAAGAGTGTATGTCTTAATCCAATTAATTATACTTATTTACCATCAGGCTTCATTTAAGAATAAGACTCCCATCTTCAGCCATGCATGCTGAGTATTCTTAATGAACCATTAAAATATTAACTACTATATTTTCAGCTGCTATAGTCAAAGGGTGATTATCTACTCAAGAAACATGTAATTTCCATTTTGTTCTTAAAGTGTATTCAATATTTATTTGTGTATAGTTAATTCTTAAAGGAATAATAGGATGCAAAGGCTTATCATTCTTTTTACTGCTAATTATTTTCAATTTTTTAAATTTATGAGTATGCATATGTGTGCAAATGCTAGCGATGTCAGAAGAGGGTGCTAAATCACCTAGACCAGGTGCGAGCTGCCTGACATGGGTTCTGGGTGCCATGATATAAAATGTCACAAGTGATTTTTGTCCTATGGTTAATTCTGTGAATACGGGAAAAGACAGGAAAATATGATATATTGAGGAGCAGAATAATTATTTATCCCAGTACAATCAAGAACAATTTAAAGCACCAAAAATTCCTTTGGTTCTTTCCTTGGTCTGGTTGCCACTCACTCAACACACTATAACTCAGAAAAAGAGAGTAATTTCCAACAGCTAGAAGGGTCATTGAGTCAAATCAGGTATATTTCACACATAAAGCACACTGCACCCTGGGTTAGTGAAGAGGCTCTCTTATCTAATCCAAGCTAGTCAAATTCTAGGGGACAAAGTAGGGAAAACGAATGTATTCAACTCTCGTGTCCATTTCTCTGAAAAATCTATGACAGCTACATAATTCTGTTTCTTAAAAGCAAAACATCCTAACATTAATAGTGACTTCCTCTGCTAACAGACTATTTTACCTGAGAATAGCAGAAACTTTACTGAAATGACTTAACAAGTCAACCTTGGTCCCACTACTTTCTTATCTCCAGTTTCAATTATCAACATATTATTAAAACAATGAACTAACATGTATTACCTATGGTATAGAGAGACATCAATTCAAGATGGTTTCTTACTAAATTTTGGTAGAACATTAGGTAGCAGTTACTATTTTCGACGTGGTATTGAAACTGTTGCTATCCCTATTGGGTAAAGAAAGTTACTTACAAAGTTCAAATTGTATTGAAGTAAATGTAGATAAAACTATGCTCAACAGTTGTATTTTAAGTGCCAAAGAATATATCGATTTGTTCTGCATGCATTAAAAAAAAAAGAAAAACATTTAAGCAGAGTATTCAATCAAAGCTCCTCTAGATTGGGCTTAAAGTAATCCATCATCATTCTCCATGTTCCATTTATCTCTTCCAATTAGCAACCTAGAAAATTAATGGCAATGTGATACAAATAATCAGAGCTGAATCTCTCAAGCTTTGACAGTTACACTAATCTCTGCCAATCCTTAGAGAATGAAGAATCACCCTTTCATTCATTACCTTCATTAGTCTGTGAAAGGGTAAGATGCAGGAACTTCTGTAATATTCCAATAAAATAGTCTTTATGTCATCCATCTATACATCCAATAAAAACCTGAAAATGACCATATGATTCATCATTGAAGAAATACAAATAATTCACAGCAAACAATTGCAGTCTTATTATGACAGTATTCTTACAAAACTTGGCCATTATTTGGTTCCTATAAGTCTATTTTTAAAAGAAAGAAGAGAAGTCAGGAAGGAAGGAAGAAAGACAAAGAAAATAACCAACATTCAAGGATCTTAACTTTTACAACTGAAGAATCATGAGTTACAAGTATCACAATTAAAGGCATCCGTTTTCTCACAGTTGAAATTTAAATAGGACCTTCAGACACTGAACATATGCTACAATCCTGGGGGTTCATATTAGTCAGGACCAATTACTCTATCAGCCCTTTTGTTATTACTTTGTGTCTCTGAGTGTTATGTTAATTAGTGAGTGAATACTGATAAGTAAACTATGGAAATGTACAAAGGTAGGGTTGATTTTATTCTGAAAATTTGCATGCACTTGTAAAAAGTGGAATATATTTATATCTGAAAAAAAATTAAAAACCCAAATGGGGCTGAGACCAGGGCCTCCATCATGTAAAGAATCTCTGAAAACAAAGCTGATGGAGTCATCAGAGCATTTCTGACTTGGGGTGCCAGAGCCTTTCTTAACGTGCAGACCACTTAGTCTGCTTATGATTTGTAAACTGTAACTTGAATATGAACATCTGCAAGTTTAAACATAAAGAACTTAAATTTTTCATTGGAAGCAGTCTCTCTGTTCATGGCAAGATCTATAGAAGAAAATGTGTGGGAAGATTCCAGATGGCCAAACAGAAATGCCCTAGTAGCCATTTCATTCTCCACAAAAAAATGAAGGAATAACACTTTTATTATACTGAGATGAGTTGCACTGAGGGAAAAAATAGAAACTGGAGTCTAAGAAGATTCAAATATTGGAGACACCAGCAAAGTAAGAAAAGAAAGCACTTGGCTTTACCATTCTGCCTATGCAGCTGATGGAAGAGTCTCTACACAAGGGGAAAAGCACAGTTAATAGGGCTTCTGTCAGTACCAGAGACTGGATATTTTTCCAATTCTCACAGGCTTATAGCCTACCTGGATGGGTACTCTGATGATCTGACAAGTAGAGTGGCTTTAAAAAGGGAATTTATATCATCTCACAGCAAACTCCACGTTGTTATGGCAGATGCCATCAATAAAAGTCAGCTATTTTCTGATTTGGGATGGGAGAGATGTCAGACTCCAACCGCCACTGAATATTCCTATCTAGTGATTATAGCAGATGTTTCCTGCTACAGGCTGAAGTCTTTGGCTCAGAAAGGTGATTGTAATGCACCAGAGGTGTCCTTTCTTATGTAAACCATGATTGTGACGATAAGGATGTATGATATTCTTGAGAGCTAGAAAAGGAAGCTTATTCTTTAAGATCAAGCACATGAACCTCTTTACATGGCCATGCCAATGTCAGGACTGAAGGTAGGTGCTCATATGTCCTCACACCTTTTCACCTCTGCACCCTGCATGCTTAGATGCCTCCTGCTGACAACTGTAAGTGAAATGTTTCCCTCTGTGGCCATGCAGAGAGTCTTAGAAACTCTCCAACTTCATCCATCATTCCACCTTTAGGTACACACAGATAAAGGCAACCTTTAGAGAAACTTAGCCCATGATGGCTCTAATTCTGCTTGATGCTGCCATTCTAAAGTGGCAGAAAGAATGAAATATCCTTTGCAGCTAAGATTCATGTAGCTTCTAAGACCATCACACTATCATCTATGTAGTAGCCACACAGTGAATACATCATATGCAATACTACATGTAATTTTTCTGAGACAACCACACTTTCATGGCTTATAAACAGTTGGTCTCTCAAATTCCACCATGGTATGTTTTGTTCCTAAAGTCAATTACAGTCAAATAAATTATAGGGACATTATACAATGGAGCTATCTTAGTTTCTTTTGCTGTTGCTATGATAAAATATCTTGACAAAAGTAACTTAAGAAATAAGAGAATTATTATGGCTCACATTCCAAGGGCACAGTTTATCATGTTGCCAAAGAAAAACATTAGGAGCGTGAAGCATCTGACAACATTGTGTCCCACCTACAGTCAGAAAGCAAAGAGTGATGGATGGTAATTGTGTGTTCAATCTCTTCATTTTCTACAACCCAGGATCCTTGGCCATACAATGTTCTCATCCACTGCTAAAATAAATCTTTGCACATCAGTTAAACTAATCAAATAAACCTTCATAAACGTTCCTAAAGACTCATCTCTCAAGTTGTTTTCTATCATGTTACTTGACAACACTAAGCCACCATGTGCCCAGTGGGAGGTACACTCAATGCCGAACAACAGAAACAACCTACGGATTTAAAAGAAACTTCAAGAGAACGTTGCTACTACACAGATGTCTTGGTTACTTTTAAATTTATGCAACAAAGCACCAAGACCAACACAATTTTGAATGAAATCAGTTCGTTTATGAATAAAGTATGAGCTCATGACTCTCCTGGTGGAAATATGGCTGTAGGCAGCTGAGCAGGCACAGTTCAAGAGCAGAAACTGAGAGTTTCATCTTGATCCACAAACATGAGACATAGGTAGAACAAATTGGAAGTAGCATGGGCTTTTTGAAACCTCAAAACTGGCTCTCAGTATTATACCTTTTCCAATGATAGCACACCTCCTAATCGTTCCCAAGCTCTTATACCAACTGTGGATCAAACATTGAAATATATGGGCCCATGCAGACCATTTCTTTAAAACTATCACAATAGGTCATGCAATAAAACTGATAGAAATACACATTCTACTACATTCATAAATTTCAACATAGCAACACAAGAAATATGAAAATTTGGGGCAAAATAACACTTCTAAAAGATAATAATTATCTAGTAATAGATTCCAGAGATGTTGAAAATGATGAGATGTTCGATAAGCAATTCTAAGAATAGATTTTAAAAATCCTGTGAGAACTTCTAAATAAAAATATGAACTTAAACACATAAGATAATGCAAGATGTGAATAAGAAACTCACCAGAGAAAGATTTTTAAAGAGAAACTATCTATGTTCACTATTAGCTAACGTCTGTAATCCAAACACTTAGGACATAGTGAAACGAGTATTAGGAAATCAAGTCCAGTCTGTCTCAACTATATAACAAATTTGAGGCCATACTGGAATACATGAAGTCCTGTCTCAAAAACAAAATTAAGTAGAAGCAAACAGTAATATTTATAATGATGAAGTCTTTATGTCAAAAACGTCCTGCTGCAAGACAACTAGATTAAGTGTAAGAAAACTTGAAATAAAGTGATTTGAAATATCGTAGAAGAAGAAACACAGAAAGAATAAAGCTATAAAAATGTGCAGGACATTATTAAACAATCAGATATATTCAGGCATACAAAGAAGAGGAAACTAAGGTTAGAGGCATTGAAAATCTATTCAACACAGGGAGCTAAAATGTTAAGTGGTGGTTAATATGAAGATGACTTTAAAATCCCAATAATATTAAAGCTTATTAAAATTTATTATAAATTGTTTTGAGCAGAAGTACACTGCATAAGTGATCAGCTCTGCTACCAAAAGTCATGCTATTAAAGGAAAATCTCAGGACCGGATGCTAGGTATCTTCCTATGTGTTATTGTCAGAGAATCCCAGAGGTACACAAAACACTGCAGGCTATTGCTGCTAAGCTTGGTTGCCCAACCAAACCAGATGCAAAAAATCTCATGCTGTGAATACCATACATCTTTGTGGTGGTACACAGAAAAATCAGTTTTGAATGGACCAACAACTTTCCTTGCTAGCTTTATTTTATACTTCTTAAGTTCACTATAAGAACGCCTGTAGGAGAGAAGACAACAGTGGTTTTGTGTAGGCATGGTCTCTGCATGCTACAATATGTATCTGCCAGGGAAGAGTGCATGTACTCTAGAAGGAAAAAGGAAGAAGGAGACGGCAGGAAGAAGAGAAAGAAGGAAGGAAGGAAGAAAAAAGTAAGATAGGCAGAAAGGCAGACATAAAGAGGTGGAAAGTAAGTGAGAGGTAAATGAGAGGAAGGGAAGGAAAAAGAAGCGAAAAATATGCTAATATGTGAAAACATAAATGCCAAAATATAAATGAAAAAGCAATATAAAAACCCCAGACTGAAGATTAATAAGAGAAAAAGAAAATGATGAAGAGTATTTTTAAAAACGACCAGGAAATGACATACATATAAATACTGTATAGCTTCTTTGGCTGTTATTAAAATGCTCATAATGATGTCGTATTGGAGTCAGAATGTTAAATTAGACTGAGGACATACCCAGTTCAGGTAATGTGTTATAAGCAGAGGATAGTGGAGTGCATCCCATGTGACCACACATACAGTTGAATAAGTGGCCCATATCAACTCAGAGGATGCATCCTGCTACAGATAGAAAGACTATGAAGAGGCTGAGTTCCATTAACCAGACCACTTCAAAGGATGGCCACATAAGGCCATACAAGAGAATGTATGTTCAGTCTCTCTCCGAGTCTTATAGTAAGGACTGCAAACTAAATATGGTACATTCTCAAATAAGAGTGGTTCTGATTTCACTGTGATTTAAACTGTGCAACGCATTTGTATATCCACAATCCAATTTAAGTTTGCCACAAGATTGTACAATAGATAAGACATCTTTTTTTAAAATTTCTTAATAAAAAGTTTGAAAAGTGACACTAAAAAAGGAAAATTATTTAGCCAGATTTCAACAGTTACATATCAATAGGATTGAAGTCAGTCTTTATTTAATTCTTCCTTTCTATTTTCTGCCTTCAAGATTTGTACTTGATATGTTTTAATCCTTTTTTCTCTCATTTTATCTCCTAGAATGGAAATGTATTTAAAAGTTATTTTTCACTTGAAATGCCCATAGTCTATTAAGTGTCACTTTGTTACAGATAATTTTATGCTTGCTCAAAACCAGAAAAATGCAAACATTAACCAGGAAATGAACTGTTTTATCTCTGTTGCCGAATGGTCAGGCTTCTATTTGCCTCCTTTTAAATTTGCTGCTTCAGTGCTTTGTCGAGAGACCTGCTCTTAATCTTTAAGAGCAGGATGCCAGCACTTAGTTGGAAAACAATTTGCTTTAGCCTTTCAATGGTTACTGCCTTATATTTGAAATGGTATCGACATAACACTTATGCCATTTTGATAACTCAAATGACAAGAAAACTTAGCTGAGGAAGAAAAGGACAGCCAAGAGTACAGCAGACACCATTTGTCTAACCAAATGCTGTGAAAAGGCAAGCCGGACGATGCACACACACAGAAAAAAAGAGCCATAAATGATCCGCTTATATGAGATTAGGGGACATCTGTGGCTGTAGTGCTGCTTGTTCACCTTGGGGCGAACAATACATACAAGGGCTCTAGACATGAGCAAATCTTATTTTCTATTACTGAAACTTCCTTGCTTTCAGAGAAAAGAACCTGCTCATTGTTCTGAGAATATACCCTGATTCCTTACTCTTAAAGGCACATATGAGCCATCTAATTCTTTGGACTCTATCCAAGCGTTGCAGTGCACCTGTGTGTAGCTCTGGATGGTGGTACAGTGACATTCTAACTTAATGAGGGGCAAAGAATTTCTTTCTTTTTTAAAAAACTCAAATGAAACTACCATTGAATACACAAGACTGTAATTGAGCAGATGCCTGGAAGCTTTAGGGTAATAATGAAGGTGGGCATATGGCCAGTTGCTTCCAAGGATGGACAGCTTCAGATGCTGCAGGGATTTTTGAAAGGATGAACGCTGCACACAGTGGATTGGTCAGAGCACTTCTTCTGCTTATTCACTCATGTTTCTCCATGGCCATTGGATTTAGTTTGATATTTAGCTGAACTGACTTTAAGGGAAGCTGAGCAGCAAAGCCTGAGACAAGTGACAAGAATAAGCATGATTAAAGGTAAGTGGGACACATGTAGCTTGGAATGTATTAAGCAATGAAACAAACAAACAACAACAGAAACAATTTTAAAAAGGCTTGAGCAATGGAGAAATGTTTTATTTCACCCAACTGGACATTCAAAGCAGGATCAGGCTAAAAAAGAACAGCGGTGAGAGATCCCTGTGTGTTTTCTCTAAGTGCCCAAGCATCAGCTCAGTTCCAGAACTGCAGTGACACCTCCTCCATTCCTTGCCTGTGCTATGAGCAGTGCCTTAGCCAGAACCTAAAAAAGAACAGTCATCTGCATTAAAGACAAGGACTGCTTAACTTCAAACAACAAAATTTGCAATATGTTTTTGTAAAGATATAAAAAAAGAAACCTTTAGGAGGGAACTTTTAAAGGATGTATGCTCTATGCAAGTACATTACAGAAAATTTATAATTTAAGACTTGAAATAAACCAGAAAAAATATGATGAGATGATTTGCCACTGTGTCTTGCTCGGGTCCCAACATCCCAGGCACATGGTCAGTGGCTAAAGGGACATGGTGTTGGCCTATATTTTAGGAAGAGTTTACATCACTTCTAAGGTTTCTGGGGAAGTATTCCTAGATGTGTGTTTTGTATTTTTCTGCCCAGGTAATCAACAGAGCCATCTGTACTGTCTTTTGAGAACAATAGTATACTTTGTTTATTTGCTGAATTCCTCTTGCTATCTAGGAACCTTATCACCTGCCAGTGGCTCAGAATTCCACGTCTTCACCTGGCTGGTAATCACAATCCACTTGCTTACATTTATGACTTTACATCATACTGATTTTGACTAAAGAGTTCACCATCAAATACCTTCCACTTGCCCACTATTTAATTAGATAGCTAATACAGGGAGAGTAAAATAAAATTAATAACTAGCCAGCGCATAATACTCTCACGGCAAAGGGTCCAACCTTCATTATCTGGTATAGACTCAAACAATGATAAGGAAATTGAAGTAGCCTTGTGCTTTGCACAAATACTTCACATTGTGGATGGAATTTCCAAAGTGAGAAAATCTGTTTCTGTATTAAGAATCATACAATGCTGTTTATCTAATTAGAACTTACATGGTTATGGAGAGCTAGTATGTTGTAGGTCTAGAGCAAATTATCTCAGGTTACCTTCAATCCTTTTAATACCCATTCATTACCTGTGTCTGTATTAGGTAAATCTTTTTAAAATGTACCAAAAGACCATTAGCTTCCTATTACCCAAAAAGTAAAAATGTCACCAGATAGCATATACTTTTCAATTTTCCTGTAATCTTCCTACATAATGTCCCCTCAATGTATTTGCACAGCACCAAGATTTATGACTGCTGGAGCACAGGCTTATACCCTTTTCCCCAGATTTCTCAGCTTGAAAAAATTAGACTTTGCCTGTTTAATGTTCTCATTTTGACAGAGTTAAAAAGTAGTCTGTGCAGTGACTTGACAGCTCTCAATTTATGATATCTGGCTCTTCCTTGCTCTTTGCAATGGCTATGCTGAATTAAATAAGGTGATGTGAAACTTCCTGGCAGTCTCTTCAAACTCACAAAAGTCTGATATTCTCTTTACTCTTAAGAGGTTTTTTAAGGTGATTGCTCTGGAAACCCTTCTCAAGACACCTCTGCCCCCTGGATTCTGCTCCTCTCATGCCCTACATCCTGGTCTATCTCTGTATTTCTCTCTGTGTATGCATTTGCCTGCCTGTCTCTCTGACTTTCACTTTCTCTCTCTCATTGTTGATTAAGCCACTCCTCTCCATTTCTAAGGGGGTCAGGGAGGAGTGGGGGATGGGCGTGCTTCCCTTTAAGGCCCTATCATGTTCATGTTTCCTTAATTCATACTGTGTTTATCTAATGCTCTTCCTCCTGACTCAAGGATCTTCTTCTTGAAGAGAATTATTTCTTAACCATCTTTTCAGATAATCAGTTGTTTCTATTATATTTAACAATAACATTTCTTTTGCTCTTATAATACTTCATGAAGCAGTTACCAAGTTAGAATGCATGTGGGATAACCTGAATCTGTGTTCTCAAGCCAACATAGCTCATATGTGGTTCCAGAATAAATAATCTCTATGTCTTTTGAGGTGAGAGTTGTGTTTTTCCTGTCAAGTACATTAAGGCAAAAGAGAGCCCTATATAAGGAGATAAGAGTTAAGAGAAACAATAGCTTCTTATTAAAACAAAAAGAGGGACAATTTGGGCTGGAAAATGGAGACAAACTAAGGATGGTCTGAAGAAAGTTGCTCGAAGATATAATTTGGCTTGAACAAAAGGAGCAATATAAAGATGATTTTTCAGATCAGCAACCTGTTCACTAAAACATTGGGCTGTTGCAATGAGACTGAAATTTCATAGGCATTGCTTCACATCCTTTCCACTTATCTCTTCTTTTGGCAATGACCAAGCAGCTAACCCTATATATGTTAGGGCTAGTTTGATTTGTTCTGGAACTTGTAGAATGTTTGTTCTGGTTGCAGGAACAGATTAAAGTAGTGTAACATTGGAAGTTACACCTGGTCCATGTTTCCAATTCCAGTGCCTTGGCACTGCCACACATTCCTACTGTCATGAAATGAGCTATTTTACCACACTTTCTTCACCATCATAGATGCAAACCATTGAAATCATGAGAGAAGATAAGGCTATCCTTACCTTGTTGTTTCATTGTGGTATGAAAAGAAAGCATTATAATGTAACAATAAAGTATCTTGAGAGGTCACTGCAGCATTATTAAGGGTCATTCATCATGGTGCCATCACAGTGCTTCTGGCACTGTGCTGGCAAAATAAGCATTGGAGAGGGTAGCTACAATTCAGCATTTTGATGGAACAAAGGACTGTTGTGATGTCAAAATTCATCACCATAGTGTTGTTTGACACTGAGAGAGGACAATGGCAGATCATTAGGATGAAACAATGGTGTAACATAACAACATAAGGCCACAATTTGATGTAAAAGGATGCATCATTGTGATGCTATTATATACCATTATATCACAAATGATAAAAAACAGTGATATCACAATGCAGTGTGAGTGATGACAAATTGGACAGTTGTAATAGCAAATGTCATACTGTAAGATCAAAAGCCATTGTTGCATAGAACAATTTTGGAGACACAATGCAACGCAGGGATAGTTCACTTAGGGATTGTGATGGTAGAGTGCAATGCCACGTGAAGCAAAGTATTAAAATTCGCACCCTGAAGGCACAGTGGAGCACTGTGTTCTGTGCAGCTCAGCTTTGTGACTGTGCAATAATGCATTGTGTTATCACAGTTGAGCATAGTGAAGGCACAGAGGAGCAATGTGATAGCACATCAGGGGTTTAATTACTCAATGCATTATCACAATATCACTTCTGCATTGTGAAGGCATAATGGGACATAGTGATATCATAATAACAGTTATGATTCAAAAATGGAGCATTGTAACACCACAGTGAGCCATTTTGATGCAGAAGACACAACAAAATGTTGTGATAGCACTGTGGGGGACTGTTAGGTTCTAATGGAACATTTTGTTGTCAGCTTTTAATGTGGTCATGTTGCAACTCAGGACTGTGGTGTCCTACAATGCAGGATTGTAATTGCACAAATGATCACACTGATGTCACAATTCAACTTTGTGTATGCACAATGATGCTGCAATGGATCACTGTGGTGATAAAATGGAGCCTTGTGATGGTCACAATTCACCACCATTATTGCTCAGTGGAGCACTGTAGCTGTCGCATATACTATTATGATGGTTTAAAAAGCATTGTGATATCACAATTCTACACTGTGACAATACAATGGAGCATTTTGATGTCACAGTGATGTGCTGTGGTAACACAATCAGCACTCTGATTATATAATACGGTACTATGATGGCATCATATATATTGTGATATTACAATGCAGCCTTTTTATGTTAAGGCACAACACTGCAGGGGCACAGGGGAACATTATGATTAAATGATTTAGCATTATGATCTCACAATTAGTACTGGGGTGACATAATTGACCACTGTGCTATCAAAATGGAATACTGTGATAGAAAATCATGATGAGACAATGATGTATTGTGCTGTCAAAACAGCATGATGTCTGATGGCAGAATCCCATCCCTTTGTGATAGAATACAATTGTGCACTGCTATTAATTATACACACATATTACAAATGATGATTTACTGGTTCACTTATATGATAGGCGCTAGGTAGTTCATCAGTTGCTCTATGCACTCTGAAAAGACAGAGGACCTGATGCCTCAGCAGTCCCAGTTCATCCCTGAAGGTCTGGAGTTCCCCAGGGAGTGTCTAGTAGTGAGTCCACTTTGAGAGACTGAAGAAGTCTTATGGCAGCAAAGAATAGTAGCAGCAGCAGCAATAGATATACCTGCTCAGGAAAAAGTCAAAGGCAGGCAGATGCACAATGCTTTCTCCCAGGAACTCTGTCTAGACCACAGTTAGAAGGCACCATCCACTTTGATAACAGGTCTTCCACCCTCAGTCTTCTCTGGATACAGTCTCAGAGATACACTCAGAATTGTATCTCATATGTGAGACTAAATTATATTAAGTTGACAAGACAAGCTAGCATAAAGTGAGATTATAAATATTTGTGTGTGTGTAGGTGATTATTTCATTTAACATGTAATTTTCCAATATCATCCTTAATCTATCAAATAGAAGCATTCCTTTCTTGTCGAAGGGCTAAATAACCTTCTGGTGTGTAAACATATCATATCATTTATTCATTGCCAATTAGGTTGGCCTTTTAGATTGATTTTTATGAATAATACTGCAATTAGCAGAGGACAGATTGAAAGTATTCTTAAATGGAACAGGAACAGCACTAACTAGAAGAGATATTGAAAATCAGGGCTTGTGTTCATCAGTTGACCTCTTCAGGTTTATAAAATCTCAAACCAAATAAAAATATGTTGCAATAAACCCAACAAATGAGAGTTTTATAATACTCAAAGAGTTTACATAAAAATCAAAGTAAATAAACTAATGTGAATAATCAAAATAATTCAATGAGTGCTTTATGAAGAAGAAATATCAATATTCAATTCATACAACTTCATTATATACCGGGCATGACCATATTGAAGTATCCATACATTTGGATGGCTATAATGAAATCTGGAAATTAATGCACATATGAAATATTAAAACTAATATGAAATTAATGTGAAGCTTAGGTGTTAATATTAGAAGCTAGTTATGAATGATAATAAATATTAGTGATATTGGAAACTGTTTCAATATCTTGGGATAATTGTCATCATTTATTAAAGCTATTATCAATTTCATATTGGTAAAGCCTCTTATTACTTGATACAAAAATATGACACACAAAGTGTACATGTGAGCAGCACCTAGTACATATGCAAGGATATTTATGGCAACTTTCTTATAATAACTTCACATTGGAAACATATAGCTTTCTCCCTACTACAAAAAATTGTGATATAGTCCCAAGTAGGAGTATTGCAGTTATGATTTCTTAATAGGTGACTCACAAAACTCATTGGTAATGTAAACATACAATAAACATTAAATATATGGCATACTTTAAAATGGAGTAAATGTGCACACATAGGAACATTATTCAAATTGGAAATTGTCCATTTTCAAAAACATAAATTACATTCCAGGGCATTACACAAAGAGAAATGAATTCAATTTATAAAGGTAAATATTTCATGATGTGTTTTCTATAAATTCCAATCAGCTCAGGCACAGAGACTGAAAGATATGTGGTTAAATAAAACAGATTTTTATCTATAAGTTTCTGGGTCACCAATGTGATGGGTAGTGATTATCGTGACACTATACTGAACATTTAAAGTTCACATCAAGTAAAGGCTTGGTGTTCTCGCCACTGAAAGGAAGAACAGACAGGGAAAGAAAGACAAGTGAAATAATGCAAAGAGAGAGAAAGGGTGGATGGGGAGAAAGAAGAAACATGTAAGATAAAGAGCTTAAAATGATTGTGACAATAATTCCACAATGTGGATGGACTGAAAACCTTACACATAAACAATTTGGCTTCTCAATTGTGCCTCAATAAAGCTGAATTTTTAAAATTAGAGTTGTAGCAAAATGTTATACAAATGAGAACAGGATCTCATCAATGCTAAAGGACGAGTTCTTCTCCAACCTACCTTCAGTTCAAACATTATGTTTGACCATGCTGACTACACTTTAAAATATTTTTCTTCATTCAAGTTTTGCATGTGTTGATTGTACAGTTTTCATATAACCTGCTTTCCTTGTGCCTTCATGGTGCACATTTCTGCTTGGAAATTGGTTTTATATCATAGCACACATTCATGCTGAACTCTAATCTTCTAAACATCAGAGGGTGCACTGCTATGACTTTGCCTTATTAGAACTTATGGGTTTATGATAATTTCAACATATTAGTTTTGTGACATGTCATAAATACTACAGATATTCTAGTTCATTTACTTAAAGGTTGAGAGATCAGTAATGAGGAATTGCTTCTTTTTTGCAGAATGGTATGGTAATACAATTGCTTAACTTTCAGCACAACATTAACATTAAGCTTTCTAATATCAGAACTTGTGCTATTTATTATAAATGATAGGTAAAAATTGTCATTGAAACAAATTCTAGCTGGTAATGACATGTCAAAACAAATTTATGATTGCTAAAATGAGCAGCAATCACACATATATAATTTATTTTGTTTTTCAAACATCCAAACAATAGTATAAATTAATAGCTAATGTCTATCACTGAGACAGAAGCAAAACTAATTACCTGAAAGGCGATGAAGTAAATATTAAGAATGTCAGTGGAAAACAAAATTCTCATAAACAGTGACTAAATCCAAATGGTCTGTGTTTACCCTGTTACCCATTTAATGTATTCACTCTCCATATTCTGAGTCTATAATAAACCCTGGAAGATCCAGATTCCCAGGTTGCACAAAGTGAATTTGCACACCTCACAGCATATGAATTCTGAGGTCACCTTTCCCATGCTCTTGCTCTTGGGGCTGGGTCACCTGCAACCCCTCCACCTAGGGCCAGCTCTTCAACTAGGCTGCTCAGACAAGGTGCAAGGCATGCCCTCCCAAGTGCTGCAGCTGGCAAAGGACAGGGTCAGCTCACCAGCTCTCATGTCGATGGGGGTGGCTCTCTCAACATCCACAGGTGGAAAGGTTTGAGTTGGGGAGGGCATCACCCCCAAACCAAGGCCACCTCTTAGCAGATGAGTAATGGGACTGGCTCTCCCACACTCTCGCCCTTGGAGCTGACTCCCTTGTGCCCCTACCACCAGAGTCAGCTCTCCTATGCTGTAAGGTGCAGAATCCACTCTCCTGAGTGCTGCAGCTGGTGAGGGTCAGGAATAGATCTGAACTCAAGACCATGTGGTCAGCTTTCCAGACTGCTGCAGTCAGCTCTTCCACACAAACACCCCTCTGCCTAGCTTCTCCTCCTAGTCATCTTCACTGTGCTGACTGGGCTAGCCTCAGGGCCTTTTCTCCAGAGTACTGCTGCCGGTGAGAAACTGGGCCAGCACTCCAGAACACCACAGCCAGTGAAGAGTGGGGCCAGTTGTGCAAATCCCTTGGACATCCATGAGGCCCCAGGCATCATGGGATGTACACATGTTCTCTAGTGGTTATATGAGGCATGGACAATGACAGTCAACCCTGCCACTATATAGCCACAGACCCAGACATGGCCCTCAGAGGTAGTTGGGGCTAAGATCTCACCATGACTTCAGGACTGGCCACTCACAATGGCTTACTCCTCTCCACCCTCGAGTCTCCATTTCCACCTCTCTTCATAACGTAGAAGCTGATCCACTTCTCTTTCTCTTCCATCTGTACACCACAATATTGCACATCATGGTGGTGGCTCCCACTGTAGGCTAGCCATAGGCATGGGTGACATCCCAAGTCAGAGCTGCATGACATGGAGGCAAGGTAGTGTCTGCAGTCTGCCTGTGCTCTGTACCAGACTTGTACCAGACAGGTCTGTGTGTGGCATGGTGATCTGCAGGTCTCTGTCTGTCTTCCTTCTCCCAGGTTTTGTTCTTGGATTTGATTTGATTAGATTTTTCTGTGTCCTAGGCATAAAACATTGACAATCAAGCAATCATCAAACTCTAATGAAGAAAGGGCTGCCAACTACTCTAGCCATGAGCGATATAAGAACACCAACACCAACAACGTGTTTATTTGACAATCATGGGGAAAGTCTAACACCAGGACCAAAAGCAAATGAGGAGGAAAGGGTTTATTAGGATTACAATTACACATCTATAGTCTGTCAGTGAAGAAAATTATGACATGTCTTCTTGCCAGGCAGGTCATTATTGAGGATCACAGTCGTGTATGATTTATTGCTTTTGTCCTTAAATAATCATAAGTGGGGAGCGCTGCCATATTAAATTGGGTAGTATAGGCATTGAATACTAGACATAGAAAATAGTCTTTGTTTTTCTCTACAATCTCCAATTACTATCCTATAAATAATATCTCTCAGAATTTATAACTTATAGGTAAGAATGGCATAACTTAGCTAAGTAATAATGAGCAGAATAATATTAGTGAATATTCCCATCAGACTACTGCTAACAGCAGCACATTTTATCATAGCTATAGCCCTATGAGGTTGACATTAATGCTATTCTTAAAATAATAGAACACACTGAGACAATGCACTTCAGTGCACCTATGTTTGGTCACACAGCTAATGATCAGCAGAAACATAATCTAACTAATAATTTGATAGAAGTAACGGATTTTTAACTTGTCTCTAGTCAAAAATATTCTTTCTTGAATGAGTTAATTTCACATATAAAAGATCACAGATGTATCCCCCCCCCATAAGTATTCTTTGGTAGAAAACTTTATTTATTTATTTATTTGTTTGTTTGTTTGTTTGCTTTTTTGTTTTTTTGTTTTTTGTTTTGTTTTGTTTTTTGAGACAGGGTTTCTCTTTGTAGCCTTGGCTGGCTGTCCTGGAACTTGCTCTGTAGATCAGGCTGACATGAAACAGAGATATGCCTGCCCTCGCTTCTTGAGTGCTGTTTATTTTAATAGCTTTTTATTAAAATTTTGAGAACTTTATGCAATATATTTTGATCATATTCATTCTCTCCTCTAACTTCTCCCAGATCTATCCTCTCTTCCCTTACCTATGATCAACCTATATTTGAGTTTTCTTCCTTCTCCTCCTTTCCTCCTTTCCCTTTTTAAACCCATTAAGTCCAATTTACATAACTTAACCATTCTTAGGATTGGGTAATTGACCTACCATAGCTCACCTAATTGAAGAAAACTGACTTTCACTCTCAACTCTTTTTTTGTGATAGAGATATAGGACTATGGATGGGGTGGCTCAGCTTTGCCAAACATGCACAAAGCCCTGGGTTCCATACCCAGAACCACCTGAACCAGATGTAGTGTAGCGACACATGACAGGAAAATCTAAAGTTCAAAGTTACCCTTGCCTATATAGTGAATTTGAGAAAAAAAACCTGAGATCCACAAGAGTGTATAAAAAGAATGAAACTGCATAAGGAAACACAAAATCCTCTCTACCTCTTCTCTGCATTTCTATTGGATGGTTAAACTATATAGACATGTACACACAACTCTGTACATATATAATGAGCTTATACTACTATTTGCGATGAAGGAACTATGACAGCATGCTCACACTTTAATGAATAATTGAACAAAGGAATGTAATAACAGAGATAGCTATAGTCAAGAATAAACTTTTGGCAGCAAACCTTGGGTGTTTTAAACTCAGAATTAACTGTTTTAGTGCCGGTGCACTTCATCAAAAAGGAAGAAAAGTGAGGGAAGACATAAGTACAGAACCAAGATAGTTCACAACAAATTGTGTCAGGGCTCAGAAAATTATTTCCTAAAGATATGATTGTAAAATCTTTAGAAAGAATAACATAGATCTAGTATCATTGAGTTTCAGTTGAGACAAAAAAAAAAAAAAAAAAGAAAAAGAAATGCAATGGATAAACAGAAAGAAAGAAACAAAGAAACAAAGAAGGGAAGAAAGAAGAATGGAAGGAAGAGTAAGGAAGGAAGAAAAGAAAAAGAAAACTGTAATTCTGAAATACAGAAGATAATTTTGATGTAAAAACATCCTTCAACTTTCCATCTGTGTGGGGTAATGGGAAGGCCATCTCCTCCACTCATCTTCCACAGAGTCTAAAGGAAATGTATTCACATAATATTTTCCTCCATATATACAAACCTAATTCAAGAAATCAGTGATAAGTTTTAATATGTGTCACAGGACAAGTTACTTCTATTCTTCAATACAATCATTTAACTGTCTTATTTTGCTAAGAAGGATCTTGCTGCATGGCTCTGCTATCCTGTACCTGGTTATATTATCCATGCTTCCCTTTCTTGAATTTATAACATGCCCCTAATTCTGCTTCCTAATACTAAAGGCATGAATGACCACACTCTGGCCTTTGTCTAGTTTTGAAGAATGTGAACCATCAAACTAGCCCCAAGAGATCAGAAAGGTTCCAACAAGTTCAGTTCATTCATATCAAATGTTTGAGAGATAGATTACTTGCATCATAAGCAATACAAAAAACAACCAAAGAATAGGCTTGGTCTGGGTCTACGCACCCTACATGTATGAAACTGTGAGCAGCTTGGTCTTCATAGGGGTCCCCTAGCAAGTGTAGTGGAGGCTGTTTCTGAGATGGACTTTGTTGCCTGCTATTGGATCACTTCTCCCTAGTTGGGCTACCTATCCTGGCCTCAGTGGAAGAGGATGCGCTCAGTCCTGATGTGACTGACTTGCTGAGCTAGCATGATATGGAGGTGGGAGCAACATTTCTGAGAAGAAGGGGATTGGGGAAAGAGGGAAAAGGGCAGGAGGGTGCTACCAAAAGAGGAAGGAGGGGGCTATTAGGGATGTAAGGGGAATAAACTTATTTTTTTAAGAGAGAAAAACAACAAAAGCAACTACAGCACAGAGCATTTCAAGAGTGCATAATAATGTGTGACATAAATATAACATGGTCATAATTGAAGATATAGAAATGAGAAAATATAGAATATGTTTTTGACCGTGTTATTTTTTCCCTCAAAAATTCTTCCCAGATCCTCCGCATCTCCCACCTCATCCAACTTTATACCCCCTTCCAAAACTAAATAAACAATTTTTCCTGAACAGTTAAATAATATTCCCCTGTGTAACTATATAACATGCTTATCACCCATTCATCAGTTGATGGACAACCAGGCTATTTTCAATATTTGACTGGTGAGAATAGAGAAACAATGGAGGAAAGAGCAAGACTTCCTGTTCTGGGATCCAGAGTCTTTCAGGGATATTCCCAAAGACTTTATCTAGATGTTGAGAAAGATCCACCCCTAGCTGCTTGAGAAATCACTGCACTGATTTCCATAATAGGTGTACAAGTTTACACTCCCAGCAGTGATGAATAAATGCTCCTGTTTCCCCATATAATTGCTAGGATAAGTGGTATGGTCATTTTGTTAATTGATCTTGACCACTCAGGCTGGCATGAAATAAAGTCTGAAAGTAATTTTAGTAGGTGTTTCCCTGTTGAATAAGGATGATGGACACTTCTTTTTAAGTACTTGTTGGCCATTTAAGGTTCATGTTTTGAGAATTCTGTTTATATCTGTGCCCAATTTTTAAATCAAGCAATTTGCTTCCTTGGTATTCAGATTTTTTAATTCTTTATATATTTTAATGATTAGCTGTTTATCAAATGTATAATTGGTAAATATCTTTTCCCTTTTTCTAGACTGATACTTTGTATAAATGATGGTGTCCTTTGCCACATAGAAGCATTTCAGTTTTATCATGTCCTGTTAGTTAATTGCTGATCTGTTGTGTCTGTGCTAACAGTGTTATATTCAGAAAGTCTCTTCCTGTGCAAATGAGTTCAAAAATTTTCCTCACTTTCTCTCCTATTAATTTTTGTACATGTAGCCTCCTATTGAGATCTTGGATGTATTTGGACGAGTTGTGTGCAAGATGATAAGTATGGATCTATCTGTATTCTTCCACACACTGCCAAACCAGTTTGACCAGCACTATTTGTTGAAGATGCTGTTTTTTTTTTTTAATTTATTTAGCTTCTTTGAAAAAAAAAGTTTACATTAATGTGTGGATTCATGTATGGTTCTTGAATTTGATTACACTGACCAATGTGTTTGTTTTTATGCCAACACCGTGCTATTTTTAATTACTATAGCTCAGTTTATTATTCAGAATTATTTTAGATATGCTGACTTTATTTTTTTTAATCTTTTGATATGAAATTGAGTACAGATTTTTCCATTTTTAAAAATAATTCTGCAATATTTTTGATGAAGGTTGCAATGAGTCTTTATATTGTGGTTAGTAGGATGACCATCTTCACATTATTAATTCCACCGATCCATTAGTACAGGCGATCTCTTCATCTTCTTATATCTTCTTCAAATTCTTTCCTTTATGCCTTCAAGTTTTTTTAAATTAATTTATTAAAATTTATTTAGATTACATCCCAAATGTTATCCCCTCACTTATGTATTCGGGTTCCTACCCTCCCTCCCTCTTCTGCCCTATTTCCATCCCTCAGACCTCTGACAGAAGGGGACCTCCTCCCCCAGCATATGGCCACAGCATTATCAGGCATCATTGCGAAAGCCTGCTTCCCCTTCTTCTGTGTGCCACCAGACCTCCCCATGACGTCGAAATGATCAAATCAGGAGCACCAGAGTTCATTCAGAGGTAGTCCTAGCTTTCCCCACAATGTGGAGAATGAGCTGTCCATTATACAAGTCTTTCACTTGCATAGTTAGAGGTGTCCTACATTGTATTTTGAAGCTACTGTGAAAGCTATTATTCCATGACTTCTTTCTCAGTCTCTTTGCCATGGTAAATAAGAAAGCTACTGATATTTGTGCCAAGTTTGTATCCTGATACTTTGCTGAATGTGTTTATTGGCTGTAGAGATTTTAAGGTCACTTAGGTATATCATCATATCATATGCAAATAATGACAACTTGAATTTTTACTTCCTATTTGTATCCCCTTGATATTCTTGAGTTGTCTTATTGCTCTAGCTAAAACTCCAAATACTATACTGAATAGGTATATGGAGAGTTGATATCCTTGTCTTGTTTCTGATATTAGTAGAAATACTTTGAGTTTCTCTACAATTAGTTTGATGTTTTCTAGGTACTTGCTATAATTTGCTTTTATTATGTTGAGGCATGTCTATTAATCTCTTCAGATCTTATATCATTAATGTGTATGGATTTTTAAAGGCCTTTATTACATCTAATAAAAATGTCACTTGTTTTTTTTTGTGTTTCAGTCTGCTGGTGTGGTGGGTTATATTTATTGATTTATATTTGTTGAACTATTCTTGCCTTTCTGGCATAAAACCAGTTCCTCATGGTGAATAATGTCTTTTATATGGACTTGGATTTGGTTGGCAAGTATTTTATTGAAAAAATTTTCATCTATGTTTATAAGGGATATTAGTCTATAATTTCTTTTTGGTTGTTGTTGGCTATTTATGTAGTATTGGTATCCAGTTAATAGCATGGTACAATATTTAATATCAAATTTTTGTACTAGAACTAAGAATATAAAGAAGTGTGGAAAGCTAAGATTTGTACAGTCCAACAATAAATATGTCTATATTCAATGTCTACCTAAGAATATTTCAACTCACTAAGAAAAATTTAAGGAAAAGTCTAAAGATTTAAAATCAAACAGAAGGGAAAGGACTTCCTATACCAATTCAGATAACTGATACATCCAGACACAGTGCCATGACATCTCACCTTGGAGCCCTACACATGAACTTAAACATTTGTTTTTATTTCAGTATTTTATATTACATATATTTTGCATGTGTACATCATTCTGTCTGTCTAAACATATATATATATGTTCACGTGTCCTCTGAGTCCAGAAAAAGGTAAAAAATCCAATGGAACTAGTGTTAAAATTGGTTGTGAGTCACTAAACATTTCTTTTTGCATCTGAATTGGGTCCTTCGGAATAGTAGTATGAACTTTAATCCAAAACTTTCTTCTCAGCCCCATTCCTTTGAAATATTTTTTTAAAATTTATTTTATTTTAAAATAAAATATAATGGTATCACCTTCTTCAAAACTCATCTATGCTGCCCACCCATGTCATGACCTTTCTTTAATTACTATTGTTTCACCGTGTGTGTGTGTGTGTGTGTGTGTGTGTGTCTGTGCGTATGTAAGAGAAAGAGAGAGAGAGAGAGAGAGAGAGAGAGAGAGAGAGAGAGAGAGAGAGGAGAGAATATAAGTAGCTTGTTGAGTCAGTTACTTGCTTGTATGTATATTATGTATATGTTTTGAGGCTGATTACTTTGAAGTGATGTTTCTGGTTTCTTTAAAATCTCAGTTGTGTCATGTGATATTTCTCTGGAAACGCTCTTGTGAGAAGCATGTGACATTTTGCTGAAAACAAACATGTGAGAGGGTGCACGATGTTTATAAAGAACATAAGTAGAACCTCACAGACAGCTGGATGATGCTTTTGCATCGCTCCACCACTGCTTTGCTGGTCTTTGTTGATTTTCATTTCACAGAAAGTAACATTCCAGAGAACTTCTTGTTGTACGCCAGCTGACTCTGGCTGCTTCTGCTGACTCCTGCAGAGTCGATGGAGCCTTGCTGTTTCTGCTGGATTTTGTGTGTGTTTGTGTGTGTGTGTGTGTGTGTGTGTGTGTGTGTGTGTGTGTGTGTGT
>OU015742.1:155110505-155127391 GCA_907169655.1 Acomys percivali | reverse complement strand
TGTGTGTGTGTGTGTGTGTGTGTGTGTGTGTGTGTGTGTGTGTGTGTATGTGTGTGTTTATTATTGGATTAGAGTGCTGGTATCCTGACAACGCAAAGTGGAATTGGCCCAAGGAGCTATGTCTAAACAGGTCCACAAACACTTCTTTCTATTAACATTCTTTCTCCCCTTCCTCTAGTGGTCGGGTTAGAAGTGAGGTTGAAGTGCTTAAGAATCCTAAATAATGTAGGTTTAGAAAAAACAGAGCCTACACTACTTAGTATAGTATAACCAAATAGGAGGATCATCCCTGGGGAAGACTATTCCTCCCTTTCTTAACAATTCTTAATTTCTAGTAGCTCTTCATTTAGGGATAGTCACTGAGATTTCCTCTAACTACATTAGTGAATCAACCTGTGTTGCCATTATGCAGGTCTTATTTAAGCATCCATAGTGTTGCCATTTTATGGTATTGCTTCTATGTAAAGCTAGACTCTACAGTCTCACAGTGGACTTCCTGGTTCTCTGGCTCTTAAAAATCTTTACATTCCCCTCTCCCAAGATGCTTGCTGCGTCTTGTGTACAGGAGCGGTGTTGTAGGTATCTATTGGAGCTTGCCAGTTTGTGATCATTTGATCCCTGCATTTTGACTAGTTGTGACTCTTTATAAAGACCTTTATTACATATAACTTTTGTGATGAGGAGTGATAACCACACTTGTCTGTGGATATAAGAATAAGTATTTATAGCGGAGTTAGAGGTTGTGCTGGTTTAGTAAAGTGGCAGTAGACAGGTTATTTTGCCATAGGTAGTAGCTAGATTTGCAGTACCAAGCACAATTTCCTCCCTGTTGAGTTTCTCTCAAGTCAGCTGGGAAGCTGCAGTTATTGCTGAGATTAGGTGAAATTATGGTGCCTTTGGTGATATTTCTTAGAAAGAAGGTACGCGGTCAGATCTTGCTGAATTCTTCCAAATCCTGTGTCTGACCTGGATAGCATCTTCAGCAATATGAACTTATTGTCCAATTCAGGATGTACCAAAGGGCAAAAGTAATAGCCTTTGTTATTGTACTGAACTCCCCTGAACAACATCTGAAAAGTTTCTATGTTTTGTTCTTTCTATTGTGGTCTGGATCAGCCCAAGTGGCATAACTTCATTAATATATGTTTTAATATATATGCATATATATTTAGCTTCTATACATATACACATATATACACATACAGTACACTTAACTGCATTAAAATATACATATAAATTTGTATATACATATACACATACATATATGTGTGTATGAAAAATTGTATCATTTTATATTTACCTAAATTACATATGCTAAAACTGAAACCTGTTAATGAGAACAATAAATATTCTACAAATATGATATTTAAATATAGAAACATGTTAATTCAGCAGAACTCAATGCTAGTTTTAGTAAAAATTATATTGAAATTATAATATTTAGTCTAATAAATGTATATTTTATGTAAAAATAGAAATATTTAGATACTTAAGATTTTTAAATTGCTCAAAAGTCGAGCTGGCAATAGTGGTCAGTAATTAACATGCTTATGATACACAAATCTTGGGCTTGATCCCAAGACTTAACTAGCTTCAATGGTGTATACTTGTAAGGTGGAGGCAGAAGGATCAGTAGCTTATGGTCATCTTTAGTAAAATAGGAAGGTCAAAGCCACTGGGCCTACATAAGAACTTTTCTCAAATAAATAAATAAATAAATAGTATTTCAGAAGAAAGATCTTAAAGTAGAAAATACATACAAAGATTTTTTTTGAAAATTTAGGTTAATAAAACCATACAAATATTGATTCTAGGACGAATAATCAGTGAAAATACATATATTTCATTTAATTACTGTTTGTTTCCAATTTTAAAGTAAAATATATATGTAGTAGCTAGCAAAAATTAAAATACTATTAAGCAAGAAACCTCAATATATCTGTTAAAATATATTAGCTATTTGACGTGTATTAAACTTACATAATTGTTATAGATCAGAAGAAACAGGAGGGAGGAGATAGAAAGATGTGTAGGTTCATTATCAAGACCTCCTCAGAAGGAAGACTATGGAGAGTGTTTATAATGACAGTAAGGAAATTTATAGTTGAGTATACTCAGCCTTTCAACAATACAAGAGCAATCCAAACACCCATCATAAACAGTGGGTATCTGTGTCCTGGGGAAACAGATACTATTAAATGTTCTGCTGCCTTTGTTCTTTTAATATTTTTATATGTGCATGTGTTAGTTGCATGATTATACTATTAATTATTTATTGACTTTCTAAAGCATACTATGTAATTCCTATTTTTAAATGACATTGATAGCCTATATTTTCCTGTTCATGCAACTGAATTTTAGTGAAATTTGGAACCAAATCAATATGAGTGCTAGGTATCTATGATAGCTTTGAATATTGATCAAAGTGCAACAATTCATATTTAATTGATACAAATTTGATTTAAGAAATTACCCATCATTTATTTTCTTAATCCACGTGTATTAAAATATCTTATGTGGCAGAAGTGGGCAAACTCTTGTACAGAAATTTAGTCTTCATATGACCTAAGTAAGATGTTAGTTACAAGAAATGAACTTGTATTTTTGAGGTGAAGAAGATAGTACCACAAGCTAGCCTTCAATAACACTGACAAGAACATCAGTCCCTAAACAGTACCAAACAGGTGGGTGGCCAGATTGAGTTTACATGCCTCAGCTTGAAACAACTTGTCCATGAATAAATCGTCTATTGTTGAGAAAGAGTCTTACTATGTAACCCAGGCTGACCTTGAACTTCAGTCTTCCTGTGTTGATACCACAAATGTCAGCCACTATTCCCATCTTTTCTTGATGTCTATTTTCATATTACCATTATCAAGCTTTTACCCCATTAGTATAATATCCATGTTAATAGCCATTGCCGGGTATACTGCAGCAAAATAGACTGCCGACCTAACGCAGTTGTTTCTTCTTCCTGCTGAAGGAACTCTCCTTTCTGAGCTCTTTCTATTTTTTCCTTCCCTTCCCCTTCCCTTCCTTTCCCTTCCTTTCCCTTCCCTTCCCTTTACTTTTCTGCCTTCTTAATTAGTGCAGCAGATTGATTGCTGTTTTCATGGTCTAGCTCTTTTACACCAGTAGCTCAATGTGGTTCATAGTCCCTTTGAGGGTCAAACTACCCTTTCACAAGAGTCATCTAATAGAACACACAAATATTTACATTATGATTCATAACAGTAGCAAAATTAAAGTTATAAAGTAATAACAAAAACAATTTTATGGTTTGGGGCCACCACAATCTGAGAAGCTGTATTGAAAGATCACATCATTAGGAAGGTTGAGAATCTCTGTTTTACTCTAAATAGAAAAGGGTGAGACTCTTAGAGAATGCTATCCACACTTCCATTTTACCTATTGAAAAAATTATATACTTGTGCTCAATTCTAATTTCCTGTTCCTTGTAACTGAAATATGAAGTGAAGCACATTATGAAGTGTTAGGAGGGAAAGCTTATTGTATTAAGATAACAATGATTTGCATTGCAATTGAATCCCTGACAGAACAGCCTTAATTTTTATTCTGAATGCTCTGATGCCCTTTCAGACATAGATGAGAGATAATGGACCTACCAAAGATTTGGCCTGTCAGTCTGATAAAACTGCAAGATGAAGAGATAAGAAAGCTTTGAATCCTCTTATTTCTATTTCCAGTGTTTTGTAGGATGAAAGCAGTTCTAATTGACTCAAGCAATGTTGCTGCCTTGTCTGGAAAAGCCAGGTTAAGATGTTCATGGAGAGAGACCATGATATTCTCAGAAGATAGCTGGCAGTAATAGATGCACAGAAAGCAGTTGCAATTTTATACTGATGTCAGTTTTTTAAGCCCAGCTATTTGAAAACCGCTGATCATTTCTAGTTTGAAAATAACCTGATAGAAAGTATGCCACATAATAAGCTCTTTTTATATTTCTCATATTTAGTAAGAATATGTACATGGAGTTTTATACTGTAATTTTGTGTAGACATTTATCCTAGTGTAAAGAAAAAACAAACAAACAAGCAGACAAACAACCTGATCTTTCTTCAGGTTCTGAAACCTTCATCATTCACAGGAAAAAGGCCAAGACACAGGATCTCTTGTAGAGAAATATTAATTCAGAACATGGCTGTTCTGACAAGAGATCACATCCAAAGATCATCTAGGTCTGTGTGATCCAGAAGGAATACGAACATGTCTTTAATCCAGAAGAACAAGACAAACAGATAGGAGCTCAAAACCAGCCCTGTATAGAGCAAGTGTCAAGTAAAGAAAAACTTCAGTCCAGATCTGGTGGTACATGATTTTAATCCCAATAAAGGTAAAGCTAGTTTGCAGATAGAAGCACTCATATTTGATAGTGATGTCTAACTGAGTGGCTCAAAAGGTGACAAATCAGAAAAGATTTGACAGAATAGGATATGCACAACCCTCCAGAGAAGAGAGGGGAAAGGGAACCTACTTAAGAGGCAGTTTTACAGAGAGAGGAGGCAGTTTTACCAGGACAGAAATAGATATATGGGTTGCAGAGAGAGCGAACTCAGGTGAAGGTGGAACAAGCCAGAAAATGAGAAGAAGCCAGAAGATAAGAGCAAATTGCTGAGTTAGTTTGAAGCCAAGCAGAGAAATTCTGAGCTAAGAGAGAAGCCAGATTATATAAGTCAATTGAGAGAAGTGTTTGAGCCAAAATACCTGAGATGAACCAGGCAATGAAGAGCTCAGAACGAACAAGTAAGGATGAGCTTATTAAGCAGTAAGTCTCAGAGTCTGAAAACAGTCTAGGCCTACATTAGATTGTATGAAGGCTAGAAGATCCAGGACTAAGCCTAGGTTAGCAGAAAGAGGCAGTAAGCCTCACAGATAACAACTGAGACAGGTGAATAAATGTTATTCTTACAATCCCTTGTGTCTGTTACTTCCTTTCATGCAGTCATCCCCATGTATGCCTAGGCTACTGGACTGTCACTAATTATTGGCTTTCTGTTTCTTGTAATCTTTCTTTTTCTATTTGCATGATCTGTTTCCAGTTCTGGATGATTCTCAAAATGTTTATATTGGCAGTGTGTACTTTTCTCTCATTGCTCTTTTAGAACAACTTGCTCATTTCTCCACTTTTGACTAAGTTGTAGTAAACTAATGGATCTTAAAAATATATTGGATATTGATGTGGGTACTTCGCATCAAAGTGTTTTTCCATTTCCAGCACAACATCTCCCACATTTTCTTCTTTGACTGTTCATATAAAAGGATGCCCTTGGAGAGAGATTTTTGAACATGATACAACTTAGAGCTTTGTTAGAGCTAACACAGTACTTTCTCTTTTTAGACCTTTAAGTATGAAAATAAATGACGGGTTCTCCAAGTGGAACAACAGATTGTCTGGGTTCATCTCCAATGCTAAGGCTCATCCCAACCGGAAACTGAAAGTTGCTTCTAGCAAGTAGACACAGGTTCTTTCCTTCCCTGTTCTGAAGGAAGTGAAAGAGTATCTCACACTCTGAATCCTGAGATTAATTTTTATACTCAGGAAATAGCTTCTGAATGTGGTCTCATAGACAAATAACTTTATCAAGTTCTTAACCACCATGAAAAAAATCTCATATTGCCTTTTATTTTTCTAAAATGTCATTTGGTTAGACTCCATTGCTTTAAGCTGAAGGCTAAC
Organism: Acomys percivali; assembly: GCA_907169655.1. Lineage (NCBI taxonomy): Eukaryota > Metazoa > Chordata > Mammalia > Rodentia > Muridae > Acomys > Acomys percivali. The sequence continues at coordinate 155,121,693 of OU015742.1, read as the reverse complement.
TGTTGGGAAAATGTAACTTAAAATTCTCTACCACTTACCTTTAAAAAATATCCAAACTTCCTACATTTGAATAAGGAAGAAAATGGTTTTATAACTGAGTATTAAACCAAAGCGTCACCCATGCCACAGGCAAGCTAGCCTATCCTTGACATGTGCAAAGCACTTCACATGTGTTCTCAAGATAAACACTAACTAGAGGTCTTGGCAGCTTCAGTGGTTATACACAAACTTATACTCACCTGGAAACTTAGACATGTTTTTCTTCATTCATTGTCTTTACCAAAAGGAATTGGAAACTTCTCAGATCTCAATGAAAGTATGCAGTAACTATTAAAGCTAGGTGCCTAAATATTTATAAATATTTATTATCTATGTATGCATTTATGAGTGTGTGCATGTGTGTCTGTTGCCTATCTCTGTATGAGTGGGGTATGTGTGTGTAGCATTGCATGTATGTGGAGGTGACGAGACAACAAGTAACAAAAGTTCATTCTCCACTTCTACCATGTATGATCCAGAAGATAAAATGTACATCATCATGCTCAGTGGCGGCCATCTTTACCAGAAGAGACCGTCCACTGATCTTGAGGTATGTAAGCTGAACTTTTATAGGAATATGATCATCATGGTGTTTCTAGTTGCAATGAGATGGCTCCCTGGTTTGGGACAAAGACTTCTCCGGTATAAAAAGCTGATAAATAGCATCTTTAGCTTTTTTTAAAAAGTTATTTATTCAGATTACATCTCAATTGTTATCCCCTCACTTATATCTTCCCGTTCTCCCTCCCTCCCTCTTTCACCATATTCTGCTCCCCTAGGTCTGTGACAGAAGGGGACCTCCTTCCTCATCATATCATCACAGCCTATCAGGTCTCATCCTGGAAGCCTGCTTATCCTTCTTTTGAGTGCTACCAGGTCTCCCCACCAAGGGGAAGTGGTCAAATATGGGGCACCAGAGTTCATGTCAGAGTCAGTCCCTGCACTCCACACAACTGTGGAGAATGTGTTATCTATTAGCTAGAACTGAGTAGGAGCTCTAGGTTTACTGCATGGATTGTCCTTGGTTGGTACAGTAGTTTGAGCAGACTCCCCTGGGTCAAGACCCGCCAGCCTTGATGGTCTTGTAGGTTTCTAAGACCCTTTAGACCCTTTTATTTCCCCATTTTCCCATACCTCTCTCACCTTGAGTCCCAATAGGAAGTGCCAGCCTCTATACCAATCTCCTATTAAGTGAAGACATTCAGGGGACATCCCTGTTGGGCTAGTGTCCAATTATAAGTGATTATATACCAAGTGTATCTTTCTGAGTTTCAGTTAACTCACTCAGGATGATCATTTTTAGTTCCATCCATTTGCCCACAAATTTCAGGGACTTCCTTGTTTTTAATAGCTGAGTAGTATTCCATCGTGTAAATATACCACAGTTTCTTTATCCATTCTTCCACAGAGGGTCATCTAGGTTGCTTCCAGATTCTGGCTACTATGAATAACGCTCTATGAACATGGTTGAGAATATGTCCATGTTTTGAGGTGGAGCATCTTTTGGCTATATTACAAGGAGTGGAATAGTTGGATTTTGAGGTAGCCCTATTCCCAGTTTTCTGAGAAAGCACCAGATTGATTTTCAAAGTAGTTGTATAAGTTTGCACTCCCACCAGCAACAAAGGAGTGTTCTGCTTTCTCCACATCCATTTTCTGGCCTTTTATTTATTTTTTTTATCTTTTATTTATTTTTTTAATCTTTTCTTTTTTTTTCTTTTTTTTAATTAATTTATTCTTGTTACATCTCAATGTATCCTTGTATCCTCCCATTCCCAAAAGATCAAGTACATTTTTTGAAAAATGAAATTGAAAATAATTCTTAGATGGCAGCATAAAAAAGCAGCAGCAGCATGCTTTGTTTTAAAAAGAATTTACACATGCTATCATTTCTTAACAAGCAGTTATATGTATGTAAATGCATGGGGACACATGAATTCCTACATTTCTAAACAAAGCAATTTGATTTACAATGCTAAAGCTAGAGCACAGCTGAAAAAATTCTATTACACAAATGAAAAGGTAATCATTGCAATATCAATACCAATACTCAAGTGGGAAATTCAATGAAGCAGTTAATCTATGATCACGTTATAACTGGCTTTCAAAACAATGGAATTAGTCCATCAGTCAATCAATCAATCAATAGTTTAGTGCACATGATCTTTCCTGTCAAACAATGGGAAACTAACAGATACAGAGAAAAGTACAACTCTGTAAATTGAAGATATCAGTATATGTTTTAGTGCTTTAAGAACCATACATTATTTTAAAACATCATGGGTAAAAAAAGTATGTGTTTTAAATAAAGTTTATTTGTCATATTCTGTCTCTAAGAAAGAGATAAATCTAGTGAATACTTCTATAAAATCGAATAAGTTCGTAAACCAAAACAAATGAAGTCAACAGAACTTAGTGATAAAGTTATAAACAAAACAAAACAAATATAAAGTCTGGATAAATAAATAAGTACAAATGTTACAGAATATTTTAAGATAAGGAATAATGAAAGAAAAGCTTATTTCTTAAAACAGGGAAAATCTTTTACAGCACAATATTTGAGAAAAGCATAGGAATAATTAATAAATAAGAACCATGATAAGCATGGAAGAATAAAGCCTGCCAAAGTTCACAAATGTTTCTTCAAGACTGTATAGAAAGAAATTCATTCTTGTATGTCTTTTGTCACACTTACTAAGCAAAATAACATTAACAATATATAAATGAAAGCACACAAAATTTATAATTATATGAATGTAATTAAAAAGGAAATGAATTTTAAACTGTATACATTGATACAAATATGGTATTAGTTACTTTTAAAAGATTTTTGTATTTATTCTTTAACAATTTCATGCAGACAAAGACAAGACTGTATCTTAATCAAATCTACTTTCAACATTCCCCTCTTGCCCTGTCCATATGTTCTACATAGACCTTAATGTAGTTTTGTTTGTTATTATTATTGTTTTGTAAAATCCATTGAATTAATTTAGTTCTACATGCATGAGAATAAATGGCCACACCCCTGAATAAAATTGATCCTCTTCCCAGCAGCCATCAATTGTCAACAATTTCTCAACTAGGGATAGAGCCTCATTAGTTCCTCTCCTATCTGAGACAGAATTATTGACTGATTTGATCTTATGCAGGTCATCACAACTACTGTGGGCACTTGAGTGCAACAGCTGTGTCATATCCAGAATTTCACATAATTCTTCTCAAATTTTGTCTCTTACATTCCTTCTTTTCCCATTCAGTGATATACCCTAACCCTCTGGAATTGATAAAGATGACTTATATAGGGCTATTCATGCAATAGTCATTTAATTCTCAACATTTTGATCAGTTATAACTCTCAATGTTAACAGCTCTCCACTGGGAAAAAAAAAACAAAACAACAACAAAAATAAAACCAAACAAAAAAACAACCAAAAGACAAGAAATGTTTTGCTCACAATTGTTGAAAGCAGCACAAATGTATTAGAAGGAAGTTTTATAACATGTCTGTTAATAAAAACAACAGTGCTAAATTCCCCCTGTAGGACCTTATAGTCAATAGGCTTTTGACCAGGTGTAGGTTACCAGGAAGGAATTCCTTTATGTGGAGCAGGCCTTAAATCCAATCAGAAAAATGCACATAGATCCATATTTATCACCCTGTACAAAATTAAAGTCCAAGTGGATTAAAGGCCTAAACATAAAAGCAGACATGCTAAATCTGTTAGAAGAAATGGGAAAGAGCCTAGAACTCATTAGCACAGGAGACAATTCCCTGAATATAACACCAATAGCTCAAACTCTAAGATCAAAATTAATAAATGAGACCTCATGAAACTGAAAAGCTTTTGTAAGGCAAAGAATACTGTCAGCAAAACATAGCAACAACCTACAGACTGGGAAAAGATCTTCACCAACCCTACAGCCAACAAAGAGCTAATATCCAATATATATATATAACTCAAGAAATTAAACACCATCAACCCCAATAATTCAAGTAAATAATGAATTACAGAGCTAAACAGAGAATTCTCAACTCTTCTTTTTTTCCGAGACAGAGTTTCTCTGTATAGCCCTGGCTGCCTTGGACTCCCTTTGTAGTCCAGGCTGGCGTTGAACTCATAGTGCTCCACCTGCCAGTGCCACCAAGTGCTGAGATTAAAGGCATGTACCACGACACTCGGCAACAGAGAATTCTCAACAGAGGAATATTGAATGGTTGAGAAATGCTCAACGTTCCTAGTCATCAGGGAAATGCAAATCAAAGCAACTTTTAGAATCCATTTTTAACCTATCAGAATGTCTAAGATCAAAAACTCAAGTAAAGCACATGCTGGCAAGGATGTGGAGAAAGAACACTCTTCCATTGCTGGTGGGAGTGCAAACTTGCACAACCATTCTGATGCTTTCTCAGAAAATTGGGAATAGCGCTACCTCAAGACCCAGCTATACCACTCCTGGGCATATATCTGAAAGATACTCCACCATACAACATGGACATTTGGTTATAACAGCTTTATTTGTAATAGGTAGAATCTGGAAACAACCAAAGTTTGGAAAAGAAACTGTGGTACACTTACACAATGGAATACTACTCAGCTAATAAAAACAAGAAAATCTTGAAATATGCAGGCAAATGGATGGAACTAGAAAAGATCACCCTAAGTGAGGTAACCCAGACCCAGAAAGATACTCATGCTATATACTCACTTATAAATGGATATTAGCCCAACATAGATACCAGTTGGGTATTGGGACAGATACTGGGACTCTGGGCTGATTGCTGAGAGTTGTAGGGAAGAGTGGGGGGATGGAAGGTCCAGGAGTGAGGAGCTCCACAGGGAGACAATCAAGGCCTGCGGACCTGGGCACAGGGGGGCCTGCAAAACTGGTGCACCAGTCAAGATCAATACATGCAGAGAAACAAGATCTCCTGCAGAGAAACAAGATGTAACTGATGGACTACTGATTCTCCACATGGAGAAGAGGGGAATATTGCTGCTAAACCTCCGACACGCACTCAGGTGTCCATGGTTTGATCAGTGCCCATTGGCAAGATGACCTAGTAAGCACACAGAAGAAGAGGATGCAGGCTATAGTGGTGAAACCTAATAGGCTGTTACCAGAAGTCTAGAGGAGGACAATAGGCAGAAAAGGGACGATGGGGAGGGGATGGGAAGATAAGAGGGAGGGGGTAGCAATCAGGATACAAAGTGAATAAAATATAATAAAATATATATTTAAAAATTCCAGGCAGAGGATGGGGTTGCTGCAGAGACTGATGCATCAACCAAAGACCATGTACAGTGAGGACCTAGACACTCTGCTCAGATGTAGTAGACAGGCAGCCCAGTCTCCTTGTGGGTCCTATAATATGGGGAGTAAGGACTACTTCTGACATGGACTGGACCTCTTAACTCTTATCACTTCCTCCTGGTTCGTAGCCTTGCCAGGCCACAGAGGAAGAGGATAGAGGATATACAGTTTAGACTTGATATACAGGTTGAGGTCAGATATTAGGGGAGGAAGGCTCTCCTTTCTGAGGACTAGAGGAAGGAGAGAGAGGGCATGAGGGAGGGAGGATGGTGTAAGGATGTGAGGAGAGAGGGGGCTACAATCAGGATGTAAAGAACTCAAACTGCAGAACAAGCAGGTAACTTATACTGCTAATCCTACAATGTGAGAATAGCTCTGAGACTGGCTGAGATATTAATGCCTATGCATAAACAAGGCTTCTTGTTGGCTACAGAATCCCTGTGATTTATTATTAGATGTCATTTTTGTATGGCATAAATGAAGATTTACAGGTGTCTTTCTTCTGCTCATGCAAAGAGCACAGAACCAGCCTTAATTGTTCTGTATATCATGCACACCTCATACATTTATAATTTTAGGACTGTATAATGCTTGTGAGAAAGTATATGTTTTCAGAACAAATGAACCAGACACTTGAAGCTGGATCAAACCTAACAGGATTCATTCCTCCAGCATGCTGGATGCTGACATCCTGCATCCTTCATGTTCCAGCACCAAGTTCTTCAGTTGCTGTTCCTCATCAGAGCAGGAGAGCTCCCAGGACAGCTTCAAAGAAAGCTTGAAACTCCAATTGGTCCAGCATTTCAGCCTATTCCACACATGACTTCTATTAAGCCTGGAATTTTGAAAGATTTAGAGACTGGACACAAATGCTAGTCCTAGCTTTTAAAACCATTTTCCCCAATTTTATCTGGGCCTCTACATAGGTATTATTTAACCCAAATCAGCTAGAAGAAACCTTACGATAAAGACACCCCATTTTCCTTAAGGAGAGCTGGGTAGGTCTTTGGTTACTTTACAGGGACATGGATGTTTATTTTCATTAAGAGTTGGTTATAAGTTAATATTGGTCTTATTCAGAGAGAAAACAAGGTTGGATTCAAGGATGTCTCTCTTTTCCATTTTCTTTTTTAGGCTTGGATATAGGGGTGGAAAAGAAGAAGGGGTAATATATAAATATATAGGGATGAGTCCCATCTCACAATAGTAGTGTTGAGGTGACAGAAGAGTGTCACCACATCCAGCTATTTCATGTGAGCTTGAAGATTCAAATGGTTACCAGGTGTTTTATTTATTTATTTTTATTTTTTAATTTATTTATTTTATTAATTTATTATTGTTATATCTCTATGGTTATCCCATCCCTTGTATCCTCCCATTCTCCCCCTCCCTCCCATTTTCCCCTTATTCCCCTCCCCTATGACTGTTCCTCAGAGGGATTACCTCCCCCTGTATATGCTCATAGGGTATCAAGTCTCTTCTTGGTGACCTGTTGTCCTTCCTCTGAGTGCCACTAGGTCTCCCCCTCCAGGGGACATAGTCAAATGTGAGGCACCAGAGTACATGATAAAGTCATATCCCACTCTCCACTCAAGTGTGGAGACTGTCCTGTCCATTGGCTAGATTTGGGTAGGGGTTTAAATTTTACTGTCTGTATTGTCCTTGGCTAGTGCCTTAGTTTGAGCGGGACCCCTTGGCCCAAATATGCCCAGAAGCAGAAAGACTCAAATGGTATATACCAGGTGTTTTAGTTAGGGTTTTATTGCTGTACAGAGACACCATGACCTTATAAAGGAAAGCATTTAATTGGGGCTAGATTACAGTGTTAGAGATTTACTTTATTATTGTCATGGTGGGTAACAGGACCGAGTCTAGGAATGCATGATACTAGAGAAAGTACTGATAGCTTTACATCTTGATCTAAAGGCAGCTTTGTGTTACACTGAGTGTAATTTAAGTACATAAGACCTGAAAGCACACCTCTAAAGGGATATACTTCCTCTAACAAGGCCACATCTACTCCAACAAGTTTATATCCCTAATAGTGCCACTCCCTATGGGCCAAGCTTTCAAACACATGAGTCTATGGGGTGACATCTATTTAAACAACCATACTATGGTTGTACTACAAGAGGTTATTCTCACTGAGCCATCTTGTTGTTTTACTGGTCCACTTTTTGATATTGAAACTAAATAATTGATAAAAAGCTACTTTATACAATAAGAGGTCTGGGATTGAAAGACTAAATGATGGTAGACTTGTCCAAGCATTCCTCAACAGGATACAGCATCCTATGGTCAGAGACAGTAAGCATGAATGTATGAATATGTATCTTCTGATAATAAAGTCATAGGGATTGATCCACGACAATAACCTCATCTAACATTAATGAATTTTCCAACAGCCCCACAAATCATTTTCTCTATGTTTCCAAACTTTCAATATCCAAGTAAGGTGTTAAATTTCAACACACAAAGGTTCACAAAGATGCACAAACTTAGCACCACTACCACAGCTCAACTCCATGTCTTCTTCCTCTGAGTCTTTTTCAGTTCATGTAAAGTGCTCTGGAGCCCATAGAGTGAACCCACATTGCACTTGCTCAAGTCTCACTCGTTATGACAAGTATTAGCTGTCCATAGCATATTTTACTCCTTATGATTAGTCAGTGTTGGTATTATTTATTTTTCTCATGGCTCTGTCCAAATACAAAAAGCAATTGAAGATGAAAAGTTTGTTTTGTCTCACAGTGTGGGGGTTTTGTCCATCAGGGCAAGGTCAGTGTAGTGGTGAGAATATCAGTATCTATTGACGGTAGGAATGTCAGGTGGCTGGTCATACTGTATCCACAGCCAGGAAGTGGAGAGAGATAAAAGATGGTGCTCAGCCTGTTTTCTGCTGTTCTTCTTTCTTTTTTGAAATCTAGGCCCCCAGCCCCTGGGGTGGAGTCATTTATATTTAGGATGTAGCTTTTCTTTTCAGTTAAAGCCTTACAGGACATCTCTCACAGTCATATCCAGATGTGTGCCTTGGGTGATTCCTGATCAGGTCTATTCGGCAGTAAAGATTAGTTCTCACAGACCTATAAATCATATTGACTTGCTTCCAAAACCTTTGCTATCTAGAATTAAGGATATGTAATAATCACTGCCACACTCTCACAATTGTACCATACAGTGAAAATGGAAACTTTATCTGTAACTGAAAGAAATGTTTAGGAACATGGCTGTAGAGAAAAAACGAATTTCAAAAGTTTTCACTTATTGTATTCATTATGAGACGTTGAAACTTTACATTTCCGTAGTTCCGATCTTTCTTCCTCTCCCTGCTTATTCTCTCCCACAACAAAATCTGCAATCTGGGAAAATCAAACTTTATAGCAATTCGAGTATGGCATTCTATTTTGTATCTTTTAAATATCTGTTTTCTAGTATCATTAAGTAATTTTACAATGTTTGAGATGACGACTAATTATTCAAATATATGTATAAATATATAGCAAATCATATATATCAATATATCAAATCATATATGTATAAATAAATTTAAAATGTTTCATCTCATACTTTTTATTGGTTGGTTTCATGAAAACTACAACTTTCTAGATGATTTCGTGAATAATCAAAATGTTATGAATGTGGGATGAAGAGATGTCTCATCAGTTAAAAACAAACACTGTTTTTGCAGGGACCCCACATTTAGTTGCCAAAACCCAGCTCAGTTGGTTCAAAACTGCTCATAGCTGCAGCTCCAGGGAATCTAAGACCCTCTTCTGGACTTTAGAAGAAACTGTACTCACATACCCACATACATACAAATACATTTTTAAAATAGTAAAATAAATATATTTTTAATGCCATCAATAAACTTTGGAGAAAAATAAATCAGTACTTTTTTCTTCTATACTGAAGTGTATCTATTTCTGTTTGTGGTAGGCTTTCAGGAATAATTGCAAAACAGATATACGATTTGAAATTTTTATTCATAGAAAAGAAAGAATTTTGTAAAAATGAATTGATTGATGGACAAAGCCAGTTATTCATAGCATGAAAAGAAAAGTAAATGAACTAAGAAAATATTTTGGAAGCAAAATAAATTGTTTTCCAAGTCTTGTTTGCTGCTAGGCTATCATACACTAGAAATTAATTCATCTACAATGTTATATTTGATTTTAGAATTATTACAAGGTTATTTGATGCAAAACCAGTGGATATCCTCCCTAATTAGAGATGTGTTTTCTTGATGGACAAAGTAAATCAGAATTGTAAAAATCTAACTTTAATTTAAAATTCAATTTAAATTAAATTTGCATGCACGAAATGCGGAAGCTTATAATGCATGACACAATTTGACAGGGTAAGTTTCTTCAAGCATATATTGTTTTTAGTGGAAGAAAAAAGAATAAGATTAAGGTATTATAATGTCCTATGATATCACAAGTATAGTATATTTTTGGGGAAAACTTTTAGCAAATTGCTTGAAATTAGTGTCAATATTAAGTTCAGGCTGATAAGAAGCCTCCTCAGATGACAGCCTAAAGATATCTTGAAGTCGCATAATGCATTCACTAGACTACATCTAATCTTTGCTGTCTACCTATCACTCTGTAAGACTTGATTTCACTAGTTAAGGTGCAAATAAATGCATTAGCCGGTGAATCCTTTTAAGTACTGCAAAGTATGACTTTCAAAGCATGTGATATTAGAAGTAGAGTCAAATTACTTACATAGTTGAAAACTGATTTTACAGAAACAATATTGATTGAAATATAGCATACAGTGCTACTCTATATCACAAAACACAGTTCAATCAATTTTCAGTAGCGGCACATATGCATGGACCCATAACCTAGGGGTCTCAGGACACAGAGTCTCCAGTTGGTCAGCCCATTTCCGTTTCACCATGGCAAACCATAACACATACTAAATTAAATGAGAATTAATAATATATTCTAAGTTTTATAATTCATAGAGATTAAATCACAGAGTAACGCAAGCTCTATTGCAGCTCATAGTTTTATTGTCTGATTTTCTTTCAGTGCTGGAGACCAATCTAAAGGTTTTGCATACTCTCATTCTTCTTCTGGAATACATCCTTTTCTACTCAAGGTAATTTTAGTTCACACTGCATTCTTCATTGAAAATGGTAGTTTTTCTTCATTGTATTATGTTGTCATCTTTAAACCAAACAGTAGCAGTTTTAAGTATCTCCATCTCCTTGTGTTCTCTCTCTGTCTCTCTGTCTCTGTCTCTGTCTCTGTCTGTCTGTCTCTCTCTCTCTGTCTCTCTGTCTCTGTCTCTGTCTCTGTCTCTGTCTCTCTCTCTCTCTCTCTGTCTCTCAATTGTCTTCTATACTATATTTTCTTATTCTTACAGCAGTAACACATTATTAATTACAGCATAGATCCTTTAACTTTTTTTCTAATTTTTAGGTAATCTTGTACAAAAAGAATTATGTTATGATATTCAAATTTCATAGACGTCTAATCTACAAACTTCATAGTCCCTACTGGTGAATAAAACCAGTACCATAAAACTTGACAAATTCAACTCCTAAGTAGCTTGTGTTTTACAGATAGGGTTATAATCTTGTGTAAGTATATCACACAACAATGTACAGAGGTTTTTTTGTTTTGTTTGGTTTTGTTTGCTATCCTTGAAGAAGAATGTTGAACTTTTCTTGCTATCCATGAATAGGAATGTTGACCTTTGATAATATGGCCCCAAAGCTGGATGAGAGTGGCCTCTAGGGGCTGGGAACCTCCTAATAGTTAACAGCCAGAAAAGAAAGAAAGAAAGAAAGAAAGAAAGAAAGAAAGAAAGAAAGAAAGAA
>OU015742.1:155095241-155110495 GCA_907169655.1 Acomys percivali | reverse complement strand
GAAAGAAAGAAAGAAAGAAAGAAAGAAAGAAAGAAAGAAAGAAAGAAGGATTCCTGTCTTCTATGTAAAAAAATAAAATAAAAAATTTCAAAGTCTGCACAAAGTTTGGAAATGGTATCTGAAGTCAGGCTTCTAGGTAAGCAAATAAGTTAGCTTACTCTTTGGTATCAGTCCTTTGAGACCCTGAGGAGGCGACCCTGGTCAACTAGGATCCTGATTTACAGGAACCTGAAATGATACATGGATGTCAAATCAAGAAGCCTTTACCAGATGTTACATAATGATATAGAATTACTGTAAGGGATGTATCCAGATTAGTATTTTTTAATTTCTACTTATTCTTTGAAATGAATTTCTCATTGCCAATTTAAATACTTTCTGAAAATTTGAGTGCAAAAGAACTTTTTAAAAGTTGCGAACATATTTAGTTGTTTCATGTGAAGTTTTTTCAACTCTTAAGTATTTTTAAATCACATGTTGATTTGATTTTAATATTTAAAAATTGTAGAAAAGTTATATGAACTTAAAGAAAGTGATGTTTTGAAGTTTAAATGACTTTTGAAAACATAGAATTTAAACTTGTATGACCATTATGTCATATATATCAACACTTTCATATTTTAGGCACTAAAATTATGTATCATATGTCATTAAATACATAAAATATATTTTAATAGAGTTATGAACTTTGAAAATTTTAAGAGATGTAACATTAGACTAACTTCTAACTTTGTTGACTCATGATATATTTTTCTTCTACATTGGTAATTTATAGCCTTTTTATAATATTTTCTACTTTCAGACTGCTTTCCAGAAATGCATCAATGGTTCAACATACAAATATCAATCAATGTAATCCACCATATAAACAAAGAAAAAGAAAAAGGCACACATAATTTTCCTAAGATGCAGAAAAAGGCTTTGACAAAATTCAACACCCATTCATGATGAAATTCATGGAGATACTATGGATACAAGGAACATAAATAAAAATAATAAAGACAGTTTACAGCAAGCCAATAGCCAACATCAAATTAAATGGAGAGAACCACAAAGCAATTCCACTAAAATAAAGAACAAGACAGAGTTGCCCACTCTGTACCTATCTATTCAGTATAGTACTTAAAGATCTACTTGATAAATAAGACAAGTAAAGAAGATCAGGGGGATACAAATTAGAAGGAAAGAGGACAGGGTACCACAATTCCCGATATTATATATGATAGCATACATAAGTGAGACCAAAATCCTACCAGGGAACTTCTATAGGTGATCAACACCTTCAGCAAAGTGGGTAGAACAAGATTAACTTTAAAAAACTGAGTTATAATGCTCCTATGTACAAATGAAAAATGATAAAACAGTAAGGAGAACAACACCCTTCACAATGCCACAAATAATACGATATATCTCTGCATAATTCTGACCAAGCAAATGAATAACTTATATAATCAAAACTTCAAGTCTTTTAAGAAAGAAACTGAAGAAGATGTATAATCCATTCTTTGGGATATACACTGTCAACATAGTAACAATGAACGGACGTCCTACCAAAAGCAATCTACAATTTTAATGCAATATGCATCAAAATTCCAACACATTTTTTTCAGACCTTGAAAGGACAATACTCAGCTTTATATGGAAAAACAACAAAATAAAACAAAACAAAACAGGATGGCCCAAATAATCCTGAGCAATAAAAACCGTGTGGAGGTATCATGATCCCTGATTTCAAGCTGTACTACAGAACTACAGTAAGAAAAGTCTCATGGGGTAGGTATAAAAACATTGATCAATGGAATCCAACCAAAGACCCAATATAATTCCATATACCTATGGACACCTAATTTTTTTTATATAGAAGCCAGAAATACACACTGGAAAAAAGATAATATCTTCAGCAAATGGTGTTGATTTAACTGTACGTCTGCGAGTAGAAAAATGCAAACAGGCCCTGGCACAAAACTCAAGTTCATGTAGAATAAATCAACATAAAACTAGACATACTTATCCTGTTAGAAGAGAAAGTGGAGAATAGCATTGAACACATTGGCAAAGGAGACAACTTCCTGAACAAAACACTAATATCACAGGCACTAATATCAATAATTAATAAAAGTGACGTACCTCATGAAACTGAAAGACTTCAGTAAGGCAAAGGACACCATCAATTGGATAAATCTGCAGTCTACAGAAGGGGAAAATATTTTTGTCAACTCCACATCCAATAGAGAGCTAATATACAAAATACAAAAGAACAAAAGACACTAGACATCAACAAATCAAATAATTCAATATAAAAATTGGGTACAGATCTAAACAGAGTATTATAAACAGAGGAATATGAAATGCCTGAGAAACATTTAAATGTTCAACATCCTTAGCCATCAGGCAGATGCAAATCAAAACTACTTTGAGGTTCCTTCTTATACCTGTCAGAATGCCAAAGATCAATAACACACGTGGCAGCTCATGCACCAATATGTGGTGCAAGAGGAACACTGCTTCATTGCAGGTGGGAGTGCAAACTTGTACCAACACTACAGAAATAAGTAAAATGTTCTCAGAAAATTAAGACTAAATACCTCAAGACTCAGCTGTAACACTCCTGCACATATATCCAAAGGACACTCCATCCTACAAAAAAGACACTTGCACAGCTATGATCATAGCAGATTTATTCATGATGTCCAGAACCTGAAAGCAACATAGATGACTCTCACCTAAAGAATGGATAAAATGTGGTACATTAACATAAGGGGGTATTACTCTGCTTTTAAAAAAATGACATCTTTGTGTCTGTGGCTATACATAGTATGCTGTCTTTTATATTAAAACTAATATCCACTTATAAGTAAATACAAACCATGTTTGTCTCTGAGTTTAAAGTAACCAGGTGGGCTTAAGGGAGGAACATAAAGATCTCCCTGGGAAGGAGAAATAGAGTAGATTCTATTGGTGGACTGGGGTGGATGGGGCTGAGAACAAGAAGGAACAGGTGGGAATGGGGAGGGAGGGAGGGAGAAAATACTGAGTGAAATGACTGGAATTGGGGGCATTTCAAGGGCAAAGTTAGAATAAAATGTTAGGGAAATTTCATGGACTCTGGGAGAGTAACCCTAGAATATATTCCTAGTAACAAAGAAGAGGGAGTCTGAACCTACCATCTTCTCTAACCAGACAACTTCCAGTCTGAGACTGGGACACCGGCCCAGCCACAAAACCTTCTATTTACAATCTATCCTGCTTACAAGATGTGCAGGAGCAATTGACACACAGAACTTGTGGTAGATACTAACCAATGACTGATCTAATTTGAGGCCTATGCCAGGAAAGGGAGCCTATGTCTGATACTTCCTGGATGGTCAGGAACAAGATCCTACTTTACTCAGAGACATAGGATTGAAAAAAGAATCAGTGAAATGACTCCTAATAATATTCTGCTATACTCATAAAGTTGTGTCTAGCCCAATTGTCATCAGAGAGGCTTCCACCAAAGCTGATGTGAACAGATCCAGAAGCCTCCAGCCAGACATTAGTCAGAGAGAGAGCCCAAATAAATTGTAGATCTCCTAAGTCCCACCTCTCCAAGCTTCAGAAACCCCATGGAGGAGGAGGAGGAGAAAGAATTAGAGGAGTCAGGGATATCAGAAGAATAGGGTTCACAGAATCAACTAAGTTGGGCTCATAGGGCATAACAGATACAAAGGCATCAATAGCAGAACCTCTATGGGTCTGCTCTAGGTCTTCTGCAAATACGTTATGATTGTTAGCTTGGTATTTTTGTGGGACTCTTAACAGTGAAAGTGAGGCTGTCTATGAGTCTTTTGCCTGATCGTGGGACCCTTTTCCTCCTGCACCCAGCCCTAATATGAGGGTTTGTGTCTAGTCTTATTGTAACTTGTTATGCCATGTTTGGTTGATATCCCAGGGAGGCCAGCTCTTTATGAAGGGAAATGAATGAGGAGTGGATCTAGGAGAGAATGGGTGTGACAAGGGTCATGGAGACTGGGCGGAATGGGGGGAGGGGAAATTGGGTTCCAGATGTACAGTATGAGAAAAGAGTAAAACCAAAAGAAATCATTTCTTCTACTCTCTCTAAAACAATTCACTCTTATTTTTCTAGCTTCCTCAGACACATTCATATCAGTGAACTATGGAATATTTTATTTTATAATTATGGTGCTAAAGCTACAGCATCACCTCTGAAATACAAAGGGAATGATCTAAGCAATTTGAACATGAAGGGGTTTTCAGGAGATCCAATTTTCTAGTTCTATTTGAGGGCTGGATATATCAAGGTAAGCAGCAAGGATCACATCAGGAAATGCTGGTGGAAATCATGAATTACAAAACTTGAGTATTAATTAAGGTACTGTACTTATTTCTAATGTGATATAATTGGCCTTATAAAATATATCACCAACTATTTTAGTTAGGGCTATTTTTAGCAATATGCAGAATGCATTGGTACAGGGCAACTCATTGCATTTTCCTATGCTGGATATATTGCTGTTTTATATTTAGAAGAAAAAAAAAATTTATGGTCAAAGCAACATTAAGTAGCCCAAAAGTGAGAAAGACACATCATAAT
Organism: Acomys percivali; assembly: GCA_907169655.1. Taxonomy (NCBI): domain Eukaryota; kingdom Metazoa; phylum Chordata; class Mammalia; order Rodentia; family Muridae; genus Acomys; species Acomys percivali. The sequence goes on along the minus strand of OU015742.1, from coordinate 155,105,901 downwards.
TGAAACTGCAAAGGCATTAATTGGATTTGGAACTAAAGTAAGTATAGAATCATCATCTTCAAAATGTCAACCTCAGTAACGATGATGGGATGAAATGGCTGTGCTATAGAGGGGGGAGTAACATCTGATTAAAAAGAAATGTTAAAATCTAATTGTCATTGTAGTTCTATTAAGAGAGGACTTTTAAGAGTTGCGTAATTCATGAATAGCTCAATGTCATCATGTTGCAAATAATTTTTAACAGTGTTTTCCTGATATGAAGAATGAGCCATGCCTAATTTTCTTACCTTTTCTCCATCCAAGGGATGGTAGCACAAAGTCTTGTGAAAAATGAGGACCTTGCTGTTGGACCCCAGAGATCCTAGAACCATGTAGCATATACACTATTGCCCTTAAGTTACCCAAACTCTGGTATTCTCTTATAGTTACTGCAATCATACTGGGAGAAAATTGGTACCAAGAAGTGAGTATGTGTGGTAACAAATTCCTAAATTATGAAAGTAGATTCAGAACTGGGTAAACAGCAGTGACCATAAGAAATATGAGAAGCCTTGACTACCATGACTGTGTGGAATATTAAGGGTACTTACTGTGAAAGTTTGGGAGAAGGAAGATATCTGGAATGGGCAAGATTTTTGGAAATTGCCGAAGTGTTTGTGACTAGAATGTTGACATCAATGTTAAAAGTAAAGCTCATCCTGATGAGGTATTGAAGGAAAAAGAAGACAGTGTTCAGAACTGGAATAAAGCCATCCTTGTCTCATAATTGCAAAGAACTGGGAAGAATTTCATGAGTCTCATAGGACTTTAAGGAATGCAGAAATTAACAGCAAATTGAGTGGGATGTATTAAGGAAGAAACAGCTTGGCACGGAAGCATTCCTCACTAGTATGGAGCTCTTAACTACAAACATTGAGTGAGACATAAGAAAGAAAAAATGGCACCATGAGTTTGCAATTATAAAGGAAAATCCATACTATAGTCCTACAAAAAAGAAGTTTGGGGCAGAGTAAAATGTTATGGCCTAGCTAGACATTTCAGTAGATAGAAGGGTGTTAGGTGCTATTGATTTACAAAGGTCTTCTCTCTCTCTCTCTCTCTCTCTCTCTCTCTCTCTCTCTCTCTCTCTGTGTGTGTGTGTGTGTGTGTGTGTTTACTATTTTGTTTAGCTTGTAAAACCAACTTTCACTTATCTTCCTTCCTCAAAATCTGAGATATTTGAGGCTGCACCTGCTATCAGACCTTTGGAGGAGTGACAGAACTGGAAGACAGGAAGGATCTGATGCTGGGACTGCCAAGGTTGCTTGTTCTTTGAACTTAGCCTACTATCCCTTGCCTTAAGATGGTTCAGGTGTGGCACAAAGTCTTGTCAGGATTTATGTGTTAATCCAGGAGATGTGATGAATGCAAGAGCTGTTGAGGTATGATTCTGTCACCTAGAATTCAAAGGATGTTTTGAGCTACATTAGGATTCAGTTAGAGGCTTACCACAGTGACTGAGCTAGCTCAGAGAGAATTCCTTATTAGGATAGTGCTCAACAGAAACCTTGTTAGGCAATACCGAACAGAAATGTAGCATCAGAGGTGGAAAGACCAAAGAGGCCCCACCGTGGGTAATGTCTACATTGGGAGTTCAGAACTGTAAAACTGCCATGACACTAGACTGGGTGAACTGCATGATATTCCAACCCATTAAGGCAGCTATGTGCCCCAGCTGTTAAAGTACCACTAGTCAAAATAATGGAAAGGTTTTGTCTCTGAAATGTTTTTGTTTTGTTTATGTTTTTTTCAAGACAGGGCTTCTCTGTGTAGCCTTGGCTCTCCTGGACTTGCTTTGTAGAGAAGTCAGGCCTCAAATTCAAAGATCTGCCTTCCTCTGCCTCCTGGTGTGCTATGATTACAGGTATGCACCACCACACCTGGCTTTTGCCTCCTAATTTTTAAAATTTTTAATTTATTATAATGCATTCAGATTACATCCCAATTGTTATCCTCTTGCTTGTATGTTCCCTGTCCCACCTTCCCTTCCTCTTCCTCCCTTGTAAATTCTACCTTTAGGAGAAGAAGGAACTTATCACTTTCTTAAGAAATAACCTGTTTGAGAAGGAGTAGTTCTCTAAACAAGGAATCATTTATTCCTTGGGAAGGCAGAACCACCCCATGAATGTGGGTTTATCTTAAGCCATTCTAATAAGATAGGTAGACTAAGTATCACTTTAATGAGATGATATACCTTTTCTTTCCAGAATTCCTGATCCCTACTCAGTCCCTAAGATTTGTCATGAGGAAAGAAAAAACTATTTGTAGGCTTAGATTTTTCAAAACATACTTTATATAGGGTTCTTAAGCACTTCCACATCACTTCTTACCCACCAATCAGAGGAAGAAGAGAAAGAATGTAAATAGGAAAAAGGAAAAAAATTCCTCCTGTTTAGGTGGAGTTCCTTGGACCAATACCACTCTGAGTTGTCAGCATGCCAGCAGTCCAGTCCAATAGCCAACACTAAACCACAACACAAATCTGTAGAGGTGGCATGATCCAGTAGAAAACAACAAGGCTCTGCCTAATGGACACAATTTAGTTGAAGTGGCCAAAATCAGCCAGAGTACCATGAAAAGAAGTTCTCTGGAAACTTTCTCTCTGCAAAGAGAAGACCAGAGAAGACCAACAAAGACCAATAAATCATTCCATGGTTTATCAATGCCAAATGCCTTGTCCCATTGTATATGACTCTTTTGATATTCCTTCCAACCATCATGTGTTCTCTCACATGACTGCTCCCAGAAAAAACATCACATGCCCTGTCACAAGCCAGCTTTCAGCAAAACACCAGTGACACAACTGAGTCTTCAAAGAAACTAGAAATTTCTGCTTCAACTATGCCTTTTTCTTCTCATTAACCATTTATTTTTGAATGCTACTTAAAGACTACCTATGGTTTCTCTGGGACTTTGGGCTTGCTTTTTATTTTTCTAAAGCTCCCCACTCTGCCACAATGTTATTAGTCTGTCATGTGGCTGGCTGACCTATAAATTGCTTAATTCAAATTTCATGGCTTTGCCCCATTTCCAGTCACTTCCTCTGGATGTTGAGGATTACGTCCTGCCTTTCTTGGAGTCCTTATTTTTAAGCTCTAATAAGATTAGCCTAAAGCTTCCATTTAAATTCATTCTTAAATCATTTTATAAATAAGACTAAGAGCTTTAACAGGGACCTCTGTTACCCCAGGAATAAAGTCACAGGACTCAGGATGTTTAAGGCTCTGAGAGCACATTCCTATCCCAGTGTCCAGAAAGTAGGACTTAAACAAAACGGAGATTATTCTCCAGCTTTAAGAGTTTGTGTGGTTTTCTAAGTTGGATTGAGATTTACTTGGGGCTTGTTTCTCTGTTTACTTTTTCTGTTGAACCATCTTGGTGCAGGCATGCTTATCCTTTATCTGCCTTCCCATGACTTTTTGGAACCAGCCTGTCTAAATCTATAGACTCGCAGCTGAAGGCAATTTGCCTCAGAGTGAACCATTATTTGCATTACATCCATAGCTGATTGAAATCAGTCTCTGGATGTGAGGCTTTACAGTTTATACTGGACTGATTTAGATCTGAAGCTACTGTAAAGGAATGAATATATTTCTAATTCAAGGAAGAGATGTGTACTGGGAGAGGATTAGACATGGAATGCTATGGTGTGAAAGATCTCTCTAAAATTAATATGAAATTTAATTGTTATTATAATTATATTATAAAATAAGATCTTTAAGAGGTAATTAAAGGCAAAACCTTCATGAATGGATTAATGTCATTGCTATGAAAAAAGGTTAGTAATCACAGGAGTAGGGTCTCCACTCAGAAAAGGAGTGTAGTCTTAGATTCCCTTTCTTTTCTTTCCCTTCTTCACTGGACTTTCTTCCCACCACCCTTTCCCATTCTCTTTCCCCTTGTCTCTCTCTTATTCATAGGGATCTCTTATCATTAGATAAGGCATCATGAAGGAGCCATCTCTCTCCTATAAACAAATATATTTACTCTGTTTCCAGTCTAAGCTATTTGAATGAAAAAGACATTGATATAGGAAGTAAAGAGATAAAGGAGCTAAGGATATAAATGTTTTTTCATAACCCTCTGTTTATGCTGGGTCCATTCTTTAAATGTTAAGTAAGGAGCAGGCATAATTCTTAGTAATTGCCCTGAAATGAATTTGATAGCAAGGATAAGAAATTGAGAGATATAGGAACATAAAAGTAAAATGTAAATACAAAAATTATTGTTATTCTATGTAGCTCCATAGAGAAATGCAACCTAATAATCAAGAAAAAATTAAGCTAGCATCAAGTTATTTTATGGTAGAACATTTGAATAAAAATTGGCCTCCCTCTAAGTCCTTTTAAAGGCTACTTTCTCAAATTGGAAAAAAAAAAAAAAAAGCCAACTAATTTTATTCATTCATACCAGTTAACAATGCAAAGAGAACATTAGACTGGCAAACAAGTAACTATTCTACATGAAATGAAATTTATATTACTCCTGGTCAGATAAAGAATAATAATAATAAAGATAGAATAAAGTGAATCCAGTGTGGAGCTATACAGAAATCAGAGATATCAATATCAATTTGTGTTTGTGTCAAAATGTACAGATGATGATAATTAGATGAGGAAATAGATACAGATGTCTGTTTGTACATGAATTAGAATGCATACAGGCATGTGCTTATTTGTTTTTATTTTTATTTTTTTTATTTTTAATCTTTCTGATGAGAGGCCCTAGAAGTATGACTTCCTAGTATAGGCAATGTATACTAAGTGTTTAGACCTTTGTAGCTGTCTGTTCTATGTGCATATATGTACATATGTTGCTAATATAAAGTAAACATATAAAAATTCAACTTTCTTTGGATTCTTTATGGTCACCCATGCAGTAACGTTACCCGTTTGCTATCTACCCACTTATGAATTTGCCCATTTATTTGCTTGACTCTAATCTTTCCATACATGTTTATGTGAATCATTCTATAATTAAATAAAATGTCCACATTGTATCTGTGAACAATACAGGAAATATTTCTTTCCTTGTGCTTCTTATGTTCTTATAGGAGAGACAGACAAGTACTAACCAAAAAGAGACAAAATATATGATCATGTTGTTATCATTTATAGGTATAAGGTTATTGTGTAGTTTGAATCTGATTTCCTGTCTACATGTTGTGTAAACTCTGCTTTGCAATTGTCCCCCTGTTAATAAATCAGCTTACAGCCAATCAATGAGCATGGGAGAGAACAGCTGGAGAGGAGGAGTCAGGAGAGGAAGCAAGGATTCAGCCTTGGGAGAGGTCCAAGGAAGATCCAGCGGAAGGAGCTGGAGCTGAGGAAAGCTACAGAGTGCAAGTATCCTGGTATGTTTGCTGGGCACAGAGGTTTAAGAACAGAGTTAAACTGCTCAGATTGTGTTGTGAAGCTTTGTATTATAAAAGAGTCTCAATCTTTGTGTGGTAGCCAGGTTAAGAAATAAGCTAAGAGAAACAAACACTGTTTTATAAAAATAACATCAACAATCATTGCTAGCACAAAATGGATACTGTGCCATGAACCAGTAAATAGCCTGGCTGAGCAGGCAGGAAGGTGTGTCATCCTCCTTCAAAAGCTAGGACTAGAGTCAAGCTTCTCTTAATTTATGATAAGAATGTGTAAATGTACCATAGTTTCTTTATCCAGTCTTTGGTTGAGGACATCTAGGTTGTTTCCAGATTCTGCCTATTATGAATAAGGCTGCTATGAACATAGTTGAGCAAATGTCCTTGTTGTATGGTGAAGCATCTTTCAGGTATATGTCCAGGAGTGGTATAGCAGGGTCTTTAGGTAGCACTATTCCCAATTTTCTGAGAATGAGACTCCACCCAGCATGGGATCAGTACAAATACTAAGACTCAAAGCTGAATTCTTGGTTAAGAGTTGAGAGTTGTACAGAAGCGATGGAAGATGGAAGGATGGGGTGAGGTGAAGGGAGGTGGCTGGAAGTTCCATAGGGAGACTATCTAGGCTGGCAGATCAGGACCCAGGGGGGCCTACAGAAACTGATGCACCAACCAAATCATTGCAAACAGAGAACCTATAACCAATGTTCAGATGTAGCCAATGGACAGCTTATTCTCCACATCGAGAAGGGGAGTGGAGAGTGGTGGACTGCCTCGGACATGAGCTTTCGTGCCCAAGATCTGATCTCTGCTCCTTGGCAGAGAGACTCTGTGGTAACACAGATGAGCAGGATTCAGGGTATCCAGATGAGACCAGATAGGCTGTGGTCAGATGGTGGAGGAGAAAGACCCCACAGGTCAGAGGTCTAGGGGAGTGGAATAGAGTGGAAGAGGCAGGGAGCATGGGAACAGGGAGATAAGAGCAAGGGGATTACAACCAAGATATAATGTACATAAATTATAATAACAGAAACAAAAACAACAACAACAAAACTTAAAAAAAAAAAAAGAATAGTGAATGTGAGATAATCTTATCCAAAGACATTACTCACCAAAAAGGCCCCAAAGTTGGACATATTTAATAAATACTGAAGAAACCACTGTCCTGGGTCCTAAAGAGAGAGGGTAAGGGGTTTGTCGAAATATAGTAGAGTGGGATGGCACAAGCCTTTTGTCTCAGCATTTGGGAGGCAGAGACAGAGAATCTCTGAGTTCAGGTCCAGCCTGGTCTACAGAGAGTTCCAGGATAGACAGGGCTATTATCCAGAGAAGCCCTGTCTCAAAAACAAAACAAAAGAAACAAAAACTAACAAAAAGGAAGCCTAATAAGATAGAACATTTTTCTAAGACATTCAGAATCTATATCCGATTTTTATAATTACAGCAAAGACTCAAAATAATCAAGAGCCAAAGTTTTACAATTTGGTTGACACAGGTAGAGAAAACCTACTTCTTCCCATTTGTCCCAAACTAGAATGACCTTGTTTACTTGCAGAGATATTTTCCTTTTGAGGTTTTAATTACAAGTATCAGACCTAAAAGGAAGTACATAAAACACTTTCCAATTTGTTTTACATAGCAATTAACCCCACACCATGACCCCAAACTAAACCCACAGCTCTCTTTCTCCATAGATTTTGTAACCACAGAATTATTATCTTCTGGAAATTGGACATAACCAAGAAGTTTCTGGTTTCAGAAACTCAATTTTACTGTCCATGCCATAATGTAATGATGTGTCAAACATTCATTTTACTTTAATAAAGAATAAAAATACATTAGTCTTCCCAGAAAGTCCTTGATTGTGCTTCTTTTCTCAGAACTGTTGGTCTGATCTTAAGCCCTCTAGTAAAATATCCATGGTTGCTGCTTCTTTAATAAAGCCATCATTGTTTTTAGCACTCCAAAAACAGTAGCTGTTAGTTTGTACATGAATATATTCGACTGGGTTTTTGCTGCTTGTACCTTTCTTCTTGGGCTGATTTTAGCAAGGTTATGCAAAATGGTTACCTATTTCTTTTCTTTATTGGGTTATTGCTGAATTGACTTTTTCCTGGCTTCAAGGATGATTTGAGAATTATGACCATAAAACAGTGGCTTCTCATTACACCTGGAAGCTGTAGGAGTACAGTATTTATAATCTCATTACCTGAATGGATAGTTGTCACTGTGTGTATGCTCTCATTATCTCTACTGGGGATTGTAATGATATATATAGGATCATTTTCTGTGCTGTGGAACTGAAGAGTTACATTTAAATTGAGTGTTCTGTGCTGTAAGTAAAATAAGGTGGGTGGGTTCCTGGTTGAAAGTGCATTTAGATTTTTTCCTCATTAGTGTTTCCGATTTTACATATATTTAATATTCCCTTCTCTTATTTCTATAATTACAAAATTCTACTGAATAGTGGACAAATAAGAAAACAGAAAGAATAAGAATACTGCAGAAAATATATTAAGCCATACCACCTCTCACTAAATGAGTGACTTGGTGACCTCTTATCCCATCCTCAAGATTGTCATTTGTATGAAAAATAGAAGAGAAATAGTATGAGAAACAAAGGATATTTTACTTTTGATTTATATGCTACCATGTCAGACATTCCATTGTCGTAACATATGCCTCAAAGAAACATTTTAAAGAGGAAAGGATTGGTTTTCACATACAGGTTCAGGGTTTCAATGCAGGCTGGCTTGGCCTCCTTCTTGTGGTTGTGTGACACAGTTGTGACAACCATGTCAGAGAGAGAATAGAAGGTTAGAATGGCTTATTGTGTGATGGCCAGGAAGCACCAAGAGAAAAGGACCCAGTACACCTTTAACAAGCATGCCTCTAATGGCCTACTTCTCCCACAAAGGCTCTACAGGTAGGAACCTGTTACCATTTATGAACAATGCCATCTAATTAGCCAACAATGGATCTATTGACAATGTCTTGGGCACCAAACTTTCCACATGTTAGTCTTTGGGGGTTGCCTCATAGACAAACAAAAATACGTCTCATTTTATTCCCCTAGAAATTAACAACCTGGCATGAAACAGTATAAGAGGGAGGGAGGGGGGAATAGTAAGATACAAGTGAGGGGATAATAACTGAGATGTAATCTGAATAAATTACTTAAATAACAAAAAAAGATTTACGTTTTCTGTTGTAATAAAGAGCTGAAATTAAATTATTTGGCTTTAAGCATGCTCATTAATATTTTGTCGTATACATTATAATAGTTGTAATATGGTCCTATAAAAAATGAAAACTAGCAGTGGTCAGCCTACAAAGAAAGATGACACAACTCCATCACGTGCTCTATTAAATCAAGTGGTCTCAAGAGTATTGTTGGTCCTCAAGACAGGAAGAAGAGCATTGGACAACAAGACAGCGAGGAAGTCAAAACATGATGCGACCTTAATAGGATTTTCTTAATGCCTGGAAAAAACCTTATTAACAATAAAAGTAAAAGAAGCTGGGTAGAGAGAAGAAAGATATCTGCCACAAGGACAGCCCTTCTTCTTGTTCTACACCTTAAAAGTAATCAGATTTTTTTTTTCTTATTGTGGTTTGGGGTTTAATAATGTTTAATTCTTTTTAAAGCTCATTTCTTCCTTTATAATTTGTTTTCTTTCTGAATAATTGCTTTCAAATTACCTTATGGATAGTACCCAATCAAGCTATAGTTAATAGAAATATGTTGATTTCACCTTGAATCCTGAATGACAACTTCAATTACATATTTCTCTATGTTGGCAGTTATTCTGTGTTTGAAAATGTTGTATTGAAAGTATTTGATCTTTGTCATTAAGATGCTATTTTTGCTGCTAATGCATTTATTTATTGTCAGGTTAATTTGTAAGCAGTATGCGTCTGGTTTTACTGTAGTCTAAACTCACAATTTCTTGAATTTGTTTGTTTGGTGTTATTGTCGTTGTTCTATATATTCCTTTTGATTATTGGCCACATTAAGTTTTTTCTTTGTTAATGCCTGAAATTCAGCTTTTATGTTAGCATGCAATGCCTCTCACTAATTCCTTTACCGTAACTTTTGTTTTGTTGTTGTTGTTGTTGTTGTTTGTTTGTTTGTTTGGGTTTTTGTTTTGTTTTGTTTTGTTTTTTGTTTTTTTCGAGACAGAGTTTCTCTGTGTAGCCTTGCCTGTCTTGGACTCTCTTTGGAGACCAGGCTGGCCTCAAACTCACAGTGATCCGCCTGCCTCTGCCTCCTGAGTGCTGGGATTAAAGGCGTGCACCATCACATCCGGCCCCATAACTTTTTTTAAAATATATTTTATTAATTTATTCATATTGCATCTCAATTGTTATCCCATCTCTTGTATCATCCCATTCCTCCCTCCCTCCCATTTTCCCCTTACTCCCCTCCCCTATGACTGTGACTGAGGGGACTTCCTACCCCTGTATATGCTCATAGGGTATCCTGTGAGTTAACCCAGAAGCAGAAAGAGTCAAATGGTATATACTCAGTTATATCTGGACACTAGCTCAAGGGGCATGTCCCATGAAAGTCTTCACTTACCAGAAAAGTGGGACAGAGGAGAGGACATCTTTTTGGGACTCTAGGTGAGAGAATCATGGGAGAATGGGGAAATAGAAGGATCCAGAGGGTCCTAGAAACCTACAAGAAGAAAATTATGATGGGCGGATCTGGGCCCAGGGACCCTGCTCAAACTATGGCACCAGCCAAGGACAATGCATGCAGTAAACTTCGACCCATACCCATATCTAGTCAATGGACAGGACATTCTCCACAGTTGAATGGAGAGTGAGGTCTGACTTGCACCTTTACCTTAACTTGAGTAGTGTCAAGTATTATCAATGTCTTGAAAGGCCTTCTTTCTTCCTTCCTGTGTATTCTTTGAGCTATATTTCATGCACCTATATGGCCTTGACAGTCTGTTCTTAGCTGTATCTGATTACTGTTTAATTTATTCCTTCATTTGTATTAACAAGGTTTTTTCCCCTGAGTAATTTTTTCTGGTTTGTCAACAGATCTGAATTTTTACTCACTTTATTTATTTGTGGTTTAAATGTAAATTATTTTAAAAATAATAACTTTTTATTTTAATATTGTTGTGATATGTGTGTGTGTATACACACCTCTGTGTGCATGTGTACATGCATACTTGTGTGCTTGTCCGTGTGTGTGTGTGTGTGTGTGTGTGTGTGTGTGTGTGTGTGTGTGTG
>OU015742.1:155037978-155095231 GCA_907169655.1 Acomys percivali | reverse complement strand
TGTGTGTGTGTGTGTGTGTGTGTGTGTGTGTGTGTGTGTGTGTGTGTACCTGTGGAAGGTAGAAGAGAGCACTTTTGGAGGTAGAGTTATAGGCAATTGTGACCTTCCTGACAGCTTCTGTAAACTGTACCTCTAGATAAGAAAATTGAAAAGTTAGGAATCTAACTGCTTAGCCATCTCATCAGTGCCTTTATTTTTGTTTTTATAATGTGGTTTAATTTTATACATGGTAGATTTGGGGGAAGGTCTATTTGCATTTAAGTGTTACTAAATCTTTACTAAAACATTATATATGGGGCTAGCACAGAAGAGATAAAAATAAAAGATTAAAATGAAAAAAAATTCTGTGAAAAAAGCACTCAACATAGTTACGTGTTTACAGATAACATTTTGAATTATTCTTTTGGAAATTTAATGGAAAATACAAACTGAGTATTTCATTTATCTTCCATTCAAAGTGTAAGTTTGGAGTAAGATTTCCAAAAAAAAAGCTAGGTCTGGTAGTGTAGGCCTGCTTCCAAGGCAAAGATGACAGAAAGTTCCAGGCCTGTCTGGACTATGGAGTGAGTTCAAGGCCAGTCAGAACAACTTTGTGAGACTTATCTCAAAGTAAACAGTAAAATAAGTCAATGGCAGTGAGTATTTCAGGCATGTGTGATTCCTTATGTTCAATCTCCAGTACTGAATGAAAATAAAAACTAATAGATATTTCATGCACAAAATGCAGTTGTATACATTTAATATTTTTATATTTGAAGAATTTTCTAAGAGGGCATATGCCTTTTCTCTGTGTTTAGAAAATTTGCAGGACCACGTACTGAAAACTAGAACTGTGCATCAATTTCAATGCCTCTCACACAAACCTTCCTGATGATCTAAGGTTGCAGGACCACTTCCTGGTGCCTTAGCATACAATTCTTGGGACAATGAAATAGAATATTTTGACTAAGAAAGGACAGGCTCTGGTTTCTGGCATTTTCTTAACTTGTTTGTGATAGTATCTGACAGCATCTCAGGTGCTCCAACGCTGGTTGCTGTGGCTTTGCCTTTGCATCTGTGTGTAACAGTCACATTTCCTGTTGTCTTATGCTCCAATCAGGAGACAGCTCTGGCTTACTCTATTTGTCTTGTTATATAACAAAAGACCTTAGACTGGGAAATTTATAAACAGTTAATGCATTTTTTTTTACTCTTCTTGGCAACAGAAAGTCCAAGATTAAGTCACAGTCAGATTAGATGACTTATAATGCACTCTTCCACATTGAAGCCATTTCTGTGAGTCTCAAAATGGGAGTTTCTGGGTTACTTATCTGTTCATGGGAGTGGGTGTTTCTAACCAAATAACCTCTTAAGAAGGCTCAGTCATTTAATGCCAATACTCCTAAGCACTTAGATTTCAACATACCAATTTTAAAGGGCCATGACATTCATAACCAGCCAAGCCCATAATTTATTTCATACTTGTTCCTTTACCCCAACTACAAATTACCTCCTTCAGAATGCTGCTGATAACAATGTTCTAAAGAACTCTGTGGCATTCATTGGATGCTACAGGATTAGTTGCATTATCAAAAGAAGTTCTTACACTAGTTGAGGCTCTAACACTGGGGTGGTGTGTTTACTTAGTACGAGCAAAACTATGGTCTCAAGCTGTAATACTACCCCAATAAAAGTGTCAATGGAAGATATAAAGGTGATTATAACTAGCAAGGTATTTAGTTGGTGTTATCTAATTAGAAAGCCAGTACCTAGAGGCATAATCCTTATGAAAAGCCATTGATAAAAATCTATCTTTTAAAACAAACCTGCTCATTTGTACACATACCACTTACTTTTAATAAATTGTAAAAATATGTCATTGTACTTATTTTGCTAGTGTGCTAGTTTTTACATTGAAAATTCACGTGATAGTTGTCAATAATCAGTCAAATTTATTTTGGCTTCTTTTTTTTAGTAAATATTTAGACTATGTTGTTCTTTTCTACTATTTAGTAGAAAAAGGTGTTGATAGTGTATAAACACACTATAAAGCCAAAAATATAAGGGAAATTTTGTTTCTATCTTTTATTTCAAAAGATCATGAAATAAAACCTTGATAGCTCTTATACTGTATAAAGTCATTTCTGAGCCAGACCTTCTGAGAAACAGTGAAAAGACTTTTTATATGATTTAGCAAACAGTTTAGTGTGAAAACATTTTCTTATGTTCATGTAGCTACTGCTATAAAATACTTGTTCTGTGGAAAATAAAATTTTGCCCTCACACCAGGTTTATGGCATAATTTAATTTAAAAAGCAATTCAGTAATACTTCATTTAACAAGCACTCTGGGAACAAAAGTCACTTAAGACAAAGTGACTTCTTCACTTCCCATTAGCTTGAAGTTATTGAAAGCAAAAGCATCGAGCATAGTTAAAAGTGTGTTTTCTTCTTCTGAGCTGAGGAATCCACAGCATACAGGAAAACTTAACTTTCTGAAGGATAGAATATTTTCAATAAAAAAACAAAATAATGTGAATAATAATGTGATATTAATAGTCTGTTAATGATAACTTTCCACTCCTTTACCCTGACAACTTTTGCCAGCAATATCTTTTAAATAATGTTTTTAAATGTCAACTCATGACATGTTTCTTGAAGCTTTTCATCTTAAATACTGACTATGATAAGACTGAAGTATTTCCTATGACTTACAAAACCAGATATGATTTAACCAAATATGAATTAGTTTTGTCATGTGAATGGATGGATGGCCATCCATCTGGTCAGGCACGACCTACATCTGCCATGTCCCCAAAGGAAAATAATTCTGCTTCTACCAGTAGCCATAAACTGGCAAATAGCTCCTTAACCAAGGATGGAGTCTCTATGACCATCTTACATTTATGCTGGAATTTTGACCAAACAATTGTGCAGGTCTTGTGGAGATACTAGGAGCTGCTATCTGTTGTCATGTGCAATAGCTATGTTATATACAAAATTCAGCATTTTTCAGCTCTCAAATGCCAGGTCTTAAATTCCTTCTATCCTCTCAGTCTCTTCTCAGGTGTTCCCTGAACCTTGGATGACAGTGGGTGATACAGGTGATTCACCCATAGTGACTTGACTTATATTTGGCACTTTGACAAGATATAAAGTTCTGTATTAATTGCTCCCCATTATCCATACACAAAGCAACACTAAACTATGGTTTTAAATATACTTAGTAGACACATTGGCAGCATGCCCCTTTCGCAAACCAACAACAGGTTTCCCCCTAGGGCTTATGACCCCTAGAGCCATGAGCTTTGATCAGGTTTATAGTGCTAGCTATGAAATCCCTCTAGGGAAACAACGCTCATATCCAAGAACTAAGCTATTGTTACCCCTATCACTGTCATGCCTCTGTTTTACAAGTGGGACCCTTCTGTCATGCAAATCAGAATTAGAACTTGCAGGATTCATGTAAGACCACAATACATTTTCTCCCCACAGCAACATGCAGAGCATCTTTTGGCACTAGCTAAGCTAGCTAGAATGTATGGAGTTTCTTAATCAGTCAAAGTTAATTTCTCTTCACCCTTCATTCAAAATGAGTGGTGTCTTTGGCAATAATGATATACTGTCTTGTTATGGTTGGTAACCAAGAGCAATGGCAGAGCCTCTGTTGTTTTGGTGCCTCTGAGGCCTCCCTGACCAATAACTAACAGGGAGAAAACTTGTATCTGTATTGAAGACCAGCTTAGACACCACGGAGTAAAAGAGGTATGAAGTAGAATTGGTGACTAGTCACCCAAGAGACTCTTCTCTGAGTGTAAAAAGATTGATTTATAACCATACAAGAGTGTCTTTAATGGTGTCAGGGGCTGGCTCTCACCCATGTGGAGGATCTCAGGTTGGGTCAGGCATTGGTTGTCCATTCCCTCAGTCTCTACTCTACTTTTATCTATGTACGTCTTGCATATAGGGTATATTTTGTTTGAAGGTTTTGTATATAGATTGGTGTTCTCTTCACATCATTATAGGTTCCTCAGTCTCTTGCCTCCTGCTGCTAGTTGGTTAAGGTAGAGACATCCCACACCCTCCCTGTAGCCTGCCTTGTCACAGGTCTGCAGCTTATCTAAACTGTTCTCTGAGACCCTGCCCCCAGCAGCTGCTCTCGTCAGATGCTGAGACTCACAGGCAAGTATCAGGTGGACCTTGGGGAGTCCTGTGGAAGAGTGGGAGGGAAGGATAGAGGGCCTGTAAGGGACAAAAATGCTGAAAGAAGACCAACAGAGTCAGATAGCTTAGACCTATGGGGGCTTACAAAAATGGAAGCACCAACCAAAGAGCAAGCATGGACTGGACCTAGGCCTCCTACACATATGTAGCCAATGGGAAGTTTGATCTTCATGTGGGTTCCCTACTAAGTTGAGTGGGCTATTATCTATGACATGGATTCTGTTGTCTGCTTTTGATCACTTCAGCCTAACTGGGCTGCCTTGCATGGCCTCAGTGGAGGACGAGGAGCTCAGTCTTGATGAGACTTGATGTGCTGGGGTGGGCAGCTCTCCTTTTCTGAAGACAAGGGGAAAGGGGATGGGGGGAGAGGATGGCAGAGAGGGATGGGAAGAGAGGAAGAAAGGACAACAATAGGGATGTAAGGTTAATATATAAATTAAAAATAATTTTTAAAAAATTATTGTTTCTCTAGGCCAGAACTGATTGTAACTGACAAGGTGCTACTGATAGTAGCCAGTGACTAGAGAAAAGGAAAGGAAGAGAAAAGGCAATGCACATGCACTCACACACACACACACAACACACACACACACAAACACACACACACACACACACACACAATGGATGAAGCAAGGCAAGCGCTTGCTTCATGAGCTGCAACAATTGTATTTTCCCCTATAGCTTATATATCTCACAAAAATCTTTCAAATGGTACAAAATTCACAGCATAGTTACATTCTATTTCCCTTTAAGTGAATGATTATAATGAGTACACATTCAAAAACATGTTCTCCATTACCCTTACATGATCAAATGTTTTATGTATTATGGCTGAAGAAAACAAATTATTACCAAGAACCCACATACATTCATAACTAAGCATTTTGTTACAGATTAACAATGTGTAAGCAAGCAAGGTCATTTTTCTGTCCAGATTCTCTTTACGGGCAGGCTACAATTTGTGGTTACAATGAAATAACCAGTTATCTTAAAAAGTAATCTTATAAAATCCTAAAAAGAGTCACAAATCTAAATTTTTATACAAAAACCACTTATATATCAGCCATTTCTACTTTAAGTCCTCAAGGTGCACATGTACTCATTAACAATTTTTATTAAATCCTATCAGGAAGCTGAGTGTAAAAATGGCTACAAGAAATTAATCACTTTGATTGCCAGCCCAGTTTCAGCAAGAGAGTCACATCATCCAGTATTAATTGGGATATTGTTCTTGCTCCCTAACCTAAAGGAGTCCCTAGCTCAATTACTAAGAGTGCACCTTTCTGAACTTCAAATTGTTCTTCAAGATATTCTACATAAAAACCACTGACAAAAACATCATTAGCTAACCTTAATAACAATTTATTTGTCCAAAGTCTTTCTAAAGATGGTGGCCATTGCTAATGCTCTACATCTCAAAGTTCTTCCCAAGGGTGGTGATTAAATCATTAATCTGCTCTAGCAGCAACGTCTGAAAGAGATCAAGCATTATTAGCATGAGTGCCAGTGATACCGCCCAGTGATGAGCTGGAAGAACCCTTCGACTTTTCATACAACTTATATATTATAGGGTTGTGGTGACCATGAGAGCAATAAGCAGAGTGATGCTCTGTAACAACACAAAGTCCTCAGGAAACATAGTCCTCGATGCTTTTCCTCTCCAAGACACACCCATCATGATTGTGTTCACCAGGGGGTCACACTCCATGAGTTCTAAAGCTGTTTTGCAGTTCCTCTTATATGATTCTCTACACATCTGCACTGAGATATTCATTTAATAGTCCATGTCTTTTGGAAGTAGCATTGTTCACACATTTAGGATATTATGTTCAAATTCATTATTTCTACATAAACCATTAATTTTGAGAAACTTCCATTTTCTTTTCATGTTGCCTGTGTTCTACTGTTTTATTTAATAATTTCCTCTCCTTGAATTGTGTTTATCCTTTTCTTTAGTCTGAACCATTCCTTCTGGTATCCTCTGTAGTGCTGAATTAGTGGTTATACATTCATTTAATCTATTTTGTCATGGAAAGTATTTTTCTTAAATCTTAATAGTATAATAATATATCACATATAATAATCAGGTTTAGAATTGTAGTCTTTAAGAATATGGAGCATATCTTTCTAAGACATCATGGCTTGAATACGTAATGTTGAATAATCAAGTGTTATTCTGATTGCCCTGCCTTTATAAATGACTTGTTCTTTCTATTTTGCAGCTCTCACTACTCTTTGTTCATTCAATAATTTTAATATTTTAAACATTATATCCTTGGTCCTGTCTATTTCATGTCCTGTAGACCTCTTATAGCTAGATGAGTATCTCTAGGTTTGGAAATTTTTCTTGTATGATTTTATTTAAAATCTCCTTTTGTCTTTGGTACAGTATTTTCACCTTCATTTCTGCTCATAATTCAAAGTATAGATCTTTTCATAGTATCCCAAACTTTGGAGATATTCCACTAATTTTGTAAAATGTGTCATTCATTTATTTTACTGTATGATCCAATTATTTTTATACTTTGTCTTCCAGAGCTAACACATTGTTTTTCACATGAACTGTTTAGCTGGTAAGGCTTTCAACTGAAACTTTTATTTGGTTTAGTGAATTATGCAATTTCATCATCATTTAAATTTGGACTTTCTTCAGCAGGTCTCCCTTTTTACTGAACTCTATTTTCATATTTTAGATTGACTTATTCATTTCATTCAGTTCTTTGTTTGACTGGCTTAGATTATATTCACATCTTCTTTGAGAAAATAGTTACAATTATTCTTTTAAATTCTTCCTCTGGAAGTTCATCCATGTCATTTTCACTGGGTTCATTGCTCTCTCCTTCCCCCTTCCCCCTTCCCCCTTCCTTCCTCCCTCCTTCACTCTCTCCTTCCCTTCCTTGCTTTCTTTTCTTTTGATCAAATCACTTTTCAGTGATTTGGGATGTACAGTGGTCAAGAAAGTATTAAGTTACAAGAGGGCTAAAACATTTTTTACCTCTGTGAGACTCGCATTCACGAGAGCTGAGTAATGATGACTACACATTATGTTGGTTTGGGGCATCAACTTGCCAAGTAGTCCCAGTGTTGTCTGATAGCAGGCTGTTGCTAAATATAGGCTCTTTTATTTCAATGTTAATTACTAACACTAATTCTTTGTGTGTGTGCGCATGTGTGTGTGTGCATGTGTGTGTTACAGAATGGCTACAGAAGGTTTATAATGAACCTCCTATAGATTTTAAGGAGATCAGAGTCCTTACTATACCAGGAAAAAATCTGACACAGATGCAGTGTCACTGCAGGGAGTTAAATAAGACATTAAAGACCCAAGTGGGAGAGCTCTTGGAGACACACAAAAGCTGATGCAGAGCTGAACAGAACACTAGGGTCAAGTGGAACTATAGAGGTAAAGGGGGTACCATGAATTTAAGGCACAGAACTGGGTTTGAAAAGAAGAGGAGGTGGCAATCAAGTAGACCATGTCAGCAGTGAAGACTGAAATGAGTTAGGAGTTTTCTGCCTGTCAGTCTGTTAACACTTGATATACAAATTCAGTGGTCAGATAGCAGGTCAGTGGTGACTAGCCACCATAACATTGTCAGGAATTACCATCTTTATAGCATGCCAGTGAAGATGATGAACCTTTTCATGGCCTTATGTGTTCAATAAATTATCTGGCATGATTATTATTATATGGTTTCAGTGAGTCCATGTGCTCATATGGTCCCAAATTCCTTTGATACTTTTATACATGATTTCTTTACTGTGCTTTGAGGATGGTGATGGACAGATGATGTCACAACAAGGTGCAAAGGTCATTGTACTTCTCCATCTAAGTTCAAAGTGGAGACAACCAATAACTGTAAATGAAACCTTCCAAGACAATGCATAGTTGAAAAACCCACTGCATTATGTAATATGGAGTATTAACCTTGGGCAAGGTATTTGATCTACTCAAGAGAATTTCTAGTGACATGGATGTCAGTAGAATTGATATTCTACTTCCCACTGTTCACCAATTTGCTCTTTGGGCATGGCTTATTCTCCCCAATACCAGCTCTATGGCTTCAGTGATTCAGCCTCTCTTCAATTATCACCAGAACTTCCAATATTGTGAGTTTTGTCCATGTAGTCTAGGTCCTACTCCCAGGGATTCCCCTTTATGGTGTATCACAGGCTCTTGTGTGGCCTCATAGAAAAGACAAGACCTACTAGCTTGTTAGTGTCTCTCTGTAGCCACTGCAGATCAAGGAAAGCTGGTGGCAATGGAAGGGGTATTTCAGTGGACAATATACTCTGCAGTCTGATATAGTTATTCAAATGTGTTTCAGTTTAGCCAGTTGCCAAATTCCAGAATAGCTGAGACATGAAAGGCCACTAGCCATGCCAAAGTGGATGAGGGTTTGAAGAGGACTGAAGTTGAGGGGTGGTGGTGGCAATGGTGTAACAGGAGTAATGAGAGGAAAGCCCAGTAGGCCTCAACCATATACAAAGAGTTTCAAGTAATTAAGAAACGTTGAGAAAGGGAGAAATCATCTTTGCTAGAGAAGTGCATGACAATTGGATATCTAGTACCCAATGCTCAACTCTGAAAACAAACATACACGTAACACTATATAGACTAAGCAAGTTGTACTTAAGAATATTTATGTATACACATCTACACATATGTATATAAAACAACTAGTGTGTTTGGGGGGGGGAGAGGCCATGAATTTTAAAGTAACCATGCAAGTGTTTTGTGTATGGGTATGGAAGAGAGAAATGGCTTAAATAATACGAACTCCGGTGGCACACAATTTGATCACTGTCTCTTGATGGGGTAGCCTTGTGGGCACACACTGATAGTGGATGCAAGCTATCCAGATGAGGCCTGATAGCCTGTGGACACATGGTGGGGAGGAGGTCCCCTTCTGTCACAGGCCTAGGGGAGGGGAATAGGCCAAAAGAAGGATGGAGGGTGGGAACAGGAAGATACAAGTGAGGGGATAACAATCTGCATGTAATGTAAATGAATTGTAATAAATAAAAGAAAAAACAAGGTATAAAGAAAATTTTTAAAAGTTTGTTTCATTAGTTCTTTGAATCTTTCCTGCAATTTTCTTTTTTTTTTATTCCCTTGCCCTCTGTCACAGGAATCTTGATAAAGGAAAGAGCTTATCTCAGCAGATGCAAACCTACCATTCATTTAAAAATTTACCACAAGGTCTCCCCCGCCAGGGGACATAGTCAAATGTGAGGCACCAGAGTACATGAGAAAGTCAAATCCCTCTCTCCACTCAAGTGTCGAGACTGTCTTGTCCATGGGCTAGATCAGGGTAGGGGTTTAAATTTTACAGCCTGTATTGTCCTTGGCTAGTGCCTTGGTTTGAGCGGGACCCCCTTGACCCAAATCTGCCTATCATAATGTTCTACTTGTAGGTTTCTAGGACCCACATACCCTATGAGCATATACAGGGGGAGGTAATCCCTCTGAGGAACAGTCATAGGGGAGGGGATTAAGGGGAAAATGGGAGGGAGGGGAGAATGGGAGGATACAAGGGATGGGATAACCATAGAGATGTAACAAGAATAAATTAATAAAAAAAAGAAAAAAAGAAAAAAAATAAACCCAGAGAACTCTCAAGGAACAGTTTTTTACAAAAAAATAAAAATAAAAATAAAAATATATAAATTTACCACAGACTAAAGGAGGGGCGGTTTTCTACTCTGTTTTGTTACTGTTTTCCTTAACAGCATTTCTTACATGGTCCCAACCTTTTTTTAGCATTAGGCTGATAGAATGACACTGAGGAGCATAACTGGTAGAGAGAAACGTGAAAAGCTTAGTATAGCACTTTAATATTGTCAGACATCACTCAACTATCTCAGTCGACTGGCTTTGATGAAAGCCACCTGCATCAGAAAGGAAATGTGTTGGAAAAAGTGGACAGCTCAGAACACTAACCACATAGTTTATACCTGGTCTAAAAGAGCTCAGTGGTAAATTAGTAGAGGTACTGGAACATGTTCAAGGAAATATTAATTAAAACATATTTCAGCTTCCAAATTTTTTATTTTTTCAAATTCGCTTTGCTCGAAGTTCACATTTCCAGGCGGTGAACTGTTTTGATCACCTTATGCCTCATTACCATTCTGAAGTTGAGTCAGACCTTGGAAAACTTTAGTTCTCGGATGATTAGGAAAAGGCTAATCCTAAGTAAACAGGAAAAAGGGTTCATTTGAGATACACGTAGGAGCAAAGGTGATAGGCATCCATTACAAGAGGAGAGATGAGGGAAAGGCGTTTTACAGTGTCTTTTTTCACTTATTTTATTTTCTGGTCTGTTTGAGTTTTTGCTCTTTACTTACTCTCCTTACACGCCTATTTTAGCCCCTCACTTCTCTCTTCCCAGTCCCACGCTCCCACCCCTTTCCCCATTCCCTTCTCCTCTTCCACCTTCACGCAAATGCACTCCTGTCATCCATCCTGAGCACTGCATGCCACAAAGGACTAAGCATCTTCTTCCACTGAGACCAGACAAGGCTGTGCAGCTAAAGGAAAGTGATCAAATAGCGGGCAATAGAGTTCATGCTAGAGACAGCTCCTGCTCCAGTTGGTTAAGGACCCACACGAAGACCCAGCAGCTCCATTAGCTTAGGGACCTAGGTCTAGTCCATGCATGCCTGGTGGTTCAGTCTTTGTAAGGCCCCATGGGCTTAGATTAGTTAACTTTGTTGGTCTTCTTATGGAGTTCTTGTCCCCTTCGGTTCCCTCTATCCTTCCCCCAACTCTTCCATGAGATCCTCAGATCTCCATCTAATGTTTGGCTGTGGGTCTCAGCATCTGATTTGAGCCACGGCTGGGTAGAGCTGCTCAGAGGACAGTTAGCTTGGCTCATGTCTGCAAGTATATCAAAGTATCACTAATAGTGACAGGGGTTGGCTCTCTCCCATGGGGTAAGGCTCCTTCCCATGGGGTAAGGCTCAAGTTGAGCCACTCCTTGGTTAGCCATTTTCCCAAACTCTACTACATCTTTATCCCTACCCATCTTGTAGACAGGGTAAATTTTGGGTCAAACGTTTTGTGGGTAGGTTTGTGTCTCCCTCCCTCCACTGGAAATCCTGCCTGGCTATAAGGGGGTGACCATTTCAGTTTCCATGCCCACCACTGCTAGAAGTCTCAGCTAGAGTCACCCCATATCCTCCCAGGAGTCTACCCCATCACAGGTCTCCAGCTTGTCGCAGAGATCCCCCACATGTCAGCTTTCCATCTCTTTCCTACCTCTACCTCTTCCCACCCCACCCCACCCCCACCCTGCTTTCTTACATCTGGTCACCACACTCCTTCCCCTTATTACTCCCTCTCCCACCAGAGTTTGCTCTCTTCATCTATTTCCAATGCCTACTTTATTTCCCCTTCTGAGTGAGATTCAAGCTCCCACCCTTGGGTCCTCCTTGTTACTTATCTCTCTGGGTCTGTATATTGTGGTATGGTTATCCTGTACTTTATGGCTAATATCTACTGATAAATAAATATATACCATGTGTGTCTTTCTAGGTCTGGGTTACATCATTCAAGTAATTCTCAGCATGATGCTGTTGTCATTATTATCTACAAAGTTGAAGACACAAGTCCAGATGAATGAGTGAAGAAAGAATTATTATTTCATTATTAAATGTTTTATTTTCTTAATCATCTTAAGTAATGCTAAGGAAACTCAGGCTCAGCACAGTTTACAAAATTATAGACAGGATGTAGATGCAGCTATAAGAGCAACTCACCGCCACCATTTTAAACTAATTGCATGTTATTTATGTACCTTTGGACAATGAGTCAAGGCTTTCCATATAACAAGTAAGTCATTAATGGCAATAAAATTGAGTGAGCTTGGGTCAGTTTGTGGCAGTCCTTGGCCCTGTCTGTTAATATAAAGACAGAGAGTGTTAAAGTATCTCTAAGTCCTCTAGGCAGAATCAGCAAATGGAAATTATGATAATAGAGAAAATAGAGAACAAGATACAGTCCTTCTCATCAGTATTAAAATGTGCATTAAATGAATCATAAATACACTAAGACTTTCACTACGAAATACTACAATGAACAAGGCTATATAAAATACTTATAACATGTTTCAAAGATGAATAATTTTGGGTCAATACTTTATTCATAAATCTTTACAAGCTAAATTTAATATTGAATTGATTTATTCAACTCTACTTTTCCCCAAGATGGAGCACTTCAACAAAGTATACTTATTCTTCCTGTTCTTCTGAGAGGAAGAGAATCCACTGCCACAGACACAAAAACTCTAAAATTTCCAAGAGATAGGTGTGTCAACATACTAAAAATAGAAAAAAAAATGCACTTATCCCTCTTCATAATCAAGTTTTCATCAAATTTTATAATCAAGAGGAGAAGAAACTTTGGTATTCTGTCCTTAATCAAGTTTTGTAAAAGCATATTTTACATTTTTGTATCGAAATGCTAACTGTGGTATTTGTATGTGAAATTCAACTTTGATTTCCCTCCTGAATTTCAAGAACATAAAGGGATTTTCTTATCTCTTACATATGTTGTTTGACAGGAGAAACTCCTACAGTATGATGAGCAGAGTGTTTAAATTACATTCTAAGACAGAGCAGATCTCTCTAGGGTATTTGATGCTCTAGGATCTTAGAAATTTACACTTCCAAGAAGTTTCACCTTATAGAATCCATTTTTCAGTCTGCCCCTAATGTCAATACACAACACACAGGCAATTTATAATGCAGTAAACAGACACTCACATTGGCCCTTTTTGCCAGGCAGTTTAAACAAGGCCACTAAAACAATGACACCCTGAAAATAACCTCTTCCATCTTGTGTATAAGCAATCAATATTAAGTCACTTGAATCACTGTAACCCCCAAATCAGTAGTTTCACATTTCTTTGCTCTAGAAGTAGAAGAAGAGGGTAACATTCATGTAAAATAATGTAGATTATGTAACTGTATTATAGAAATGTAAAACATATAAAGTACTGAACATATTCAATACTGGTTTAGTTAGGGCTTCTATGGCTGTGATAAAATACAATGACCAAAAGTAACTTGGGAAAAAAGGTTACTAGGATTACATTTTCACAACTCAGTTCATCATCAAAGGACATGAAGGCAGGAACCTGAAGATATGAACTGAAGCAGAAGCCATCTATGAGTGATGCCTATTTGCTTGTTTCCTAGCCCACTCCATCTGCTTTTGTATAGCATCCAGATGAAGGTGGTACTACCCAAAGTGAGCTAGGGCCTCCCACATCAGTCACACCTCATAAAAATGTACCACAGCCTTGCTCACAGGCCAGCACATGAGCCATCCCATTGAAAATCTAATAACAATTTATCAATAACAGTTTTCTTTTTCTAAAATTACTCTAGCTTGCATCATGCTGACATAAAACTAGCAGCACAATTACTATTTAAGATACAATATAAATTAAAGAAAAATATATTCGTGCATGGAGTGTGTGACAAAAAATATTTGAACAAATAAATAATGGGTAGATACTCTAGGTCCTTTGTTTGGTCAAAATTTAATAAAGATAGAAGCTTTGCCATTGATTTATAACTTAAAATATATTTTATGATAGGTATTCATGTGTGCATGGATGTGTGTACCATGATAACTCTGTAGAAGTAAGAAAATATCTTGTAGGAATTGGGTCTTTTCTCCTACCAAAGCAGTTTCTGAGGATGGAGGCAAAGTCAGGTGAGGCTTAAAGGCATGCACACTTACTGAGCCATTTTTCCAGTCAGATTATTCATTTTTTAAAACAATAATTTTAAGATAAATATATTTGTTACATCTTTGTGCACCTTATAGAAACTATAAGTTGAATAATAAAAAATATGTCCATTTTCTTTTAGAAATAAATGTGAGACCTATTTCTTTAGCAATGTTGCACAATCTTATGTAAAAGTATTCGTGAGATGTTAACTGTCATCTTGGAGGTTCACTTCTGAATAATCTCCCCCTTCCTAGTTCTTTCTGAATTCTGATGTGTGGATCAATTCAGTTGATCTAGATCAAACTCCTCTCCAAGCTGATTGGTTCAAACTGACTTCTCCCAGCTTCTGACTGAATCACTGTTTGGTATTACACTAAATCTAGCAATCTGTTATAGTATTTGGGCTCATTCTCATTCTCTGGCTTGTTCTGTCTTCATCTGTGTCTATCTAGTTCTATCTGCAAGCTCTCTGTAAAACTGCCTCCACATTTCATAAACTGAACTGCACCAACTGAACTGCCACTAGCTGAACTCCACTGCATTCCCTCTCAATGGATATTGAATTCTCTCTCAACTGACTGACTCACTCACTCACTCCCTAAACTCAACTCAGCTGAACCCAACTGTGAGATAACTGACTCCCAACTGACTGCCAAAAAACTGGTTCAACTCACTTCAACTGCCTCTCCCTGCACTCTCATAAATCAATTATTTTTTCTGTCCTGTTCTCATGAAAATTGGATGTACCTTATTCTTTCAAATCTTTTTCTGATTATCACTTTCTCTGTCCCACAAGTCGACATCATTGTTTTGAATTAAAGGTGTGTACTAAGGGTATGTCTGTGTTCCAACCAGAGGGATTAAAGGTGTGTGATATGCCTGTATTCCAGCCAGATCACACAAACTATATATGCCTTTGGATGTGATCCCTTGTGAGAGCAGCCATGTTGCTGGATTAAAATTTCCCTATAATCTTACTTTCAGAAGAATGAAATATATATTTTGAGCATTTAAATATCTTCAAAGAATAGTGCTATAATACTTTAATCAATTATATTTTATATCTGTAGATATAATTATTCAAGCAAACTTCTGGGATAATACAGTTTCTCAAAATTAAGACAACATCAGTTCCTATTATTTATTAATTTATTCAGAGGCATGACTTCAGAGACATAGATAGTCATATCTGTACTGACTACAAAAGAAACTAAAGCTTACATAGGCATTTTAACTGGATTTTGTAGACTCTTGTAAAACTTGGACAGATGCTTTTATTTAAAAACAAAAACAAAAGAAAAACAGAATATGAAAATAACAACAACAAAAAACTATCATATCCTAGTAGTAAGGTGTGATTTGTTATTATCAAGTATTAAAATAAAAATGAAAAAAAACATTTCCTTTAATGAATGAGTCTTTGTTTAAAGATCAATTTAGTATCTTTCAATTAAATATATTACGAAATTTGACAGTAAGTCTCTGCTGTGACTTATTTGTTACCAGTTTTATTCTACTTCTTTCAATACCTCCAGAGTCCTTACACTCACATCATTAAAGATTTCACAATGACAAATTATAATCTCTTCTGGACTTGTCTTTTAGCCTTCAGATTATTTGATGGCATTTCCCTTCCAAGACTCTGAGTCTGAGTCTTAGTGCTGGATAGCCTGTCATCAGTTTGAATACACCCTTATGATCTTTAGAGCCAAGCACTATGATTTGTTTTCTCTGCTTATACATAACTTCAAATTTCCATTCAGCCAATGTCTATTATTTTCATAACAACTCCAAAAATTCTTTCACATGACTCATGCTTGTGACTCCATGTTTCTTTGTAGCCACAGAGGGTTTGTTTGATTTTAGTATTTTAAATAAATAAATCATGGATTTACTACTGACAAAAGATGAATTTTTTCTATGTTTTATAGCTTCAATTTTACTCAATGTAAAGACTGATGAACATAAACAAGTACATTCCACTGTCCGTTCCTAATAACATGATTTTCATCTGGCATCTACGTTTCTGACATAGGTGACTGAGCTGTACTTTGCTAGGTATCATTCAAACCTGTGTCAGTTTAATTATAACACTGTTCATGTTTAATTTTAACTGAATATGTTACTTTCCATTGTTTGGTTTACCTAGGAGATAATCTAGAAAATTACTAAAGAAATTTATCATAAGTTCTACCAGTAATGAGAGTTTCTCAATTTTATGATATGGTTTTCATTTTTTAAATGTTTCTACTGTTCTCCTTTCAACAGGGTAACATGAAGAATAGCTTACAAATGGTAAACATCAACAAAGCCTGCATATATTATCCAGAACAACACAACCTGCAGGCTTCACCATTTCTTTTGTGGTGGCTTTCAGTGATTATTTGTGTGATAATGAAAACTGAATAGTTTTTCCAGTCCCAGAGTAATATTTTTCCTTAATTCCTTGTTTATATCACAAAGAATTTTGTTTTTGAGTTTTTAATTCTGATAGAATTAAAAAAGGAAACCTCTACAATTCATTATATCCTAAGACAACTGTCTTGTTATAGTTTATTTTTTTTACTTTAACAACAATGAAATTTGCCTTTAAAACAAACAATGATTAATTCTTTAGAAAATGTATGTTGTTTTCAGATTTTATGTTCATTTTCTTATTCAATGTTTATTAATTGCTATCTTATTGAAGGTAGAAAGAGGAAATTACATGATAATATCAATCATCTTTAATTGAAAGAAACAAATCTTAGAATAACTCAGACACTAGAATTATTGGGTAAAGATTTATAATTTGCTAGTAAAAAATATGGAGTAGGCTCAGGACACATATTCTAATCATGCCTGGAGCAACTGCGAAAAATCTAATGCTAGTAAATGCTGTTTAGATGGCAGTGGAAAGATGAAGTAAAATACCAAACTAACAAAACCACCTATGTTAGAAGAGAGACCACACACAAGAATAAATTATGTGATAAACTCCAACTAGCAAACTTATAGATGCACATCAAAAATTGCAGTTTAAAGTTTCACTAGACTCTCTAATTTAAAGGTTTTATATTTCAAAACAACAGGACCTAGTTACATACATTATATATGCTTTAGCTATAATCAATAGACTAAATATAAAGATGCCTATCATCTGCAAATGAAAGTAAGATATATATAGCAAAGGAAAGCATAGAAAGCTGAAGCAGCTAAATTAATAAAAGTCAAGATAGACATCCAGAAAAGGAGTGTTTCCACAAATAAAATGTATCTTTTCCAATTTGGCAAAGGCCCAATTCATCAGAAGGATATAGCAGTCATAAATATACATTACATGATAACCAAGCTTTGAACCATATGAAGCAAAAATGAGAAAAACTCAAGGAGACAAATCCAGAGAATGTTTGGAGATCTTATCCTGTCTCTCTTGAGAATCCACAGAATATATGAGAATTGAATGAGGAGATAGAAAATATGGGCAACACTTTTTAGCACTTTGAGCTAATTCTTATGGATTAAATAGTTAGAAACATAATTAAATCTTTTAAAGAAAAACACAACACTTGTTTCTAGTCCTTGAATAAATAAAGGAGTTATAGATGTTACTTAATCAAGTTGCAAAGAAAACTAATAAAATAAATAACCTTATAATGAATGTATTACTGTTAATCTATATTTCAGGAATCAATTCAAATGAGAATACTCTGGCTTCTAACTACATGATGATATTGATAATTATCTTGAGTTTCCCATTGCAACATATAAGCTAACTTTGGAAGTTATTTATATTGCAGGTGATATGCTGTCTAGACCTCTGATTCAGAATCCTGGGGGTTTTTTTTCTATTCTTTTTTTTCCCCCGTAACTAGTTTGAAAAGTATCTGAGTTGAAAACCCTGAGTTACTTCTTAGAATATCTAGTGTTCCTATCATTTTATCAATATTATTTGCCAATTTTAGTTTACATTTTATAACATATTTACGTTTCTTCTAATTTTTTGAGAATTTCATACAATATATTGTGATTATATTCTTTCCCCTATCATCTCACCTAGATCCTACCCCCTCACCTACTCAACTCTGTGTTATATTTTTCTCTTAAAAAAAAAGTCAAAACAAAACACACAGAAACAAAATAAAACCATGGAGTCCTTCTTGTGTTGGTCAACTGCTCCTAAGCATGAAGCCTTCAGTGCGATGTGGTTGGTGCACCCACTGTTACTCCATTAAGGAAAGTTGATCATGCCTCTCTCAGCAGCTATTACTTGCAAGTGACTTCTTGAGTGGGAATGCAATTTTGTGCCTACTTTCATGTTAGGAATTTTTCTGGCTTGAGCAAGTGCAGGTCTTATGTGTTGTTGGGCTCAGTTTGTGAGTTCATGTTGCTTTAACCTACTGTGTCTTTAAAAATGCTGTTTCCTTGGAATCAGCTACCACCTCTGCATCTTACAATCTTCCCACTTTCTTCTCTACATAGTCTTGACTTGGGGAGAAGTGGCTGTGATAAAGATATCCTATTCAGAGTTGAGCACCACAAAGTCTCTTACTCTCAATATACTATCTGGTTGTGGGTCTCTGTCTTCATAATCATCTACTGTAAGAAGTTTAGTGGGAGTTGATAGATGCGTTGATCATTTCTTACATGTCTATAATAATCAACCTTAAGATAGTGCATATGTTAGAAATAAAGAAATGATTATGGACCTCTTTGAGTAAAGATACCTAATGCCAGGCCTGATGAACTGATCTAATTTCAATCCTTAGAACCCATGTGGTAGCAGGAAAAACCAAGTCTAGAAAGATGTCCTCAGATGTACACATATACACATGCATCAATCAATCAACATGTTGAAGAAGAACAGAAGAAGAGGAGGAGGAGGAGGAACAAGAAGAACAAGAAGAAGAAGAAGCAAAGCAACAATAACAGGAAGAACAAGAAGAGGAAGAGGAAGAAAAATAGCAACAAGAACAAAAATAAAAAGAACAAGAAGACAGCCTTTGCAAAACAACTACTATTGTTGATTAGTTGGAGGAGATCGAGGGGAAAGAAGGGGAAAATACCAGATTTTATGCATATCAGTTCATTCTTTATTCCTTTGAGATTGCAAATTCTGGGAGATGACTCTTCTCATGAGTGTATTTCTCAATACTTGAGCATGACCTATCTTCAGGACTAGGGGCTCACTTGACTTGCCAGTGCTGTTGCTGGGCCATGTGCACGTATCACATCTCAAAACTGGTCCACCCTGGTATACTCTCTTCGTCACATCTACTGATTGTTTCCAGGTGTATCACATCACTTTATGCATCCTCTGGATTGGTTGAAAGATTTATGAATGAAAAACCTGGTGCTTATAAGGTCATAACGGCCTTTGTGCTTGCTCACTAACCCATCCCATTCCCATTATATTGAAACTTTTTTCCAATTTTGCTCTGCTCTCACACTTTATCTGCCACTTGTCCCCTGCACACTGGGCACAACCTCCCTCAAAGGTATCAGTGACCATTCTCTGTCACGTTTCACAGGACTACTTCTGTCACTCTTTCAGGGACTTGCTCAAGTGCTACTATCTCAGAAAAAAAAACTGAACACAGATACTTCCATTGTGAACTGTGCCCCTTTATCCCTGCTCTGTGTCTCATTCTTTCTTTAATATATTTTCACAACATTCATCACCTTTTAATATAGCATATAGTATTCTTATTTACAGTACTTCATTTCAATTATCTTACTAAAAGACTGGCTCCACACAAAACTGAATTTACTGGGTTTTGTACCCAGTGAATATTAATATGCTACTTGGTGCTTCATACATACTTACTGAATCAATACAAAATATTGCTGTGATAATTTTAAAGTAAGTAATGCCTTTCTGAATGACAGTCATGCCATTCAAAATGTAAAATAAAAAAGACAAAAATATTTTACATTAATAATAAAATTATCTCTGATATGAAAATCACCATAAAAAATAAGTACCATGAGGTTGTGTGTGGCATATCAAACACATCTGTATCTGTACCTTAAAGTCAACCCTTGAGGCTGAGCTCGACTAGGATAAGGCAAAAACTCAGAAGTCAACTGTGTAGGGCAAGGGGCTGTAGAGAAGACTCTGTAGTTAGGAGGGTATATTGTTCTTGCAGAAGACCCAAGTTGGGTTCACAGCAACTGAATAAAGGAGTTGTCAACTTCCTACTAACTACAGTTCCAGGGGAGCTGACTCCCTTTTATGACCTCCATAGGTACAGCACTTGTGTTTGCCTCCCTTCCATATACACATAACAAAACAGAAAAAAGTTACAAACACACACACTTACAACATACCAACCATGATGATACATTTCTTCGATCCTAGCATTCAGGAGTTCATTGAATTTGGATCTCTGTGAGTTCAAGACCATCTGGGCTACCTAGTGAGTTACAGACCATCCAGGTCTATAGAGTGAAAGCTCATTTCAAACATCAACAGCAGAAACAATATATGTTTGTATCACAACTGTTTATCTCTAACTATAATTCTTATGAACTTAGACATCCTTCTCTCATTAGAATTTTGTGGAAATATTTTTATTTGTAGCTTTGTGATTAGTGGTATCTTGTGTACCACCAAGACTTAAACTCTGTTACTGTTACTGGAAATATAATCTATGTACATTTAATTACTTCTATCATTTATTATTCCTAACATTCGTATCATGTTTAGTACTTCTTATGAGTTTTTAAATTTTGTATTCTTTTCTCTTTTTTGGTTAGAAATTAAATAAATATTTTAGTTTCAAATGTATTCATTTGAATGTTAAGAATCATTTCAACCTATTGATTCCCTCTTCACTTAGGAGTTGATCTGTGATTTAAAATATGACAGATATGTGCATATAGGATATATCACATTCTTAACATTTCATCATAATGCTTACAGTGGCAGTTGGGGGGAATTATTATGTTACCAGTATATTTCTAGCCTTAACCCAAAGAAAGTTTCCTCTGCCATGAGTTCTCTCTTATCATCTCTGGTTTTTGCTTTCTACTATAGGTTTTGAAGTTATTGTCATGGTTGTTGAAAGCGCTTCCCTACTCTTTGCTGAATCCTACTGCCTCATTCTTATGAGTGCTGGAATTACAGGCATGCACTATCACACCTGGTTAAAAAATCATGTTCCATAATATTATACATGTGTGTGCTTATCAGGACGCATCTGTGTGTATGCATGAGTGCATGGGAGTCTCTCTCTCTCTCTCTTTCTCTCTCTTACTGTATGTTTGTGTGTGTATAGATCTATAGACTTAAAGGTGATGATGAATTTCTTCCTCTATGTTCTACACCTAATTTTTAAAAACAGCTTCTCTCCCTAAGCCTGGACTTCACTAATTGGTTAGACTGCCTGGCTACTTAACCCACTGAGAGCCATCTTCCCAAACTCTAGATAGGTTTGTGAAGTCAATGCTACTGATATGGTTCAGAAATCAGACTAAAGGCATTGGAACTTAATTCTTTATACTCTAGCTAGGTAACTTTAGGTCAGTTATTCAGATCTATTATGGTTTTTCTCATTTGTAAACTATGAACAGTTTTAAAGTCAATAACTAAATAAATCATCTGTTATTCTCATATATAGTACTATAACAGTGCTTCCTCAGATGCAGTAAGTATTTTATTATAATACATGGCAAGTAAGAAGATACACAACATGGTATTCAATTAAGAGATAGGAAACAGAAGGTCTAAATGTTCAATGCAAAACAATATAGGGGAAACATCTGTTGTAAGACCCTGGTGACCCACCAGCAAAACATAAAGTCACTGAGCCCTCTAAATATTTTTACAGCTTAGGCCTTATCCGGGAAGGCTCTCAGCTAGTTCATTTAAGTTAACCTAACCACCTAGCCCTGTGCCACTGAATGGCTGGCTATCCATGCCTTCCAGGCCCATATCATCTACTATTTCTTGGCCAAAGGACCCTCCTCTTTCTTCTTCCCAGAGTCCCCTTCTCTGTCCAGAAGTCCTGCCTTCTGCTTCGTGCCTTAGATATTGGCTGTCAGACCTTTACAACAACCAGTCAGCATACAATCTGATACAACTTTTAAACAGTCTAGGGTTAGAGGAGCATGTGCTCTTTTCTTTGGAATTTTCAAAACAAGAGGCAGGTAATGGTCTTAGTAATGACAATGCCAGACATTTTCAACATTTAGCTCACAAATTGATTAGCATTCAGCAACTAAAATTTGAATATACAGAAACACATCTCAAATACAATGAGTATGAAGGTTACCTCTACACAAATTCATGGAAAGATATATAATAGAAACTTCAAAACAAAACAGATTATGAAAGCAATTATCATGAATTTGTTTCAATTAAATTTATGTTAGGTGTACATAACTTGAGAAACATGGGTCTTATTGTCAAAAGTAAGTAGCCATGTCTGGAGAGGGGGCTCAGTAGTTAATAGCACTTGTTGATCCTCAGAGGACCTGAGATTACCTCCCAGTACTCACATTGTAGGTTACCAACTGTCTCTAATTCCTGTTCCAGGAGGACCCAAAGCCCTCTTCTTGTCTCCATGGGCTCTAGATGTACATGGTTCAAAGGTAAAATAACCATCATGGTTACAAAGCACACATACACATACATTAAAAACAAGTAATTCTTGTTTTACAAAAGTACATAACAATTTCTCAGAATCTTGTGGGCAAACCAAGTGAACTATCCATAGCCAAAGTGACAAACAAACATTGGGTTTGCTCTTGGCTCATCATTTGTGGCCTGACTAAATTTAACCAATGTACTATAGATAGATTTTAATCCATTTTGCTGTTATTTTTGTTTTTGTTTTTGTTTTGTTTTGTTTTGTTTTTTTCGATAGCTTTCATGTAGCCCAGGTTGGTCTCAAACTTACTAGTTGATCACGTATAGCCTTGAAGTCCTCATCCTCCCCCAACCAGCCTCCTGAATGATGGGATTTCAGGTATGAGCTACCAAACACAACTAGACTCCTCTTGCTTCTTTGAATATGCCTTGCTGTGTTCTACACTTGGTTCTAATTGAATACAGGAGATGGTATTTACTCCAATTGAAGCTGCACATGACTGCTATTTTAAATCTGTTATTCATGTTTGAGAAATAATGTTAAATCACCTCTGTGGAATGAAATTTCTGGCCTTTTTTAAAAAGGATTTATTTATTCATCGTGAATATAGTGTTCTGTATGCCTGCAGGCCTGAAGAGGGAAGCACTTCTCATAGATGGTTATGAACTACCATGTGGCTGCTGGAAGTTGAACTCCGAACCTCTGGAAGAGTAGTCAGTACTCCTAACCCTCTGAGCTATCTCTCCAACCACGAAGAGACTTCTGACTTTATTGTGCATAAAATTATTATCTACCCTTTTAACAATCTGCCCTTCTTGATCAGAAAAGTAATCATATTTTACTGAAGTTGTCAAATTTGTTAATACAGTTGCTAAACACTTATTTATTTCAGAAGAAAAAAATCTATTGTGTGATTTTATGTTCCAATGAAACCATATGGTGCTTGACATACTAGGTGATCACTATGTAAAGAGGTTAATGAAATGAGATTAGATTGTATATGGGAAACCTTTACCAGTTGTATTTTATTTCCGCAATGTCTCCAAATTCTTACTTTTATTTATTTATTTATTTATTTATTTATTTATTTATTTATTTTGGTATGTGTTGCATATTTTCTTTTCTTTTTTAAAATTTTTTAATTAATTTATTCTTGTTACACCTCAATGGTTATCCCATACCTTGTATCCTCCCATTCTTCCCTCCCACCCATTTTCCCCTTATTTCCCTCCCCTATGAGTCTTACTTTTCTTTTATTTGGATATGATTGGAATGAAAGGAGTTGCACAGGTTAATATGTACTTACTACATCCCTTCAGTATAATCAATTCCTTAATTTTGTCTTTTATTTAAGAAGTTAACTTTTCTGGCAAGTGCTCTACAACCGAAGCACATCTGAAAACTACTTTTGTTAATGTTCTATTTTCTATTTACTTCTAACATTGCACCTAAAATAATCATAATTTTCTTCTTGAGTAATCTTTTTCACATTTTCTGCAACTATATTTTAATCTACAGAATATCATCAAATATATTTTTCAATTTCCTTAAAGACAGGATTTGCAGATTTATAATTTTTAAGCTTTTTGTAAGATGAATGTGAGAAAAGGCAGTGATTTTTGTCCAGAGCACAGAATGTTCTCATTTTGTTCTGACTCACACTAATTTTTCAAGTGATGTGAATTATTCATTCATATGATATTCATAAGATCTCACCTGCCTTTACCAGAAATCTGCATTAACCTGGGTCCTGACTTAGCTGTCATAGTATTTCCCAAGAGGAATCACACAGAGGAGAACACACCAGGGAGTAAAAGAACCAAAAGAGTACATTAATTATAACTTGACTTTTGGTCTCACACCATTATGTGGTGCACTAATGATGTGAATGTTCTGACATGGAACATATGGAATATTCTTTTGCCTCATTTGCTCTAGTCTAGTACTCTAAGCCAAAGCAAATATAATGATCTATTTTTCCTAAGCCATGCAAATATTAACATTTACAATTCTATGAAGATGAGATATGCCAACACTTGAAGAAAAGTATCAGGGGAGAAAAAAGAGGAAGCAGTGCTCATTTTCAGTGACTAGAAGCTCCCATTCTACTATTTGGTTGTAGTGCCAGCTTTTACAAAACAACTTTGGAATAAAAGAAGATAAAGAAGAGTGTGACAGGAGAGTATAGGAAAACAAAAGCATGGAGAAGAATGATAGTAGGAAGGATCTATTCACGATATCTCAAGACAGTATTCTCCAAAGAGAACTGAGGCAAGATCTCTCAGTCTTGGTGGTATTCTCTAAAATCATGATGCCATTTACCACACAAACTATAAAGTTAAATTTTCATCTACTGAACATGAACAAGCCCTGTAATTTCTTTGAATAGTAGAATGGGGGAGAATCAAAAACAATTTACTTTAACATTCCTGGCATCTCTTGCTTCCTAACACTTCTTGAATTTTCTCAGAACACAGTTGTCATGTTCTAGGAGGATCATGGTACAAGGAAAGACCATTTTTCAGTCAACAGATCTCACTTAACTTTGAGGACTATCAACTGTCAATCATTTTAGTGGACTGTCATGGATATGCACTGTAGTGAAGAAATCAGATGAGTTTTACTGGTTGAATCTATGTGAAAGATTTTGCAAAAGAATTAAGCAGTTGATTATAGTCAAATACACGGATTATTTTTAAAAATCACTACAATAATTGTTTATAGTCTACTAATATGTAATCCAAACATATTTAGTCTCAAGAAGCGGTATAGTGCTATGACAAAAACTTAATTATCTGGCAGTGGATATGGCAGATATGGATATGGACTTGATTCTTGATAGAAACAATATGACTGTACATGAACATAAAATGAAAAAGAGGTAATGTTATTACATGTCAGAGAAAAAATGATGAATGTTATGTAATGGTAGAAAATTTAGTGAATTTTTTGTTTATGATAAAATTCAAAAAATAAAATTCTTTTACTATATTTTTGTTTCTATTGAAGTATATTTTCATGTTCTGATTATTTTACTTATATATAATCATACACACACACACAGAGGGGTGGAGAGAGGAATATGAGCCATTTTGATTCTGAGCAGAATCTTGAAAACTAATAAGTTAGAAGTTTTGAATCCTAATATTTACAGATAGAAAAAAGTTCTCAAAATATGAAATGAACCCTGATATATACAATATCAGATCTGGGCCGAGGAGCAAGATGTGACCTCTGAGTGGAATTAACATCAAAGTTATGGACTTTAGGGTCTTTGTTAAGAATTCAAACATCTCAATGAACACTTGCCAGACTGGTTGAACTAAGAATAAATGTTTCCAAGCATCTTAAGGATAATGTCCCATTTAGCTTCATAGGCAGGTCAAGAAACTAAAGGATATTAACATGAGAAAAATATAGTTATATGTGCTGTCTAATGAAATTATGCTTGACAAAAAAGAAATCCATAGAATCATAAAAGCACAAACAAAAACTTGAGCAGGGAAGAGAAAATAGATCACATGGAAAGAGTGAACACAGGATACTTCTTATGGAATATGCAGATTAGCTCAAAGGATGTTGACAAACTTTCTGAATACCACTGCTAGGAGACAGGAAGTAGCTGCAACCAAAGAAATATGACACATGGAATACTGAACTCCAGATCTCCTCCCAGTCCCATCCTCCCTCCATCTTTCCTCATTCTCCTTCCCTTATTCCTCAGGAGAGAGGAGCCCTTTTCTTTGTTATGCAAAAAAGCCACATTTTCTACTCAACTCGTAGGCTGGGAAAAGATACCTTCCCCACAGTAGCTTGATTCTTAGAATGATAATCTCCTGTTCTTTATGGCTAATAACCACTTGTAAGTTAGTATATGTCATGCATGTCTTTTTGGTTTGACCTCATTCCAGATGATTGGTTTAATATTTATATTCATTTTCCTGTAAATTACAAGATGGACTTGTTTTTAATAGCTGAGTAGCATTCCAATGTGTAAATGTACCCCATTTTATTTATCCGGTCTTCAGTTGAGGGGCATCTGGGTTGTTTCCAGTAGCTGGCTATATATAAAGCTGATATATAAAGCTGCTATGTCTATAGTTGAGCAAGAACTCTTGAGGTAGCATCTTTTGGGTATATGCCAGGAGTGGTATAGCTGGGTCTTGAGGTAGAACTATTTCCAATTTTCAAGGAGCCTTCAGATTGAGTTCCACAGTAGCTGTACAAGTTTGCACTCCCATCAACAATGGATAAGTGGTCCCCTTTCTCCACAGCCTCACCACAAGTGCTGTTCCTTCAGTTTGTGATCATAGCTATCCTGATTTGTATAAGATGGAATCTCAGGGTTGTTTTGATTTGACTTCCTCTGATGACTAAGGATGTCCAATATTCTTTTAGGCTCTTTTCCACCATTAGATATTCCTCTGTTGAAAATTCTGTTTATCTCTGTACCACATTTTTAATTGGGTTATTTGGTTTGTTGGTGCCTAATTTCTTGAGTGCTTTATATATTTTGGATATTAGCCCTCCATTGGATATCAGGTTAGTGAAGATCTTTTCTGATTCTGTGGCTGCTATTTTCTGCTATTGACAGTCTCCTTTGCCTTACAAAAGTTTTTTCAGTTTCATTAAGTTCAGTCCCTTAATTGCTGAGTCAATGCTTGAGCTTTTGGTGTTCTGATCAAGAAGTTGTCTCCTATGCCAATGAGTTCACGACTATTCCCCACTTTATCTTCTATTAGATTTAGTGTATCCAGTTATATGTTGAGGTCCTTGATCTATTTGGACTTCAGTTTTGTACAGGGTGATAAATATGGATCTATTTGCTTCCTTTTTATGCAGACCTCCAATTAGACCAGCACCATTTCTTGAAGAATCTCCTTTTTTCATTGTATGGTTTTGGCTTCTTTGTAAAAAATCAAATGTTCATGGGTGTGCTGGTTTATTTCTGGGTCGTCAATTAGATTCCATTGATCAACCTGTCTGTTTCTATGTCAATACCATGCAGTTTTTATTACCATTGCTTTGTAGTATAGCCTGAAATTAAGCATGGTGATACCTTCTGAAGTTCTTTTATTATTCAGGATGTATGTTAGCCATAAACTACAGGATAATAGATACATAGTAGCTAAGTTGTAAGGAAGACCCAGGGAGGATGCCTGAAGCTCACTCAGAGAGGGGAAAAAAGTAAGCATTAAAGATGGATGAAGGAAGGGAACATGGATGGGGAGGGGAGTAGGGGTGGTAATTCAGAGTAGGGAGAGCAGGGAAAGAAGGTCATGTAAGATAACAGAAAGCTGGTGGGAGCGGGAAGGCAATCTCTTGGATTTGCCAGAGACCTAGGCTGGAGAGGCCCCAGGAAGTCTATGGTGGTCACCCTACCTGAGACTTCTAGCAGCAGGGTATATGGAGCTAGACTTCCAGTGGAAAGATAAGATTATCAACTTACCTACAACATCTTCCACACAAAATTTGTCCTGCCTACAAGGTATTCAGTGACAAAGATGGAGCAAATATTGAGGGATGGCCAAAGGCTGGCCCTCCTTGAGATCCACCCCATGGGGAAAACTACTCCTTGACACTACTAATATTACTTTGCTATGCTTATAGACAGGAACCTAGCACAACTGCTCTGAGAGGCTTCACCTAGCACCTAATGAAAACAGATGCAGAGAGCCACAGATAAACATTAGACAGAGCTTGGGGAGTCCTACAGAAGAGCTGAGGGAATGATTAAGTGAGCCAGAGGGGTCAATGAATCCACAAGATGACCTACAAAGTCAAATAACCTGGGTGCATGGGTGCTCACAGAGACAGAAACAGCATCCAGAACATGCATGGACTGATCCTAGGTCCTCTTGAACATATGTAGCAGATGTGCACCTGAGTTTTCATGTGGATCCACCAAAAACTGGATCAGGAGCCCTCTCTAGCTCAGATGTCTTCCTTTGGATCCCATTCCACTAACTGGGTTGCTTTGTATCACCTCAGTGGGAGAGGATGAGCCCAGTTCTGTAGTGACCTTATGTGCCAGTACAGGTTGATAACCATGGGGGAGGAGATGGGAGAATGGGGGGAAGGATATGCAAAGGAGGTACTGGAAGGAGAAGAAGGGGTTGCAATCACAACATAAGTGATTAAATAAATAAATATTTTTTAATTAATTTGTTCAGATTAGAGCTCAATTGTTGTCCCATCACTTGTATCCTCCTGTTCCTTCCTCCCTCCTACTTTCACTCTATTCCTCTCCCCTAGGTCTAATACCAAGAGGGACCTCCTCCCCCACTTTATGGTCATAGGCTATCAGCTTGGTAGCCTACTTATTTTTTCTTTCAGTGCCACCAGGCTTCCCTACCAAGGGGAGGTCATCAAATATGGGGCACCAGAGTTCATGTCAGAGTTAGTTCCCGCTCTCCACATAACTGTAGAGAATGATCATTGGCTAGATAAAAGTAGGGGTTTGATGTTTACTACTTGTATTGTCCTTGGTTAGTGCAATAGTTTGAGCAGACACCCCTGGGCCCCGATCCACCCGTTACAATGTTCTTCTTGTAGGTTTCTAAGACCCTCTGGATCCTTCTATTTCTCCATCTAATATAATTCTCTTACCTAGAGTCCCAGTAGGATGTCCTCACATTTATCACAATCTCCTGGTAAGTGAAGACTTTCATAGGACATGCCTATTGGGCTAGTGCCCAATTATAAGTGAGTATATACCATGTGAATCTTTCTGCTTCTGGGTTAACTCACTCAATATGATGGTTTCTAGTTCCATCCATTTGTCCACAAAATTCTGGATTTCCTTGTTTTTTATAGCTGAGTAGTATTCCATAGTGTAAATGTACCATGGTTTCTTTCTCCATTCTTCAACTGAGGAACATTTAGGCTGTTTCTAGGTTCTGGCTATAAGGCTGCTATGAACATGGTTAAGCATATGTTCTTGTTGTGTGGTGGAGCATTTTCTGGGTATATTTCTTTTTTTTTCTTTTTAGATTTATTTATTTATTATTATGTATACAGTGCCCTGGTTACATATACATCTGCAGGCCAGAAGAGGGCATCAGATCACATTATAGAGTGTTGTGAGCCACCATGTGGTTGCTGGGAATTGAACTCAGGACCTCTGGAGGAGCAGTCAGTGTCCTTAACCTCTGAGCTATCTCTCCAGCCCTAGGTTCTAACTTTTTTTTTCAAGGAGTGGAATAGCTGGGTCTTGAGGAAGCCCAATTCCCCGTTCTCTGAGAAAGCACTAGATAGATTTCCAAAGTGGTTGTATAAGTTTGCATTCCCACTAGCAATGAAGGAGTGGTCCTCTTTGTCTATATCCTCGCCAGCATGTGTGTCACTTGAATTTTTGATCTTAGCCATTCTGATGTGTGTAAGATGGAATCTGAGAGTCATTTTGACTTGCATTTCGTTCAGTGTTTCTCGGCTATTTGATATTCCTCTGTTGAGAGTTCTCTGTTTAATTCTCAGCCCCATTTCTCAACTGGGTTATTTGCTTTGGTGGTGTTTAATTTCTTCAGTTCTTTATATGTTTTGGATACTAGACCTTTGTCAGATGTAAGGTTGGTGAATATCTTTTCCCAGTCTGTAGTATGTCACTTTGTTCTGTTGACAATGTCTCCAGATTCAATGCAATTCCTCTCAAAATACCTACACAGTTCCTTAAAGACATTGAAAAGTCAATTCTCCACTTCATATGAAAAAACAAAAAACTCAGAATAGCAAAAACAATCTTGTACAATAAAAGATCCTCCAGAGGAATCCCGATTCCTGATCTCAAGCTGTACTATAGAGCAACAGTAATCAAAACACCATGGTACTGGCACAGTAATAGGCTGGTTGATCAATGGAATTGAATTGAGGACCCACAAATGAATCCACACACATATGGTCACTTGATTTTTGACAAAAAAATCCAATTCTATTCAATGGGAAAAGGATAGCATCTTCAGCAAATGGTGCTAGTCTAACTTGATATATACGTGTAGAAAAATGCAATTAGACCCATATTTGTCACCATGCACAAAACTCAAGTCCAAGTGGATTGAAGACCTCAACATAAAACCAGAGACACTAAATCAGTTAGAGGAAAAAGTGGGGAAGAGCCTGAAACACATTGGCACAGGAGACAACTTCCTGAACAGAATACCAACATCTCAGGGATCTCATGAGGCTGAAAAGCTTCTGTAACGCAGGAGACACTGTGACACTGTCAACAGAGTAAATAAATTGTTAAAAAGTTATAATCTCAGAGAATTTAGTTTGGGACAGGTGAGGACAGACACTTGCATATCTAGTTAACCCGGCCTTGCTGGCTTTAAGCAACAGCTAAAAACACATATTTTTATGTCTTTTCCATTTTTATTTAATATTTAAATGAATATATTTATGTTGTAGACATGTTTCCATTTGCAATGCTTTGGCAAATGTGAAGAAAAAAGAGATAAATGTGTCCAGTCCATTGCAGTTCAGTACTTTGGATTAAACAATGTTTTTAGCTATTACCAAATATCACATAACTGTAAGTCAACCCAGAGAAAGCAGTCATTCTTTTGTTTGTTTGCTTATTTGTTTGTTTTAAAATGTTTTTATTTAATTAAACATGTTTTGTTTTGTACATACACATTTATATTATTATAAATATATACAATAAACTACTTATAGTGAGAAGAACCATGACATAATCAGGAATTATATAAATGTTACATTCTTAGTCTTTTGGCAATTTGTATTTGACAGCCTTGAAGAAAACATCTTTCCTATCTTGGTGCTTCTAAAATTCTGAAGTAAATTATTTTCTATCACATCTTGTCATTGATAACTTAAAACATCTATCTAGGGAAGCTCCAGTGAACAATTCAGGGAATTGCACAGATTTCTGAGCCAGGAACACCAAGGTCCCGACACCATGGCAGCAGGAGTGATCCACAGTTCGGAGGGACCAGGGTGCGGAGGACCTGTGTGCCCCTGCACATGGGAGGATTATGGATTTTCTCAGATCAGAGCAGCAGCGGCGGCACCAGAGGCACCAGCAGCACCAGAGGCACCAGCAGCAGAGGCTGAGGTTTGCAGCTCAGAGCCTTCCAGTGAAGGCGGTTAGTGTGGTGGCTGGTGGGAGTTGTGGTGGGAGAGGGGACTCTGGACAGTAGTTGGGTAGCGTGGTGCCTAGTGACACAAACTGGACTCGGCGGACAGTTCAGCCCCGGAGTCCTGGGTACAGCTCAGTGCCCAGTGCCATGGAGACGCTGGCTCAGCACAGAAAGCAATTCTGCCCAAGGCAACAGCTCAGTGCAGCCACAGATCCCCTGCTGTGACACAGGCTGGGCAGAGCGCTCAGGTCCACCAAAGGCACCAGCTCAGCGCAGCCGCAATTCACCTGCTGTGACACAGACTGGGCAGAGCGCTCAGGTCCACCAAAGGCGCCAGCTCAGGACAGCTGCAGTTCACCTGCTGTGACACAGACTGGGCGGAATGCTCAGGTCCACCAAAGGCATCAGCTCAGCACAGCTGCAGTTCACCTGCTGTGACGCAGGCTGGGCAGAGCACTCAGTTCTACCCTAGGCACCAGCTCAGCGCAGCCCCAGCTCTACTGCTGTAACACAGGCTGGGTGGAGAGCTCAGTTCCACTGGAGGCGCTAGCTCACATCAACAAGCAGTTCTGCCCAAGACACTAGCTCAGCTCAGCGGGCAGTTTTGGGGCGCTGACGCAGGCTGAGGTAGCATACAGATTCAGCCCAGAGGCCCTATCATTGACATGCCGGGCAGATTAGGCCCAGAGATTCTAGCTGAACTGTGCACACAGGCTCGGCGGCCCCAAGACTCTGGCTGGACTATCCACACAGTATAGGCCCGGAGTCCCGAGCTGAATTCAGCATGCAGTATGGGTCCATAGTCCCTGGCTGAGCTTGGTGCACAATTCCGCCCCAGAGACTCAGGTGGAGCTCAGCGTGCAGTTTAGGGCCAGAGTCCCTAACCGTGCTTGGCAGACAGTTGGGCCCAGAGACTCTAGTAGAGCTTTTGGCACAGTCCCAGCTCTAAGACTCTGGTTGGACACAGTGTACAGTT
Source organism: Acomys percivali (assembly GCA_907169655.1). Taxonomy (NCBI): domain Eukaryota; kingdom Metazoa; phylum Chordata; class Mammalia; order Rodentia; family Muridae; genus Acomys; species Acomys percivali. The sequence goes on along the minus strand of OU015742.1, from coordinate 155,062,642 downwards.
TGAATCCAGATTTCCTGGGTGAGCTAAGCAGACGGTTTGGGCCTGAGTCAATAACTGACACAGCACGCACTTTGGCCAAAAGCTCCTAGCTGAGCTGGTGCTCAGTCCCAGCCCAAAAATTCTGGCAGGACCCTGTGTGCATTTTGATCCCAGAATTCCTAGCTGAGCTCAGCACACGGTTCAGGCCCTGAGATTCTAGCTGAGCTTGTGGGTGGTTCAGGCCCAGTGTCCCTGGATGGACATGGCAGGAAATCAAGAAGGTTGTGGAAACCTTGGCCTGACCCAACGCTCATCCAGAGACCCAGAATGATTGCAGGACCCACAGCACAGGGGAACTAAGGATCACTGGCTGTGAGCCCAAAACGACAGGGATAACCTCCTGCCATCCACAATAGTGAAGCATCAGAGCTTCCAGCCTACGGAAATTGTGAGAAAACAAGTGAATCTATCAACAGACTCCCTCCACCCAACTCGGGAAGCTACCCAACAAAAACAAAGCAGGCAAGATGTCTAAAGGACAGAGTAAAAGCATACGCAAAAAAAACCCAAAACAACATGGTGTCTCCAGTTTCCAGCTATCCCAAAGAAAACATCCCAGAGAACTCACATACAACGGAAATACAAGAAAATGACCTCAAATCCTTAATAATGAGTATATTAATGGAGGAAACAAAAAAAATCGTAATCAAATATAGGAAGACACAGCCAAACAGGTGAGAGACATAAAAGAAGCACATAGAGTGGAACTGGAAAAATTCAGGAAAATGCAAACAACCATATGAAAGAAAGAAATAAAACGGTTCAAGCTCTGAAGACCTATAAAGAGGCAATGGAAGAAATTCAGGAATATACAAACAATCATATGAAAGAAATCAAAAAATCAGTTCAGGATCTGAAGATGAAAATGGATTCAATGATAAACACACAGACAGAAGAAAAACGAGAACGTGAGACCTCAGAAAAAAGGCGAGCAACACAGATGTGAGATTTTACAACAGAATCCAAGAGACAGAAGAACGAATCTCAGGTCTAGGTCTAGAAGATACAATCACAGATCTTGAAGCAACCATTAAAGAAAATGCCAAATCTGGAAAACTCCTGACACAAAACATCCAAGAAATTAGGGACACCATGAAAGGAAGAAATCTGAGGATAATAGGCATTGAAGAAAGAGAAGATATCAGACTCCAAGGCCTAGAAAATATTCTCAGCAAAATCAGAGAAGAAAATTTCACCAATCTAAAGAAAGAGATGCCTATAAACATACAAGAGGCCTACAGAACACCAAATAGAATTGACCAGAAGAGGGAAAACTGCCTGTCACATAATAATCAAAACACAAAACATACAGAACAAAGAAAAATATTAAAAGCTGCAAGGGTAAAGGGCCAAATAACATTTAACGGCAAACCTATCAGAATTACACCAGATTTCTCAGCAGAGACCATAAAAGCCAGAAGACCCTGGACAGAGATCCTGCAAACCCTAAGAAAGCACAGATGCCAGGCCAGACTACTTTACCCAGCAATACTATCAATAACCATTGATGGAGAAAACAAAATATTCCATGACAAAAACAAATTCAAACAGTACCTATCAACAAATCCAGCTTTACAGAAGGTACTAGAAGGAAAACTCCATCCTAAAGGGTCAAGCTACAACCAAAACTACTCAGGAAATAGGTACCTATACCATGGGAAAAACACAGCTACACAAACACTTGATTGGAAACAACATCAAAATTAAGACTCTTAACAGTCACTGGTCGTTAATATCTCTCAACATCAATGGTCTCAATTCTCCAATAAAAAGACACAGACTAACTGAATGGGTGAATAAACAAAATCCAACATTCTTCTGCATTCAAGAAACACATCTCATCTCTAATGATAGGCATTACCTCAGGGTAAAAGGTTGGAAAAAATATTCCAAGCAAATGGTCACAAGAAGCAAGCAGGTGTAGCCATTTTAATATCAAACAATATAGCCTTTACCAAAATTAATCAAAAGGGATGCAGAAGGACACTTCATACTCATCAAAGGGAAAGACAACCAAGATGACATCACAATTCTGAACATCTATGCTCCCAATACAAGGGCACCCACATTTGTAAAAGATCTGCTAAAAAAAACTTAAACCACACATCGATCACCACACAATAATAGTGGGAGACTTCAACACCCCACTCTCACTGAAGGATAAGTCATTGAAACAGAAACTAAGCCGTGAAATAACATCATTAACCAATGCCATGGGTCAAATGGATCTAACAGATATCTATAGAACCTTTCAGCCAAACAAGAAAGAATATACCTTCTTCTCTGCACCCCATGGAACTTTCTCCAAAATTGATCACATTGTAGGTCACAAAGCAGGCCTCAACAGATACAAGAGGATTAAAATAATACCTTGCATCCTATCAGATCACCATGCTCTTAGGCTGCAATTCAACAACAACAGAAACAACAAAAAGCCTACACGCACGTGGAAACTAAACAACTCTCTGCTAAATGACACATGGGTCAGGGAAGAAATAAAGAAAGAAATCAAGGAGTTTCTGAAATTCAATAAAATGAGGGAACAACTTAAGCTAATTTGTGGAATACACTGAAAGTAGTGTTAAGAAGAAAATTCATAGCACTAAGTGCCTTTAAAAAGAAATTGGAAACATCACACATAAGCAACTTAAGAAAACTGCTGGAAGCTCTGGAAAAAAAAAGAAACAGAAACACCCAAAAGTAGTAGACGTCTGGAAAGAATCAAACTCAGGGCTGAAATTAACAAATTAGAAACTAAGAAAACAGTCCAAAGAATCAACAAAACCAAGAGCTGGTTCTTTGAGAAAATCAACAAGATAAACAGTTAATCAAACTAACTAAAAGGAAGAGAGACAGTATTGAAATCAACAAAATCAGAAATGAAAATGGAGACATAACAACAGACACTGAAGAAATACAAAGAATCATAAGGTCCTACTTTGAAGTCATATATGTCACAAAATATGAAAATCTAAGGGAAATGGACGATTTTCTTGATCAATTTCACTTACCAAAGTTGAATGAAGAACAGATAAACAAGCTAAATAGTCCCATTTCCCCTACAGAAATAGAAGCAATCATTGATAGTCTCCCAAGCAAAAAAAAGCCCAGGGCCAGATGGTTTCAGTGCAGAATTCTACCAGACTCTTCAAGCTACTCCAAAACATAGAATTGGATGGAACATTACTAAATTCATTCTATGAGGCCATAGTCATGTTGATACTTAAACCTCACTAAGACTCAACAAAGAAAGAGAATTTCAGACCAATTTCTCTTATGAACATCGATGCAAAAATACTAAATAAAATTCTTGCAAAACGAATACAAGAACACATAAAGGATATCATTCATCATGACCAAGTAGGCTTCATTCCAGCCATGCAGGGATGGTTTAATATACGGAAATCCATCAATATAATCCACCATATAAACAAACTGAAAATAAAAAACCACATGATCATCTCCTTAGAGTCAGAGAAAGCATTTGATAAAATCCAACACCCATTCATGTTTAAAGTTTTAGAGAGATCGGGAATACAAGGCACTTTCCTGAACATAATAAAGGCTATATAAAGCAAGCCAATAGCCAAAATCAAAGTAATGGTGAGATACTCAAGGAAATTCCTCTAAAATCGGGAACAAGGCAAGGCTGCCCACTCTCTCCATATCTCTTCAATATAGTACTCGAAGTTCTAGCCAGAGCAATAAGACAACAAAAGGAGATCAAGGGTATCGAAATGGGAAAGGAGGAAGTCAAACTATCCCTATTTGCAGATGATATGATTGTGTACATAAGTGACCCTCAAAATTCCACCAGAGAACTCCTACAGCTGATAAACACTTTCAGCAATTTGGCTGGATACAAAATTAACTCAAAAAAAGTCTGTATCCTTCCTATACACAAATGACAAGCTTGCAGAGGAAGAAATTAGGAAAGCCATACCCTTTACATTAGCCACAAGCAATATAAAATATCTAGGAGTTACTCTAACTAAGCAAGTGAAGGACTTGTTGAAAAAAATTTCAAAACTCTGAAGAAGGAGATTGAAGATGACATGAGAAGATGGAAGGATCTTCCTTGCTCATGGATAGGGAGAATTAACATAGTAAAAATGGCCATCCTACCAAAAGCAATCCCTATCAAAATACCTACATAATTTTGTAAAGACATATGGAAAAACAAAAAACCCAGAATAGCAAAAACGATCTTGTACAATAAAAGGTGCTCCGGAGGAATCTCCATATGTGATCTCAAATTGTACTTTAAAGCAATAGTAATTAAAACAGCATGGTACTGGCACAGCAACAGGCTGGTTGATCAGTGGAATCGAATTGAAGACCCAGATATGAATCCACATACATATGGTCAGTTGATTTTTGACAAAGAAGCCAAATCCATTCAATGGAAAAAGGATAGCATCTTCAACAAAAGGTGCTGGTCTAACTGGATGTCTATGTGTAAAAAAAATACAAGTGGACCCATATTTGTCACCTTGCACAAAACTCAAATCCAAGTGGATTAAAGACCTCAATATAAAACCAGAGACATTAAGTCACTTAGAAGAAAATGTGGGGAACAGCCTGGAACATATTGGCACAGGAGACAACTTCCTGAACAGAACACCAACAGCCCAGGCTTTAATGTCAACAATTAATAAATGTGGCCTCATGAGGCTGAGAAGCTTTTGTAAGGCAGGAGACACTGTCAAGAGAACAAAGTAACAGCCTACAGCCTGGGAAAAGATCTTCACCGACCCTACACCTGACAAAGGTCTAATATCCAAAATATATAAAGAACTCAAGAAATTAAACACCACCAAACCAAATAACCCAATTGAGAAATGGGGCTTGGAACTAAACAGAATTTTCAACAGAAGAATATCAAATGGCTGAGAAACACTAAAAGAAATGCTCAACCTCCTTAGTCATCAGGAAAATGCAAATCAAAATAACTCTGAGATTCCATCTTACACCCATCAGAATGGCCAAGAACAAAAACTCAAGTGACTCCACATGCTGGAGAGGATGTGGGGAGAGAGGAACACTCCTTCATTGCTGGTGGGAATGCAAACTAGTACAACCACTTTGGAAATCTATCTGGTGCTATCTCAGAAAACTGGGAATAGGGCTTCCTCAAGACCCAGCTATTCCACTCCTTGGATTATACCCAGAAGATGCACCAGCACACAACAAGAAAATTTGCTCAACCATGTCTATAGCAGCCTTATTCATAATAGTCAGATCATGGAAACAGCCTAAATGTCCCTCAGTAGAAGAATGGATAAAGAAACTGTGGTACATATACACTATGGAATACTACTCAGCTATTAAAAACAAGGAATTCCAGAAATTTGTGGATAAATGGATTGAGCTAGAGATGATCATAATGAGTGAGTTCACCCAGAAACAGAAAGACTCAGATGGTATATATTCACTTATATCTGCATACTAGCCCAAAGGGCATGTCCCACGAAAGCCTTCCCTTACCAGGAAACTGGGACAGAGGGGAGGACATCCTATTGGGACTCTAGATGAGAGAACCATGTGAGAATAGCAATGTAGAAGGATCCAGTGGGTCCTAGAAACCTACAAGTAGAACATTATGATAGGCAGATTTGAGCCAAGGTTTCCCGTCAAACTAAGGCACCAGCCAAGGACAATACAGGCGGTAAACTTTAAACCCCTAACCAGATCTAGCCAATGGTCAGAACAATCTCCACACTTGAGTGGAGAGTGGGATATGACTTTCTCAAGTACTCTGGTGCCTCACATTTGACTATGTCCCCTGGAGGGGGAGACCTGGTGCCACTCAGAGTAAGGACAGCAGGTCACCCAGAAGAGACTTGATACCCTATGAGCATATACAGGGGGAGGTAATCCCTCTCAGGAACAGTCATAGGGGAGGGGAATAAGGGGAAAATGGGCGGGAGGGAAAAATTGGAGGATACAAGGGATGGGATAACCATTGAGATGTAACAAGAATAAATTAATAAAAGAAGAATTAAAAAAAAACTATCTAGACCTAAAAACACTTAACCCCTAAACAACTAAGTTTCATTTTACAACTAAACTACCTATTCTTCCACCCCATCAGAGACTTGAGTAATAATAAAATTGATTATTTGAGTATGCCAGGAGTGCAGGTAAGTAGCTTTACAAATGAGAAGATGACAGAGACAGTTTGCTACCTGAATAGTCACCCAAAACTCTATAATGTTGGAGCATTATCTTCAGCCTTCTGGCCCAGTATATCTGACAGACATATTTGTGAGGCAGGAACTATTGAGGACTTGCTTACCGTGTAGTGGCAGAGTTTGGCTGTCAACTCTGCCTGTATCCTATTCTTAGGCAGAATTCTGTCAGTGGTTGAAACAAGGACATATCTCTGAAAAACCCATTTTTTTCATAACCTGAAAATGCAATGTTTCAGAGTCAACCCAACAGTACTTCTCAGCAAATAGCTAGTTTCATTGTCAACCATGTATGCGCCATTTTGAAAATCAACCTAATCAAATTGTTAGTGAATTCAGCCACAGCTGATTCTTGACTACAATCACAGTAGAGATACCAGAATAGAACCAGCTGGTAAATTCACTCAGCCAATAGAATAGCAAGTATAAGAATTTCAAAATGATGTCTGAAACTAGCTTAAGTAGTTTACCACATAAAAGTAATTTCCAAATCACAAAACATGGGGGAATTATAATTATGCTGAATTTTAATATCTGTGGACATATCTTCCCATTGAGAATAGATATTACTTTTCTGCAATGATAATCTTGATGTAATTCATATTCAATAGCTACTTAGCTACTTCCCAGACTATATTCCAATTATGTACATGATATCTTACTTCTCTACTGAGAAACCCAAGAGGTATTATCATTATATTGTTTTTACTTTTCTCTCTATTAAAACTAATCAAATTGAGCTTTTGAAATTTAAATAGCTTAGTCAATACCAAAAGATACATTGACTACGGGAACACAAGTGATTTCTCCATGGTTTGCCTGATAAAAATGCTTACACTTGTTACTTAGACATAACAAAATGCATGACAGAAGAACATCACTCTTCTCTAAGCTGCAATGATTTCTAGAGCATGAGGTACAAAGAAACAGCGATTATCAAGTAATCCATGGAAATAAGCCCTAAGCTATATAGATATAGTAGGTAGTCTGTCTACCATGTTGGAGGTCAAAACTACCATACATTTTGCAATGTGTTGTATGTGTGTGCAGTCTTTATTTTATTTTATTTTATTTGACTCATTCTTCTCTTATACAATGCATCCCAATCACAGGCTCTTCTCCCCCTTCCTTCCAGTCTCCTCCAACTTGTCCTCTCTCTCGATCCACGGCTACTTTGCTTTACTTCAGAAAAGAGAAATTCTCTCAATGATAACAAATGAACTTGTCATAAATAATAAGATGCAGTAAGACTAGACATATATCTTCATATCAAGGGGGATGAGGCAAACCAATAGGGGGGAAAAATCCCAAGAATAGGAAAAATATCAGAGACACCTCCACTCCCATTGTTAGAAGTCTAGCAAAACTCAAACTAAAAAAACCACAGGATATATACAGAAGGCCTAGCACTGACCCATGCAGGCTCAGTAATTGCTTCCTTAGTCTCTGTGAGCACTTATGAGCTTTGCTTAGTTGACTCTGTGGGCTGTATTTTCCTGGTGTCCTTGACCCCTCTGGCTCTTACGATCCTTCCTCCTCTCTCCTGTGGAGTTTCCCAAGGTCTGTCTAATGTTTGGCTGAGCCACCTTTCCAGCCAGAGCACACAGTCTTACTGGCTATCTTTTCTTTATGTATACCCTCTGTTGTTTCTAATGAGATGTGGGCACCAGACCCAGTTTCTACATCATGAGTATGATGAGAAAATGTTCAAAGCCTTTTCTAGAGCTAGCAATGTCTGCAACAGCTCTGTTGTATCTAGAATGCTTCACATCGGGAGAAAGTCACAAGCCTTTATTGTAGCTCATCGATGTACAAACTATTTGCTGTGATTATATATAGCTTCTCAACCATTTGGCACCTTATAAGCAAGAGCCAATTAAATCTAACTAAAGCCAAAAGATCAGTGTATTGTATATTATTTCCCTCCCACAAGGACAAATAGAATCTTACTCTGTTTCTTCAGTTTTAAACAGGTGATGCATGACTCCTATCTCATCAAAATGTAGCCTCACAAATGCTTTTGATGTTGTGCCTTATAGGTAGGATTCAGTGACTTGACTCTTACAGGCATTATTGTATATGCTTCCTTTAGAAACGCTTGGAGTGATCATCTCTATCCATATGTGAATATACTGAAACCCACTGTGGCTGCATAAAATGCTCTAGAATATAGAACTGAAGAATGGCAATGTAGAAGTGGCTGCCATCAGGTCTGGTCCCTTATCATGTCTCCCATGACATACTGCCACAATTATAGTTGGAAAAGGAGAAGTAGGCATCACAGAACACTACAGTTACAAGCAATATTATTATGTTTATACATCCCCTTAGTAAACCCATGCGCTTCAAACCAGAGTCTCTCTGAAATTCAAGTTATCATCTACAAAATATCCAATTGACCATGAACATAAAACCATAGATAAAAATATGAAAATTAAGGTATAAAAATAAACTTACATTTCTTCTTTAAAATATTTTTTTCATAATTTCTTTTAAGGTGTTAGAGCCCTAGTGTAAAATTTTAAATTAATATTTGAATTTTATTTTTCTCACATTAATTCTGAATCACCAGATGATATCTGTCTAAACTACTTGTTAGAACATTGCAGTGTTTTAAATTTTTTGATTTTCTAAAATGTTTTAATAGCCTAGTTGACTCCTTAGTGCCACAATGATAGAAAAATGTCCAGGACAATGATTTGCCATCCTGATGCTACACTGTCATTAAGTGGCCACATATAAGACTTGAAGGAATCCTTCTCAAATTCATCTTACCACTTGTAACCTACTCAAGGGAAATCTTTTTGTCTAGATTCTTTTATTAGTGTACTTATTAAACAAAATGCTGTGCATAATGAAGATATGTTTATTCAGACATATCTTGTATTTTGGCAATATTCAATTCTATAGTACTCTCGCAAAAAGAAAATTCCATATTTTTCTACTATCCATTAGGCTCTAAATTGCATCTTTATACCATTAGATATATTTGAAGTCACTACTTAATTTAAGCTTTTTCATGTCAAGCAGTGTAATAATTTCAGAGGGTAATAATCTATGCTACACTTTGTTATATATTACTTTATTTAAACATTGCTTTGAATTAAAGTGATTGGAATATAAACTTTTACTGAATATGGAGTAGCAATGAACAAGCAACATAACTCTTTTCAAAAGTCTTTGCGTACAATGATAGTACAAATTCCTTGAAAATTATTTTTCTCTCTAATTTTTAGCCCTGAAATATGCTTTCATTTTACTACTGTTTTTGATGGTCTTCTCCAATGTTTGTATTCTTGGAAGATTCACGTTTGGAACTTCACAAATAGAGCTGAAATGCATAAAGCCATTTTCTGTGATGCCCAGGAACAAATTAAGATGGGACTTTGAGAAGTAATACAAGTCAGACATAATTCTAGAATTGGGCAAACAAGATGCTTCTTGTTTCTTTTGGGAGCTCCTCATTGCCAGACCCGGAAATGATGAAGTGCAAGTCTTTGCAAAGAGCACCTTGTTCATCCTGAAAATTCAGGTGAAAAGTGGCCATATGTAGCCATAAACTTAGTCATAATTTTTTAGATATTACAGCCATAAAATTTAGAGTAACTTTTACCCAACAGTGATTTTATTTTTGCATCTCTAAGAACAATACTTTCTTAAGTATATCTACAACAAATCTTAAAATAAAGCACGTGTGATTGCCTATAAAAATTCAACAGCACCACTAAAATCTGAGAAAATCCAAAATTTGTAAATTTCAGACAAAGTGATACATATCCAAGGTTTAATCACTGTTTGACATAATATTGAATGACTATATTTGTCCATTGTTTAATAGAATTGAGTTTTCTTTTTTTCTGTTTATTTTTTCTTTTTTATTTAATTAAAATTTATACATATCACATCCTGATTGTTATCTCCTGGCTTATATCTTCACATTCCCACCCTTCTTCGCTCGTCCACCCTACTCCCCTTCCCTTCCCTAGACCTCTGATGACAACTCGAGCAGTCCTACCCTACCATCTGGCCACAACCTATCAGATTTTACCAGGATAGCCTGCATCCCCTTCCTCTGTGTACCCACAGGGCCTTGCTGCCAAGGGGAAGTGATCAAATCCTGGGCACCAGATTTCATGTCAGAGGCAGTACCCGCTCCCCTCACAACCATTGAGTATGAGTTGTTAATTGGGTTTTCTTTCCATTTATTTATTTTTTATTAACTTATTCAGATTATATCTCAATTGTTATCCCATCACTTGTATCCTCCCATTCCTCCGTCCCTCGCGCTTTCATCCTATTCCCCTCCCCTAGGTATATGACTGAGGGGGACCTCTTCCCCACTATATGGCCATAGGCTATCAAGTCTCATCTTAGTAGCCTGCTTATTCTTTCTCTGAGTGCCACCAGGCCTCCCCACCATCAAGAGAATATTTTTCTTTACATTTGATATAATTATGGGAATAAATTGGCAATTCAAGCTAAAGAAAACTAGCCATTTGGAGTTCTAAAATAATCAGGAAATATGTCATAAGCACTACCTAGCAAACTGCCAGGAGTAAATTGGATTTTAAAATATGATCACTCTGAAAATTATATTTTAGTTACCAAAGCTCTTCACTAAACTTATCAAAAATGAAATGGAAAATGTAATAAATATGAATATGATAGCAACCACTTTACAATGTAATTTTCCTACACATCTTCAAGAAGAGATGTAAGCATATGTAGCTGGTTGTTTACACTATCTATATAAATAAGCTTGAAAATCATTAATGTGCTTGAAATATGTTTGTGATGTTAAGATGTCAGCATCTTGTGATGCTGGCCTTAAGTCTCCAAGGACTTCTTTTTCCTTCTAGAACTGTTTTTGCCTCCCATTCAGGTGTGAAATCTCCAAAATCAGCACCTTTAATTCATTCCAAAAGACCTCTAATTTGTGAGGCAGTGTCATGAGTAGAATTTGTGGCAGTCTCCAGAGTGGTGTCACAATAATTTATTTTTCTTTTTAACATAAAATTCATATTTATTACGAGCAAAACCTTTGAAATGAGAAAAAGTAAGCTGGCTCCCCTGTGGTCAACAACTAAAGCTTTCACTGGACATCTAAACTGGCTCTTAGAAGCAGCAGGATAAGCAAACATGAAGTGGCCCTGGTGCCTAAGGCTACAGTATTTCAATCCAGACCTGTTCAATGCTGAGAAAAGGTAACAGAATGCCAGCAGAGTCAGCAATAGGCAAGTCTCAATCAATTTAACTTTGTGTTTCATATGGCAGTCAGTTGTTATAACACATACAGACATGTTTAGTATACTAAACAAGATGTGATTCTTTTCCCCCCTAGAAAGGCTTTCTCTATTTAGCCCAGGCTACTTGGAAACTCTCTCTGCAGACCAGGTAGGCCTCAAACTCAGAGATCCACCTGCCTCTGCCTCCCGAGCGCTGGGATTAAAGATGTGCAGCACCACCTACCAACAAGGCATGAATTTTGCATACATAGTTATTATACTTGAGAAAGATTTACAGAAAATAGACCCACTTGAAAAGTTCAGCATGAATCCGTATTGTGCAGAAACTGCAGTACTCTATCCTACTTGGTGCTGCTCAGGAAGCGAATAATCACAAGAAAATATTAATCTTGACCTTCCTGTCTCCAGAACTTAGTTAGATAAACACATTTCTGCCATCTAAACAACCACACCCATGGACTTTTATTTCAGCAGCATGAGTTGATGACCAAGCGATATAAAAAGAAAAAGGAATCAGGAAGAACCTTCTATGAGGATCTGCATGGCATGCTGTGGTTGGAAGAGGGACTTAGATTAGTTAAATGTACATTTTGAAAAAGTCCATGGCCTCCATCTTAGACCTAGGGGAGGGGAATAGGGTGAAAGTGGGAGGGAGAGAGGAATGGGAGGATAAAAGTGATGGGATAACAATTTAGTCATAATTTGAATAAATTAATAAAATTAAAATTAAAAAAGAAAAAGTCCATGGCAAATATTAGGACCCAAACGATATACTAAGAAAAGTTGTTCAAACAAGATGGCAGAAAATTATATAAAGGCAGAATGAAGGAGAAGAGACAGTGAACATAAACTGACTACAAAAAAGACACCGATCCAACAGAAACAATAATCACTTGAAGTATAATTTTTCTGACAATAGCAGGTGCAAAGCAGAAATAGACAGATGAGTTAGAAAAAAAAACAAAATTAGAACTGAAGATACATTGTCTGCAAGGAACAGTGTGCTTATAACCATTCATGTAGGCCAAAGTAAAAGGGTTAAGAAAGTTAAGCTAGCACCAGTCCCAAGTAACTTGGAACAAGCTCTACTGCATTCATAGACAGTGGACTCAGCAAAAGAACCGAAAGGAGATAAACAGAGTCACAGCAGGGAATTTTATGATATTAAAAAGGCTACTTCTCAAAAAAGAAAAATATAACAGCAGATGGGTGTGACTTTAAAAACACACTACTACAGGCAGTGTGTATGGAAGACCGACAGAAATCAACAAAAAACATCAAGGATTCATAGGTAAATTGGTAAACAAAAACAAAATCAGACGTGTCCAGCAGTAAACCTGATCAAATTAATATCTATAAAACACTTCACTCAACAAAAGCAAATCACAAGTCTTCTCAAGCCCTCACCAAATGTTCTCCAAGATAGACCAGACCATATGACAGATTTCAGTAGTTTTACAAAAAGAGATTCATGCAAAGCACAGTTTCTGTCACAGGGGAGTAAACTGAGAAATCATTAATAGAAAAATGTGCTTTAAATAAGAACATTTGTTTCTAATTATTATTGGCTATGTTATCCATTTTAGGGACATAAAAACCTTTTGCTTTTGAATTTGTGTTTGATTGTTTGTTTAAAGCTATTGTTTTGGTTTTATATTTTTCTAGATGTCATTTTGTTGTTAGTCTTTTGTGTCTATGTATGTGACCAGTTGTCACTATGGAGACCATGTTGGCTTCAAACTATTGATGCTCTTGCCCCAGCCTAGAGTGCTAAGATAACAGCTTCACGAAAACACATTAACTTAGTTTGTTATACTGCTTAATGATCTGAGATCATCCTGTCTATTTTCTGTTCTATACCTGAAGCCATCCAGTTTTGAAGACTGAGGTCTATAAGTTGCACTAAGTCATAGCGATATCTTAATTATTCATATTAATATTTTAAAACATATTTTTAAAGTGACATTTTCAAGGGTGGAATTAAAAAGGCGGAATTAAAAATTAGCACTTTAAGCAAGGTATCCCAAACCCAGCAAATGCCTTTTTAAAAATGCATTCTCTCTTTTTAAAATTTTTAAATTTATTCACTTTATATCCAATTGTAGCCCCTCCCTTGTCCCCTCCTGATCCTATCTTCCCTCCTTCATATGCCCCCTAGTCCTCAAAAAGGTGGAGCACTTCTCCCCTATCACCTGACCCCAGACTATTACGTCTCATCTGGACAGCCTGTATGTTCTTCCTTTGTGGTCTGGCAAGGCCGCCTTCCTATGGTTAAGTAATCTACGAGAGGGCACCAGAGTTCATGTCAGAGGTAGCCCTACTCCACATATTATGGGACCCACAAGGAGACTATGACGCCTATCTACTACATCTGAGCAAATGGATCTAAGTCCTCACTATGCACGGTCCTTGGTTCATCAGTCTCTGCAGGCCTCAACCCTAAGGCCCAGATTTTTTGGCTCTATTGGTCTCCTTGTGAAGCTGCCATCCCCTAAAGGTCCTTTTATCCCCCAACTCTTCAATAAGATTTCCAGCTCTCCACCCCAGTTTGGCTGTGAGCCTCAGCATCTGCTCCTGTCTTTCAGAGGACCTCTATGGTAGGCTCTCGTCCAGTTCCTTCTCATCAACGCTTCTGGTGTCTATTCTATTTGCCTTTTTAAGTTCATACACAAAACCACAAGATATGGTGATCAAGCAAGCTAAATTTTACAGAAGCTTAACTGTCAGCGAGCCGACTGTTAAGGTCAACAACCTATTCAATTATTTTTCTACATCATTCTGAAAGAAAGTAAAGTCATTCTTGGTAAGCAGGCAGTACAAACAATGCCTTAAATAAATCACTCCGTAAGATTACAAATCAGTAACTAATAATTAGTTTTTTTCTATTTTACTCTACATCACAAGTACCAAAAAGGATTTCGCACATGTTGAGTTGGCCTCAAGTCCAATTAGATTACTGCTGGTTGCCACCAATATGTACGTGCCACTTATTGCACATTTATGTATATCTTGTCGTGTCATTAATTATAATAACTCATAGTTGTCATAGCTGAGTAGGACTATTTAGTTTCTTCCCTCCACCATCAGCTTTCATAGTTTTTCTGGAAGTATAGCACCTAGAGAGCTGAAAGAATGCCAAGGATTAAATTGATATGATTAATCTATTTTTTTTTTTTTTTGCAAATCATTTGAGCTATCATGACTAAGCATTTAAAAGAAGATTTCTTGTACGTGATACTAGGGTTCAACTAAATAGAAATAAGTCATGGCTTTGAGAGAGAACATGGGGTTACATAAGAGGAGTTTAACGGAAGGGAGAAAGTAATGGTATAATTATATTATAGTAAACTTCAAACCCCAACCCAGATCTAGCCAATGGACAGGACATTCTCCACAGTTGAGTGGAGAGTGGAATATGACTCTCACACATACTCTGGTGCCTCATATTTGACCATGTCCCCTGAATGGGGAGACCTGGTGGCACTCAGATGAAGGATAGCAGGCTACCAAGAAGAGACTTGATACCCTATGAGCATATACAGGGGGAGGAGGTCCCCCTCAGTCACAGTCAAAGGGAAGGGGAGTAAGGGGAAAATGGGAAGGAGGACGGAATGGGAGGATAAAAGGGAGGGGATAACCATTGAGATGTAATATGAATAAATTAATAAAATTTAAAAAAATTAAAAAATTAAACTTATAGAGAAGTTGAACAGTGTCATTCTTCATTCCCTATTTCTGTAACATTTAAATGAGACAACTATTTAGACATAATAAATATATTTTGTCCTTTAGTTTCACTCTTTCAATGGCAAAAACATTGCTTCTAAGTATATTATTATAAATTTATCTGCCCTTCTTTAAGTGTTTCTCAGCCATTTGATATTCCTCTGTTGAGAATTCTCTGTTTAGTTCTGAGCCCCATTTCTCCGTCACTCACAGTCATAGGGAAGGGGAGAAAGGAGAAAATGAGAGGAAGGGAAGAATGGGAGGATACAAGGGATGGGATAAGAATTGAGATGTAATATGAATAAATTAATAAAATATATTTAAAAATAAATAAATAAAAATAAATGAATAGATTGATATGCCTACTTCTTTTCAACTGCCACCAAAAGATACCACTTGATCCCCTGTTAGTCCTAAAACCTGCTCTCCATTCAACTGGAAGACAAGTCAGACAGCTATCACTATATGAAATTATACAACATAGGCATTTGCACTGATAGCTTTTTGTCAGCTCGGGGAATTAAACCCTCATAAGCAATATCTGTTTCTTAATTGTCTCAGTACATTAATGTTTCTGCACATTGGAAAGTAAGGGACAATATTTTTCAGTTAGTAATTAATAGTTTTCAATTTTACTTCTTAAATTATTTCAACTATAGCCATGTAAGTTTGAGTATTTAGTCTATTTAAGAATAAACAACAGATAATGCCATGAACAGAAAGGAACATATTAGCTTGGGCTCAAAGATAAAAACAATTATATTTTGAGATGCAGGTCACCTTCTGTATTTGTAACTTTCCCTTTTAATGGTTCTCTTCAATTTTAATTTCCAATGAATACCTTGTCTCTAATTTTTAACTTGTAGAGATAGTTAACATACGTAATCAATGCATTTAATTCATCACATAAATAGATTCAAATACAAGAATCACTTGGTCATCTTCAAAATAAATGCAGATAACACCTTTGATGAAGCCAGCACTCCTTCACAACAAAACTTAAGAAGAAGGTAAGGATGGAGCACCATGTCTTCACATAATAAAGTCTATCTAACAAACATACAGTAACTGTCATGCAAAACAAAGAAACACTCAAGAGCATTTTCAGTATGGTCTTGAGGAAAACACATATGTCCAGTCTTTCCACTCTTATTCGTTATAACATCTCAGAGCCATAAGAATAAAAATGCAACAGAACAATTAAAAAAAGAAACACATAAAGCAATTGAATAGAACAGAAGACCTAGTTAAAGTCCTGTACAACTAAAGATACATTGATTTTGACAAAATGCCAAAACCACACACTGTAGAAAATACATTTAATAAATGGTGCTAAGAAAATTGGTTATCAACATCTAGAATAATGAAACCGTATCATTGTCTCTTTCTATGCACAAACTCAAATGCAAATAGATCAAGGAATGCTACCGAAAGCCAGATAGCCTGAAACTACTAAAGCAAAACAGATAAACTATGTCAAAACATCATTATAAATGGACTTTAATTTTTAATTAAAAATAGATTCTTCTCTCATACAATAAATTCCCCCACTCCTTCCAGTTCTTCCCCATCTCTCCTCTCCCCCAGATCCATTCACTATCAGCTTCCTCTTCAGAAAAAGAGAGACTCCAAGAAATGACTGCCAAATGGGACAAAACAAGATGCAAGGAGACAAGGCAGAAGTCCTCCTATCAAGGCTGGACAAGGCAACTTAATAGCAGGAGAGAGTCTCAAAGGCAATCAAGACTCAGAGACACACCTGCTCCCACTGTTATGAGTCTCACAAGACACAAAGCTAACAGCCACAACATATGCACAGAGGACCTGATGCAGACGCATGGCACCTCTGTTATTTCTGTTTCAGTCTCTGTGAGCCCTTGTGAACCTTGCTTAGATGACTGGGTGGCCATGTTCTCTTGTTTCCCTCCATCCCTCCTGACTTGTGGACTCCTTCTCCCCCTCCTCCATCCCCAAGGGGAGGGACCTAATGGAGACCTCCAATTTAGACATGATCTGCGCATAATGTCCGATTGTGGGTCAATGCACTCACTTTCTCCCATCTGCTGGTGGATGAAGCCTCTCTGATGATCACTGGGCAAGGCACCAAGCTATGAGTATAGCAGAATATCATCAGGAATAATTTCACTTATTTTGGTTTGTTTGATTATTTTTTCTAACTTGCTTTTTTCTTTCTTTTTCCTCTCTCTGTCTCTCCCTATCCCTCTGTCTCTCTTTGTCTCTGTCTCTGTCTATCTCTCTTTCTCCCTCCCTCCCTTTCTTTCTTATCTCTTTTTGCCAGTTATGTTTGGTTACAATTTAGGTCTCTAGATAGACATTTTAAATGTGACTCAAGTATCACAGATAATTAAAACAGGAAATGACAAATGGGACTTCATGGGGAAAAAATGCTTCCATTTCTCAAAGGACATTTTCCTTTTAAAAATGTTATTCAGTTTTTAATTAATGTGTAATTACATCATCCATTTATCCCCCTCTTCTTTCCATCCCTCCCTGTGCTCCCTTTGCCCCTTCTAAATTCATGAACTCCTTTTAATTTTTATTTACACACATACACACACACACACACTGAGTGATCATTATGAGATAAAATCTATGCCAGCCATGCATCTGATTGAGAATTAGTTTCTGGACTACACAAAAACTAAAAAACCTTAACACCAAGAAACCTACCTAATTAAAATATTAATTTAATTAAGGCACAGTATTAAACAGAGAAGTCACAAAACAAAAACTACAAATACTCAAGATATACTTGAAAAGGTGTTCAACATCATATCTATGGGGAAATTACAAATTAAGTACTCTGAGATTCTACCTCACCCCAGTTGCAATGGTCATCATCAAGAATACAAATTGGGGCTGCAGAGATAGCTCAGTGGTCAAGATCACCTGATGGTCTTCCAGAGAATCTGGTTTCAATTTCCATCACCACATGGCAACCCACAACTGTCTATAACTCTAATTCCAGATGATCTGACACCCTCACTCCAATATACATAAAATAGAATTAAAATAAAAATTATTTTTAAAAAATGCTGGGCACAGTTGTGCACACCTGTAATCCCAGCACTCAGAAAAGTAGAGGCAGGTGGATCTCTGTGAATCTGAGGGCGGTCTGGTCTACAAAGTGAGTCCAGGACAGCAAATGCTACACAGAGAAGCCCTGTCTCGAAAACTTATAAAACCAAATACCAAACAACAACAAAAGAATACAAATGGAAAAGAGACTTTTGAAGATGTTAGGAACGGTGAACCACATATGCTCTTGCTGAGGATGTAAATTATACAGCTGCTATGAGATCAGTCTGGAGGTTTCTTAAAAGACTGGGAGTAAAACCACCGTATAAACCATCTGTACTATTCTTGGCATGACACTTATCTATGGAAATAAAACATAGCCATGTTTATGGCTACTTGATTCCCTGTAGCAAGAAAATGGATTCAGCTTAAATGTCCATCAACTGAAGAAAGGATAATGAAAATATGGCATGTATACCCAATAGGTTTTTATACAGCTATAAATAAAAATGAAATCATAGACTTTTCCAAAAAATAGAGTACTAGAAAATAGTGCATTGACTGAGGTACCCTACACACAGAAAGATAGACACTACTTGTAATTCTGCACATGTTTATCATACATTCAAATTTTGAGATTTCTTATTTAACTTAGAATGTTTGTAGAGATTCAGAATGGCAAAGGGGGCAATGGAACTAGGGAAAGAAGGCCTTAAGACAGATGGAGATAGTAAACTGCATGTGATGTGAAGATAGGAGTACATAGCACTGTGGGTGGCAATGTGTTAACAGAGGCGAGGGTAGGAAACCTTGGACAAGAAGAACAGAAGAGTAGGACAAACCTCCCCCCAAAAAACCTTAGCAAATATGAGAAACCACATAAAAACTATTTTGTAAGTTGACATAATTTTTAAAAAGTTTTAGCAAAGGTACCATCTATTCTATAAATGTGAATCCCGGACATCATAGGCTATTAAACAAAAATCTCAGTGATGGCTGTGAGACAACTACATAGATATTTTTATGCAGGACAGCCACAGGAACTACCAACACTCCATTTTTTCCACTGGAACTGGATGATAAGACCTTGTTGCTGAAAAGCTGTTGGATGGAAAGAAAATCTACTAGAACTGAGGTAGGTGCTTTTTTCCTATTGGCGTACTTCTGAAATGTATAAAAGCCAGGATGCACATTCCTAATTCTGGACCTTATACTAAAATGCCAACATCCCAGCAAGATACGTGTAATTGTGGCCTGATTGGTATGTGGCAAAACATTTCTGAATTGACCTAAAGCCTATTCCCAAAAAAGGAAATTATACCTGATGCTAAAGAATTGGTCAAAAGGCTCAGGGATATAAAGCTTATAGGCTAAAGAAGTGGACCCACTTGTTTCTGTTTTGCTAAATAGACATATTACACTGCTACCAAAACATTCATATTTTTACCAATTAACTATTACTATCTCCAGCCTTGATAAAAGTAGCTTTTCTTTGTATAGGGGGTAGTTTGTTCAGAGACTCATTGTTTTTCAAGGGCTTGAAAGTAAATAACAATTGAGGGATCATCCCCTTCATGCGGGAAGAGAGTAGAAATAACATAAGATTTGGATGTGCTGTGAAATGCTGTCTTCTGGGAATGACAGAACCATGGCACTCATGAATGTACATTTGGTGATAATGTCTGAAAAGACTCCATACAAAATTAATACCGTAAAATTTTCATGGATTAAGAAGGGGATCTTTTGAGACAGATCCACCAAAGGGAATTTCTTGGGGAGAACTATTTCTTCACTGGTGGAGCCACCTGCAAGTTTCACTCAGGTGAATAGCTTCATGCCCATTCCCATACCCATGCCCATACCGGCATCCCTGGCTAAGTTCAGTGGTAACAAACTAATAGCAAAAACTAAATAAAAAAAGTGAGCTGAGGACTTGGTAAGAGGAGAGGACTTTTGGAAGTGGGAGGGTGCTAAGGGTATGTGGGAAGATGAGCATGACTAGAATGCATTATAAATGCATGAAACTGTATATATCAAAGAATAAATTACTTTTTAAAAAGCCAACCATGGCTGTGCTGGCCCATAACCCAAGCACTGGGAGGCAAAGATCCCAGGAGCTACATGGCCAGTCAGCATAAGCAAAATGGTACAGCACCATTCACTGAGACACCTTGCCTCAAGGCAATGAGATGGAAATAAATAAGAAAGATTATGTCTTCCTGTGGCCTTTAAATGTATATGGGAATGTCCACCTGCAGAGTCAATATGCAGTACAGCACACACAAACACACACACACATGTGAACACACACACGCATGCACACACACACCATACCACATACACATAAATAAAACAACAATACCAATAATAAAAATACTTACTTTCCACTCTAAACTCTAGATTAATTAATTAGTCTACCTTGTTTGTTTTGGCTAGATACGACTTGTGATATTTTGTTTTTTGATTTGCTCTCATGACAGGTTGTGCTTCTGCAATGTTAAGGAGACTATTCAAAATCAAAGACGTGGGTTTCTATCAAGCATGCAGAGTATGTACAAACAAATCCACTATCTCTTTTTCTAAGTCTGGTCATTTTTAATAATGATGATAATATGACAAACATTTACCTGTGCATACGATTGGCCATATATATTTCCAAGTGCTTAAGTGTTTTGTTCCTTCAAACTAAAAATAAGAATGGTGTGTAAGAATTATAGGTATTTCATTTATATCTTTACAAAGGATAAAATGACAGAATTTCAATTATTTGCCTAAAGTCATATAGCTATTTAGTGGCTGATCTCATATTCATTATCAACTTACCGTTTTTCTTGACCAATAGTCCCTCAAACAGATGACATGGAAGGCAACCAGTGTCTCCTTTTTTGGTACATAAACACACTCATATACCTGATTCTATGTCAAAACTGTCCCATTAGGCAAAGTGTCACCTACTATAATAATCAATAGGAATAATTTACAAGTCCTATATCTTAATTCTTTTTGCTACACTAACTAATGGGCTAAGGTAATTAAATCAGCATAAATATCATAGTTAGCTGAATTTCACGAAAAAGATCAGAAAATGTTATGCTCATTAATAACTTCTATAGCTAGTCAAGCAAATATAATGCAATAAGGATAATTAAATCTTGTGCTTCAGGGAGCAATCGGGCTTGCTTAAGGAACAAAAAGGAAAATAAGCCTTTATTCTCTGCTCTAGGGAAAACAGTGGGAAAACTGACGAGGTATATTAATGGGGTGCTAGAAAGGCTAACATCTGCTCTTCTCTGAAATATTAGAACACTGGCTGAAGTATAATTAGCTGACTCATATCTGATATTGGATTATAATAGCATTGATTTACGATGAATAAACACAGGCTTTGCTTTAATTTTATATTAACATTAACTTCCTAAGTATGATGACAAAACACAAACTTTAGAATGCACATTTTGAAGTATTCAATAAGATGTTTCTAATGATACTTAAATTTTGCTTTCTAAGTTTATTTTAATGGTGCTGAGGTGTTGAAGACTCAGAACAATGTTTTCATATTCTTTTTATGGTCTCCATGCTGGATGAATCTGAATTATCCAAGAAATTACTGGAGGATGCAGAAATAAACGCATAGATATCGATATGCAATTTTCATTTACCAAGTAAGTTAGTGAGCAAAACTTATTAATTATAATTTGAAGAAATCAGTATTACTTTTCATCTTTCAAGGATTAAGATACTCTAACATTGGGATCAATTAACTGAGTGGACTATATAGTAGATTTAAGTTTAATGCCTGGAAAAGATGATAATTTCTAATTTCCAATATATGCCTGGTTGCACATTTATATATCTACATACCATAGTGGTCTCATGTCCTAATAGCAGTGACTTTTAATGGGCTGAAGAACTCTAATTTCAGTTCTTAATTCCAGATTGTAGTGTATTTTTTGTTTTAATATCTTCTTAAAATTAATTTTATTCCTATCTGCCCTATTTTTTTTCATGGCAAGGCCCCTGGGCTTTGCTAATTTACATATTTGAATTAATGTACCAAATAATGTTTAAAAGTCTAATCATATTAAATGCCTCTAAATCCAACACTTCTCCTAACTAGTTAGACCTTATTAATTAACCTATGTGATTAAAATCTCATGCTGCCTAGCTACTAAGTTGTCTCTCGGGGTCAATGGACCAACTGGTTCCCTAAAACAGCAGAGTGCTGAGGCAAGGTAATGTACATGAAGTTAGATGTCCATGGCACTTTTCGATATTCTCACTTTTTGACCCACATAAAATTCCATTCATTATAGAATATACAGAAGGAATAAAGATTAAGAGTTCACATGTTTGAGCCAAGGATTTTTCATCTAATTTTCTTATTCTTAAACAAAATTTTGCCACATCTAAGGTTTTCAATGGCTGTGAAATGATTAATTTTTACCATATGCTACAATTATATTAATCGTCGCAGAAATACTCCGGGCAGTTCTGAGTCTAAGGAAAGAAAAAGAGAAACAATTATTAACTATACAATGTTTCAAAAACATAAATCTTTACAGTATATGAAAATATGAGTAGCATAGCACTACTCTGTTATGAAAGAAAGGAGATGCCGAAAATGTAGGTGCGCTATAAAGAACACAGAACACATTTTTTGAATTTCATGTATATGTAATTGTCGCACATATGCGACTGTGGTAAACTAAAGCAATAAAACCAGTACTAATTACATGGTAAAAAAACATCTCAGAGAATGTCCCACTTCATCGCACAGAGTGATGGAGCTCGCGCGCACATGCACACGTGTGTGTGTGTGTGTGTGTGTGTGTGTGTGTGTGTGTGTGTGTGTGTGAGGGGGGGGGATTTGGAACAATAACATTTACCCACCATTTCAAAAGACAGGAATTTGAGTTCACCCTGGGTAGAAATACTTGGCAATCACAGCACTTCCAGACATCTGAGCAGGAGTATAAAGGATCAGCACTCTAGTGCAAGGTTCCCATGTTTTGCATAATTGCTCAGAAATATTAACTTTATTTTCTTCTTTTAATCTAAAAACATAATAACTTTTTACTTACCTGTACAACCTACCAACAGTTCCACATTGTATGTGTAATCAAAGCTATGACAATGGAAATGCTGGCCTCCTTGATGGTGTTCATTGGTTTGTGTGTGTGTGTGTGTGTGTGTGTGTGTATGTGCGTGCGTGCGCGCATGGAAATGCATGTGCTATTTGTGTGCATGTTAAAGACAAGGTTAAAAATCTCTCTTCAATTTGTGATATAGTTAAGTTGCAATGTTAGCTAAGTGGCTGCTGTAGTGATAATTGCAACAGAGTGATTAATAGGACATTACAATTGCTATTGCAGAATTCATTGTAAAAGAGAATGGTTGAATGGCAATTTCCAAAGTTAAAAATAGAAAATCAAAATAATTATTGTGAAACTAACTACTATATCTGCTTAGCAAAAAATGAGTTCTTTAATGTTGAACATTTTCCAGAAACCGTTCAAGGAACATCTGGACTAAAATCATTTATTGAATATTCCATCTCTTTGTAGTTAATAATGTCTTTTCTATAATTAGTAATACAAAAGTTTAATATCCAGAACTTATGGTTGAAATCAGCAGATATTTCTGGAATAGTTGCACAAGTTGATCATTGTGTCATTAAAAGTAGGTCATTCTCTCAGCGGAAGTTTCTGTTTTTATGGTGTATATCCAGAGAGCTATGTTAAACTTGGAACTTGCTTTTAAAACTTCATGTACATTCATGACTATTATACCAATGAAAATAAAGCTATTATGACATGCCAAAATGCTACGAAGTGGAACAAAATAATATAAAACAGTAAATTCCATTGAGACTATCATGTTACACATTATACTAAATCTCTAGTTAGCTGGCCCTTCATAGAGGTTTGAAAGATACTATGCTGTATCTTCTTAATTGATCATTTTAGCACCATTTTAGCTATAAAGTTTTCCTAAAAGTTACTAAGTAGTTAACATCCTGTCATATATTTTCAAAGTTCTTGTAATCACCAGGCTGTGATTTTATTTTTATCTGAATATTTAGAGGTTAAAGCATGTTCTCCCACAAAGATCTAATGATTCTTTTCTTTTTGACAGCAGGTGACTAACATATATTTTATCCAATTACAGCAGCTAGAGTGAAATCTAGGATCTCATGATTTGAGTGAACTCCAGAAGGTGTGGACTCTTACTTCCCTATGAACTGAAAAGTCATATAATTTGTCATATGGTATTGGAGAAATAACAAAAAACCAGGAGAAACTAGGAAGTCATTAGCAGGCATTGTTTTTACAGCAATTCTGAAACTGAGACCAGGAAATGTCCCTTCAGCAGTGTGTGTGTGTGTGTGTGTGTGTGTGTGTGTGTGTGTGTGTGTGTGTGTGT
>OU015742.1:155027469-155037968 GCA_907169655.1 Acomys percivali | reverse complement strand
TGTGTGTGTGTGTGTGTGTGTGTGTGTGTGTGTGTGTGTGTGTGTGTTTATTAACTTATTATGAATTCTGGGATGAAATCTGGACTTTACAAAGCATAAGGTGAGCTACTCTGAACAATAAGACCCATAGATTTTAAAAGAACTTAACAAACAAAATATAATATTTTGAGATAAAAGCAAGAATATTTGTCCCAAGACAGTATAGGACAGACCAAAACTGTTTAAGACAAGTCTTCCAACTGTCGGCTAATTTTACATCAAGGTGACACTCCCTAATAGCACCTAAGAGGAAGGAACTACAAATGAGAAAATGCCTTTTTAGATCAGGCTGTTTAAATTCTTGTAGAGCATTTTCATTGTTAGTGATGGATGCTGGAAACCCCAGCAGATTGTAGATGGTGCTATCCCTCCCCAGAACACCAAGTTGCTTCAGAACTGACCTCCTCCTTATCCACTGAGGCCTGGCAAGGTAGCTCCATTAGAGAAAAGTGATCGAAAGCAAGCAACAGAGTCCATGTCATAGACAGCACCTGCTCAACTTACTAGGAACCCATATGAAGATCAAACTGCCTATCATTTGCTTATGTGTAGTTGGCTTAAGTCCAGTTCGTGCATGCTCTTTGGTTGGTGCTTCCGTCACTGTAAGCCCCCAATGGGTCTAAGTTAGCTGATTCTGTTGTTATTGCAATGTTCTCTTCCCCTCTGGTTGTTATATCCTTCCCTCCCCCTCTTCCACAGGACTCCCCAAGCTCCACATAATGCTTGGCTGTGAGACTCAGCATCTGATTCGATCAGCTGCTGGGTGGGGCTTCTCAGAGAAAGGTTAGGTTTGGCTCTTATCTGTAAACATAGCAGAGTATCCTTAATTGTGTCAGGGGTTAGCTCACTCCCATGAAGTGGGTGTCAGGTCAGGCCAGGTCGTTACCTCAGCCTCTATTCTATCTTCATTTAGGCATATCTCGTAGATAGGGTAAATTTTAGTTTTAGGTTTTTTTTTTCAGTGAAGTGGTGTTCCCCTTCCATCTCTATAGGCCCTGCATGGCTAGAGGTGGCCTCTTCTGTCTCATGTTTCCCATAGCTATGAGGCTCAGCTAGGAACATCCCCATATCTTCCCTGTAGCTTACCCTGTTGCAGGTCTGTAGCTTGTCTCAGTGATGCCCCTGCCTTCGGTTCCCTGTTTCTCTTCATGCCTTCAAATCTCCACTCCCCACTCTCCCCACATCTCATTCTCCCTCTTTTCCTGCCCTACACTCTTTCCTATTCAGTCCCCTCACTACTTACTCTCCCACTGTCTATTCTTCTGCCCCATCTGAGTGAGATTCAGAGATGGCCTCCCTTGAGCCCTCCTTTTTATTTAGCTTCTTTGGGTTGGTGATTTGTAGTATGGCCTTGCTGTAATATATGCCTAATATCTGCTATAAGTGAGTATGTAGCATGTATGTCTTTCTGGGTCTCAATTACTTCTCTCAGGATGATATTTTCTAGTTCCATTCATTTGCCTGAAAATTGATTTATAACCTTGTTTTTAATCATTAAGTAGTATTCCATTGTATAAATGTATCTTTATCCATTCTCAGGTTGCAGGACATCTGGGTTGTTTCCAGTTTCTGGCTATTGTGAATAAAGCTATTATGAACATAATTCAGCAAATGTCCTTGGAATATGGTGGAGCATCTTTTGTTTTTATGCCCAGAAGTGATATAGCAGGGGCTTAAGTTAAAACTATTCCCAATTTTATGAGAAAGCAATAGATTGATTTCTAAAGTGGTTGTACAAGTGTGCATTGCCACCAGCAATGGAGGACTGTTCCCTTTATCCACATCCTAAGCAACATGTAATGTCACTTGAGTTTTTTAATTTATCCATTCTCACATGTGTAAGATGGAATCTAAGAGTCTTTTTGACAAAGGAAAAAGAAATCATCTTCAGCAAACAGGGGTAGTCTAACTGGAGGACTGCTTGCAGAAGAACGCAAATAGATGCATATTTATCATCCTGCAAAACTCAATTCCAAGTGGACTATATCTTTCATATTAGCTCTTTATCAGATATAGGGTTGGTGGAGATCTTTTTCCAGTCTGTGGGTTGTTGTTTTGTTCTGTTGACATTGTTCTTTGCCTTATTGAAGCTTTTCAGTTTCACGAGGTCTCATTTATTAATTGTTGATCTTAGAGCCTGAGCTACTGGTGTTCAAGAAGTTGTCTCCTATGCAAATGAGGTCAAGACTGATTCCCACTTTTCCTTCTACTAGATTTAGGGTTTCAGGTTTTACATTAAGGTCAAATGTTCATAGGTTTGTGGGAATATTTTTGGGGCTTCAATTCAATTCCATTGATAAACCTGTATGTTTCTATGCCAATACCATGCAATCTTTGTTATTGTTGCCCAGTAGCTTGAAATCAGAAATGGTGGTACCTCTAGAAGCTCTTTTAAGGTACAAGATTGTGTGTGTGTGTGTGTGTGTGTGTGTGTGTGTGTGTGTGTGTGTGACTGGGCATATATGTATATATTTGTAAATGTATAAATATGTAAATGCCTGTATATGTATATATGTATATGTTTATATGTATATATGATTATATGTAAGTAGTTGGTTGGAATTAGACCTTTGTTCTATCCATCATGCACTAAATTTTTGTCTGATTATATGTACATATGTATGTATGTTGGAAATGTTACAAATGCTCAAACTTTCTGCATGATGCCACTATCTGAGATAAAAAGCCTAAGAGTTTTTAACCAGAATCCATCAGTTTTCCCTGATTTCAAAGCTAGTCTTTGACAAGAAATAAGTAAATATATATATAAATCTCTATTATGTGTATGAGTGTGTATGTGTGTGTGAATGTATGAAATATTTGAATGATGTATAAAAGGTCCACTGGCTAGAGTTCTACAAGTTCTCAATATACAGAAAGGGTAACATCTCATTATTTGCAGCATAGTCCAGAATGTATATATTTCTAATAAAACCAAGAATAACTCCCTTTTCTTTTTCTTATATTTAATTAATTTATTCAGATTACAGCTCAATTGTTACCCCATCACTTGTCTCCCCCCATTCCTCCCTCCCTCCGGCTTTCATCCTATCCCCTCCCCTTAGTCTTAGACTGTGACCCCTATATGGTCATAGGCTATCAGGTCTCACCTTGGTAGACTGCGTATTCTTTCTTTGAGTGCTCTCAAGCCTTTCTGCCCAGAGGAGGTGGTCTTTTCTGGTCTGTTCTACTTGGTGTTCTGTAGGCCTCATGTATGTTTATATGCACCTCTTTCTTTAAAATGGGGAAATTTTCTTCTATGGCTTTGTTGAAAATATTTTCTGTGTCTTGGAGTGGGGCATCTTCTCTTTCCTCAATGTCTATTATCCTCAGTTTTTGTCTTTTCATGGTGTCCTTGATTTCTTGGATGTTTTGGGCCAGGAATTTTTCAGATTATGCATTTTTTGATGGTTGCTTCAAGTTCTATGATTGTATGTTCTAGTCCCAAGATTTATTCCGCCATCTCTTGGATTCTATTAGAGAAGCTCACCTCTGTGTTGCTTGCTTTCTTTTCTAAGTTCTCTCATTCCCGTTTTTCTTCTGTCTGTGCCTTTATCATTGTTTCCATTTTCATCTTCATATCCTGAATTGTTTTATTGATTTCCTTGATCTGATTGTTTGTATATTTATGAGTTTCTTCCAGTGCCTCTTTACAGGCATTAGATCTTGAACTGTTTTATTGATTTCCTTCATCTGGCTGTTTATATTTTTCTGAATTTCTTCCAGTGCCTTTCTATAGACCTCTTTTATGTCTTCAACCTATTTGGCTGCATCTTTTTGCATTTGTTTACAGATTTCATTAATTTCCTCCATTATCATCTCCATTACTAGGGGTTTGAGGTCATTTCCTTGTATTTCAATTTGTGTTTGAGTTCTCAGGATTGCTTTCTTTGGGATAGCTGGGATCTGGAGATGCTGAATTGTTTTGGGTTTTGTTGTTTATGTTTTTACACTGGCCTTTTGTCGTCTTGCTGTCTCTGATGTTGGGAGGTAGCTTCTCATGTCCTTCACTAGTTGTTGAGAGTGGATTGTTGATGAGTGACTATAGGTCGAGGGCCCTTGCCTGTGGGGATCAGGGAACTCTTCACTGGAACAGACGGGTGACCTGATTTTGGCTCCACGAGATTTTGCTTCACATCCTGAGCTCCCAACTGGGTCAGCAGAAGTAGGTGCTGGTGGTCTCAAGCCCAAGATCACCTCGAGGTAGTGTATATAGATCCATGTAGCACCTACACCACCGCGGTGCCAAGTCAAGGGTGAGGGACTGCAGATTTAACACACACACACAATAAAACAATGAGCCCTTCATTCTAAGAGAGGAGCAGCAGTGGCAGCTTTTATTCAGCATCCAAAGAGCCTTTTTTATAGGCAGCAAAGCAAGCATGCCACTCGCAGGTGAAATCCCTCAAGAGGTGATTGTGCACGCGAGAGAAAGTCCCAAGGAAAGGACGGGTGTGTTCTCGGAGCTGTAAGCGTGACTAGCTGACCAACATAAGCACAGACATGGGAGCTGCTAAAAACAGGACATGCAACAGCAAGACAGGCAGGCAGCCCAGTTGGGCCTGGTTCCCACAGAGCCAGTTATCCTGTCTTTGGCTGGATTTTGAATACTCTGCTCTCAGTCCTTGGGGCTTTTGGTCCTAGGTTCAGATCACTCTAGAGTGCCTGAACCCCTGATGGCTTCTAGTAGTTGTTTAGGTTTCTGCCTGATCCATCCATTTTATGGGGCCTAGGTTCCACCCATCAGGGAGAGAGCAACTACTGCCTTCTGATTGCTGTTGGTTGGGTAGATTTCTGCCCTATCCCTTCAGCCGTTCCAGCTTCTCCTGAGAGTGTAGGATGCTCTGCTAGGCTGTGGAGCCTGGCTAAACTGGGTCAGTTTTGCCCTATGGTGCAGGGTCAGTCCTGGTGCCAGTAACTAGGTTCCTGCCTGGTCTCATTTAGACTGTGCAGTTGAGGTGGGTCAGTTCCACTGTGTTGGACCAAGTGGATAGTTCCCTGCCCTTTCCCCTCAGGGTTGCCTAGCTTCTCCTGAGAGCATGGGAGGTTCTGCTAGGCTGTGGAGCCTGGTTAGGCTGGGGCAGTTCTGACCAATTGTGCAGGGACAGTACACAGGGGCTGGTAGCTAGGTTCCTGCCTGGTCCGATTCAGACTGCTCTGCTTTGACTGGATAACGTGTCCACAGCTGCCTGGGCCCCCAGTATGGCACCTGGGTTTTCTGTGGACTGGTGAGGGGCAGATGGGTGGGTGTCTGACGACAGAACCACCCATTTTCTTGAAATTTCCCCAGGCCAGAAGCTCTGATGCTTCACTGCCCAGGGTTCAGTCCCATATACCGAGTTCGTGCTGTGGAGCAAGGCTACGGTTCACAGTTCACAGGTGGGTTCCAGTCCAGACTATGGGGACTTGGCTACTATCGCCCATGGGCCACTGGATGACCAGAGGCCAGACCCACCTGCTGCCTGCACTGTGAGGACCCTCTCACCTAGTGATCTCTAGTTCCTGTGGTCTGTGACTTCCAGTAGGGTCCTAGTCTCCTCCTTGTAGATCAGATACAGGTGTTAGGTACCACCATCTTATAATCCCGATTGAATTGGGAATATTGGAAGGAAATTATTGCCGTGTCTCTTTCAGCTCTGGCTCTTCCATATTAGAGAAAATTCTGAGACAATAAAGTCCAGATGTTACCTGATGAATAAGTTCTTTAATTCCAGATATACACATCTTGCATTAAGTCTTTTCTATTACATTCAACCTGTCTCATGTTGGAAAAATATTTGTTGCTCAGCAAATCGGGATGTATTTCATTTATCATCACAATTACTATAATTGCATAATATAGGGGGGAAATATTAAATTATTTCATATGTCATGACATTATCTTAGTACCTAGTTAAAAAGCAAATATGGTAATATAGAATTACTCTTTTCCTTATTTTTCTTGTTCCTTTTTGTTTCCTTTTTCCTTTGCACACTCTACTCATCTTTTTCTTCTGTTGTTTATCCAGTCCATTTGCATTCCTAGCAATATGCAAGTATTCTGAGATATCAGGCACAGCAATTTTTCAACAGACATACAAATTTGGGTTGTAAAAATAAGTACAGTAAACAATGTTTTTCTGAGGGTTTTAAAAAATTAGATAACATCTCACTATACAACCCAGGCTGGCTTCAAGTGAGCTCAACAACTCCCTGCTTAACCTGTTGAATGCTAGAATTAGAGGAGTTAGGCACAATGTCCAGTTTTTAATATCTCTTAAAGCCTATATAAGTAAACTTTCTCTAATGGGTCTACACATAATACTGGAGCCAAACACTAGTAAACAATGTCATGCAACTCCTTGGTTGGTTGGTTCGTACTGCTTAGGAGTTCAGTGCATGTTCTTCTGTGTATCACACGGCTTAGAAAGAAAATGTGTAACACTTAGAAGCCACTTACTGTGATCTATTGCCTGTCTTTTTTCTAATTACCCTATTATTTAAGCACTTGAAGACACACTTACAAATAAATAAATAAATACCAGCTCTATATCCAATTCCCACAGTCTAAATTATGGCTAATCAGTTTCAACTCTTTTGCAATATTGGAGCACATGGGAAGCAAACATGTATTTTGTTGACATTTGGGGACATAAAATGCTGACATAGTGTTGCTATGAGGAAAACAACTACACTGAAGTTCTTTCAACTTTCCACTAACCAGAACTGAGTCTCTGAGTCAAGAGATCTTTCCACTATGCTTGTAAAAAATCTCAAAGCTTCATTTCTCACAGTAAACTGTCAGAATTAGGTAGATGATAATCTTTATAACAACTAGTTCTGCTGTGAGAGCTTAGAACCAAGGCCACCTTGACTGGAGTACCCCAAGGAGGCAGTTGGGAAAACAAAAATGGGCAAGAGAAGAACTTGGGTTAACCAGTGCTTTCCTCATTTTAGTGTCTCCAAGAACTCTACTTACTGCCTTTCCTGTGTGTCATTTTGTAGGAATGAATCACAGAGTTACTTCTGTGTGTAAGGAAAGTTTAGGGGTGTTAGATGTTTACAATAAAATTGGAGTTCATTTTGTAAGAAGCCAAGTATGAGTGCTCATTGTGTAGGTAGTTATAAAAATAACTTTAACAAATAATCTCTCTTCTGGTTACAGATTTGATGAGCCAAATCCTATTCCTAATCCCATTTTACACAGGAAGAAGATTAATCAAAGCTAATCAGTAGACAACCCAGTGTCATAAAACCATCATAGAACTTGGAAATTCTGGTTATAGAATTCATAAACTGAAAGCTTGGTCTACCTACCCACTCACAAAATACAATAATAAGACTTTTGTTTTATTAAACAGAGACAGAAGGAAAATATTTCACAATATTATAATGTTTTACTTCATTTTCTAATCTCTACTTTCATATTTTCCTACTTTTTGTGTTACTTCTATAGTACCCTAAAGGAAAAAAATAAAAGTGAAAAAATGACATAAATTATTGTAACCTATCACTAGTTACTCCTTGTAACTCATTTGTAAGCAGAGTCTATGAATGACATGGTTATTTTAAGATAAAGCAGGTGCTTCTCCCACCATATTAAATATAATTTTACAAGGATCCTAAAATTTTAGTTAATTGTGAATTGACTTGAATAATTCATAAATATGTGCTATAGTTTCCTCCCAGAAGGAACTTGTTTTTCTCCAGGTTTTCCAACTATTTCAAGACACTATATTTTCATAAATTGTACTACAGGTAGTGATTTTCTCATTGTAGCTTAATGGACTGAGCAAACAGTTTTACTGCATAAACAATGTACTACCATCGCACTGTTAAAATTGAATTAAAAACAGAGGGGTATAATATCTA
The DNA here is from genome assembly GCA_907169655.1 of Acomys percivali. Classification (NCBI taxonomy): domain Eukaryota; kingdom Metazoa; phylum Chordata; class Mammalia; order Rodentia; family Muridae; genus Acomys; species Acomys percivali. Next base: position 155,030,078 of record OU015742.1, on the reverse strand, counting down.
CACTATTTCCAATTCTAACCCCTTTGAATGGCAATATATAGGTAAATCATTTTAATTTACAATTACATTAGCAGTGAACATTTGGTAAAACAAATGATGCTTGAGAACTTAAGCCATGAAATAGCTGAAAAGAGATTTTAAATTTCACTTTGTTAAACAATAAGGAAAACCTATCCCCTTGGATAGTAGTAAAGGAAATAAATTGCTTTGGCATAAGATCGTACAGTGGTATGAGTAGTACAGTGTCACCAAGAGGATTTATTGGAGACATGAAGCTTCTGCACATAGATCACTGAGCAATGCCCATATTGGAAGCAGCATCACTCCATAAATGGCTGTTGCCATAACTCAGCCGCACCGAGACAGACTTTCTTCTTTGTCTTTGCACCATACAGAAGTCCACAAGTCGTTTGGACTGGGAAGGGAAAAGAAAAGGCTTTCCTGTGAAAGGTCTTGATAAACAGCCTAAACAGTCAGCAGTCACTGGTTTTCTGGTCGGTTTGCACAAATGTTCTCTCAGCAAATGTGCATGTGTATTTCCATTTTCAATGATCAAACAAGCCAAAATAAACCCAAATTGTGAGTAATCGCAGAAGTTACATCTTGTATATAAGGTACACAATTTATTTATGTTTTAGTTATTCATAGTGTAATTTATTTCAATTTTCACTAATCAAAGGAAAGGATCTGGCTAGAGCACTGGAGGTAGAGCAGAAAGCTAAGTAAGATTCAGTGCTCATGTCTTTGGACACATAATAGTAATTTCTTTTCTTTAAGCATTTTTAATGATGTTTGGGTATCATTTGGGAGCTCAGTGCCAAACAGCATAGCAGAACATTTTAATTGCATAATAATAAAAAGGTCTACCATGGAATTTCAGATTTTGCATATTACCTCCAAGGAGAATATTTCTGTTAACACTGCCTGTACTTTCTACCTTTTTAGGGTAAATAATTATGGATTTAAAGCAGTAGTTCTCAACGTTCCTAACTCTGTGACCATTTAACATAATTCCCCATGCTGTGGTGATCCCCAAGCATAAAATTATTTAATGGCTATTTCATAACTACAATCTTGCTTCTGTTATAAATCATAATATAAATATCTGATATGCAGGGTATCTGACATATGGCCCCAAAGGATTCATGAGTTGAGAACCACTGATTTAAAGTAAAACATAATATTTCTTTTGTAAATATAGTTATATAATGTCTTGCTTTCCTTTCCTGCCTCCAACTTTCCCAGATGCTCCAGACTGGACTCTTTCTTTCAATTTCATGGTCTCATTTATTAAGTCATTGTACATTCTTTTATAAGCTTTATTTTATTTAATTGCTGTCTTTTTCTGTGTCTACGTATCTCTCTATCTCTGTCTCTCTCTTGTGCATGCTCATGCACTCACGTGTATGTGTGTGTGTGTGTGTGTGTGTGTGTGTGGGTGTGGGTGTGTGTGTGTGTATGCCGCATGTTTGCAGGGGCTTGAGGAGCCCAGAAGTTGTCCATGTACCTATAGTTACAGGAAGTTGTAAGCTACCAAAATCAGATGTTGAAAACCAAATTTTTGTCCTATGGAGAAGCATCAAGTACTCATAACTATTAAGCCATCTCTCTAAACTCTGGATGTGGTCTTTAATACTGAATATACTTGTGTGTTTTTGTTTATACATCTTATTTTTGTGATAAGACTTGGGTTCATTCATTATTTCATGGTGATCATTAATAGATTATTTTTAAATATTTTGTTTAATTTAGTATATTTTATCATATTTGCAAGGAATACATTATTAAGAAAATATTTAACTAATCTATGAGTAGATAAGTATATCATTAGGTATCATTTTATTGCTTTCTATCTGCAGGGAAACAAAAAAGAAATGGATCTTGGGGACCGAGGAAGTGAGGAGGAATTGAGAAGACCGCAGTGCTGGAGGCTGCAGTCTGAATTTATCCTATGAGTTAAGAATCAAAAAAGAAAGAAATATCTGAAACATTGTTACAACGATATATTCATTTGCTTTACAATAATTTTAGAATGAAAATATTTAAATGTGTGTTTCAAGCATAATATATGTTTTTGGTTTTATTTATTTTTGTTGTTGTTGTTATTGTTATGTTTGTTTGTTGTAAAGTTAAACTAGGTTGGAAATTTACCAAATAGTATGTCATAAAAACGTAACAAGGGAAAAGTGTTGTATTCATAGCAGTTGATACTGAATGCTATCACAAAGTGAATATGGGCTAAAAAGAATAATAGAACATATTGAACCACAAAAAATAATTAAAGAACAGATAGATTATGTTTCTAAATTTTACACTACCTAATGACCTTAAACTAGCTTTTGGTTTCCCTTCAGGGCTGAAGGTATTTTTGCTTAAATAGGCTATATATCCAGAAAAGATTTTTATGCAGGTAAAGCCATCTGGTCATTAATTTGTCTTCGAGGTTCTAAGGGCAAGGCGACAGATGTCATCAGTGAACTGTGCACAGACAATAATTTACCATATGAAGCACATCACAGAGAAGTGAGAGGGAAGAGGGAGGGAGGCAGGGAGGGAGGGAGGCAGAGAGAGAGAGAGAGAGAGAGAGAGAGAGAGAGAGAGAGAGAGAG
>OU015742.1:154994330-155027459 GCA_907169655.1 Acomys percivali | reverse complement strand
AGAGAGATTTAAATACTCTCACAATTTTAATCCAAAAATAAAGACAATTATTTGGCTGGGCTTTGGATTTCTTATATCCAAAATATTCAAAATATTTACCAAAACTAGGCAACATCTATTAAATAAGAAATTTATATCAAACAGAACGAATGTATCATATTTCTATTAGGAAACATAATCTTGCTAAAATTTAGAAGTAGTCTACCAAAATGTGGTCATTATCATGAATAATATATCAGGAACAACAAATAATGCAAACTTTATTTTATTTTTAAGCCGTGGTTCTTTGTTGGTAAGAAATGTCCCTACGGTACATTGTTGATATGTGGAAACATTCTGGGTTGTTCTTACTGGGGGGGTAATACTGGCATCTAGGGGTAGCTTCCAGAGATACTGAGAAACATTTGCCAACAAACAAGGCATTCTAACATAAGGAATGCTCTAATCCAAAAGGTTAATGTCATCAAGAATAAGAAATCCTGAAATTCTTTTCTGCTTTCTCTTTCTGCCAAAACTTACTCCCTCAGGCTTTCCTCTAGCACTGCAGCAGATCGCCAGCTGCAGCCTCCCTTTCTCATTGACCACATCTCCAGTGGATCGCACAGACCATCTTTCCTTTCTCCCTTCCTCCACTCATGACTGTATCTCAGCTCCACAATTCAAGCAAATGCTCTCTACTCAAGCTCAGGCCTAGCACTGCAACAGAACACCAGCTACACCCTCCCTTCCACTATGAAGACATTTCCTGTGGATCACACATACCACCCACTGCTAACCTCCTCTTCCTCCCACATTACTGTATCCCAGATTCCAACTAAAGGAGATGGTTCTTACTCAACTTTAGGTCACATCTATCAAAAACAAAGACAAACAAACAAACAAACACAGGTGGGCTGCCCCAGACCCTCTCTGTTCTCTCTGTTCCCCCAGATGAAATCACTAGCCTTGTCCAGCTGCAACAGATCAATAGCAGGGGCCTCCCTTCCACACTACACACATATTCTGTGGATGCCACAGACCATATCCCTTCTGAACTTCCTTCTGCAAAGTATCACTGCATCCCAGATTCCAAGACCATCAGGAATTCCCTGTGAACACATAGTCAACCAGGCTGGTAAAACAGTTAGCACAACCTCCACTCTCTGAAAATGGAGAGAGGAAACAGAAGCCAAGTAACAAATTACCCGCCCAATATAACAAACCCAGAAACCTTCATGTGGACCTAAAATCATTCCAAATCTAGGCACCTAGACACCAGCAACAGAACATAATCAGTAACCTTGAGGACAATATGCCTCCACTAAAGCCCTGCTATCCTACCTCAGAAAGCCCTGAATACTTCAACATAGCTGAATCACAAGAAAATGACCTTAAAACCAACTGTATCAAGATAATAGAGGTCCTTAAAAAGAAACACTCTTAAAGAAACCCAAGAAAAAAACAGCTAAAAAAATAAAAATAAAAATGTTTAAGACCTGAAAAAGTAATGAAAATAATACAGAAAGCATAAGCTGAGGGAATTTTGGAAATGGGAAAAAAAGAATTCTAACAGGAAGCAGAGAGGCAAGCTTTACCAACAGAATAGAAGAAATGGAAGAAAGAATCTCAAGAATTGAAGACAAAATAGAAGAAATAGATATGTCTTTCAAAGAAAATGTTAAATATATAAAAAGAGCCAGAAAATATTTTCAGCAAATTGTAGAAAAATTATAGAATTTCTTTTCTAAACTGAAGGAAGTGCCTATAAAGCTTCAAGAAGCATACAGAACACCAGATAGAATGAACGAAATAAGAAGGTCTCCTCACCACATAAAAATCAAAACACTAAACATACAGAACAAAAAAATATTATGGCTGTAAGGACAAAGCAGACCTATTAGAATTATACCCAGTTTTCTCAGTGGAGATTCTAAAGGTGAGAATTGCTTGGACAGATATGCTGCAGATTCTAAGAGACCACAGATGTCAGGCCAGACTACTATACCCAGTTACCATAAATAGTGAAAGTAAGATATTCCATGATAAAGTCAAATTTAAACAATATCTATCTACAAACCCAGCCCTATAGAAGGTGCTAGAAGGGAAACTCCAACCTACATGGGTTAACTATACCCATAAAAACACAAGAAATAAATAATCTTAGACCAACAAAATCAATAAAGAGAAACATACACACGTTCATTGCACCATAACCACTACCAACAATAACAATGAAATAACAGGAATCAACAATCATTGGTAATTAAATGGAATCAATTCTTCGATAAAAAGATACAGATTAAGATAAAGATTATGTAAATAAGAACCATACTTGTGTTGCACCCAAGAAATCAATAATAGACACCAAGGATAGACACTACCTCAGAGTAAAGTTGGAAAAATGTATTCCAAATAAATGGAGATAAAAAGTAAGCTGATATAGCCATTTTAATATCCACCTAAATAGACGTCCAAACAAAACTAATTAAAAGACACAGGGGAGGCCGGGCGTGGTGGCACATGCCTTTAATCCCAGCACTCGGGAGTTAGAAGCAGGTGGATCTCTGTGAGTTTGAGGCCAGCCTGGTCTACAAAGTGAGTCCAGGACAGCCAAGGCTACACAGAGAGACCCTGTCTCGGAAAACCAAAAAAAAAAAAGACACAGGGGAGGACACCACCACATACACGTCAAAGAAAAAACATTGAAATAACATTTCAATTATTAAAATATACGCTTCAAACACAAGGGCACCCATTTTTGTAAAAGAAAGGCCACGACTGCTTAAATCACGTTGATACTCACATGCTGATTGTGGGAGAATTCTATAGCCCATTCTCATAAACAGACTCGTCAACCAGACAAAAATTAAAGAGAGAAATACTGAAGCTAACAGATGCTATAAGCCAAATATATTTACATAACATTTCACCCAAACACACACAAAAAAATACCTTCTTCTCAGCATCTCATGGAATTATCTCCAGCATTGACCACATACTCAGACATAAAGCAAGTCTCAACAAATACAGGAAAAATGAAATAACTTTCTGCTTCCTATCAAACCACTATAGATTAAACTTAGATATCAGCAACAATAGAAACAAAAGAAAGCATACAAACATATGGAAATTGAACAATGCTTTACTGAATGAAAAATGAGTCAAGACAGAAATAAAGACATAAATTAAAGCCTTTTTAGAATTCAATGAAAATAAATACAACATACTCAAACTTAAGGTTTACAATGAAAGCAATGCTAAAGGAAAGTTTATAGTACTAAATGCCTACCAAAAAAAAAGGAGAGATCTCATACTAGCAACTTAAAACTTGAAGGCTGCAGAACAAAAAAGGAAAGCACACCCAAACGAAGAGAGCAAGAGAGAATCAAACTGAAGGGCTGAAATCAATAAAGTAGAAACAAAGAGAGCAATAGAAAGAATCAATGAAAGAAATAGTTGGTTCTTTCAGAAAATCAACAAAATAGAAAACCTTATCTAAAGTAACTAAAAGACAAATAGTGACTATCCAAATTAACAAAATCAGAAACAAAACAAGGAACAAAATAATAGACATGGAGCAAAACCAGAAAATTATTAAGGGCATACTTTAAAAGCATGTACTTTACCAACTTGGATATCTAGAATAGCAATGTAGAAGGATCCAGTGGGTCCTAGAAACCTACAAGTAGAACATTATGATAGGCAGATTTGGTTCATGGGGTCCCGCTCAAACTAAGGCCCTAGCCAAGGACAATACAGGCGGTAAAATTTAAACCCCTACCCTGATCTAGCCCATGGACAGAACAGTCTCCACACTTGAGTGGAGAGAGGGATTTGACTTTCTCAAGTACTCTGGTGCCTCACATTTGACTATGTCCCCTGGCGGGGGAGACCTAGTGGCACTCAGAGGAAGGACAGCAGGTCACTGAGAAGAGACTTGATACCCTATGAGCATATACAGAGGGAGGTAATCCCTCTGAGGAACAGTCATAGGGGAGGGGAATAAGGGGAAAATGAGAGGGAGGGGAGAATGGGAGGATACAAGGGATGGGATAACCATAGAGATGTAACAAGAATAAATTAAAAAAAAAATAAATAGATTTAAAAAAAAGATATAATTTTCTCAATAGGTACCACTTACTAAAATCATATCAAGATCTAATAAATAATTTAAATAGATCTATAATGCCTAGCAAAATAGAAGCAGTCATTAAAATATTCCCTACCCTGAAAAGAAAGCCTAGGACTAGACTTCTACTGAGAATTCTACAAAACTTTCAAAGAAGAGTTAATGCCAATATTCTTCAAAATAGAAACACAAGGAACATTATCCAATTCATTTCATGAGGCCAGTTATCCCATTTCTTCAACCGTATAAAGACTCTCAAAAGAAAAAGAATTACAGGCCAGTTTTCCTAGTTAACAAAAATGCAAAAACTACTCAACAAAGTACTCAAAGACAGAATCCAAGAACACATCAATAAGATCATCCACCCTGGTCATATAAGCTTTGTTTCAGAGAACACAGGTGCAGTTCATTATATGAAAACCAGTAAATATATTCTAGTGTATAAATAAACTGAAAGAATAGAACTAAATGAGCATCTGATTAGATGCCAAAAGAGCCTTTGACAAAATCTAACATCCTTCATGTTAAAAGTCCTGGAGAGATTAGGAATGCTATGGATATATTTAGACATAATAGGGCTTACAACAAGCCTATAGCCAACATCAAACCAATTTTACTGAAAGCAAGAAGGCAAGGTTTTTCACTCTCTCAATAGCTAATACAGAATTGAATTTCTAACTATAACAATAAGACAACAAAGGAGATCAAAGTGATAAATATTGGATAGGAAGAAGTAAAACAGTCATTATTTGCAGATGATATGAAGGTATACATAAGGGACCCTAACAATTCTACCAGAGCCTCCTACAACTAACAAATATTTTTAGCAAATTTTTTGTCTGGATATACTATTAACTTAAAAAATCAGTAGCCTACTATACAGAAATGGTAAATGAAATGAGGAAGAAATCAAGGAAATAACACCTTTCACACTAGCTTCAAATAATATAAAATACATTGGTGTAACGCTGTCCAATCAAGTAAAACTTTTTTCCTTTGGTTTTTCAAGACACGGTCTCTCTGTGCAGCCTTGGATGTCCTGGACTCGCTTTGTAGACCAGGCTGGCCTCAAACTCCAGCAATTCACCTGCCTCTGCCTCCCAAGTGCTGGGATGGATGGTGTGCGCCACCACCAGCCAGCTAAGTGAAACTCTTGTATGATAAAAATTTCAAATCTTTGAAGAAAGAAATTGAAGAAGAAATATATCCCACACTCATGGATCAGTAGGATTAACATAGTAAAAATGGTCATCCGACAAAAGTAATCTACAGATTCAAACCACTCTCCATCCCAAATCCAATACAATTTCTCCAGGCCTTGAAAGCACAATTCTCAAATTCTTGTGGAAAAACAAAACAAAAAACAAGCAAACAAACAAGAACAGATAAAACAAAGCTATAGCAACAAAACTGCATGATATTGGCATAAAAACAGACACATTGCTCAATGGAATCTAACTGAAGACCCAGACATAAATCCACACATCTATGAACTGTTTAATTTTTATAAAGAAGCCAGAAATGCACATTGGAAAAAAGAAAAGCAGCTTTAACAAATAGTGTTGGTCAAACTGGATGTGTATATATTAAAGGATGCAAATATTTCCATATCTATTGCCCTGCACAAAACTCAAATCCAAGTGGATCAAAGACCTCAACATAAAACAAGACGTACTAAACCTAATAGAAGACAAAGTTGGCAATAACCTTGAATACATTGGCACTAGAGGTTATTTTGTGAACAAAACACCAATAAAGCAGGCCTAAGATCAACAATTAATAAGTAGAACCTCATAATACTTACACATTTCTCTAAGGCAAAAGATACCATTAATCAGCAGCCTACAGAATGTGAAAATAATTTTAATTGCCTGTAAAATACCGTATGCCTGATCGGTTTTCTATAAGAAGTTTCATTTCCAGATTTGTACTGATATTTCTACATTTGCCAAAATCATCTTTTAAAAAAAATTGACCTTGCTGTATTTTATCTGTTAAATCCCTGGGCATTCATTTACAGATATAGCCAGTCTGTTCTTAAGAATTTCCAGCTATTTTGCTTATTGCTGTCTCTCCCAACTTCCACTGTTCTAAGCAGTAGGCTGCCTAGAACAGTGTAGGATGCCAGGGGTCATTGTAAGTAAGTGTCCTTCCTGTTCAAAGGCATTTTTCTGTAGAAGCATGAAAGTACTAGGCACTGGGAAACCGCACAGACTTGTCTTGTGTCAAATGTTAGGCGTATAACAGAATATCTATGAAGAAGGACATTACGCTGATTTTCAGTTAAGAATATCTGATTCTTCTGCAGTGCTGGCAGTGGGCAGGAGTTATCCATCTAGCCCCAGTGTTTTTGATAGCTGGAATTTTTTTTACAGATATTCCAGAGGTAGAATAAAGAGTTCTGTGGAGGGGCAGACTGCATACTTGGTTTGCAATCAGCCAGTTTACTCTTTTTTACTATCCTACCACAGTTGTTGTCTAGGCTTCTCTTCTGTTATGTGACGTGAGTGAGGAGTCCCTATTGTTCTCCACCTGTACTTCCCTGACATCACTTTGAAGATTTAGTGAAATTTTAATATTCTTGTTTGGTGGCCTGGAAAGATCACCCAAGAGTTATGAGCCTGCAGAGGACCCAGGTTCACCCAGCACCCACATGAAGCAGCTCATGGTCACCTGTAACTCCAACTCCAGGAGACTCCAAGTGTTCTCTGCCTCCAAGGGCACCTATGCACACATATGAAGGAATAAAAACATTTGAAAAAAGTGTCCATGGCATCCATTAAAAAAAAATAGAATCTGGAGTTAAGAACATCTATCCCAATAGAGTATTTCCTCAATCGTTGCTAAAGCAAATCCAAGACTTGTTTTCAGTAAGGCACATAAAAGGCAGAAGAATCTTGATTGCCTTAGATCTCTTCCACAATTTGGTACCATTTGTCTGTGTTTTGTTATCGAGTGACCTAGAAAGTTTCAGGAAGTCTATTTATACTTTCAAGAAGTGAGGATTTATGAAATTGCCATATCTCAAAAGAACGTGATTTTCATTTAAATTTCATTTAAATATAGACTATTGCAGTGAAAAGGTTTCTAATTTAAATTCATGTGCATTATGTCTTGCAGCTTCATAAAGTTTTCACAAGATACTCATGCTTCTTTCCCTAGTTGTCAAACTCGGCAGCTGATTTTTTAAAAATTATTTTATTATTATTATTATTATTATTATTATTATTATTATTATTATTATTATTATTATTATTATTTTATTGTTTTTTAACATATAAATTTATTATTACACATGAATAAAATAAACAACATACAGCAGGAAGAACTATGAGATAATTATGAGTTATATAACTGTTACATTCATAGTGAGTTGGCTATTTGTATTGGGCAAACTTGAATTAAACATCTTTCCTATCTTGTTGGGTCTAAATTTCTGAATGAAAATTCATATCTATTATATCTCATCTCTAGTAACTTAAATAATCTATCTTGATCTAAAAGATCTTATACCCTAACCAACTAAACTTGATTGTAAGACTAAACTATTTGATCTTCAACCCCCATCAGAGACTTGAGAAGTTATAACATTTAAATGTCTGAGTGAATCAGTAGTGCAGGTTAGCAGCTTCCAAAATGAAAAAAATAAATGACTGAGACAGTTTGCTGCCTGAACAGTCACCCAACAGTCTCTATAACCTTGGAGCATCATCTTCAGCTTTCTAGCCCAATATATCTGACAGACATATTTGTGAGACAGAAACTGTTGAGGACTTGCTTATTCTGTCTTGGAAGAGTTCAGCTGTCAACTCTGCCTGCATCTACATTTCCCCATTTTTAGGCTGAATTTTGTCTGTGGCAGAAACCAGGACATTTTTCCCAGTAGCTTGTTTGCCACATTTGAAGCCAATTCCGTAAGGAGATTCTTTGATGTTGATAGTCTTCTTTGAGGTAGGTTGGGTGTTGCCAGGAGTTAACTTGTCTTGTTGTCAAAGAATGTTTAGAATCACAAAAACATCTGTAAATGCCATATTCTGTAGATCTCTGAGGCTTTTGAAGACTGTATTTAACTATTTTACCTTACATAGCTGTAGAATCATATCCATCTGTTAGACCTAGGTTATATAGTCTTGTAATAAAATTAAACTAGTATTTGATATGACCATGATTTGCATCAATATTCAAAATTCTATACCTTGTCTATGCATATATGTTTGTATCAGCCAGTCTCAGGGCTATTCCCATGTAGTGGAAATTTGCAAGCAAATGGATGGAACTAGAAATGACCATTCTAAGAGAGGTAACCTGGACCCAAAAAGACACACATGGTATATTCACACTTATAAGTGGATTTTAGCCCAATATAAATGTCCTCTGAGAGACTCCACCCAGCAGGGCTTAGGGACATTTACTGAGAATCAAAGCTGGATACAGGACAGAGTTCTGAGAATGTGGGTAAGAGTGGGGGAATGAAGGTCTAGGAGGGAGCAGGAGCTCCACAGAGAGACCACCAAGGCCTGTGGGTCGAGCACAAGGGGGTCTCCACAAACTGACAATCCAGTCAAGGACAACAAGTGCAAACAAACCAAGACCCCCTTTTCAGGTGTAGCCAATAAACTGCGGATTCTCCACATGGGGGGAAGAGGGGAACTGCTGCTAAACCTCTGCTGTGCACTCAGGAGCTCCCAACTTGGCCTATACCTCTTGGCAAGACAGCCTAGTGGGCACACAGTGGAAGGGGATGCAGACTGCCCTGATGATAAGCTGTGCCCAGAGGTCTAGAGGAGGGGAATAAGCAGAAGAATAAGAAGAGGGAGGGAGGGTGACAATAGGAAGGTGTAAGGGAGGGGTTAACAAGCGGGAGGTAAAGTGAATAAAGTATAATAAATAAAATATACACTTAAAAATCTGAATGGAGGAGAGGGTTGCTGCAGAGACAGATACACCAACCAAGGACCATGCAAGGTGAGGAGATAAGACACTCAGCTCAATTGCAGTACACAGGCAGCACAGTCTCTTTGTGGGTCCCACAATACAGGGAGTAGGGACTACCTCTGACGTGGACTTGGGCCTCCTAATGCTGTTCACTCCCCCTGGCAGGGCGGTCTGGCCAAGCCACAGAGGAAGAGGTTATATGTAGTACAGGGGACACTGGATAAGCTGAGGGCAGATGTTAGGAGAGGAGGGCTCCCCTTTCTAAGGACTAGGAGAGGGAGGGAAAGAGAATGAGGGAAGGGATGGGATGCGGAGTTGATGAGGAAGGGAGTGGGATTGGGAGGTGTTGAGGGAGGGGGCTGCAATCTGGATGTAAAGAATTCAAACTGCAGAACAAGCAGTAACTTATATGGCTGCCGAGTTTTTAAACACTGGAGGTGGAAGGCAGAATGACTTCAGGAGTGACGCTGAATAAACCAGCAAATTTAGACACCTGTTCTCTGAAAGAGAAATCCTAATAATCAAGGTCCCTCCATAGTGCTGAGTTAGAGTAGGGTTAAGGGTAAAAACATAAAATGATCTTTACCTAGAGAGGAACTGTAAAGAACTTAAGGCTGCAGGAGACTCAGAAAACAATGTCAACTGCATTTACTAAGCACTTGGTATAGGCTACAAATGAGCTTTAAATGGAATGAAGACCAAAGTACATATGCCATGTCTCAGTTGTATATAGTGTTTCTCTGGATGCAATGCTGAAGTTATAACACAGACATAAAGCTGACCAGAATTTATTTAAGTGTATTGCATCCACTTAATGATTTAAATTTAGAAAAGCAGATTATCAAGTTTATGCATTCAAATTACCATTTTAATAAAAATCTACTGCACAATATTTCTTAAGTAACATAGAAAGATTTATTAGCCAATTTTATTTTTTTAAACATAATTGAAGTTTTAAAACATCTAAATAGTTACCTGATTATCCTATTTTATTATGTGCATTGGTAAGTTATATGGCTTTCCATCTACTGTGAAAATATTAGTAAACCTAATGAATGATGAGATTCCCAAAAAGATACATAATTATGGTTAAATACACACTATGATTTTGTTTTTCTTTGGTATTCAGAATATAATTTCCTTTGTTCTATTGACCCAAACTGTATGTCTGTCCATCAGAGAAATTTATTACTATAAGCAGAACATAGGCTCACGAATAAGTATTGTGCCCAGAAATATGTACGCTAATAATTCACAAGTATGTTTATAAACTTATACATGTGTGCTTAATAAGAAGGTTAATGCCCTTTGAGCCACAGCCAAAGTCTCTTATGTGTGTATAAGTAGTAAAACTTTCTCAAAAAGCTAGTGCAGCTGTGTAAATACTGCAACTATATATTGTTACCAAAGGTCAAATGGAAACTGCTGTGAATGGAATGATGACCTCCAAAGTTCATCTGCATTTGGATACCAGGATTTCAGACGGTAACTATAACCAAATGAAGTCCTCAGGATGGAACACTGTTCCAAGGAGAACAATATCCTCATAAGACGAGGTAGAGTTATAAGAGCTCGCTCTGAACTGGGTAAGACAGAGAACAAAAGCAGTCCCTTGCAAGGATGGAAGGAAGCCCTTACCAATTCCCAACCACCATACAGTGAGCAAACACACTCTGTTTGTTATTCGGTTTGGGCTACTCAGACTGACATTTCACATGGAAGCTTGTATTGTATTTAAAGCCTTATTGTAAACCTTATTGTAAAGTCTTAGTCACCTACATTTTATCCTATATCTTCCAGAAATTTTAGTTTTGGTTTAAATGTCAGGTCAATAGATCCTTATTTTCCATATACTCTTAAAACTGTGTGGCATTATCAGTAGAATAACATACAGGATTTTTATTGGGAATATATTGAATCTATAAATCAAGTAGGAAAGAGTTGATAAGATAATTATACTAACTCTTATAATAAGTAAACAGAAAGTGTATATGTATTAGAACTTTGTTTATTATTTTTATTACATTGTATAGTTTTGAACATGTACAGTTTACGTATTTTAACAGAATTTTGTCCAACTATTATATTTTGTTTGCCATTCAATTAATGATTATTATAATTTTATTTAAAATATAAACTATTATTGAAAACAATACAAGGCTATAATAATTCTTTTTCAATTGTCCACTGCTGAGATATAGAAAAACAATTGGTTTATATTTCATTACCTTTTAAAATGTTTTTAATTGAGATAGAACTCTACCACTTACCTCCTCTGCTTGCTCTCTCTAGCTCCTCCCAGCTCCTCCTACTTGATCAACTTTTATGTCTCTGAACTCCCAAGTTAATGGTCTCTTTTGCTTTGATCACTATAAGCATATGGATATGTATTCACAAGAACACAAATACAATGTTGAACCTATTTTTATTACACACACACACACACACACACACTTGTGTGTGTCTGCGTGGGACCGCACAAATATTACTCTTGTAATACTAACATGTTCATCGATATTTCCATTGGTCTGGTCTTATTTATGAAGCCATTTCTAGGATAAACTATTTCAAAGAGAACTTCCTAGTATTTTGGCTCTTATGATCTCTCTGTCTCATCTTCTGGTATGTTCCCTGAGCCACAAATTCAAGAGCTGTTATGTAGGTTTATCCATTGGGTCTGGGATCTCCAAGATCTGTTCATCTTTGAATTGTGTCCAGTTATGGCTTTCTGGGATTGTCGTCATTGTCTGTGAAGAGAGGCTTTTTTATGAGGCCTAGTAGCACCATTTATCCAGAGAAGGTGGCTAGCATGCAAAGATGGTTTGTGCTCTATTATCTTCAGTTTTCACATATACTTATTCTAAGATAATTATTTATATATATGTTTATGCATGCATATTTCTGTTCTAAGCCCTTTGAATTTTGAGATAGTTAAGTCAATAAAAAAATACTTGGTTATTTCTAACATATATGTATGCCCTCTGTCACTTTTATTTGTTTATTCTTTGTGTGTTGGGGATTTCAGTATATTGTTACATTATTCTGGATGATGAAAAAGTTTTAACTCTTATGTTATAAATTAATATCACATTTATCATTAATACATATTATATTCACTAATGTCTTTTTGATATCCTCTATAAAGTTTAAATTCTTTGTTACTAACTTGCTTATATTTTATTGTTTTGATATATGTTTTATTATTAAAATAGTGTTTGGTGGGTTTCTTGAACATTTTTCTTCATGAATTCATAATATTCTATGGCATTCTCTATATGTGGCTGATTTCACTAGTGGATTTTTAAATATGCATGCTTTATGTAACTGGAGTTGAGCATGGTGGCACACCATGTATATATATTTATACTGCTAATTTGCCAAAATTATTTATCATATTCAGATATTTTGATGGAGTCTTTAGGGTTTGTTACATATAGAAAGATATCATCTGTAAATGGAGTTTAAGACCTTTACAAGATGTTCAATTACCATTAATTACCAAGGCATCTCTCTAGTACACACAAATAAAGATTAAAAAGAAAGAAGAGTTAACATATTAATAGAAGTATTTTCTGGTTAATTAAATGTATAATTCTTAATGAATCTACATTTCTCAAATTCACTATAATGGCTAAGCATTAAAATTAGTGAAATAAAGTTTGGCAGCCATATGTAATATGGTATAAAATATGTAAGGAGATAGTAAAATTATATGGAAGTTAATATTAACTCATATCTTCTAATGGTTTTCATTGTTTTCCACAGACAAATCATATATATATATGTCAGATATTATTGAGTAAACAAATTACAACTGCTGAAAAGTAGAAACTCCTTTGTGGAACCACCACAATCAACTTTAATTTCAGAACCGCTAAAAACAAAAACCTGATTTTTTTAAACACAATGAATATAATAGTTTAAAAATTCAAACATTAAACACCAACAAACAAAATAACCCAATTACAAAATGGGGTACAGAGCTAAACAGAATTCTTAACAGAGGAATCTCAAATAGTGGAGAAGCACTTAAAGCAATGCTCAAGGTCCTTAGTCATCGGCGAAATGCAAATCAAAATGACTCTGTGATTCCACCTTACACTCATCAGAAGGGCTACGATCATGAACTCAAGTGACACACATGCTGGCGAGGGTGTGGAGAAAGAGAACACTCCTTCATTGCTGATGGGAATGCAAACTTGTACATCCACTTTGGAAATCAATCTAGTGCTTTCTCAGAAAATTGGGAATAGTTCTACCTCAAGACCCAGCTATACCATTCCTTGGTATATACCCAAATGACACTTCATCATACAACAAGGACACATGCTCAAATATGTACGTAGCAGCTTTATTTGTAATAGCCAGAATCTGGAAACAACCATGATGTCCCTCAACTGAAGAATGGATAAAGCAATTGTGGCACATTTACACAACTGAATGCTACTCAGCTATTAAAAACAAAGAAATCATGAAATTTGAAAGCAAATGGATGGAACAGAAAGGGTCATCCTGAGTGAGGTAACCCAGACCCAGAAAGACACACATGATATGTGCCCATAAGTGAATTTTAGCCATATAGTACAGAATGAGCATACCATAATGCACAGATCTAAAGAAGATAAGTAACAAGGAGGATCCTAGGGAGGATGCTTAAACCTCACTCAGAAGGGGAAATAGAATAGATATAGGTAGTGGTTAAAGAGAGGGAACAATGTTGGAGAACAAACACAGAGAGATATGAGGTGGGAAAGTAGACCTGAGGGGAGCAGGGATTGGAAAACAAAAGGCTAGTGGGCCGGGGCATCTCTGTGACAAACTAGAGACTTTTGCCATGGTAGGTTCCCAGGAGATAAGAGAGGGATTCTAATAGAGATTCCTAGTAGCAGGGGCCATAGAGATTGAGTAGAACATCCTCAAACTACACAAGTCTCCTAGCAGAGGGAGAGGAACACCAACCCACCCACAAGACCTTTGACCCAAAATTCACCCCACGTAGAAGATATGCAGCAATAAATATAGAGCAGATATAGCTGAGATTGAGGGATTATCTGACCAATACCTGGTCCAACCCAAGACCTATTTCATGGAAAAGAAACAACCCCTGACATTATTGATACTCTGTTAATGCTTGCAGGCAGGAATCAAGCAGAATTGTCCTCTGAGGGGCTCCACCTAGCAGTGCCAAAAAACAGATGCTTAGACTCACAGTCAAACATTAGACATTGCATAGGGAACCTTTCAGAAAGGTGAGGGGAAGGAGAAAAGGACCTGCAGGTGACAGAATCCTCCTTTTTTTTTTTATATATATATATTTTTATTTATTTATTTATTTATTTTTTTAATTAATTTATTCTTGTTACATTTCTATGGTTATCCCATCCCTTGTATCCTCCCATTCTCCCCTCCCTCCCATTTTCCCCTTATACCCCTCCCCTATGACTGTTCCTCAGAGGGATTACCTCCCTCTGTATATGCTCATAGGGTATCAAGTCTCTTCTAGGTGACTTGCTGTCCTTCCTCTGAGTGCCACTAGGTCTCCCCCTCCAGGGGACATAGTCAGATGTGAGGCACCAGAGTACTTGAGAAAGTCAAATCCCTCTCTCCACTCAAGTGTGGAGACTGTCTTGTCCATGGGCTAGATCAGGGTAGGGGTTTAAATTTTTCCGCCTGTATTGTCCTTGGCTGGCGCCTTAGTTTGAGCGGGACCCCATGACCCAAATCTGCCTATCATAATGTTCTACTTGTAGGTTTCTAGAACCCACTGGATCCTTCTACATTGCTATTCACCCATTGTTCTCTCATCTAGAGTCCCAATAGGATGTCCTCCCCTCGGTCCCAGTTTCCTGGTCAGGGAAGGCTTTCATGGGACATGTCCATTGGGCTAGTATGCAGATATAAGTGAGTATATACCATTTGAGTCTTTCTGCTTCTGGGTTAACTCACTCATTATGATCATCTCTAGCTCAATCCTTAGTCATCAGGGAAATGCAAATCAAAACGACTCTGAGATTCCATCTTACACCCATCAGAATGGCTAAGATCAAAAACTCAAGCGACACCACATGCTGGAGAGGATGTGGGGAGAGAGGAACACTCCTTCATTGCTGGTGGGAATGCAAACTAGTACAACCACTTTGGAAATCTATCTGGTGCTATCTCAGAAAACTGGGAATAGGGCTTCCTCAAGACCCAGCTATTCCACTCCTTGGAATATACCCAGAAGATGCACCAGCACACAGCAAGAAAATTTGCTCAACCATGTTCATAGCAGCCTTATTCATAATAGCCAGATCATGGAAACAGCCTAAATGTCCCTCAGTAGAAGAATGGTTACAGAATCCTCCTAAGAAGATCAACAGAGCCAACCAATGAGGGCCAGGGGGGCCTGCCAAGACTAAAGCACCAACCAAAGACCGTGCATGGACTTGACCTAGGCCCCCTACAAAGGTGCAGCTGAGGGCAAGCTTGGAAGTGGAACAGTAAAGAGAGTGGGGGCTCTCTCTGACATAGACTCTCTTTTTAAACATTTCTGCTTGGCTGTCCTGGAACTCACTCTTTAGACCAAGATGTCCTCGAATTCAGAGATCTGCCTCCAAGTGCACTACCAACACCTGGTCAATTTTATTCTCATAACAATGACTGAAAATTCTGATGCCTAATTTGTTTTTAAAGCTCAAAAAAAGTGACTGGCCAGTACTCCGCAGTGTCCGTTCATGATTCTGGTGGGCATTCCTGTGTCACCCGCTGAGATACTGAATTCTACCCTCTGGTCCTTCCGCCTTTATGTCTCTTGTTATTGTCGCTGCGTTTGTTGAGATTCCATTAAAAAAGAAGAGGAAGAAAGAAACACTTTAAACTTGTTTATGTGAGTCTGTGTGTCTTTGAACCTTGAAAACTGGAATGTTTTTACAGTAAAGAAATGATAAATGGCTTCAGTGTAATGGATCACATCTGTAATCATAGAACACAGGAACTGAATGTGAGAGGAGCAGGAATTCAAGGCTAATCATGACTATGTGTGGAGTATAAAGTCAAAGTGACCTACATGAAACTATGTCTCAAAATAAAAATAAACATGCTTATTTATGATTTGAATATTAAGCAGTATATTCATGTTGTGTAATATAATGTAACACTATATATATATTTTTTGAAGGAATGCACTTTTTAAAAAGCTAAGCAAACAGGAACAATTAAACAACTGTAGGTCAGAATTTGCAGTTCTAGGCATCTTATAGTCTGTTGTTTCCTTCTTTACTTAAAATTTTCATTTGAATGACAAAATAAATACAAAAACACAGTATTGCTTCAGTATTGTAAGGAAAATTGGTGATAAGATCTTGTTCAACTCCCTTCTCTGTGTATTCTTCAAAAAGATTTCTGTTACCATAATCTGAATTTATTACACCGGGAAGAAATTTAATTATGCTAATGATACCTATTCCAGATGTCCATGCTATGTCTCCTTGGTCTTCATTAATAAACATGAACACATACTCACAACTTTACAAGTTATAAGGAAGCCAACAGATGCAATATGGACATCCAGTTGGATAGATAGCAGATTTAGCCCTTGAAGGAACTCTGAAGATAAGAAGTACCATTATAGTAACCATTACAGTAACCATTATAATTGGTGCTATTTCACAGTCAAAACCATGTTTCAGTATTTCATCTTATATCAGAAATAATCACAGTATACTGAGACCAATAGACCTCATAGGAAAGGGCTTATTTCTACACAACTGAGGCTTCTCTAGGAGCCAAGAGTGCAAGTTCACTTGAGTGGCTGGCAACATCAAGGAAGTTGTCTATGCTTTAACTGTGATTAAGCAGTGTGTCCAGAATGAAGTTTCCTGAGAATAGTTGCAACCTTTCAATTTCCAAGTGAGAGCCCACATGGGTTTGCTTATTGGCATGTCCAGAGTGGTTTGAGGGAAAAAGAAAGGGGGATTAAAAGCTGTCTGGGGATCAGGTACTGAAATGAATATTCTGTCCTTAGTATATACAGATCTTGGAGCAGATAAAACTGTCAATGAATTAATGTTTAGAATATATAACAATTCCTGTTAACCAATATAAAAAGATAAACAAGTAAATAGAACAAGGGGACCATATATGAACCAATATTTTGCAGAAGGGGTAGCCTGAAAAGTTTATGAACCTATAAACACATTACTATATAACTAAACAAAGAAGTATAAGATGAAAGCGTGGTTCTACCTTTATATGAACACTAATGTTCAAGATTAAGAAATAAGACAAAACGAAGCTGGATAACAAAACAAAGAGAGGTCATTCATACTTCTGGGGGAAGTAGGAAATAACCACCTTGAAAACTACTTATATCCACCCACCAAGCATTTAAGTATATCTACAATTTGTAAGCAAACAATCCTTTCTTCTTATACAAGGATATTAGGTTTATTGACATATTTGGCCCTTCTGGAAAGATTTTTATAATCTCTCATAAGGACACTTCAGTTCAATTATTTCAGAATCCCTGGCAGACTTGGGACACCAGTTTTTCTGTAGAAGTTCTCTAGACAACCCTAAAATATAGCTAAGGAAGGACTGAGAGTGACTGTCTAAAGAAATTACTGTGGTTTGGGGAGATACCTTTGTGGGTACAAACACTAGGATCACAAATGTGAAAACCTGAGTTGAAATCCTCAAGATCTGAGCAAAAGACAATATATAGCCTGTGTACATAAAAGGAAATGGAAAAGAAAGACAAGAGGATTCCTGTGCTCCATCTAACCTGGCAGACGTACTAGAAAATAAACAGAGACATCTCTAGACAGGGTGACAGGTGAAGACCAACCTAGTTGTTGGTACCCAAGGTTGTCCTATGACCTCCACATGAGTGTTGTGACATGTATGTGCTTGCATTAACACACATGAATGTACATATATGCACAATCATGGACACCCATACATATCATACATACATGAAAAGAAACTACTGTGCATATGTTGCAGAAGAAACAAGCAGGATATTATCAGAATAACAATTAAAAGATTATATAAAATCAGAAAAGTTGAAAACCCACAAAAGGAACTTGGCTGGGATGGCACACATATACTCCCTGGTATTGGGGCGCTAAGGAGTTTGGAGACAGGCTGAGAACCAAATGAGACATTGATCCGTAGAATGATCTACAGAAGCTCACCTCAATAGAATGGATAAACATAGAGCAGTAGATTAGACCCACGTATGTTAGGTCATGATTTCTTCACTTTTTCTATGGTCTTACAGATATAATTCTAATATCCTTTCCTTTATACTTTACTCCATATACACAATAAAAACAGAACCATTCACGGCAGATCCTTGTATTTTTTGTAAGGATTGCAAAAAAACACATATTAGTGTTCAGGACACATCATCTTTGCCTGCTGGAAAACCATATTTTGGCAACAATAGCAAACTGCCTATCTCCAAATATAATAAATTCCCATTTATATTTAGTCTATTCACCTATCTTCCATTCCACGCTCTGTATTCTGTTTTTACGACTTTTTTACATTTATCAGTGTTATGTTGGTATACACACTGTGGAAATATAGTATATGCTATTATTTGAAAATGCCTGTTTTTTCTTTGCTAAAACTATTATTATTTTTTCTATTAAAATATTCATGCACCTTTCTATTTTTAAAGTTGAGCTTCTGTAGGCAATGGAATTGGATTTCACAGATTACTGTGGTGTTATGTGTCTTTTCCAGAGAAGATATACAGAAATTGCTATTTATGCCAGATAGGGCATCGGCAGTCCACAGAAATGATTCTATCAAACTTCTGCTTGATGCCTAATGAATATGTTGTAGTGACTTCCAGAAGCATGGATGATGGGTTACATACAGAAGTGTAGATGTCTCCTGGATGCTACATTACTAATATCTGCCCTGTATCCAACATATGTAACAACTAAAGAAAATTATATCAGTTCAACCCCTAACTCAACCAACCTTCAACCTGCTGAATACTAGCACCCATTAAAAGCACATGCTACTGCCATAAAGGATTGATGACTGGAAGCGTGGAGAAGAGTCTGGTGATGCCTCTCCCCTTCTCAGAAGAAATGGACATTGATATGATCATGAAAGGGATTAATTCATATCATGACAGCGGCTCTTTTACCATATCAATGGTTTCATCATGCTAGGGGGCACAGTCCCACTAAACGTAGGAAAAAGTTTCAACAATTTGATGCCGCATATCGATTTCTTCTGAGGACATATAGATAAAAAGCAGTCTAGGTAATCTATGTGCACCTACCATGTCTTATTCGACATTATCTCTGGAAAGGGAATTGTTTCCTTTTTTCATATGGTGCCATGGGTTTTGTCAACTTACAAGGTCTGTGTAAGAACTATTGCTATCAGTTTACAGATTTTATAATATGACAAGAAACAAAATATCTCATGGATTTCTGTTTGATGTTCTCCTAATATTCTAGCAGAAAAATCAAAGCTGTAGTCATCTATCAATAATATAATTACTATTCCAATTTTGTTGGAAAGACCTCTGTGATCAAAGCTCTTCAAAATCTGGATCCAATATATTTTTCCTGAGAGTGCCAGTTAATATTCTGTAACCAATAGAAGAAAATGCCATAGAGATGTTCATCTTCTAGAAATTAAAAGTTTAAAAAAGACATTTGACTCACTCTCTGGTTTCTTGGCTCTACTGCACTGCTCTGAGGATATTTGAGCATCCTATGCTGAAGCCAACTTGGAAGGAACAAAAGATCTTGGCCAGTGGCAGTACCAGTTTTCTAGCCCTAAGGGTGAGCATTCTTGAACACAGTTATTTACTCCAGCAAGGTTTCTAGATATTTAGTATCCTGCAAAAATCTTTCAAGTACTATGGGATCCTCTTAGCAAGAACTCCATACTTGAATCCTTTTAGAATTTCATTCACATAGGTAAAATTTGATAATGAAATCTCCTCATTTTAAGCTGGTTAATACAGCAGAATTTTGTCATAAAGCGAAAGTCAATCAATACAACGTCTTCAAGTTCTGGTTTTCGTAGGGTTTTTCTTCTTTTTTTCCATGTATTTATTTACTTGCTTAATTAATGTGTATGGGAGTTTTGTTTGAATATACATCTGTGCATGCCTAATACCTTAGGACACAAGAAGTGGGCATCATATTTTTGGAACTTGAGTTAGAGACCTTTGTGAACACCATGTGGGTGCCGGCAATTGAATGTACATCTTCTCAGAGAACAAACAGTATTCTTAAATGCTGAGCCATCTCCTCAGCCCTCTTTGAGGTTTTCTTTTCTATTTTAACTCAAATTTAATGTTTATGAAAGTCATGTTTCTCTAGACTATTGCTTCTCTACTTTGTTAATACTAACATAAGGGCTTCCCAATTCTTTGTCATAATTCCGTTTATGACAATCTGAAATGCATCCAGACATTTCCAAAATCCCTTTTAGGAATAAGAGAAACAGAATCACAGTTAATAATAATGTTCCAGAATAATACAAAATAATAATGACTTAAGCTAGCAATGGCTGGTTAATATTTGTCATTCTACATCCAGCAGGCTCATCCAGGCACTGTTTGCCTCCAAACAGTAACAGAGGGACCTCTAGATCAAAGATCCTGATTCTCTCTCAGGAGCATCTTAGAGTGCTCAGGGAAAGGGCCATAGGCCAGGCGAGGTTCCTCGTCTCCCAGGGAGAGGTGGAAATGAATTTTCCACTGAACATTGCAGTTAGCTCTTTTACAATGAGATTTCTGGTATCAGATGGCAGTGGAAACTGGGGAGTTTCAAAGCCCATAATGATAACAAAAGTGTTAGTGCCTGGTGATAAGCTACCATGCTAAGCATTGCAGAGGAATCTGGAAGATGTCAAAATCTTGTCAGACAGCAGGACTGGGAAGATAGAAGCCTGATGAACCAACCTGTGATCAACACTGAGCCTGCTGAGACAGAGCATGCTTTAGTAGATGCCAAGGCAGTTCCTCCATCACTGTCTGACTGGCTATTCTTCTGCTGAATATGTCTCAGAGACTGGTAGAGAAAGGGAGTGAAAGCAGGGAAGGATTATTTTCTTAAATCAGGGACATTGTGAACCTTGGGAAATGGGGAAGTTTCAAGCTTGAATGTGTTTGATTCTCCAGGGCTAGGGGTGCCCTGGATATATAACAAAACAGCTCTAACATAAGAGTGAAAAGAAGTACTTAATTATCCTATGGGTGGGGGAGAATCTCCAGCTAAGGTTTAAAGGTCATTGGTTGAAAGCCAAGACACCAAGACATCTTATTAGCATAGGGTAGATATCCCCAGGTTGCTGAACAGGTTTCTTGTCAGGAAAGAATGTGGCCTGTAATCTTTCCTTAGGGTTATGTGACACTTCTTAAGGGATCTAGAGCTCCACAGAGCAAGGGAAGAGGGAAGGGAGTCCCATGGTCATGTACAAACTCAGAGGCTATCCATAAATATCAGAGTTTGACCTCAATAGCAGGATTCCACAAATATTTAAAATCAAAGCAAAATACATAATTCATGGTATTTCTTCTGCTTTCATTCTCTGGGGACTCTAAAGATCCTCATGCTCACGGTAGAAATTCAGTTTTATTCACTCTCATGGACTGTGTCAGACTTCCCCCATCTAGCCTACCCCATTCCTTCTGCCAGCTGTCAATACCTAGACACACATTTTACCCTGAAACCCCAGTGGTCACACCAGGAAGAATTTCAAAAGCATTTCCTTCCAGGCAACACACACTACAGCAGTCTCCTGAGAACCAGAGAGGACAGCACAAACAAGGAAAGGAGCATCCACATAATAACACAACATCAGAAATCAACGCCTAAAATTATAATCATCTCTAATCCAGATGCCTAAGTGTCAGTGTAAAAACACACACAACAACAGCCAGAAAAATATGTTCCCTCTAGAGTGCAGCAACCCTACTATAGTAGACCTTGAGGAGTACAAGATAGCTAAGAAGAAGACAAGGACTCCAAAATATCGTTTATGAATATGATCAAGGAGCTTAAAGAGGATATGAATAAATATAATGGAATCTATGAATTCATAAACACATAGCATAATGCTATGAAGAAAACTGTTTAAGACTTGAAAGTGTAAAGGGAATATTTTTGTAAAACTCAAACTGAGAGAAAACTGGAAATGAAAATGTTTAAAACTTGTACAGCAACTTTAGAGGCAAGCATCACCAAAGCAATACAAGAGAGAGAAAAGAGAATGTCAGGAATAGAAGACAAGGTGGAAGAAATAGATACCTCCATCAAAGAAAATATTAAATCTAAAACATTCCAGGAAATTTGGGACAAGGTGAAAACCAGATCTATAAGTAATAAGATTAGAGGAAGAAGAGGAAGCCAAGGTCAATGGCACAGAAAATATTTTAAACAAAATTATAGGAGATTTTTGTAACATAATAGGGGTGCCAGTCACAGCACCAAAAACATACAGGACACCAAATAGACTGCACCAAAAAGAAAGTCCCTTAAAACATAATAATCAAAATATTAAACATAGATAACAAAGAAAGTATGTGAAAAGCTCCAAAGGCAAAGGTTAAATAACACATATAGGAAAACCTATCAGATTAATACTTGACTTTTAACTGGAGACTTTAAAAGACAGAAGAACTTAGATAGATGTTCTACAAAATCTAAGAGGCCACAGATGCCACCCCATAAAACTTTGACTCATAATAGATAAAAAGAAAGATATTCCATAATAAAATCATATTTAAGCAATAGACATCTACAAATATAGTCCTTCAGAATGCACTGGAAGGAAACTGTCAACATGAAACTATTAGCCACAGCAAAGAAATCACAAGGAACAAATATTCTCAGATGAGGAAATCAGAAGAGTGGGGGTGGGGGAACCCACACGACCACAGCAAAATAATTGGCACAACAAACACTATTCATTGATTAATCTCAAAAAATGCTCTTAATTGCAATAAAAAGACAGAGACTACCGATTAGATTTGAAAACAATCCTCTTGCTATGCATAAGAAACACAACATGAACAGTACATATCTCTTCAGTAAAAAACAAAGGAAAAATAATTTTCAAGTAAATGGACCCAAGAAGCAAGCCTGGTTAGCCATTTAAACATCTGACAAAATAGATTTGTATAAAAGAAATACAATTATAGCTGAAATCACATGTTGACCCCTCAGTAGTAATAGTGGGTGACTTCCATACCATACTCTTACAAAAAACATCTAGACAAAACAGAAATATGCTAAACTACATCACATCATGAACCAAATGGACCTAACAGATAGTTACAGAACATTGCACCCAAACACAAAAGACTTCTTCTCTGCAGCTCATAGAATAACATACTTGAAAACACACTTTGACAACATACTTGCACAGAAAACAAGTCTCAACAGATACAAGAAAATTGAGATAATATCATGTATCTTTCTGACCACCATGGATTAAAGCTGGATATCAACAAAATCAGAAATTACAGAATGAGATACAAACTCATTGAAACTGAGCAATTCATTCCTGAATGAAGAATTAGTGAAGTCAGAAATTGAGAAAGGCATTAAAAACTTTTTAAATTGAATGAAGGTGAAAACACAACATACTCAAATTTATGTGGCCCAATGAAGGCAGTTCTAAAAAGAAAGCCCATAGCACTGAGTGCCTATGTAAAATAGAAAATGGAGACATTTCATATTAATATCTCACTGGCATGCATGAAAGCTCTAGAACAAAATAAAGAAGCCACACTCCAAAGGAATATATGCCAAGAAATAAACCCAATGGTGAAATTACAAAATCAGAGCAAACAAGAAATTCAAAGAATAGATGACACAAATAGTTGTTTCTCTGAGAAAATCAATAAGCTTCCCAAACAGTCAAATTAACTAAAAGGCAAAAGAGAAGATCTATTTTAACAAAATTAGAGAAGGAAACAGGGACATAAAAAGATATACATGAGAAAATCAAAAGAAACATATGGACACAGTTTAAAAATCTAGACATTGCCAAACTGGAAAAATCTAAAAGTGGGTATTTTCTTCATATAGTATACTTCCTACCAAACTGAAACCAAGATCAGATAACTGTCTTATAACACCCTAAAGAAATAGAACTAAAAGTCTCACACACAAAATGAAAAGAACTATACGGTTTTTCACAGAATTCTGTCTTTTTTCCAAAGAAGATTTGACACCAATATTTCTAAAATTATTTCAGAAGGAATATTGTCTAATTTTTATTATGAGGACATAACTACGTTAATAACAAAAGCACAGAAAGACTGAAGAAAGAAAGAGACTTACAGGCCAAATTCCCTTATGGACATAGATGCAAAAATTCTCAGTAAAATACTTGCAAACTGAATATAAGATCACATCCAAAAGTTCACCAACTCTACATCTGACAAAGGTATAAATAAATATATAAAGAACTCAAGAAATTAAATACCACCAAACCCAATAACCCATTTAAGAAATGGGGCTCAGAACTAAACAGAGAATTCTCAATAGAGGTATATCAAATGGCTGAGAAACACTTAAAGAAATGCTCAATGTCTTTAGTCATCAGAGAAATGCAAATCAAAACAACTCTGAGATTCCATCTTACTCTCATCAGAATGGCTAAGATCAAAAATTCAAGGGACACTAGATGCTGGTGAGAATGTGGAGAAAGAGGAACACTCCTTCACTGCTGGTGGGAATGCAAAACTTGTACAGCTATTTTGGAAATCTATCTGGTGCTTTCTCAGAAAACTGAAATAGGGCTTCCTCAAGACCCAGCTATTCCACTTCTTGGAATATACCCAGAAAATGCTACACCATGCATCAAGGACATATGCTCAACCATGTTCATAGCAGCCTTATTTATATTAGCCACAACCTGAAAATAGCCCAAATGCCCCTCAGTGGAAGAATGGATAAAGAAACTATGGTACATTTACACTATGGAGTACTACTCAGCTATAAAAAAACAAGGAAATCCTGAAATTTGTGGACATATGGATGGAACTAGAAATGATCATACTGAGTAAGTTACCTCAAAAGCAGAAAGACTCACATGGTATATACTTACTTATAATTGGTCACTAGCCCAAAAGGCATGTCCCATGAAAGTCTTCACCTACCAGGAGATTAGGGATAGATGTGAGGATATCCTACTGGTACTCTTGGTAAGAGAAATATAGGATCCTAGAAACCTACAAACAGAACATCATGATGGGTAGATAGGGGCCCATGGGGGTCTGCTCAAACTGTGGCACTAACCAAGGAAATACAAGTACTAAACATCAAACCCCTCCTCTGATCTACTCAAAGAACAGGACATTCTCCAGTTATACGGAGACAGGAACTGCGTCTGACATAAACTCTGGTGGCCCATATTGAGCACTTCCCCTTGGTTGGGAGGCCTGGTGGCATTCAAAGAAAGAATAAGCAGGCTTCCAAGATGAGACTTGATAGCCTATGACCATATAGTGGATGGAGGAGGTGCCCTCAGACCTAGGGGAGGGGAATAGGGTGAAAGCAAGAGGGAGCAAGGAATGGGAGGATGCAAGTGATGGGATAACAATTGAGATTTAATTTGAATAAATTAATAAAAAAATAAAAATACAACAAGTTGCAGATATCAAAGGGTTACAAGTAGAAAAGGAAGAACTCATTATTCCGTTATTTGCAGAGGACATATGTATATACATACACATACACATATATGTCCATAAAAATTCCATTTTTGGCTTCTATAGGAACTGTTACAGCTGTTAAACATTTCCAGAAAATTGGCAGAATATAAAGTTAACACACACACACACACACACACACACACACACACACACACACAATTAGTACCCTCTTATATACAAATATCAATTAGACTGAGAAGGAAATGAGAAAACATCTTCTCATAATAGATTCAAAAATATATCTTGAGGTAATGATAACCAAGCTGTGAATGTCTTCTATGATAAATCCTTTACAACACTGAAGAAATAAGTTAAAGAATATATCAGAAGTTGGAAAAATTTCCCATGCTGTGGATAAGTAAGATTAATATAATAAAAATGATCATCCTATCAAAAGCAATCTAAAGATCCAATGCAATACCCATCAAGATTCCAAGTGGATTCTTCACAGAACTTGAAAGCACAATTTCTGTTTCATATGGCAATACAAACAAACCAAAATAATGCTAAAACAATCCTGAATAATCAAAGAAATGTGGGAGGTATCACCATCCCCAATATCAAATCATACTAGAGATACTGTAATGAAAACAAGTATAATATTAGCACAAAAACAAACATGTTGATCAATGAGATGGAATTTAAGGACCCCACATAAGTTCACATATCTATGAATACCTGATTTTTTTATATAAAAAATATTAGAAAGACACAAGGGAAAAATTTTACAAATGGCACTGATCTACTGATGTCTGTGTATAGAAGAATGCAACTAGATCCATATTTATCATCCTCCATAAAATTCAACTCCAAGTGGATTGATGACCTCAAAATAAGACCACCTACACTGAATCTGATAGAAGAGAAAGTGGAATGCAGCCTTGAACTTATTCACACTGAAGAAGATTTTCTAAGTAGAAAGGTATTATTACAGGTAATAAAAATATTAAGAAATGAGATCTCATGAAACTGAGAAGTGTCTATATAGCAAAAGGCACCATAATTCAGAGAAAGCAGCAGCATAGAAAATGAAAAAATATCTTCACCTACTATATATCCAAGATAGGACTGTTATCTAAAATATATATAAAAAAAAAAAAAACAAAGAAACTGATTATCAAGAAAGCAAATTACCAACTTAAAAGTAGGAAACTGTTAGTGTTATTTTTATATAACTGCATTTGATTCTTTTATTTTTGCTCTTAACCTGGCTATCACACAAATAATTGAGACTGTTTTATATTTGTTTATAAGGTTTTATAACACAATCTTGAGCAGTTTAAATCAGTTCTTAATCCTCTATCTTATCATGACTCCATATTTTTCCAAAATCCCAAGTTACTTCCTTTTTAGTTCTTTCTTTGATCCAGTTGAATCTTCTTCATTTCTTCTATACCTCTGCCTGTAGCTGAATCCCCTGCTGAATCATGTACTTCCTCTTCTAACACCTCCTCCCCTGGTTGGCAGGAAGTGTATCCCTATTCTTGCCCCTGATCAGCGATTGACTGTAAGCTGTTTTATTAACATATCAGGGAACAACTGAGGAACAGAGTTTGTACAACACTGAGATAGGCGATTCATAGAACAAGGCTTGCAACCAGATATGAGGGATACAGAAATAAGAATTTGATTTACAAAATAACCTTATTCCTATAGGGTACTGATCTAAACATAATTCTCAAAAGCTGAAACATAAATGCCTGAGAACCATTTAAAGAAATGTACAAGATGCTTAATCATCAGGAAAATGCAAATCAAATCTACTTACACCTCACATAATGGCCAAGATCAATAAAACAAATGACAATTCATGGTGGTAAGGATGTGGAGCAATGAGAAAACTCATCTATTTTTGGTGGGAGTGCAAACATGTATAACAATTATGTAAATCAGTGTTGTACTTCCTCAGGAAAATAGAAATCAACCTACCACAATATCTAGTTATACTCTTGGGCACGTACCCAAAAGATGGTTCATCTTACTACCCAGAGAATTGTTTTTAAATGAGAGAAAAGAAGGGTATTAATTGCTGGGAAGCCATTTGGGTTGGGTCTGGGGTGGGGTGGGTAAAAGGAAACGAATAGAATATATTGTATAAAATGTATTTTTAATAAAATATTTTGGAAGTGAAAAGTTGTTTGTCTGCATATAATATTTTAGGTCACAGTTTTGCTGAATGATTTAAGAACATTTTTCTTCATACTGTGGAGTATGTGGTTTTGCTGGATTTCTGTTTTGTTCTTTTAAAAACAGCTTGCGGTGTTCTGTTATTTCTCCAGTGTATGTTGATCGCTTTGCCCAGATAACAAAAAGAATTTTGGGTGAATTTAGCACAGCTGTTCCTTGGTTTTGTGCCACAGTTAATCATTCTGGGTGAATCTTTCCCAGGGCATAGTATATCATTTAAACGTATAAATTCAATTCTTCCCTATTTGTGGAAATTCTCCTTGAAGTACATTGCTAAATTTTTATAGTCATTCCAAATACTTGGGTTTTATTACTATAGGGACAGAAATTGCAGTTAATTTAGTATCTTTCATCCCCCATAGATGTTGGCTTATTTCTAACCCCTTACTATTTTTTACTCATTTCTACTCATGTTTGCCTTTTCCCTCAGTCCTGTCCTTCACAGTCTTTTGTACATTTTCCAAAATGTTTATCTACATGTGTGTATCTTTACCTCTCTGAGTATCTTATATTTGTCTTCAACCTATTTCCTGCTGTCTGTATTTTTATTGTATGCTCTTATGGTTTTCCCAACTAGACACAAACTCACTATTATTTCATTAAGTTATGATATATTTCCATGCTGGTGCGTTTAGCCACATCTTTACAGATGCCTTATGAGATTATGTTCTTCGGTTTTCTCCAACATCCATTTCTTGTGAGTTTTGGTTTTGTCCTTTTCATCCTTTCCATATGTTGATGCTTGCATAGGCAACTACTTGTTTCCATTCAGAAAACAACTTCCATATAGTGTCTTTTCATTCTTTACTTAGCCTTATTGCATGGGAGCACAACAAACAAGTTTCTATAGGAATTCTGAGATCACTTGACAATATAAAGAACCATTGTCTTCTTAGCAAAATATTACTAATTACATTCAGTGCATCCTGACCTAGAGAATTAAAAATAGGTATGCACATAAATTATATTGTGATAATACAAATATATATGTATATGTATACATGTGTGAGAAATGAGGTTTTATATAAATGGGCCATATACATAAACAATTTTTTCTCTAGTTTGAATGCATTTTGTTTTCTCAAATATTCTTTTTTGTGTAAAGTAACCTTATAGCATCTACAAGGAATGGAAGGAGACTGAACAATTTCCCTGTAGACACTGCGAAGGCAGAAGAAAACTAAGATTGTAAAACAAGCACAAAAACAAAACCAAACAAAAACACAAACAAACAAAACACTGTTCTTTTCTATTTTCATGCATAACACTTCTTTATTTTGTTCTTATTTTACATGCCACAAACTAGGGTGTACAAAGTTATCTTAGTTGCTATTCAGAACATTTAGCTGTATTATACACCAGGTTCCAAAATTAGCAAGAAATATAGCTATTAAAATAGTTACTTAAAAGACCCTGTCATGGACTCTGTTTCCTACTCTTTGTCACTTCTCCCTGGTGGGGTATCTTACCAAGCCACAGAGGAAGAGGATGCAGGATGCAGGAAGAGGATAAGACTTGATAGGCATGGGTTAGTTGGTAAGGGAGAAGGGTTCCCTACCTCTGAGGACTAGGGGAAAGGAATATTAGGAAGAGGAAGGAGGGGAGCCAGAAGGAGATGATGGAGGAGGCTATGATTGTGATATAAAGTGAATAACATTTTAAATTAAATAAACAAACAAACAGAGGTAAATGCTGCATGCTGGTGATTTTCAAGAGGAACACACACACACATGCACACACACACATGCACACACACACACACACACACAAAACCAACATCAAAATAACATAAATTAATAATTAATTATTGGTCACTAATATCTCTCATCATTGAATAACTCAATTCCACAATAAAAAGACACAGTCTAACAGATTGGATGCAAAAACAGGAGCCATCATTCTGCTGCATATAAGAAACACACCTCAGCAACCAAGATCAACATTCCTCAGAGTAAAGGGGCAGAAAATGGTGTTCCAGGCAAAAGGACCCACGAAGCAAGCTGCACTAGCCATTCTAATATCTAACAAAGTAAACTCTCAACCGAAAGTCATCAAAAGATATAGAGATGGACACTTCATACTCATCATAGGAAGAATCTACCAAGATGACATCTTAATTCTGAACATCTACGCTTCAAATGCAAGAGCACTTTCATTCATAAAAGAAAAATTACTAGAGATTAAATCCCACATGAAACACACACATTAATCGAGGGAGACTTATATGAATTTTATAGAGTGGTATATTAGGATCTTTGTCACTATGACCAATATTTGAAAATAATATTTATCTTTATTTTATAAAATTACATTTATGTAAGTGTGTTATGTGGTCTCTCTCTCTCTCTCTCTCTCTCTCTCTCTCTCTCTCTCTCTCTCTCTCTGTCTGTCTCTGTGTGTGTGTGTGTGTGTGTGTGTGTGTGTGTGTGTATGTGTCTACTATGCTCACTAAAATACATATGTTGAAGTCACAGTAAAATATCTGGGCCTCACTTTTTTCCTTCCACTAAATGGGTCCTGGAGATCAAACTCAGGTAAGCATGATTTGGCTTGTAGGTACATTTCACCATTGAGAATTTATATGAGCATTTATGGCAATTTTAACTTCATGAAGTACCAATATATGCCCACTATTTTATGAACATAGATTGTGAGGGTGTTAAGTGGAGGCTTATGTGGTTAGAGTGGGACAATATGATCAGAAGGTAAAAGCAAATAGGAAAGTAACTCACACCAGGAGGAAGGCATCACTCACTCTGTGTACTGTTGATTTCTATGATACAGTTTTTCATTTTATTTGTAATTAATACTTTTATTATATATCATTGTGTTATTTTTAAACAAAGTGTGCTTTAATAGATAGATTCTTTTGCTGCTCATGTGATTCACCTCTTTGACCTCTGACCCTTCCACAGCTTGTCTTCCTTTTGCTTTCATGCTACACGTGACCTTTGGTGTTTACACAACTCTACCTCAAATGTTCTTTTTCCTCTCTCAATTTCATTTCCAACTTTTTCTTTATTTTGTTTTACTTTTTACTCTAGCTATGGTAACATGCAGTTATATCTGTGCATGTAACACATTACAAGCTAAGATCTATACAGAATCACAACATGTAGTTTTTGTCTTTCTGAAATTGGGTCAGTTTTTTCCTTTTTATTGAAAACAGATTTTCCCCCTCACATAATACTTTCTGATTATGGTTTTCTCTTCCTTTAAGCCCCTCCAATTCATATCCACCATTCCTTCATCTGGATCCACTCTCTTCCTATCTGCCTTTAGGAAACAAACAGGATTCTAAGGGATAATAATATAATAAAACACTATGCAGTAAGTTAAAAAAAAAACTAACAAGTTAGAATTGGATAAAAGAAAGGAAGAAACAAACAAAATGAAAAAAAGCCCAAGAGAAGAATAAGGGACCCACTTATTCTCACACTCAGGAATCCCATAAAATCACTAAACTAGAATCCATAATATATATATACAAAGAACCTGGTTCACACTAATTCAGGGCCTGTGCATGCTGCCTCAGTCTCTCGAAGTTCATGTAAGCTTTGCTCGTGGTAGGCCTTGTAATTTTGGTGTCCCCTAGCTCATCTGGGTATTACACTTTTTTGCCTCCTCTTTTCCTGTATTGATTGCGTCCCTCAAACTATGGGTGCAAAGAGGGAAGAGAAGACACAGCTGAAGCTTCATCATAAAATCTAAAATGCATGTTCTTGAATCCTTGTTTTGGCATAAAAACTAAAGTACTTTTCCGATGCACCAAAAATAAATTGGGAAGTGGTTAATTCTACCAATCTATATTATCTAAAAATATCAGTTGCCAAATAGCCTTGGACTGAATATTCCAGAGGACTTCACAGGCTATATGCTCCCTTCACCAGCGCCGGGCATTATGTCTGAGGCTAAAGATATCTGCCAAAGACTTAGAGCCTGTGTCTTCTTGAGAAGAGGTAAGGACAGAAAGAGGGAAGCTGAGAAATTAGCAGGAAAAACTGAAGTCAAAGGCAACAAACTTTTTTCTCATAGAAGCAAAGGAGAATTTTGATGGAGACATTATTTCAGGGTTGAGTATTCAATAGTCTCTCACTCTCTGCAGAATGTCTGGCTGTGACTCTTTTGTTCCCATCTTCTGTTTTTAAGAGAATGAAAGAGGTGAAAGCAATGAAGCAATAAAGTTTCACTGAAAAGGGAAAACAAAAAATAAAACAACACAAGCAGAGAGAATTGTAATGCCATTTTTACAGTGCTAGAGACCTGTAACTGCAAGAGGGACATCACCATCCATAACCCTGATGATTACATGGTCAAACTAACTAAAACAGAAGGGGTAGTAACAAGCTTTAGCCAAAGAAACACTCATGTTCAGTTAGAAATGAGTTTAGTTTTTAGAGATTTAAGTCAGTTCATTTTTATTTTCAACATTTAGTAAAATGCAGATGCTTAGTTTTAGACTCTTGCCGTTAGATAGAAAAGCTTTACATATTCCTAAAAACAAAGCAGGACAAGCTTTCCAATTATACATGGTGTCTGGTATGCAGCGACAGAACAAGCATTGTAAAGAAGCAACTACAGTACACCCTACAATCAAGGGGAATTTTTTAAAAGCCTTAACTCATAGACAGCTTACATGTGGGAACCATTGAAGATCAATGTTAAAAATAACTGCTCTAGATAAGTACAGATTGAAACTGACAGAAACTTTGGATAAACAGATGGGAAGGTCAGCAAAAATATTAAAATAAAATAAAATAAAAGAACATGGAAATTCTGATATTTTTTCTTAGTCTGAGTATGGCTATACATTAGAGTTAGAAAAGGAGCAGGAGGGTAGGAAGAGAGGTCTTAAGGAAGAGTCAAGTGGGGAAGGCATAGAAAAACAAGAAAGCTATAGAAGACTTGTGACATGAGTGTAGAATTTGGGCTACTGAGGAAAGAAATGGGAACAGCATGATGACCCAGGGGGATAAGGAAAGGGATGGGTAACAGCAACATAAACTGTGCAGGGAAATACAATAGTGAAGCTCATTACTTTGTCTCGTATGTTCATTTCAAAACTAAGAAATAAAAAATAATCCATGATTTGTAATACAAAGTGGATCGCACACTTGAATTAAAAGGAATGTCAAGGTAGGTTAGTAGTGGGTATTCTATATTAGGAAAGAAAGAGACAGAGAAATAAATAAAGAAAAACAAAGCCACA
>OU015742.1:154984232-154994320 GCA_907169655.1 Acomys percivali | reverse complement strand
TAAAGTTATTAAAGTACATTCAGAATATAATTAACTCACTACATTAAAAAACATGATGGATATAAATCACATGAATATTTAACATTTACCAAAAACAAAAAAGCATTATAGAAAACTAATATTTATTAATAATAAAAAATGACTTCAATGGGCTAGAGAGATGGCTCAGAGATTAAGACTACTGTCTGCTCTTCCAAAGGACAAGGGTTTGATTTTCAGCACCCACATGTGGCCCACAGCCTTTTGTAAATACGTTCTAGTTGTAAAGTATTTGATGCATCTACTGGCTTCCAAGAGCACCAGACATGAACATAGTACACAGACATATATGTAGACAAAACAGTGTACACATAAAATAGTAAGATCATAAAAAATAAAATAATTAAGTTTATTGACATAAATTAATTTTAGGATCTCAAATTAAGACAACTTTATCAAGCTAAAAAAAAAAACCAGAATTTATAAACCTAAGAGATTTAAAGTAGCAATAACCCCCCACAATAATTTATATTTGGATTCCACACTTACTATAAAACTCTCAGAACCAAGCCTGTGACATTGGCCTAGTATTGACTAATACTCCAAAGGAACAAAAGCGCGTGCACAGATGGAGACCATTACAGAAAACTACAACTGATCAATGTGGAGTTGTGGAGCTGAGTCCCAAGAAGTACATCTACAACACAACTCTTGAACGCAAGGCTCAAAGATCATTGCAGAAGAGGAGCAGAAAGACTGTAGGAGCCAGAGGACCAGGGAGTTTGCTGTGAGACTGTGTCTCCTAAGAACGTCAGAAGCTGTATCCTGAAATCTCACCAACAAGACCATCTAAATGTGATCTGAACAAGGCCATGCTAGAGTAGACGTGGAGACGGTCAGGAGGCGTCACCCTAGACACAGAACTACAGACAATTAAGAAATGATGAGGGTGCGAGAGCACGTGAACGAGATAGCCAGTACCACAGATCAACGTACACATTCAAGTAATATTATGTGAGCTGAGAAGGTTTACTGAGATGTTTAGCAATTAAAGTTGTTTATTAATGAAAGTGATAGCTTGTATTTCAGAAAGAGCAAGGGGGAAGTACATCAAAGAAGCTGGCCAGGGAAAAAGGAAAGTGGAGATGATGTAATTATATTATACTCTCAAAAATATTTTTTAAAGGAATTTAAAAATAGTTCTGCAGAAATGCAATTAGATTATTTTGACAGGAAACAATGTAATTCAATGGGAAAGAAAAATCTTTTCAGCAAGGGTTTATTAGTCTCCCTAATAAGAGAGTGGAGGAGGAACTAAATCTCCTTCCCTTGACACATCAGACAAAAATAATTTCAGATAAATCATAAACCTGAACATAGATACTAAAATTATAAAAGCACCTAGAAGAAAGGAGTTTCACAGTTGAGCAAGATTATGAATAGCAGATGCCTATAAGCCCACGAGAAGAAACAACCAAATTAGAGGGAACTAACCCACATAAAGCCACCACATCGAATCCTTTGTGTGTACAGGGATTGATCTTCCTCTGCTAAGAGCAGAATGTTCTCCTAAGAATAAAGAAAACAAAATTGTATATCATGAGATCCCCGGCACCAGGAACTGTCAATGTAAAAAATGTTGAAGAAGTGCACACCTCAGCAGAGCAAAACAAGTCCTCTGAGGACTTACTCCAGTCCCTCCCAGAACACCATGAGCTCAGCAGTCATGGAACATTTCAGGCTGCTTAGATTTTCTAAGATGGACAGATTAAGTCAGTGATGTAGAGGAACAGGGAATTTATTTGTAGGAAAGCACATCTGTGAAGTAGGGTAAAACGAGCACAGTACTGGTCACTTGTAAGACTACAATAAATTATCATGTTTGCCAGAAGAATGTTCAAGGAAGTAACAGAGGGTAGAAATTAAATTTAAGTGAATGGTAAATACACCAAAAGAAATTTGCAGACATTAAATATCACATGATCATGTTACCTATTTTCTAATATTATAAAATATTCTAAAGCATAGTTTAGGTTTCTTACTGTAGAAATGACAGAACACTGAGAGATTGAGTGTATACATGATAAGTATTACTATATCTTCATGAAGAATTGACTTTTCTCTTTCTGAAATTTCTCTTTACCTCCAACTAATTTTCAAATCTAAGCCTACTCTAATAAAACTTAATAAAGTGGTTCCTTTCATTTAATTAACATTAATGTGTGGCATTTCACCTGATCCTTTTATTTTCAATCTTATAAATTACTACATTAAGAATGAGTTTTATATGTGGTACAATTGTCTATGTTTTCCTATATTGGCTATGATTATTTGCATCTTAACTCTGAATTGGACCATTTATATTTAGAAATAATTGATAAGTTTGATTAATTACCCTACTACATTTATTTGTCACTCTTTATCATATTTGTTTATTTTTCCTCTTTTACTTCTTAAATTTTCATGGAGCATTTCATATAATTCAACTTTATCTTCCAAATTCTACATCTGTCATTGAAACATATATAGTGCTTCTCCTAAGGCTGCAAAGTACATACACTGATCTAGTCCATTCTCAAAGACTGATCTATTCCATTTAGAATGTAGTAATGACACTCCATCTTCCCTTTCATCCATCATAACTGCAGAAGTTCATCTAACTTGCCATAGGCTATGATCACTTGGTGTATTTTTAATAATATGATAAGATTATCTTTTGGTCAATTAAAATAATAATTGATCAATTATTATTTATTTAGTTAAAATATATTCCTTGTTCGGTGCTCTCCTATTCTTTTTTTTATATTTTTTTATTATTATAATTTATTCAGATTATATCTCAATTGTTATCTTTGCAATTGTGTCTTCCTGTTACCCTCTCATCCCTCCCTCTTACAACTGATTCCCCTCCCCTAGACTTCTGGCAGAAGAGGGTCATATGACCACAGCCTATGCAGTCTCATCTGGATAGCCTGCTTCCTCACCAAGGGGAAATAAACAGACTGGGGGCACCAGAGTTCATGTCAGAGGCAGTCCCTACTCTCTATACAACCATGGAGAATGTGCTGTCCATTGGCTAGATCTGAATAAGGTGTCGAAGTTTACTGCATGCATTGTCCTTGGTTGGTACAACAGTTTATTCATACTCCCTTGGGTCCAGATCTGCCAAGCTTGATGGTCTCCTTGTAGGGCTCCTGAACCCTCTGGGTCCTTCCATCCCCTCATTCTTCCATACCACTCCCAAAGAGGCTAACCACACCCAGGATAACACAGGAAATTGATTACTTCTTTTTAGCAAAACAAAAGCTAGACAAACACTACAACCAACCTCAAAATCAAAGGACCTAACCGTCACTAGTCATTAATTTCTCTCAACATCAATGGTCTCAACTCTCCAATAAAAAGATACAGACTAACAGACTGGATGTATAAACAAGACTCAACATTCTGCTGCATTCAAGAAATACATTTCTCTTATAATTTATACAGAGTTCCTTACAAACTTTCTTTCCATTAAAGAATTCCTTTAACTTTTTTTCACAGAAGCTCCCTTGGAAGTGGATTATCTATTTTCAGTTGTGAGACATTTAATTTAAAGTCTCTCTCCTTGTCCTGACTTTCTGCAGTTCTTTGTCTTGAGGATTTCTGCATTTCCCCTTATCCACATTAGCATGTATATTGGAGTAGATGCCATTTGGTCATTTTAGTCATTCATGTTATTGAGACTTCATGAGTGTAGATTCTCTGAGATTACTAGAGGATACAATATCACAGCACACTTCCTGTTCCTCTGTCCCTAACAATATGCCTCCCCCTTCTTCAGCAATGTTCCCTAAGCCTGAGGTTCAGCAGTTGATTTGTAGATATTATCAGTTGGGACTGGGCTAATCATCTTTGCATCTTGATCAGGGAGGAGCTTTTAGGTTGAATCCAGCTCTTGTCCTCTGGTATCTTCAGAAAGAAAGCTGATTTCTCATGCCTAGTGTTAAGATTTTGTTAGTCCAGATGGGAAAAAATCATTTTAATTTAATTATGTATATTTTAAGTAAATAGATATTAGTATGCTTGTTTATTTCTTTTCAGATATTGTTCATTTGTTTTGCCCTTTATTTTTACCCCTTTGTACTTATTACGTATTCATCTCCCTAATTAAAACCTCCTCTCATATTTGCTACTTCCCCATTCAGATCACATGTACCCTGCTATACTCTTCTCTACGACCTCACTGAACTAGTCCCTTTTACTTTCCAGGCACTTTCTGTGCCTATTCCAGGTTATATACTTACATCTGAAAACTTAGAGTTGGGAACTTCAGATAAGAGAGAGTGTATGAAATTTGTCCTTCTCAGTCTGTGCTATATCATCACCCAATATGACCTTTGCTAGTTCTACTCATTTACCACCAAGTTTCGTAATTTTATTTTTCTTTATAGCTGAATAGTATTGCATAGGGTATATATACCACATTTTCACTGTATTCATTGGTTGAAGGACTTTTATGTTGTTTACCATTGGTGGAATGGGATGCTGGTTCCTGTGGGAATATGGGTGCTATAGCTGAGCCAAAGGGTAGATTTACTTCTAGATTTTGTGCTTTCTCCACACAGATTTCTATACTGTTTGCAACAGTTTTCATTGACAGTAACTGATGATTCTTTCCCCATCCTCTCCATCATTTGTACTCCTGCTTGGGTCTTCTACTTTGTTCCTTTAAGAGACATATCTGATATTGTGTGAGTACCATATTGTTTTTTATCACTATGGCTCTATAAGGTCTGGAATAGTAGTCACTCCAGTATTGTTCTTTTTTGCTCAGGACTGTTTAGACTAACTTGTGTCTTTTGTGATGCCATATTATTTTAGGATAGTCTTTTTATTTCTACTTTTGTGAAGAATGAGATGGGGCTCTGATTAGGATTGTATTGAATCTAATACACTTTGATTTATTATTGATTGACCATTTAATAATATTTATTCTACCAATCCACAAGCATAATATGCTATTCCATTTTATACTGTATTTATTTCTTGAAAGGCTCCAAGTTTTTATTGAAGAACTTCACTTCCTTGTTTAAGTTTGTTTCTACCTATTTTATTTTATTTGAGACTATTATGAATGAATGTATGTCTATGGTTTCATTCTCAGAAAATTTCATGCTACTGTACAGAAAAGCTCTCAGTGTTTAAAAGATGCTCTTTGCCCTGACACTTTCCTGAAGTTGCTTGTTTGTAATATACAATACAGTAGAAATATTGGGATCTATTACAAATGATATCATGTAATCTGCAAATAGGGTGGTTGGACTGCTTCTTTTTATATTATCCCTCACTTTCCAACTTTAGTTCCAGCTAGTACTTTGAGCACAATATGAAAAAAAAGAGGGGGATAAAAGATAGTCCCTTTTTTCCTTACTTCAGTGAGATTGCTTTAATTTTTTCTTTACTTAGGATGATGTTCACTGTTGGGTTTCTTTTATATAGTTTTAATTATGCTGAGATACTTTCTAGTCCTCTCTCTAGGACCTTTATCATAAAGGCATGCTGAATTTTGTCAAATACTTTTTCTAAATCCATTGAGATGATCATGTGATTATTGTCTTTAATCTGCCTATATGGTTCATTACATAATTTATTTGCATACGTTGACCCATGTATGTATCTTCTCTACAAAGGTCAGAATCTATGGAGACGTCTCATGTTACATCTAACCTTCCTACCAAGCAAGATCCTGCAATTCTTCACCAGGGTTTAATAAGATAAGTCTGTCTGATTTTCTACTCTTGAATCCTCTCCAACTTTAAGATCTACCCACAAACTCTGGGCTTAGACCAGGAAACACATCCTGAACACCAGCCCAGTCCCACATGTCTACCTAACTTCACTCTACTTCAGCGATATCCAGTCTCTAGACACATCCCTCATTTCTTCCCTAATCTGTTATGTCCACATCAAGCAAAGAACTAATAGAAGTCCATATACACAGATTTCATCACAAAAATATCAAAGATGAAGGCAGTATTTCTACCTAATCTCCTTTCCCCAAAAAGTTAAAAAAGAAATCATCCGTGTTACAGAAATGTTTGCTGATAAGAATTACCTAGATGAAATACAGCACAAGCAGTTTTTAAAAAAATAGCCACAAGCTTCATTCAAAGAATTCAAGACATAAAGAAGCTAGTGGAAATAATGAAGACAAAACAGAATTTTACATTTGAATTCAGTAAAGAGACAGAAACATTGAAGAGGACTCAAGCTGAAATAAAAATGGAATTGAAAACACAACAACCCAACTAGAAAGCTCAAAGAAAAACTACAAATATAATTAGGTGAGTGACCTTGGAACACTTAGCCCTAAAGAGAATGGCACTATCAAATCTCTCCCCCTGAGGGTCAGTGAACTCTGCAGAAGAGGAAGTGGAAGAATTGTAAGAGCCAATGAGAATGGAAGACACCAAGGAAAGAAGGCCTTCTCAACACAGCAGGATGCCTCATTATGAACTCACAGAGAATGTGGCAACATTCAAAGTGCTTCCATTTATCTAAGTCAAATGGAGTCCCAGTGCTGAGAGAATTAGCCAAAAGCACCCACCCAAGCTATCTCTAGTTAATAACCAATCACAAAGGCAAAATTAGTTTTTGCCAACAGTCTCATTGGATATATAAGCCATGCCTATGGGCAGGCACCATACCTAGCAGTAGATGGCCAACACCGAAAATACTTATCAAAATTTTTGTCCTGTTATTCGTTCTCCAGGTCCTTTGCTGATATATAATAGCTTCCAACTTTGTGTCTTTATGGGTATCTGTGTATCTGAAAGACACATAAATCAGACAGTAGGTTGTCATAGTCAGTTGTGCCACAGGAAAAAAACTGGACTATGCAGCTTAATATTGTATAGCAAATTAAAATACTTCTCTAGACTTCAAATTTTAAGGTAATGAAAATAAGTATCAACAAAGATGCATTTTTACCTAACAAAACTATCTGGCATGACTGTTTTCCTTTAATTTTCCACACATAGGTTTTGTCAAAAATTGGTTGACTTTTGCCCACTCTCGTGCTCACCATTGGTGTCAAACAAATGTGCATGCAGGTTACTACTCATATCCCTGGATTAACCAAAATGCAGTAAGTCACAAAATATCAAAGTACATTTTTGTATAGTGTCTTTAAAACTTTGTAGTTACTATCTTCTTGGA
Source organism: Acomys percivali (assembly GCA_907169655.1). Lineage (NCBI taxonomy): Eukaryota > Metazoa > Chordata > Mammalia > Rodentia > Muridae > Acomys > Acomys percivali. The sequence goes on along the minus strand of OU015742.1, from coordinate 154,987,141 downwards.
ACAATTGACATAAATAGCATAACCTAGAAAAACAGGCAACATATATATAAATTTGAAATACCATTTCTTATAAACTCTCCAGTGATTTCTTTCACATTAATAAAGTGATGTATGTCATTTCATGAATTACATTTTAATTATAACCATATAAAGAGAACAATATCACCTACTACAAAACAGGAAAACTGAAACCCAAAATGTGTATCTTCCTATTATTCATCAAGGTTCAAAAAACTATAAAATATAGCAAAACTTTACCATTTACATGCAAACAGGAAATTTTGATTTACTTACTTGAAGCATATTTAATTAGCATTTAGGGAATATTTTACTATAGCTGCTAACTAAATGTAGAAAAGAAAAAAACATATTTTTTAAATGTAGAGCAGATGGGAAGCAGGTCCTTTCTCTTTAGGGAGCCATTGCCCGTTTGGCTCCTTTCTCCTCTAACACACACAGGAATTGAGCACGGCTGATGGTGGAGCAGCACAGTGAGAGTAGGATCCTTCTTTTCCAGTAGTTACTCTGGAAATCACCCAAAACCAATTGAAGATCAAAAGGCCGTTGCATATTTCCACTCCAAAGGACAATGTATTGGTAAAGCTTCTGAGTTTGCGTAATAAAATAACATTAGTGAAAACCAGGCATTCTAAGGCACTAAAACATAAAAACAAGTCTAATCGACCAAATATTAGCTGTTCCAATAATTTATATTATAAATATTTAGATAGCTGATCCCATGTGAAATATCCTTAAAAATGAAAATCACAGATGTTAGTTTAAATATATAACTGTCTATATTTTAATCAAAAGAATTTTTAATCACTGAAGCTGACTGTAGACAGTCATTTAATTATCTGATATTAACATTTTTATGGTAACTTCCTTGCATTGGGCCACTATCCATGTAGTATATAATTATTTTTTTCCCAAAACTTTGATAGTCCTTTAGCCAAACATTATTTAGTATATAATTTGGAGGGATATTGGTATGAATGTGTAGTTGTCATTTATCTCTTAGAATTACTCAATTTAATTGCTGTATACATTAAAAATGTATGTAGTCAAATTTCATTCATTTTGCAATAGTCAAATCACCTTATTATAGCTGGATAACAATTGCTGAATGTACTATATGCCAACTTCTCATAGTAAGTGCTCTTTACCCTTCAGTCAAAGATATTTGTTAGCATTTAATCCCTCAAGGCCTCAGTGGTAGCATTACTATTACTATTATCATTTGGTAAAATCAGTTTTTGGATTCTTAAATCAAATCAGATATATACCTAAATATATGTCACCTCATGTGGAGTAACTCACATGATATAATATAGATACACATTATTACAATATATTATATATTATGCACATATATGTAGTATCTATCTTAAATAAACTTATAAAATAATATGCTGTCCTACAACTTTTTTAAACATCCTGTTGTTAGTTATCTCCCTTTCTTCCCTCTACCTCTGTATTACCCTTGCTCACACATCCCCTGTCAAAGCCCTCCTATTTTTTCCCATCACTCCTTAGTAGCAACTGCCTCTTATCCTAGCTTTATAGCAATCCACTTTTCTCTTTCTATCCATGGTCTCTTCTATACAGGCTTATTCTGATACTTCATGTTATAGTTAAACCTAAACATTCTTAACTAGAGCTTGGTGGGGTGGTACATGCCTTTAATCCCAGCACTCAGAAGACAGACAGGCAGATCTCTGAGTTTGAGAACAAGCCGAGTTCCAGGATGCCAGGATTACCGAGAGAAACCCTGGCTCAAAAAACAAAGCAAAAAAGATTCGGAGCTAGGGTCCACAAACTAAAGAGTTTCTTTGTTTCTCTCTGCGTCTGTGCTCTTGACTAATTTAACAATAACAACTACAGACGATACAAAAAGGGAGGGTTGAGGGTGATGCAACCACAGTGCTCATTCACAAACTGCTCAAAAATGAGTAAAGATTTAAAACATAAGAAATATACACCCATCAAGAGAATAAACTCTGAGAAGCTTTATAGGAAACAGTAGGCATTTTAGTGGTACACATCCAGAGGCCCTGGTGAGACAAGCTAAGTCAGAGTAACAAGATGCCCTTTCAGATCCGGGCACATCTACATAGACAAGGAAGGGTAGGAGACGGTCTCCTCGACATTCTCCGTGGCCCTGTCTTCCTTCTACCTAAGTGACAAAAATGTTAAAACTAAAACTGGGTTTGCCAGAACCACATCTACTTTCTTCTTACTATTCAACAAAAAGCAGCAAAGGGAGAGACTGCCTGTCTTAGGAGGTTAATTCTAATGTACAGTTGTAACCCACACTCCAGTTTCCTCCCACACAGATAAGAGTATCTTCCTATGAACAAACTGTGAGGGAGATTGACAGAATTACCTGAGTCTAAAACCTAGAGCACAGCTGTGACTCACGTGACCTGACCGTGCTTTGTACTAACAAAAAGAGAGGAAGTGGTTAGGAGCACAGGCCAATCCATTCAACAGACGTTGCCTGTCAATTACATAACTTTCTCCCAAGAGCTGATGATTGCAAATACAGCGATGGCATATAAAACCCTTCTGTCCTGGAGACTGCAGAGTACAGGAGGGGAAAATACAAAGGCAATAAAACACATGTGCTATTATAGGTAATTATGCTTTCCTAAGAAGATGGATGGGAGAGAGACCGAAGGGAATTTCTCATAAAGGAAATTTGGGAGAAGGAAATGTCGGGAACTCAAAAGCCTTAGATAGACTCTGCTATTAAAAAATGAATTTTATCCTGAAGGTCACTCATTATCAGTCATTGAAGAATTTATATCCTAGAAAAATGAGATTACTGAATATACATATGGAGACTTAGCTCCTTATGAACTCTCTCTCTCTCTCTCTCTCTCTCTCTCTCTCTCTCTCTCTCTCTC
>OU015742.1:154961677-154983520 GCA_907169655.1 Acomys percivali | reverse complement strand
AGAGAGAGAGAGAGAGAGAGAGAGAGAGAGAGAGAGAGAGAGAGAGAAGAGATTTTCTAACATAAAACAATCTATATCCATAGTAAGGAAACTGAACTTTTTTTTTTTTAAGGTAGCCTTATGTGCAAAGTATACCCTACTCACATGTCTACTCTTCAACAAGAAGAGGCCTTTATTTTTTTCCCTATGGGCAACTGCTTCTTTTCAGATACTGAATGCTCATGTTTACTGTTGCTCCATTCACATGACACACAATATGGAATCAGACCAAATGGTTATCAACAATTGAATGGATAAAGGAAATGTGATTTTTATATACAACAGACATACAGAATGAAATCCTTTCATTTGTAGCAAAATGAATGAAAAGGAAGGACATCTTGTTAAACAAAATAAGCTATACTTACAAGTGAACACAAGTTCATTCATATGTGGAAATTGAAAGCAGTGACTTGAAAGTACAAGAGTGAAGAACAGAGTTTATTTGCGGTAGGGAAAAGGGACAGAGACTCCATAAAAGATAGAGAAAAGCATGTACAGAAATGTTCTGCAAACACCTTTGCTCAGACTGTTGTTAATAATTCTGCTTAATAACTTTTTTTAGATTGCCTTTGGTCTTAATCAGAGAACAAAAATAGAAAACCACATACCTTCCTGTTTGTAATTCAAAGCTAAAGTGAGTATCAAATTGCTTCTTTTAATTACTTATATACTACAAAATATTTTAGATACTTTAACACCATAGTGTGAAATTATCCTGGAATAAAATAAGCTACATATTTCCATAGAAAGAGTAAGAATAAAGCCTGTATACTAAGTTGATAAGATACTCCATTACTAAAATCAAATTGTTTATGAGCTGTACCTTCATGTCCTCATACCAACAGTAAGGAATGCAAAGCTTTCTTTAAAATACAATAACACTGTAGCACATTAAGATGCAAATCAGTGTTTACTACACTGATTTATTAAGAACAACTACCATTCTGAAGAATGACCCTGAACCCCTACCATACGTCTTACCCATATCTTAACCCTAGTGTACACAGACCTAAACACAAGAGCTGAAACAATAGAGCTCTTAGACAAATTTAGGAGTAAATATTCATGAGCTTGAGGCAAACAATATTTGTTAAGTAAGTCATTAGAATTCTAATAATAAAACATTACAACCTTAATTTCATCAAAGTATAATTATTTAATCATACTGGGTAAAATAATATGTCCACAATAGAATATTATTTTCAAGTGGAAGTGTCACAAATACCCATCAACTGGTGAGTAGAGGAAACGTGGCTCTTCTCTACAATGTAGTATAGAGAAGGAAATACAGATACCTGATATATCCTTGATGGTCTTCAGAAAACATCATCCTAAGAAATAGATGCCAGTTGTGATGGGTAACATGACCCAAGTTACACAAAAGCTAAACACAGAGAACCCAGAGACATCAGGAAGAGAATGATCTTCTATGACTAGGGAAAGTGAGATGGGAATGGTTGCTCAAGCCCATGGAGTTTCTTTAAAAAATATTAAATATTTAAAATTAAAGTATGAATGGGTATGTTGCTACATGCCTTTAATTGCAGCATTGAGAAGGCACTAAGCCTATATAGTGTGTTCCATGCAAGCCAAGGCTACACAGAGAGTGTTGTTTCAAAAGAATAAAGTTAAAGTATTTGACAAGTCTGAAAATACACTGACAAAAAAAGAACACTTAGGTGAATTTTATGGTTTTAAAATTATTTCTGGAGAATGATGTTGAAAAACAGAATTCTTTAACATCAGCTATGGTGGCACAGACCTACAACCCCATAAGTTGACAGGCTGAGATGAGAGGATCACAATTTCAAGGCCAGCCTGAGCAACATACTGAGACTGTCTCTTAAACAATATTCCATTTTTATATTACTGTGCTATAAAATTTTGTTTATGTGCCACTGATCCTTTGGTTTTCTGAATGCATCATTTATAAATGACTTTGTACAGACACAAGTACCAGTTTAAGTTAGTAGACTTCCAACACTGAGACTCAGAAAGAAATCCACATGGGACCCATGGTACACACTTATATATCGTTACAGATTCTCAGGAGACTGAAACAGGAAGATCATGCTTAAAAGTCAGAGTGAACTCAAGATCAGTGTGTCAGCTTAGTTAGATCCTGGTTTGAATTAGAAAGTAAAAGGATAACTGTAGATAGAGTTCAGTGGTAGAATGTTTGCCTAGCATGTGTCAGGCCCTGCATTCAATCCTCAGTATTCTGCAGTTCAATGTCTTCATGAAGATATCATGAGTAAAGTATAAATGATGACAAAAAGATAAATAATAACTGCATCTTCTATTAATCTATTCCTTGTATTATGACCCTCTTGTCACCCAAACAAAATACATATATTCAATAATGAGCCCCAACCCAGAGTTATTCAATATTTATCTAAGTTGTTATATGCATCTTAAAACCCAGAAAATCCAAACTTATAAGTTAGGGATTTAGATTCTCATGAAAGCTTATGAACCTGGATATACCTCCTCTTCTGAGGGGATGAAATACCTCAAACTCAAAGATAGGGGGATAAAATATGGACAATGTGGAAATTTAGCTTAGAATCATTGCAATCATTACAATCTGAATAGATAGATAGATGATAGATACATAACTGACACCTGATCTTTAGGAAGCATCTCATTTCTCTGTTTTGCAATTCTATCATAGTTCACCTGATGGGATGTATTTTTGTAAAAGAGAAGAAATCACATAGTTTCTTTCTGTGCAGGAAGTTTTGCTTTGGCTCATTAGTTCTTTCTATCTCATTTCATACTTTCCACTGAGAAATTTGCCCAGAGCAAATTTTAACAAATAAATAAAATAAGATGAACTGAGTCCATTTGCTTGCATCTTTGTAAAATAAAATTTAAATTAAAAGCAACTTTCTATGGACCACAAATTTGGATATTTTGTGTGGAAAAATGTGTAATTCAATAACCTAAAGGAATATTTCATTTATAGCTACTCTGAAGATCAAATATATACTAAATTAAAGTTATTCTTAATCTCATCCATAAAAGACATATAGAAGTCTAAATAAATACATTTTCCACAGTTCTTTTACTTGAAAATTTCTTATTGAGTAACAAAAGATTTGATTCTGATTTTATAACCATCTCCTTTGTGGATATAAATATAGAAGCAATCATAAAAATACTATACAGAAGGCTTGTTGTGTAATGGTTATGAACTTATTATTTACAGATTGGCAGTAATGGCCAATGCAAGCCTGGGATTTGTTTGAGTCAGTCCCAAGGCTCAGGAAAGCTGCCCAGGGCATATGGAGTATCATCTGTGCATGCTCCATTTGCCTTGCAGCCTAGAGACTAAGGCAATCAGCCCACTCAGGGGTTCATGTCTCATTGGACTAAAGTGTCAAAGGACTTGCTGCTTTCAGGGAAGATCTGGAAGAGAGCCCAGGCTGTTCCACTTCCTCTCTTAGCTTGGGATATTGCATCCCAGTGCATCCTATGGCTGTTCTTGGAAAGTATATAAGCAAGAGTAAGAGTAAAACTGTCAGTCTAAGGCCACCTGTAAAACTCTCAGTAATTGCTGAGATTGTAGAGCAGTGAAAGAAAACACTAAAGTCTTGATTTCTTTTATAATTACCTGGATGCTGTCACCACTTTCTACTCATCCAACATCAGATCTCCCTGCAACTTTCTTTGCCTATCTTTGTAGTTAGTCAGCTTTCTGCTATTGTGGCAAAATTCTTGACATAAGCAACTTAAAATGAAATTTTTTCTTTTAGGATGCAATTTCAGAACATTTCAGACCATGCTTGTTGGCCCCATTGCACTGACACAACAAGTGTAAGAAGCATAATCATGGATGCTGGGGTAGCAGGGCTGTTCATCTCATGATGAAAGTTTTCTATTGTTGGGATGAAACACAATGATAAAAGGAAGCTTGGGAAGGAGAGCTTTCCTTTCATCTTAAAACTGCAACTTCCACCACAGAAGAAGGTTGAGATAGGACTCAAGGAGAAAATTTGAAGGCAAATATTGAAGCAGAGTCCATATAGGAACTGAAGGAAATGCCATGAAGTAGAATTGGTTTTTGGACTAATCTCCCCCTACACACACATACAGTGGCTTTGTCAGCCTGATTTCTTATCAACTCCAGGCCATCTTCCCAGGAATACAACTACCCACAGAACTTTGGGACTTCCAAAATCAATCATTAAGAAAATACCTCAAAATTTCCTAAGGACCAACCTTAAGAATGGACACTATCAACTGTAGTTCCCTCTTCTCAGGGAAAAAATAACAGAACAATTCACTCTTTGAACCTTGTCACAAACACATTGTTATTCCATTATATTTCCATTCTTGTTTATTCTCAAGATCTTAATTTAATATTGCTATCTCAATATAAAACATTCCAAGTTAAAAGGTTTCATAGTCTTTAAAATGTAAAATGCTTTTAAATTCTTCTTTTTCAAAGTTCAAAGCCTCTTTAAAAAGTCCAAAGTCTCTTGAAAATATGTAGTCTCTATAAAACTCCAAATTCTCATAACTGTGGTTTCCTGTAAAATCAAAAGCAAGTCAGGGACTTTCTTTCTCTAGGAAAAAAAAGAACCAGAGCAAAGTTAAATCAAAGCAAAGCAAACTCATACTTCAACAATATAAAAAGTCACATGCCTGACATCTGGACTCCATGTATAATATCATAGACTCCAAAGGACCTTGGCCACTTCTCTGGCTCTGCTATCTGCAAAACATAATAATTGTCTCATAGGTTTAGGCTGTCTCCATACCATAGTTTCTGTTGTCCTTGGTAGTCACCCTATGGCACTGGCATCTCTAAAATGTTGGGGACTTGACTTCAGCTATGCTTCACCTTCAACAACAGCCTCTTGTAGGCTCTCTTCAAATACCAAAATTATTCCATATGATCTCAAATATCAACTACTTCCCATGACATCTTCAGTTCTAGGATTGTCATTAAAATTGAGATTATTTTTTTCCTCACTGTTGCTCATCTTTTCTTAATCACCACTAAGGTCTGATCTCCAGCTAACAGCATTGATTGTTCCAGCAAAGTAGTGGTTTCAGTTCACCAATTCTGGTCTCTTAATCACAGCTGATTTTTTTATCCATAGATGACTAGAACAATAAATTTATAATTCAAAATATCATTGACTGGATAGAATCTTAACTAGTCAAAATATGGAGGACAATCTACCATGAGTTGCCCAACAACAGTTTATTGATCTACAATGATTCCATGCACTTAAGGCTCAGAGAACATCATGGAAATGGGGAAAGAAGCAGGAATATCTGGTGTGAGTTACTGTATCCTGTATATGGATGGGAATCCGTAAACATGAAAACTCAAAACTATAGTTACCTAAACAAGACATGGACTATGAAATACCAGTTGACAAAGTAATGAGGATGTGGTAAATTTTAAAGGGACCCACCCCTGGTTGAAGAGCTACAGAAAATTAATGGCTACTGATAGAGAGAGAATCAGTCTTCTCTAGGGATAGGCTGTCAAGTGGTCAGTATTAAATATATATACATGAAATACACTAAATGGTCTCAGTAGGACATACATATGTGTGTGCTGAAGCCAAAACAATCCTGAATAGTAAAGGATGCTGGACTGGAGGATAGAGGTAGACAGAGACAGGACTCTGACTTCATTTCAGGAATGAAAATTTTTTGCCACTGCTGCTAAAATATTATTTAGCTAGCATTAAATAGCAGTATTGCAAGCAAAGATTGAGCAAACAGTCTCATTGACCAGTTTGAGGTCTTGCCTTTATACTTCCCCACCACTGTAGTTTATATTGTTTTAATGATTCTTTGATAACAATACAGGTTAAGTAGTGGCAACACCCAGCCTACCTCAAAGAAGATGATGAACATCAAACAACATCCTATGTAGATTGCTTCAAATGTGGCGAATAAGCCACTGGGCAAAATGTCCTCATTTCTACCACAGACAGAATTCTGCCTTTAAAAAAAAAAGGCAAGCTTGGATGCAGGCAAAGTCTATGGGCAAATTCTGCCAAGACAGGGTAATCAAGTCCTCAATAGTTCCTGCCTCACAAATATGTCTGTCAGAAGGCTGAAGAAGATGTTATAGAGAGTTTTGGGTGACTATTCAGGTCGCAAACTGTCTCTGTCATCTTCTCATTTGGAAAACTACTAACATGCACTCCCAGTATAATCAGGTAATCAAGTTTATTCCTTCTCAAATTTTTGATGGAGTTAAAGGCCAGGTACCTTAGTTTTACAATGAAGCTTAGTTATTTAGGGGTTAAGATATTTTTAGGTCTAGATACATGGTTTAAGTTGACAATGACAATATGTGATGAATATTGATTTACCTTCAGAATTTTATACACACGAAGATAGGAAAGCTGTTTTCTTCAAGGCTGTCAAATACAAATAGCCAAACACTAAGAATGTACCATTTATATAATTCCTGATTATGTCATGGTTCTTATTGCTATATGTAGTTTATTGTATATATGTATAATAATATAGATGTATATGTAAAAAATAAAAGTTTTTAATTAAAAAAAGAAGAAATTATACATTCTAAAATATAAATAAATAAAGTTAAGTGCAATATTGGGGGGGAATGTGTTGTTCATGCCCATCCCCATAATGAGATCTAGATAGCACTGAAAAGTTTCTTTTTCGAGGTTAGATAAGTGAATTGCAACAATCAAATAGAATGGGCATGCTCCACAAGCATGTGGGCCAATGTAAGTCTTTTTATGAAAAGTGCCCATTCTTGTCTTTTGTCTTATTTAATATGTGATTGTTTTGTCTCTATTGTATTAAAGGTATTTTAATTAAGTTGAGTATTAACCCTAAGTAAGGTGCATATTTTGAAAACACTCACCAGATCTGTAGATCATATTTCATTATTGGCTAGTTCCAACTGCTATGCAGATGCTTCTGAACTTGTTGCACTTCTATTTTGAAATGAGGTCTCATTGCTGAAGAAAGCAAAACTCGGTGTTGAGTTAAATGTTTTACTGAGTCAATGAATACACTGAACATTTTGGCCATGGGGTTGTAACCTGAGACACTGTCAAGAACAGAGGAATACTGACTTCCTAGACTCACAGGAGAACATGGAATTTGCAGATCTTATTCTCCAGTGCCCTAGAGCTATACAAGGGTCTGCGCTAGTTTCATTTCTGTTGTGATAATAACAACATGAATACCAGCAACTTAGAACAGAAAGCAATTTAACTTGCAATCCCGGGTTCTGTTCTATCACTGATGGCAAGTAAGAGCTTCAGAGAGATTACTGTGCCATATTCATATCAATAACAGAGAAAGAAATGCATGCATGCTTTCTTTTTCTCAGCTAACTTTCTATACTTTTGTACAATCCAAGATCCCACAGCATGGAACAATACAGCCCAATTTCATTCTGGTTCTTCCTCCTCCAATGAAGGCACTCAAGATTGTTATGCACAAACAAGCCCACATGACCCAGACAGTTCTTTAATGAGATTCTTCATGGTTATGTCAATTTGCAAATTAAAATTAACCACCATAAGGTCCTAGCACTTGAAGGCTGCAAGGAACCTATGAAAATAAATGGTGCTACCTACTGCTCCTTTGCTTGTATGCTGCTACCACTTGCCAAACACTGAGAGAACATCCAAAGACCAGCATAAGAAGATGTTCTATTCATATAGAAGAAAGAGACCCAATCACCTAATGATAACACTCTTCCTTCAGGATGCAGTTATATTTGGAAGGAAAACTTCAAAGGGATAAAAATGTGGTTAAATGACTTCATTATATGCTTCCTTAACAAAATGTGACTGTCTTTATATAAGTTATTGGACGCATAAGACACGCATCAACGAAATATAAGCTAAGGAAAGATGAAATCAACTCAATCAACTCCTTGATCTTGAACTGTTAGCCTTCAGAACAATGAGAAGATCAATTTCTCTTGTTCAGACTCCCTGTCTTTGTTACACACCTCTAGAATCCTAACTGCATATGGCAGCCATTGCTGTGTTCATTGCTTTATCTGCAAATGAGGGGCAAATTTTTACTTTATTCTGGAAAAGGCAGCAAGTCAGTAACCTGGCAATCATTGTACACATTTACCTCCATATATTGTCAAATACTTGTGAAATTGAAAATGAAGTAAATATCTTGGATAAAAATACCACAAAACTGGCTAATAGGCAAATTGTTTTACCATGGGCTTCCCTCTGTTCTTCCCCAATGAGGTTGCTGTCATTTTAAATCTTATTTTTCAATTTATTTTTACCTAAAACCATAGAAAAAATTTCCCTATTGCTTTAACAGTTTTCAATGGTAAAATATGGAGAATTATTACTATCTTCCATGGTCACTGTGAAAACAATGACTGTCTGATCACAGAGAGGGAATATCTCAACATTGACATATTTGGGTACATTGAATCAAATAAACCATTTTATATGGATAAAATATTTGTATTAACTTTTTATCATACTTAAATATGGAGTGTTTTTGGAGTTATAAAATAAAGCTATACAATTGAAGATTTAAAATAACCTATTTAATTGTTATTTTCATTAATAGTAAGACAAAGACACGTAGATATTTAATATACAAAGTGCTTCTAAAGCATGCTAACTTTGTTAAAATTTGTTGAAGTTTGAGATATTAAAAGTAAACATTAATGTATGAAGATTAAATGAAGAATTTAATTTCAATGAAGTTTTGGGCTCATTTGTTTTGATTTGAGTATTTTCTAATGAACTCTTCCTGTTCTAAGGGTTGTAACAGCTGAACATAGGCATTAGATTTTATAGATACAAAATGTTGCTTAGTGCTAAAGTATACACAATGTACCTTCACTGGAGGCATGATTTTTATTTTTTAGAAAGCCCTAGTGTGGAATGTACTTTCGGTGATATAAAAGTAAAAACAGCAGATAGGCAAGCACTAGGCAACACTAAGCACTATTATTTTGCAAACACTCCCCTGAGATGAAACTAATCTGCTTCATTTAGCCTAGAAGAATCATGCAGTATTCTTCGCAGAACTATTTAACTAGCTCAAATTCAAAAAACGTAGGACAACAAAGAGTAGATATGAAGACAATTTACAATCACTGGGCATGGCCTAATGTTTAAACTGTTTGTGCAAAGCTAAAAATGTCACTGTGTTCCAGCCCATTATAATGACATTTTGAGTTATAATACATCAAAACTAGGCACTCAGTACATCTTGTTTACATTAATTTTTTAAAAAACAAAATTCCTAAAATGACATATTCCATAAATTTATAAGCAATAACATTTCTATTTAGTTCTCTTTTTGTTTGAAAATAATCAAAACAAATCAAACCCATCTTTCTATAGAAACTAGTAATTTACTGTAGAAATAGTTTAATAAGTCTATTATTTAAAAAACAACAACATTATAACCATTGAGATGTAACAAGAATAAACTAATTAAAAAAATAAAATAAAAATAAAAAAACAACATCACCCTCAATTGTAGAACTGTTTTTGTATACCTCTTGTAGTTCCTTGACTTGTTACTATGACAAAATACTTGACAAACCAAATTCAGGAAGCAAGAGTTTATTTTTGGATCTTAGTTGCAGCACACAGTTCCTCAAGGCAGAATGAATGCTAGTACTCAACTCGCTTTCTGTTTATTCAACTCAAGGCCACAGCCCATAGAGTTGTACTGTCCACTGTTAATGTGGGTATTTCTATTTAATTACACCAATCTAAACGATCTCTCCCAAGCATGCCCAGAGGGTTTCAGACTCTACCAAGATGACAATCAGAATAAACCATCACAATAGTAAAACAATTTGCATTGATCTTAATGTGTTACTGTCAAAATATAAAATTGCAGTATATGTCATTGACTGCTAAAAACACAAGTTAGTAACTTCACATTGTATCCAAAGGGTTATAGTAACCAATAATGATTCTACCTCATATGTTTGCATGAATCACAAACAGAGCCACTTTAAAATATAGAAATAGTTACCTAGTATATTTTTTAGCATATATCCATTACCAAAGACAAATTGTTCACTCATTTTATAAATTTGTTTATAGTGAATGCAGCAAGCCTATAGCCAACATCAAACTAAATGGAGAGAAACTTAAATCAATTTCACTGAAATCAGGGCCACAACAAGTCTATCCATACTCTCCTTATCTCTTCAATATAGAGCTTGAAGTCCTGGCTAAAGCAAAAAGACAACTAAAAGAGATCAAAGGGATACAAATTGGAAAGGGAGACGTCAAAGTACCACCACTATTTGCAGATGATATGATAGTATACATAAGTGCCCCAAGAATTCTACCAAGGAACTCCTACAACTGATAAACACCTTCAGCAAAGCGGCTGGCTACAGAATCAAAAAACCATTGGTAGCCCACCTAAATACAAAAGACAAAGAGACTGAGAAAGAAGTCAGGGAAACAATACCCTTCACAGTAGCCACAAAATCATAAACTATCATAGTGTAACTCTAACCAAGCAAGTGAAAGTGCTGTATAAAAAAATCTCCAAATCTGTGAGGAAATAAATGGAGGAAGATATCAGAAAATGGAAAGATCTCCCATGATCATGGATCAGTAGGATTAACGTAGCAAAAAGTACCATCTTACCAAAAGAAACCCACAGATTCAATGCAATTCCCACCAAAATACCAACACAATTTTTATAGACCTTGAAAGAACAATTCTCAACTTTATTTGGAATAAAAAAAAATCCAAATACCCAAGACAATCCTATAAAATAAAAGATCTTCAGGCGGTATCTCCATCATTGATCTCAAGTTGTATTATAGACCACCAATAATAAAAACAACATGGTACTGGCAAGAAAAAAAAAACAGACAGGTGCATCAAGGGAATCAAAGACCCAGAAATAAGCCTATATACCTACGGACACTTGATTTTTGACAAAGAATCCAAAACCATACAATGAAAAAAAGATAGCATATTCAACAAATGGTGCTGGTCTAACTGGAGGTATACTTAAAGAAAAATGCAAATAGGACTTTATTTATCCCCCTGAACAAAACTAAAGTCCAAGTGGATTAAAGAACTCAATATGAAACTGAACACACTAAATCTCCTAGAATAAAAGTTGGGAGGATCATTGAGATCATTGGTACAGGAGACAACTGCCTGAGCAGAACACGAGTAACATAAGCTCTAAGATCAACAATTAATAAATGAGACCTCAAGAAACTCAAAAGCTTCTGTAAGGCAAAGAACACTCTCAACAGAACAAAACAACAGCCTACAAACTGTGAAAAGATCTTCACCAACTCTACATCCAACAAAGGGCTAAATTCCAACATATATAAAGAACTCAAGAAATTAAACACCACCAGACTAAACAATTCAAATGAAACAGGGGTACAGAACTAAGCAGGGAATTCTCAACAGAGAAATATCGAATAGCTGAGGAGCACCTAAAGAAATATTCAAAGTCTTTAGTCATCATGGAAATGAAATTAAAATGGCCCACAGATTTCATCTTACACCTACCATACATAATAGCTAAGATCAAAAACTCAAGTGACAGCACACACTGGCAAAGATGTGGGGAATGGGAACACCCTTCCATTGCTGGTGGGAGTGGAAATTTGTAAATCACTTTAGAAATCAATCTGGTGCTTTCTCAGAAAATTTGGAATAGTTCTACCTAAGACCTAGTCATACCACTCTTGGGCATATACCCAAAATATGCTCCACCATACAACAAGGACATTTGCTCAACTATGTTCATAGCAGCTTTATTCATAATAGTCAGACTCTAGAAACAACCTAGATGTCCCTCAACCAAAGGATGGATAAAGAGAGTGTGAAACATTTACACAATGGAATACTACTCAGCTATTAAAAACAAGGAAATCTTGAAGTATACTTGAATCTTGAAGGCAAATGGATGGAACTAGAAACAGTCATGCTGAGTAAGGTAATCCAGATGCAGAAAGGCATGCGTGTATATACTCACTTATAGGCAGATATTAGTCAAATAGTACAGAATAACCACACTATAATACATTGACCTAAAGCAACTAAATAACAAAGAGAACCCTAGGGAGAATGCTTAATTCTCAGTCAGAAGGGCAAATAGAATAGACCCTGGAAGCAGAACAGAAAGGGAGCCTACCATAGAGGTACTCTAAATGACTCCACCCAGCAGGAGATGCAAGCAGATGCTGAGACACACAATCAAACTCCTGGGTGGAGCACAGGGAGTCTTATGGAAGAGTTGGGGAATAGAGTGATCTGGAGGGAGTCAGGAGCTCCACAAGGAGACCAATAGATCCAACAAATCTGGGCAGAGAAGGGAGGTGCTGCAGAGGCGGATGCACCAACCAAGGACCAGGCATGGTGAGGAACTAGACACTCTGCTCAGCTGTAGTAGATAGGCAGCACACTCTCCACATGAGCTTCATAATATGGGGAGTAGAGGCTACTTCTGACATGGACCCTGGGCCCCACACATGGTGGGACGGCCTTGCTATGCCACAGAGAAATGCAGTCCAGATGAGACTTGATAGGCTGAAGGCTGATGTTAGGGGAGGAGGACTCCCCTTTATAAGGACTAGGGGAGGGAGGGAGGGTATGAGGGAGGGAGGGTGGGATAGGGAGGCAATGAGGAAGGGGCCTACAATAGAGATGTAAAGTGAACAAATTAAAAATATTTTTTTTAAGTGCAGAGGAATCTCTTCAGAAAACAACCTTCATAGTGATCTTCCCAGAATTCCTCCCATGAAGCCTTGGCTCCATCCCTAATATGAAGGAAAGATCTAATTGGTTAACCATTTAAGGGTGGTGGGAAGTTTCATATCACATGATGTAGTTCATCATAGAGCATGGAGGACCTAGTTAGGAGTATAAATTAATGGCTGCTGTTCTGCTGCAGCACAGACACTCCATTAACTTTTCATTCCGGAGAGAGCGGCAGAAAAGTGTGGCCTGATACAGGCCAAGGGCTCTACTTATAAGACCAAGAGCTCTGAGACTGCTACATCAGCAGCCTCAGTGCCTGAGCTGAGTGGAGACAAGGGAAGGGTGAAGAGTGGACCAAAAAGAAAAGAGAAAAAAAATGCATTATATAACTAAATATAATTTATAATATAAGTTAAAAATAAAATATTGGGGATTGTTGGGTTTTCCTGTTCAGGGATTGTTGGCTTTTCACCTAAAATTAGCATAATCTGGGAAGGGTCTTATTGAGGGACTGGAAATGGCCTTTTTGACAGTTACAAAGGCTGGAAATGACAATATGACAGTTAGAGAAGTGTGACTCATGCCTCAAAAGATTTACACAGACTTGACATCTCATTTAAACAAAACATTTTTCCTAAAAAAAAAAAAAAGGAGGAGGAGGAAAAGAATAAAAGTAAAGAAGAGAGAGAGAGAGAGAGAGAGAGAGAGAGAGAGAGAGAGAGAAGAGAAGAGAAGAAAAGAGAAGAAAAGAAAAGAAAAGAAAAGAAAAGAAAAGAAAAGAAAAAAAGAAAAAAGAAAAGAAAAAAATATGAACTTGTACAAGGGGTGCGATTCCTGGTTCTGGTCCTGTTCCCTGGCTTCCATGGCCAGACCATATAAAGCTCCCTGCTAGAAAATTGGCTAGTTTATACATTGCTGCCAGGAGCTCACAGACTAGCTTCAGTTGGATGTGCCTTCCTCCCTCTGCATTCCTGTCAGCAGCAGCCACACCTGAGGCCTCAGGTTCTGCTTCCTTCTCCAGCAGCTTCAGCTATAAACACTTTAATTTTTGTTAAACTGAATACTCATTTCAGTTGTGGAAGTCATAAACAGCAATTATGTGATAAAACAAAACAAGCCAATTAAAGATAATGCCACACCTCTCATTTCAATGACTCGGTGATTGATGCCTCATTTATACCATAGTGTATTTTCCTTGGTGTCACACTTATAAATTGATGATGAATGTATATTAATCAGATGCACCAAGGTTGGCACAGAAAGGTCTAACAAAGAAGCTATTATGCCATGTGCGCACCGTCTGCTAGTTCCCCCACGTACTTATGTCTCAGAATTAGTTAGAAGAATTATCACCTTATGCTTATTCACCAAAATATTTCCCTTTTGTCTTTGAATCCTGAAAGCTAACTGTGTTAAACGATGAACAGAGCTGTTAAAGGAGACTTGTACATACAGAGCTCTTGCCCTTTAGCAGGATCTCCCTACATTCCCAAATAAACACAATATGGTATTTACTTCACATCCATGGAAGATGTGGAACTATGAGTATGCTGAGACACACAGGCTATCTTGCACACGCAGGACTATTAAGATAAGGAAACACCTCCTTGTCATACACAGTTGCGTAGTTTTTGTATCCTGTTCCAGGAAGTCATGCTTTTAAACCCACAGAAACAAGCTTATTTACCAAAAGGCCCCCGCAATAGTGACACCCTGGTAAGAGCGTTATATAAAGGCTCTCACGACAATGTGCCTGTTTTCTATAACTTGCATTTGCCAACATTTGTTAAAGGAGCTGTGACTGAATCCTCTGCTATCCTGGGAGAAGATCCACAATAACAAGAATGAAAGCGGTCCACAGGGCAGAACCTTTGACTCTCCAGTGTAAAAACCACTGGTTACCGTGAGAGCTGTTCCTCATGGAGGAGGCTTCCAGGTCTACACCAACTCAATTCCTCTGAGTCGCATGTCCGAAGTGTGTCCTCTCTTCCCAGGCCTAAGAGCTACACAAAGAACCACAGGCAACTGCTTAAAGCTGCCAGCCTAACTGGGGGTCCTCCAGCGAACAGTACACCAATTGGTTATCCAGTGCCAAATTGTGAGCCCTGCAAATATACATACAAGTAACACTGTATATACTGAGTTAATTGTGTGTTTGGGAATATACACAAATACTTATAATCATGAAATAAAAGTTGATGAAAAGACCATGTACTTGAATGAGGGAAGGAAGGGATGTACTAGAGAGTTTCAAGAAAGAAAATGAGAGAAATATTTTAAGTAAAATAAAACTGTAAAAATAGACAAATTTTATGGATGCATGAATAATTAAATGAACAAGTTTAAATAGAACAAAAAAGCATAGATGTCCATTTTCAGTACTAGTCAGCATCTTATTGGAAGCCCTCACCAGTGCAACAATGCAAGAAATCAATAAGTATAAAAGGAATAAATTTAATGAACTATATGCTGATGACTTGATTTTTTTATGCATAAATCTCTTATAAATGAAAAACCAAAAATTATCCCTTAAAAGAAATACTTGTGTATAGTTTGACTAAAGAACTTTAGGTCAAAATTTGAAAGTTTATTTTTTCTCATAAAATATTCTTAGAAGTATTTGCTCTGATTTCAGGAGACCTTCAGTGACAACAAAACAGTGGTCATAAGAGAGATAATGTAAATAGAAGATGGAGGTTTGAAGCTGCAAAGTAACAATTTATACTGTGAACAAGTATATGTATATATAATGTGCAATACTACAAATAAAGGTAGAAAAATTATTATCTATGATGAATGAGTACATTTTACCAGGTCTTGTTACAGAAACAAAAAAATGAACAAAAACCAAGCAAGGAGTGAAGAGCTGAGTGTAATTTGCCTCACATGGTAGACATTTTTACTATTGAAGAAATGTAGTTCTTTGCTCACCATCTCAGCAGTAACTTCGAGTTACAGCGGATTCTGGTTTGGAGCAAAAATAAATGTGGCTTGATTCTGCAACACTATTCGAGAGCTCTTGGATGATCTAGAATTCCAGTTCTGGGAAATGATTTTTGGAAGTCCAGTTCCTCTTCAGTCCACTCCACATTGTGCCATCTGGGTGAGTTCCATTAGTCATGGAAAATATCATAAGATGAGACCTATGTCTATCACATGTAGATAGGCTCAAGAAATGTTATGGGTTTTTAAATATTCTGTGTTTTATAAAGTTCTGTGTTTTCTATAAATTATGTACAGAATGATGTTAATCCAGAGATATACAATGAAGTCAACTTATTCTTACATGTGAGTCTATAGGTATACAAACGTACTTTCCATAGAATCAGAAAATCTATCTCTCATCTTTACTCCTCACCTGTGAGAACATCTGTTCCAAGAATTACAAATAAATGCTGTATTTCACCTGTATGAGAATATTGAAGAAATATGTATCCTTATTTTAAATTTGTGGGCTTTACAGTTAACTGGAAAAAAACACATGTAGACATGTAGGCAAATATTGAAGGATTTGGTGACCATGGTAATAGACTGAGGCTGTGTGAGAGATGCGTATTGCAGACATACTTCAATACATAGAGAGAGAGAAACAAAATCCAAAAACCAAAACAGGACAGCAACTTAAAAGTAAAAAAAAAAAAAAAAAGTCCTTAAAGGAAGTGTAATGTGTTTACCTGAATGATACACTTTCTAAAACCATTTTGATGAAAAATTTTTAGTGTTTTTGTTCATCTTGTGGGAAAACTAATTATTCAGTGCAAAGTACTTAAGATCACTTGAGATAACTAATTGCTGATCATCAGTCAACACAGTTACACATAATTATTTGGCAGGCAAGAACATCGCCATGGTTCCCAAAGGCTCACCCCTACCTGTGGCAAGCAGTGGGCTCTTAAGCCACATCATGAAATAGAAACTAGCAAGGTGCTCCCTGTGTTTGCAGCACTGTTACCTGTGAGATCTCCTGGAGCCGGTGAGCACACCACATTTACCCCAGGCTATTGAAACATAGCTCACAAGCAGACTGCCAAAAGCAGGCTTCTGGAATCCTTTCATGCAAGTTATGGTTCTACATATTGGGAATTTGATAGTTGTTATTGTTTGCCCCTAAACTAAATTTCAGGATTATCACTTTGGCACAGATGAAAGTCATTTTTATAAAAAAAAAATTAAAACTCACTTCTAAGAAAACAAATGTGCCCAAAAGATACACAAAAGTAGGAACAATTTTCATAATGTTGAGAAGTATCTAAGACATTTATTCTTAAGATAGTTGATAAGATTTATTCACATTTTCAGTTTCTTACAACTAAATGATTATAAATTATGAATCCATTCCTGAGCTGCCATTTCATGGGATGTTTTTAAATTGAGCACCAGGTATGCAGGCAGTGTGCACTGCAGCAGGTCTTTAGGACACAGTACAGGCTCCATAGCTACTAAATTCACAGCAGAGAAGATGTTATTTCAGTTTACATTTAAATGAAAAAAAAAACCAGTGAAACATAAGCCTAAGCTTCTCCTTGGGAGTATCCATGTAGCACAGACTCAGAAAATTCTCATCACTTTAGTAAACTCAGGCACAGCTCCTCAGTCTGCAGCATTTTCATGTAAAATATTCCTTACAGTTTGTGATTGCTTAGAACTGCACATTTTCATTTTCATGAACTAGAGTGTTTGTATTTGTTATGTCACACTTTTGGTTTTTTATTTATTGTGATTTTTAAATTTTATGGTGTGTGTGTGTGTGTGTGTTTATATGTGTGTGTGTGCCTGTGTAGGTTTGTATGCATATGTGTGGGCCTGAGTGTATGCATGTGGGGGTGCACACATGTGTGCATGTATATATGTTTTTGTGATTGTGAGTGAATGTATATGCATAGTACACATATGCACATGTGTGTGTGTATCAGAAAATGATTGTGATAGAATTGCCTCTCTCTTTCTACAGTGTCTCTTTCAGACTTGTGTGCACAACCTTTACAAGCTGCGGCACCTTGTGAGCCCTCACATTTTTATTAATAGTAGTTACAGTTTGATTCTTTACCTAGTTACAAAGTGTAAGTGTTTTACTCTAGCCAGCAATACAATAACTGACTGACACTGTCTGCATACGCTTTGAGTAGCCCTGCTGAAGAACACACTGAAGAAAAAAATTACCTTTCAGAATAAAGTAACTTCCAATTTAGTTTTAATGTGTTTGAGGGAAAATGTTTGAAATAAGTATGTGTTGGAGAGGTGATTCAGAGATTAAGAACCCTGGTTGTTCTTCCAGAGGACCTGTGTTTAATTCAAAGCACCAATATGGTAACCATCAATAACTCCAATCTCAAGCATCTGATGCCCACATGCAGCCTCTGAGGATACCAGGCATGCACATGGTACAGAGACAGCACACAGCCAAAACACATAAATAAAAATAGCTTTAAAATTTTTAATTATTTAAAATGAAAACATTTATACAGCTATATTAATGCTTGATTATACTGATACTTGGGGGAAATTCCCAATTTAATTGAGATAAAAGAAGCACTGTGTTCAGACACAAATTTAAGCAAATATCAAAAAGTTTATTAATAAAATTAAATGTGTACTAAATACTTATTAACTTTAATTGAATATGTAATATAAAATTAAAGATCTTAAATGAATGTAAAAATAAGCAAAATACAAACTTCTCAGTATATGTCTCAATTTACTTTCACTGTTATGCCTGTTACAATGTCTTCATGCAAAATCCAGAACAACATGAAAAATTAAAACAAGATAATGCACTGTAATCTGTCAGAGTCTTGAATGACCTACAAAGTCTCATATTAAACAGGAAAATATATATGATTATAAAAATATGGAAGCTGACAGGAATTTTAGCTTCTGTTTACTTTCAGAATTGCATTTATTTATTTTAACTGTGTTTTCATTTTATGTAGATCCATGTGAATGGCATCAGTGTGGAGGTCAGAGGAAAATTGTAAGAATCAGTTTTGTCCTTCCATCATATCAGGCTTGGAGATCAAATCAAATCGTTAGACTTTGCAACTGGTGGTTTACAAGCTGAGCCATCTTGCCAGCATGTGTTTGTGTGGTACCAAGGAAGACCTTAGTGAATGTATAAAGAACCAAAACATCTTGAGTAAATATGTATTGTTGACATGCACACTGCCATTTTAATGTCCAGTGTATAATATGCAACAGAAACTGGAAAAGCTTCCCCCATGGATGAGGCCCTGGAGGGTTGAAAGCCTTCCTCTGGTCCAAGTGCAAATGTTGAAAGTGTATGAAAGTCCTAGTGTTTATGAAAGATTGACCAGTATGAACAAACAGTGTAAAGCAGATGTAGCTTCATCCTCTGAGGTTTACAGCCTGAGACTGCCAACCTACAGAGACTTTTTATGAAAACAAGCTAACACTTAGCCCCATACTGTACACAATAAAGTCACTGAAGTTCCAGGCTGCTGTGTAGGTGGTGCAGCTCCCTGCATTCAACCCCGCTCACTCCAGATTTCCTTTTCAGATACACTTTCAAATATTAACATTTCAATTTTATGTAAGGAGATTGGTACACTGCAAATTCTACACAAACAAAATATGTACTATGTATACATGCAAAATGTATTACAGGTACATTAGCTTTTACATAAGAATCACAACATTTTATACCTCAAACAGGTTGAATGCAAAAACAAGGTCCATCATTCTGATGCGTAGAAGAAACACACCTTAGCAACAAGAAAAGACATCAACTCAGGATAAAAGGATGGAAAAAGATATTCTAAGAAAATGGATTTAATAAGAAAGGTGAGGTAGCCTTTTTAATATTTGACACAAATAGACTCCACCAAAAACTAATCAGTGGTACTAAAGAAGAACCTGTGTAGTTGCCAAAGGAAAAATGCATCAAGGGGTTACTGCAATCCTTAACAACTTTGCACCAAACACAAAGGTACTGAAGTCTAGAGAAGAATCACAACTGGACTTTGAATCACATATTGGTCTTTACACACTAATAGTGAGTGGTTTCAATATTCTACTCTCACCAATAGACAAGTCATCCAGACAAAACTAAGTAGTGGATTACTGGAGATATTGGCTATCATAAACCAAATAGGCCTAATAGAGATTTACAAGACATTTCACCCAAACACAAAATAATTTATTTTCTTTTCAGTACCTCATGGAACTTTCTCCAAAACTGACTACATACTCTGACACTAAACAAGTCTCTACACATAGGAGAAAATGAAATAACACCTTGCATCCTAATTGACCACAGTGGATTAAAGTAGGCTATCCACAACAATAGAGACAAGAAAAAGCTTAAAAATTTATGGAAACTGAACAACTCAATGATTTTTGTTAAACTTCTGGCTTTCTACTCGATCTTAAATACATCAGAATGCCTGAGATCAAAAGCTCAAGCTACAGCTCACACTGGTGAGGATGTGAAGCAAGGAGAATATTCATCCGTTGCTGGTGGAAGTGAAAATTTGTAGCCACTTTGGAAATCAACTTCTCAGTTTCTCAGAAAATTGGGACTATATCTACCTCAAGACCCAGGTTTACCACTCCTGAGAATATACCAAAGGAATGCGCCACCATTCCACAAGGATACTTTTTCAACTATATTCATAGCAGCTTTATTTATAATAGCCAGAACCTGGAAACAACATAGATGTCCCTCAGTTGAAGACTGAAGAAGGAAAATGTGGTACATTTACCCCATGGAATACTACTTAGCTATTAAATAGAAAATATCATGAAATTTGCAGGCAAATGGATGGAACTAGAAAAGATCATCCTGAGTGAATGAGTTAACCCAGATCCAGAAAGATATACATGGTATATACTCACTTATACTTGGATACTAGATCAACATGGATGTCCTCGGAGAGTCTTCGCTCAGTGGGGGATTGGGACAGATGCTGGGACTTACTAATGTGTTTTTTAATTCAAGAAAAACAAATGATAATATTTTTGATAATGATAAAATCTGAGCTTTTATGAAAAAATAGGAATTTAAAAGAGCTTGTCTTTGCCTATTTAAGGCTAAGTGATTTTTTCCTTTTTTATTAGTTAAGTAGTTAATTTATTTTACACTCCAGTATAAAGTTTTCCTCCCTCCTCAACTCCAAGTTCCTCTCTCTCACCTCACCCCTTAGCCCCTGTCATACAGGTGTATCACTTGCTTGGTAGGAGTTATACAAAGAGATTTTATATTATTTGTGGCTACTGTAAAGTGTGTTGTTTCTCTAATTTCTTTCACAAACAGTTTAGCATTTGTATAAAGGAGGCTACTGGTCTTTTTAAATTAATTTTGATCCAGATACTTTGCTGAATGTGTTAATCAGCCATAGGAATTCTCTGGTAGAATTTTGGAGGTCACTTATGTATACTTTCATAATACCTGAAAATAGTGATACTTCCTTTGCAATTTGTATCCTCTTTGGTTTCCTTTAGTTGTCTGATTGTTCTAGTTAGAATTTCAAGTACATGTTGAAGAGATACAAGAAAGTGGACACCCTTGTCTTGTCACTAGTGTTAATGGAATAGCTTTACGTTTCTCTCCATTTAGTTTGATGTTAGCTATTGGCTTGTTGTATATTACCTTTATTGTGTTTAGGTGTGCACCTTGTATCTCTGATCTCTCCAAGATACATAACAGAATTTTTCAGCATCTAATGAGATGATCATATGGGTTTTTCCCTCAGTTTGTTTATATGGCAAATTACAATAATAGATGTTCATATGTTGAACCATCCCTACATCCCTGGGATGAAGCCTACTTGATTATGGTAGATGATGTGTTTGATGTGTTCTTGGATTCAGTCTGCAACTATTTTATTGAGAATTTTTGCATGAATGTTCATAAATTAAATTGTTTTGAAATTCTATTTCTTGTTGAGTCTTGGTACAGTATAAGTTTCAGGGTGACTGTGGCCTCATATGGCAATGCTCCTTTGGTTTGTATTTGCTGAAATGGTTTGAGGAGTATTTGTATTAGCACTTCTTTGAATTCTGCACTAAAATCATCTGGCATTTTGTGTGTGTGTGTGTGTGTGTGTGTGTGTGTGTGTGTGTGTGTGTGTGT
>OU015742.1:154905909-154956182 GCA_907169655.1 Acomys percivali | reverse complement strand
TATATATATATATATATATATATATATATATATATTTTGCAGGTGGCCTTGACTTTAGAAGGAAAGATCTGTGAACAGTATCTGCTGATGTCAGACAACCTCCCCCTTCAAAAACGCTAGCTATGGAAAATGGCATAAATGCAGTGACATCAATCCAAAAGCATGTGTTCTATCTCACTAAAAGTCTCTGCCAATACAGTGTCTAATGGGCTTGTGTAATCCATTTGCATTGCTAAAGGAGAATGAATATACTGCTGGGTACCTTATTCACTAAACAGTAATTACGTACACTCCTGAATACTGAGCATCTATTGGGAACCATTGTGCTCAGGTTCTTAGAGAAGGCTCTTTTCCCAATTTATAGATGGCCAATATGTCTCCACAATGATGGAGAAAAAAAACAATAAACTGGTCTCTTGTTTTTGTGTTTGCTGTTGCTGGGATGTCTTTGTTTTGTTTTTCACAAAAGCACTAATTTTATTGATAAAGCTTCTAATCAACTTCCAGAGTTTCTAATGATATTTGGTGCTAGGGTTTCAAGAGTGTTGATAGGACATGAACATTTTATTCCTGTACAAATCAGTTTTCTTTTATAATGAAACATATTTAAGATGATTAACATACAAAATAAAGATTTATTTTGCCTCACAGTTTTGGAGGGTCAAGATCAGTTGGACCAATCATTATAGATTTCTGGGGAAAGAACCATATGGCAATATTAGGAGGACACATTGTAACAAACCTCTCAATTCATAGTCAGGATGCTAAAGAGAAAGAAGTGTCCCCATTCCTAGAGAATCTTCAGGGGCACTTTCCTAATAATCTAAGAAATTCGTATAAAGTTCTACCTCCTAATGATACACAGAACCTCCTGGTAACACCACCTACAGAACCAAACCTTCACCTTGTAGGTCTTTGTTATTCACTTAATTGGATACACATCACCAAGTGGTCACCTAATGTTCTCACTGCAGTATCCTGGGCACTTTGAAAAGCAATTGTCAAGGTTTAGTATCCTCCCTCATAATAAAACATAAAAACACTGCTTTTATGAAAGTAATTTATTTTAAGAGATCAAACCAGAAGAATATTTCTGAGAAGCTGGTCCAGGTACTGACAGATGCATGATGAAGTCATGAGCAATTTGTTGAAAGAAGCAACATTATGCTTATCAGCAAGTATACAAAGGATAGCCTTAAGTGTCTGTCATGGCAAAAGTAACTTCATCCAAGTTGGTATATAAATAGTTTATCATACGCTAGCTAACATAGATACCTAGTTGCACCCCGGGTGCTAGTATGCAACTATACAGTTCCACATACCACTATGAAAGTTTTATCTGCTTAGTTTGCTGGAAGACTTGGCAGGAAACTGACTAGGACCAGTTATGAGTGATGAGTCAATATAGATGCAGCCCTGTTAAGCTGAATCCATACAAAGAGAAAGCCAGTTTGAGAACATATTAGCAAGGTGGTCATTACAGCAAAAATATCCTTAGAATAGCTAGGACATTGTGATAATGATTTGAATCATCTCCCCAGGAAAATAGTCAGAAGAGTCCATTACTTTGTGTCTTCCACTAGTAAAGTTTTCTCTGGAGATATAAGTGGTCCCATTCCTGAGTGAGAGGGGGGTGGTTTTCCTTAAGAATTTCACCAGGGCTTCAAAAGAACCTTCAGCAGAACATTATACTTCAAGAGAGGAATTTGATGGACACCTATACAAAACATAGTATAATAAACAAGTACAAATGGAGTAGCCAAAAAAAAAAAGACAGAAAAATGAGGAAGCCTGAGACCTAACTCTTTGGTCTGGCTGAGGCATCAAATGGACAAATTTTGGTATAAATTTGCAGGAAAGGTAAGTTACATGTGGAACAAAGAAATAGAATCCAAAACTTTAAATTACAGTGTATATCATTCAATTCACTGTCTAGTAAAGAAAATCTCTCTATTCCCCACACTTCATAGGATCTGGATTGCTAATAGCTGATGTGTTGAGCTGGGAAATTAGGAAACTATGTTAACAATGTGGAGGAAAAGTTTAATAAAATTCCTAACATAAAAAGACTTTGCAAAGAGCTTTCTTCATCATAATACTTCTAAGTATAAAACCCCATTAATATAGTATATACATTCTTTGGAACAGCATGTTTGGAGGCTTCAACTCATTCAGGTGATGGGAGGATTTTCTACAAAAATAATAATTCTAGATCCACAATCCTCTCCCCCCGTTTTGTGGAATATCACATAAATATATCTTTTTCAGAAGTGGTTCTTATTTCCCCATTTTAATTGAATCATGGCTGGATTGTCAAAGTACATTGAAAAATGTGCTTATGGTAGCTGTTTTAATAGGACTGTTTTATTGTTTTAATGATCAGATAACATTTTGTGGTAAAAGTTTATTTATAAGTAAAAAGCAGGGCTCCTATAAGCCATTCTCTACTTCCAAAAATTTTTAATTCACATTTGTCTTATGTAGTCTCCTATGGGTTGTTATGTGTGCTTTGGGACAGAACATAACTTAGACCTTTTTAAATGTTTGGTTTATTTAGTTATTTACTTCACACCCAGTCATTGCCTCCTCCCAGTCCCTCCCTATCTATCCACCTCCATCTACCCCTCAGAAAAGGGGAACCCTGCCCCCTGCCACTACTACTCTCAATGCCAGAACATCAAGTCACATCAGGACTGAGTAGTTCCTCTTCCACAGAGGCCTGGCAAAGCAGCCATGACAGGGGGAAGTGATGGGAAAGCAGGCAACAGAGTCCATGTCAGATACAGCCCCTGCTTCCCTTACTGAGGAACCCACATGAAGACCAAGCCTCCCATTGGGCACATATGTGTAGGAGCCCTGGGGCCGTTCTATGCATGGCCCTTGGCTGGTGCTTCAGTTTTCATAAGCCCCCCTGGACCCGGGTTAGCTGGCTCTGTTAGTCTTCTTGTATAGCTCCTGTCACCTCCACGTCCTTTTATCGCTCTATCCCAACTCTTCCACAAGGCTCTCTATGCCTCACCCAATGTTTGGCTGTGAATCCCAGCATCTCTTTCAATCCATATTTGACCTCCTCCCCTTGGTGGGGAGGCCTGGTGGCACTCAAAGAAAGAATAAGCAGGCTACCAAGATGAGACTTGACAGCCTATGACCATATAGTGGGGGGAGGAGGTCCCCCTCGGTCTTTGATCTTGGGGAGGGGAATAGGATGAAAGCAGGAGGGAGGGAGGAATGGAAGGATACAAGTGATGAGATAACAATTGAGTTGTAATCTGAATAAATTAATAAAATTAAATTTAAATAAAAAATAGAAGAATAATCTTTGATAGTGTCAAGGGTTTGCTCTTTCACATGGGCTGGCTCTCAGGTTGGACCTGGCATTGGTTGGACATTCCTTTCATCTCTGCTGTCTTTATGCCTATATACCTTGTAGGCAGGGTAAATTTTTGGTGGAAGTTTTTGTGGGTGAGTTGATGTTCTTCTCTCTCCATTAGGAGTGCTATCTAATTAGATGGTGGCCTCTGCAGTCTCCATGACCCCTGCCAGTACAGAGCTCAGCAAGAGTGACCCCCATGTCCTACCCTGTCATAGGTCTCCATTTGTCTCAGAGATGTCCTCACCCACGGTTCTGTTCTCTCTGCAGTCCTTCTGTTCTCCCACCCCATTATCCCACATCTGACCCCCACCCCTATATCCCTCCACACTCTCCTATCCTCTTCTGTCTTGCCAAACATTTCCACTGTCTATTCTATTTCTCCTTCTGAATGAGATTCAAGCATCCTCCCTTGGACCTTCCTTGTTACTTAGCTTCTTTGGGTCTGTAAATTATAGAATGATTATTCGGTACTATATGACTTAAGT
The DNA here is from genome assembly GCA_907169655.1 of Acomys percivali. Lineage (NCBI taxonomy): Eukaryota > Metazoa > Chordata > Mammalia > Rodentia > Muridae > Acomys > Acomys percivali. Next base: position 154,952,324 of record OU015742.1, on the reverse strand, counting down.
GAGTACATACCATGTTTGCATTTTTAGATGGATACAAAATTAACTAAAAAAACCAGTACCCCCTTGTACACAAATTTAGAACATTTTCTTTTCATTCACTTGCTGGTTTTATTGCCAGAGTGTCATGTGAGAGGCTCCTCAAGTTACTCATATTATTGCATTGGACTCCAGCACAACTTGGAGCTGCACAAATGTATGATGTTACATACACATACATACATGCAGTATGTTAATTAGCATAATAAACATGTTGATATATTAATTTGTTTGTTGATATATGTTAATTTATATATTTATATGCTAATTTAACATAGACACAAAAGATCGTTATTGCAAATCTACCAAGGAAGAGTTTCCACATATAGCATATGACATATTGCAATGAAGAACAAAGGTTTTACATTCTTAAATGCCATGTATCTTAAATGAACATGGAGCTATGTTCAAGAATTTTGACACATTGGTATAGAATTCAAATTTAAGATTATTCTTCACACACTTAGATATATTTCTACTCTAGTATGAGGTATTGTACCCATATATACCTCAAGTAGAATTCAAGGTTTACCTCCAATTCATTGAAAGTGCTATTGCAGGCTGTTTAGAACAAGTTATACAAGTTAATTGTTAGTTGATCAATTCATGGTCATGTTAATTGATAGTCTATTAATATTACAGCAATATATACCATAGGTTTGATAGATATGATTCTGTAGATAGATCAGGTAAAATAGGGTCTTCAAAAACCACAGAGACCTATAGAATATGGCATTTAAAGATGTTTTTACTATTTTAAAGATTCGCTGACAATAAGACATGTTAACTCCTGGCGCTACCCTGCCTACCTCAAAGAATATGATGAGCATCAAAGAACCTCCTTATGGAGATGGCCTCAAATGTGACAAACCAGCAACTGGGCAAAATGTCCTCCTTTCAGCCATTGATAAATTTAGAACTTTTGATCGATAAAGTGAAACATAGTTTATATCATAGATATTATAATTTAAAGAGACACACATTAAACTATTTATAGTTGTAAGTTGTACTTATCAAAACATGATACTTATTTACATGAACTAAATTGAAATATCAGTGGATGGGGACAGTAAGAGTATAAGTTGCATACATGTAATAAGGTATGGATATGGCTAGATGATTTTCTCTCCTGCTGGAATTAACTTAGTAACAAAGAGTCCTTCAGTCTTGTGATAGTACTTCAGTGCTACAGAGTTCTCTGCTAAAAGTTTTACATCCATTTGGGAGATACTTTGGAGTAGTCATGCTGGAGATCTAGAGATGATAACGTCCCTTCTGCCAATGTCCTAATGTTCTTGATCTGTCATATTCCACATAAGGAACGTTAGCAAGAGAAAGACGAATGCAAATAAAATGTATTTTACTCTTCCACCCAGGGACATGTTTGTTCAGCTGCCCTGAGCTACCTGATGTGCCAACCCCCATTGTCATGTTTTTCTCTCCTGAGGTCACCAAGCTAGATACCCCAGCTCCATCTAAGTTAGTCCATCTCCCTTCTAAGCCCCTTCTTCCACAAGTACCCCAGGGACACATCCAGCTGCCTTGAGCTGAGAGTTGTCCTGACCTACATTGCTCTGGAATACAGGTCACCAAGTCAGAGTCATCCAGGATAGCAGGATACCAAGAAGAGACTTGATACCCTATGAGCATATACAGGGGGAGGAAGTCCCCTCAGTCACAGTTATAGGGGAGTGAAGTAAGGGGAAAAAGGGAGGGAGGGAGGAATGGGAGGATACAAGGGATGGGATAACAATTGAGATGTAATATGAATAAATTAATAAAATATATTTAAAAATAAATGCTCAGCACCCTTAGTCATCAGAGAAATGCAAATCAAAATGACTCTGAGAGTCCATCTTACACCTATCAGAATGGCTAAGATCACAAACTCAAGTGTCAGAACATGCTGGCAAGGATGTGGAGAAAGAAGAACATGCCTTCATTGCTGGTGGGAGTACAAACTTGTACAACCACTTTGGAAATCATCTGGAGGTTTCTAAAATATTTGGAAATATTTCTACCTCAAAGCCCAGAAATACCACTCTAGGAATATAGCCAAAAGATGCTGCACTTTACCACAAGTACACTTGCTCAACTACGTTCATTGCAACCTTATTCATAATAGTAAGAAACTGGTAACAACCTTATGCCCCTCAACTGAAGAGTGGGTGAGGAAATTGTGGTACATTTACACAATAGAATACTACTCAGCTATAAAAAAACAACAAAATCATGAAATTTGTAGGCAAATGAATGGAACTAGAAAAGATCATCCTGAGTGAGTTAACCCAGACTCAGAAAGACACACTTGGTATGTACTCATTTATAAGCAGATATTAATCATAATCTGTTATGCTTGCAGACAAGAGTCTAGCATATTTTGAGAAGCTTCTCTGGCAGCTATTGGAGACAGATGCAGAGACAACAAGAAATGGGTGGAGCTTGGAGAGTGATATGGAAGAAAAAGAAGAAGGATAGAGGGAGCTGGAGGTATCAAGGACACCATAAGAAGACCTATAGATTAATCTAATCTTGGCCCACAGTAGCTCACAGAAACTGAACCACCAACCAAAGAGTTTGCATAAACAGAGCCTAGATCCCCATACATATGTAGAAAATGTGCAGTTTGGTTATCATGTGGGTCCCCTAACAATAGGAGTAAGGGCTTTCTCTGAATCTGCTACCTACCACTGGGTCACTTTCCCCTAGCTGGGCTGTCCTGTCACTCCCCAGTGGAAAAGGATGTGCTTATTCCTGCAGTAACATGAGATACCAGGGTGGATTGGTACCAGTTTGCTACTTACCTTTTCCAGGCAGAAAGAGAAGGAGCAGTAGGAGTAGGGTGTTGAGGAAATGACACTGGGAGGAGTGTAGAAAGGGGCCTGGTCAGTATGTAAAGTGATTAAGTCAATCAACTGATAGAGGAAAAAATTATTTCAAATAGAAGGCAAAAATATTATTTTAAACAAAAATGAGATACACTAAAAGTAACTAACAATAATGCTGTTAGCTATAATTATTTCTATTTTAAAGCTTATTTAAAGCTATTTAAAGTATATTTAAATTTTAAACCAATGATTATGTATAGTTTTGGCTTAATAAATGCAAACTCATTGGAAATTTTAGGATTTATTCAAATAAAAAGCTCAGTGTAATAATATTTTGTTAACAATAGTTGCTATTGTTAGTAAATAATAATTTTCTAACAAATTTAAATTAATTCATCAAATTCTTGATCTCCAAAGGGTAAACAAACACAAATGTCAAGCTCCTTGAGACTCTAAATCCATCACAAGTTTTAGGACACCAACCCATACATCAAGACCACAGTCATCACTTTTGATTTCCATGGTAATGAAATGTTGTACCATTTTGAGTTATTAGTGCTTCAAAGATTGTTGAGCAGAAAATCAATGACAACATGACTTTGGTTTAAAAGTCATTGTATGAATTCCCTGGCTAGGTCAAAGCTTTCAGAAAAAAATGTGACATGGTAACACAAAGGATACATTTCTAGGAGATAGACACTCTACACTTTGTGTACAAACTATAAAAAATATTTTATTTTAATTATTTTAGAGAAGCAATGCATATATTAATGTATGAATTTACAGAAGGTATATTTAAGGATCTATTGTTTATTTTTAAAACATTTAAATCACCACAACATGGTGTTAAAGGTAAGTATCATAGAAGATGAAAGGTAATCAATCTCAAGTCAAAACTTTTCTTAATGGTAGAAAACCTGATTCATAGCCTGTCCTGAAACTCTTCGATCTATTATCAGATGTCTAGTCATTTGTCCATTTATTGTAGCATAAGCTTTTTTTTTTTTTTTTTTTTTTTTTTTTTGCTACACATGTACTTCAAAACTCTTCCAGCTTTTTTTTTCATGGGCCAACATGAAATCAACTTCTACATTTTAAGATAACCTGTAAATATGCTTAGGCTTTCAGTACCAATTTCTGTCTTATTATTTTCAGACTTCTAGAGCATAGTTTCATAGGCTCAGTGGCTTTTAAGTATCAGAAACATATTTCTCACCATTCTGGAGGCATGAAAACCCAAGATCAAGACATAAACATGATCAGTGTCAGGTGAGGTCCTACTTCCTGCTTGAGAATGTATCTAAATGAATCCTCATGTGTCAGAGGAGATGAGGAGGTGCTGGGATTTCTTATAAGGATGAAAAGCAGCATTGATAGGAATCTATTCATTACCTAATGTCCACACAAGATCCCATTTTTCAATGTGATAACAGCTAGGTAAACTACCTACAGATCAAGTTGGTGGCAGAATCTGTTAGATATAAAGAAGAGAGTTGGAAAGATCTTAGGTAAAATAAAGATAGCTGTTGTGTGGGAATGATACATTTCTTACTTTTTTCTGAGAATAGACTATAGTATCCATGAATATTCAGACAAGATATGTGAAGGGTTGGCAACTATATAGTAATAGCAAATAGTGTGAGATGAGTGGTGTTCTGCCTGTGTTTTGAAGGCGTAAGCAGCAGGAATTAAGAAGAAACACAAAGAATAAGACAAGTTGTGGTGAATTGAATAAGAATGGCCAATGTAAGCTCATACATTTGAATGCTTAGTTGTGAGGCAGTGGAACTGTTTGAAAGGATTAAAAGGATTAGTAGCTGTGCCTTGTTGGAGGAAGTGTGTGTGTCTATCTCTGTCTCTCTGTGTCTGTCTGCCCCCTCTGTTTCTCTCTCTCTCTCTCTCTCTCTCTCTCTCTCTCTCTCTCTCTCTCTTTCTCTTTCTCTGCTTCTAAATCAGGACATAGCTTTCAATAACCTTTCTAAGACCACAACTGACTGCCACCATAATGCTTTCTTATTTGAGTTGCCTTGGTCATGGTGTCTGTTCAGAGCAATAGAACTGGCTAACCCACAAATCAATGATAATATCGGGTCTTTGTTCTGAACAACTTAAAGAATGGATACCAATTAAAATACAGAGAACCACATGTAGGCCAAGTAATTGTATTTATGGGTGTAATAATAAAGAAAAATATATCCCCTTGTGATTATTAAAATATTGAAGAAGAAGCTTGCCATTAATGATCTCTTCGCTCCCTTCTGCATTCCAGGATCATATTTCTCCATGAGAGGAGCTCTCCTTGCTTTGAATGCCTAGTTTGACTGCTTTCTATTATGAGACCTTCACTTGTAAAGAAAGTATTCATTGCACAATAATGTGGCTCAGTGGTGTAATGAGATGCTTTTACAATGCTATGGAGTTTGCAGCATAATTGGGCATAAAACATGGTGGGCATATCACGTAAGGCAATTGTCAATTAATTCCCTTCTCATGAGCTCAGTACATATATTCGGATGCTCTATACAAGACAATAGTTAGTTTGAAGAGTTTTCCATTATTTGACAACTACTGATATGATCAATAAATATTGTTAATATGGTTTTACAAACCAAGGGATAGTAAATAAATTGTTAATTAGCATCTTTAAAATAATACAATAAATAATGGAACATCCCATTTACAAGACTATACACAAAGTAATACAGAGATGCATAGTCATTACTATTATATTTTCTTATTTATTTATTTATTTATTTTTACTATTTTTTTCAAGACATGGTTTCTCTGTGTAACCTTGACTGTCCTGGACTTACTTGCTTTGTAGACCAGACTGGCCTCAAACTCAAAGCAATCCACTTGCCTCTGCCTTCTGAGTGCTGGAATTAAAGGCATGTACCACCACTGCCTGGCTACTATTATATTTTCTAGAAAACCAATTATGCATAAAATATTCTGTATGAAGATTTGTCCACATAACACTTTCTAGACTACTTTTTACACTTTTAAGTAATGGCTTCCTCACTGGAATGTGCTTACTGATTGTTCATCAGTGCTTCTTCTAATACATAGTTTTGGTCTAGATGGAAAGTTTTTACCTAGTTAACTATCAGCTTGTTATAAAAATTTCATTGTTTAAAATACAGGTTATATGCTTGTAGAAACACTTTTTAGAAATTCAGCCTACATGTGAAAAGTATTACTTTAAGGTATCTAAAAAGGTTGAATTCTCATTAGCATTTAGAAGAATGATGGATGAAGTGGCCACAGATGACATAGATTACTAAATTAAAAACCTAGTGTCGAGGCTATTGCTACCACAATTGGTTGCCTGTTCACCAGAAACTACGACACTAATGCAGAGGGAATCACATACTCTGTCTTGGAACATACAGAAATCAACCTGGTACCATGACTGAAACTTCTTCCATGATACCTATCCCTCAAAGTGCCAGAAAAGACAATGTAGGCTTTAGAAGGAGAAATGCTGTCAACAATCATATTCAGCCATGTAAATTATAAAGAATATTTATTATGTTTTAAACTCTAAATTAAAATCATCTTCTCTGATAAAGGTTAATTTTAGCAGATTGGAAATGAACATGGAAAGACAGGAGGCAGAAAACATGAAAACTGATGAGAGAATGACTAAAGCTTCTCTAGAAAACTTTTAAAATGTGGCTACAGACAAGACACCGTCATTCAAGTACTTGTGGCATAAGCATTGAGGACGATATTAAGACCCCTACGCTCAGTTGTGTACCTATCATGAAAACCCTGGGCAGTTGAAGCCTGGAGGATCCCTGGATGTGTGTTGTTTGCCTATGTTCACTGAGACGTTCTGGCTCAAAATATAAGGTGGAGACTGATAGTTGAGGATCAACGACTAAGGTCAACTTCTGACCTCCATATATGCACTTACACATACATAATAATGTTAATTATTTCATTTAATTTGAAGAATTATGGAAAGGTGATACAACTTTGAATACCTGATGCAGGGGAGGACCATGAATGTGATAAAAATCAGTCCATATTCTTAGGCTGTAAGAAATGAAATTACTATGATCTCTAGACCACACCAAAATCATTCTACAATATAGAGATGTTCATATTTCAGGTTGGATACTTAAGGAACCCTCCGTTCAGCAATAGGCAAGACAGATGTTTCCTCATCTTGCAACAGCTGGATGTTCTGACTGGCACTTAAAGCCATTAGTATCTCAATTATGAATTCTCAACCACTAAAATTACACACAGACGGCAAGACACTCACATGTGGAAAGGCCTCTGACAGCGATCCCAACCCTTCTGCCCTCCAGCAGTGACTCCAAGTCCCCTGATCACTGTGGAGTTTTTGTGAATGAGAACTTATCTGTGTGTACATGCCTATAAATCCCAGCACTCAGGAGCTGAGATGAATGCATGAGTTATAGCCAGCCCAGTGTGGGGCAGCTGCCATATGCATAAATAATGATGTGGTAGGTCTGCATGACCAGTGGATAGACCCCCATGGACTACCTGCAATAAACAAGATTATAGGCAGGATAAAAAGAAAAATTTTAAAAGAAGTGGTCTACAACTCATGCAAATGATGACATTATGAAAGTTAGAAACTCAAAGAAAATATATCTCATAATTCTAAAATTTCAAATTAGAAAAAATTTAAAGTTTCAGATCACAAACTTTTGTTTTAGAAAGGAGATACTTTCAAAAGCACAACTTTATAGAGGGTTTACAAGTCATCCTGAATACCTACAATTCCTTTCTGTCTCCCGTGCTCCCTTACAGTAGAACATAAAGGGCCTGCAGGTAGTTAGGTGTTACCAACAACAGAGTAAGTCATATGCAACTTAGCAAAGATAAAATGGAGCATTAGTGGTTAAAAAATATCCACTTTCTATAGCCTCATCTAAAAGTTGAGCCATACTAAAATAGAACAATGAAAAATGAGTACAATGTATGAAAGAACAGACATGAATATGATGAAATAACCATAATAATTTTTAAAGCAAAGAAATATTTTGAAAAGAACAAAATTCAAATCAAACTGATGCAAAGGTAGGAAAGATGTTTTCTTCAAGGTTGCCAAATACAAACAGCCAAAACACTAAGAAAATAATATTTATATAACTCCTGATTGTTTCCTGGTTCTTCTTGCTGTAGGTAGTTTATTGAATATATGTGTAATAGTATAAACATATATATATATTTAATAATAAAAATGAATCAAAAATTTCAAAGGTAATTAATACATACTAAAGTGAGGCAGTGAAAGGCAAATATATTCAACAAGAATGAATAGCAATTAAGGAAAGCACAATTTAATTTTCTTTTTTGAAACCATATATCACATAGCCAGGCTGGTTTTAAACTCACTGTGTCAGGAGATGACATTAAACTTCTAATTCTTCTGCCACCTCCTCCCAAATCAGGGGAATACATGAATATATCACCCCCTCCAGTATATGAAATTCAAGGGATAGAACCTAAGGTTCATTTCATGCTAAGTAAAGCCTCTACCAACTGAACCACATCCCTAGTCCTTCTCAAGTCACAAAACACAAGCACACCCTGGCCTCTGTTATCTGTAGTTCCTCTTCAGGTAAGTGGACTAGCTGTGTTCCTAAGGCATCACTACCAAGGATTTAAGCTGAGTGAAAGCAAAATTGTTAAAATTCTGTTTTATAGCCCTTCAAAACCTGCCAGGGGATCAGAATGTCATTAGAAATGATTAAATGTCGAATCTATAGACTGGTCTCAGGAAACAGTTGCCTTTTATGATATGAAGTAAAGCCATATCATAGCCATTCATTCAAAACTGTGGGTTTTGGAAGAAAGAAGGCACGGACATACTTCCTCCAGCAAAACTGAACTATCTAAATATCCCCAAATGGCATCACCCAAGATTAACAGAGACATTTCTCATTTAAGCTGCACACTGCCCTTCTCACCTGCCTCTTGCAATCAATTGAATAGCAAAACAAGTACTAGATTAGGACAGAATCATATGATATAAAAGCATACTTGAGCTAGCTTTAAAAACCCATTCACTTTACAAATGGAAGAAAGGGAAGGGATGGACCATAAAACATTACTCAGTGCAGGAGGATTAGACCAAGTAAGGCTGAAGGATATTAAAATATTCGTTAGACTGTTTCCTAATGAGCAATGATTATACATAAAACTGAAAGGGAAATGGCACTCAACTTAGACTATGAAGAAGTCAATTCAGTTGAATTATTTGTGGTGTGAACATATCAGCAGTCCAATGTGACTTGTGCAGATCAAGAAAGAAAAATCTATCCATAATATCATAATACCTTATTTAATCTTGATCCATTTTTAAATCGTATTAGGTCTTTTAGAGGTTTCACGGGCATGATACTTTGTTATATATTTCAAAGAAGGAAATCAAGAGTTTTAGCTCTGTAGAAAAGTGAATTAAATCTTGTGATGTATGTGAAAAGTGATTTGCATAACTATTGTAAAAGCACCTGCAAAAGGTCCCATAACCTCTGCCCTGCCCATTTCACCTGGACTTTGGGAGAGTGCTTTCACCTTATACTCCTCCACTTCATTTGCCTCTAAACTGCCAAATTAAAGAAGTTGTAATTGGGGGAAGTTAGTGCCTTATACTGATACTGTTCATTTGGGCATAGTAAAAACCAGTTTCACCTTTGCTATTCAGTAGAGTTAGTGGATAAATCATTTAAAGAAGGTTTTATTACTACAAGCCTTTATGCATTTTTATATTATCTGCCTTAATATATCATACATATGCATATATATGATGGAGGTTAGTGGATGTTATTTAAAATATTAATCTGCTGATAGATGTGAAAATTATTTTTAATTATTTTATGTTGTTTCACCTTTTCAAATGATTGCCTGCCAATAGAATATATTGATTTTCCCACAGTCAAGAACAAGTAGATTTCACATACTCAGTATTTGATGAAAGTCTCTGTTTATTCAGGTTTACTTCTTTAGATTTTCTCCTAGGAAACCATGTTTACTTAAATGAGTCTCTTATACATGTTTCATACAGGGAAGGGAACTAAGATTTTGTAGTTCCAAAACCCTCTCTCAATATTTCTTTCTTAAAATAGCATCTCAGTCTCAAACTGAGTTTTGTGTGTAGCTGTAAAATACGTAAGAGAAAACACCTGACATGAAGATACTGAAGGAAAAAAATGAAAATTATGAAGTAAGCCTGTAACTCAGTAAGGCAAATATATATATATTTCCTGAAGATATATATTTCCTGAAAACCTAGGGACTGGAAGTCTCTTTGCAGCATCTATGAGTTCTATGTCATAGGAGGTGCTCAGAAAACCTTGATTGAATATTCCACAATGCATCAGATTTAGAAGCGTATGAGACACAATATTGATATGTCTAGAGGAAAGAAATACACAATATTTTTCTTTTTTTTTCACAATCTTTTACATACTTCTTGTATGTTATCTCAAAATCTGTTACATTTTGGACTTTGTTTAAGAGTAAAATAACTAATAAGTACTTTACAAATAAATATTTTTGTGAACCTCAGATATATACATTCAAAAACAAAATTCCAACATGTATAATTTATTGTAATATAACAAGAAAATGTATACACTCAATATTTTGATTACCTCAACTTATCTAAATCAAACTAAAAACACAAAATCTTAAATCCAATTGGAATGATCCTTGTGTTTTGCTTTTTTCTCTTTAGATGAATTCTTTTTAGTTTATTAATTTATTCAGATTACATCGTAATTGTTATCCCATTACTTGTATCCTCCTGTTCCTCCCTCCCTTCTGCTTTCACCCTATTCCCTTCCCCTAGGTCTATGACTGAGGAGGACCTCCTCCCCCACAATATGGTCATAGGCTATCAAGTCTCATCTTAGTAGCCTGCTTATTCTTTCTCTGAGTGCCATCAGGCCTCTCCACTAAGGGGAAGTGGTCAAATAGGCAATACCACAGTGAAACAGCTGTTGACAATTTAAATGGTCACAATTATATTTTCTCTTATGCACAATTAATATACTATACAATTAAAGAAATATGATAAAGTTTATTTGAAGACATTACTTTTTTATCTGATGTGTGTGTGTGTGTGCGTGTGTGTCTAAATTGGAAATTATTAATTTGTGAGTCCATTATTTGTGTTTGCCCTGCTCTTCATAAGAAGCAAAAAGATTTTTGATCATCTTTAATAAAACTCATTATTTTATGATATTTTGCCTTGATAGATGACCCTGGTCTGTAGAGGAATGAGTGAAACATAAATCCTGTGGAGGGGAGGAGTTTACTTGTTTGGCAGCCTTGTTTGAGATACAGGAATTCTTAATTTCGTGGAAGGAAGGATATTGTTTCTGATTTGTTTGTTACTCCAGGCTGCAAGAGTGCCGTATGCACGGTACACACACATGACTCAGACTCCTTCTGTTTATCTTCATTCAAATCTACCCTCGGGCTCCAGATGTGTGAGAATGCCTAGATCTTGCGTGTTATTGTATAGTTTCTTAGCAGCGCTTATCTTAGTCCTCAGAATGGATTTCTGAAGGTCAAGTCGGCCTAATAAAAGTCACTGAGACGATAGAGAGCAGGCATCCGTCGGAGAAGGTGCCTGACTCTGGGAAATAACACACTGAGATCGTTGTGTCTTTCAAAAGGCCGCCTTTCTGCTACGAGAAGCTTATGAAGTTTTCCTTTGAACAAGCACAAGAAAAGTTTCATTTTATTTTTCTCTACCAGATTTGACCTAAACCCCAGACACCAATGTGGGTCCATTTTCCTTTAGGTTTTTAACTTTCTATGAAGTAAGACTAATAAAAAAAAATCAAATTTCCTCCTTGATTTGTCAAAGATATCTTAGGGAAACAGAGGCCTTGAAATTCTTCTCTTCCTTGCTTTGACACAGAGGAAGAAAGATAGAATCAGAGCCAGGTAAAATTTTATTTTTATTACTCCAACAGTTACTTTAGCTCCTTTGTCTCCACTTTAAAAATAATGATAGGAATTGTATAGATGCCTTAACTCTAAAACGCATCCCATGGGCTCATGTTTTAATGTTTGTTCCCCAGTTGATGGAATTATTTTGAGAAATTCTTGAAACTTCAGGAGGTAGGACCTACCTAGAGAAAATGAGTACTGAAAATACACCCTTGGAGATAGGTTATCGCTGGCCACTTTCTACATTTTCCTGTTTTGGGTCCAAAATTATCTGAACTGACCCCAATCTATCATGCTGTCCCAGCCACACGCACTGAACCCTTTGAAAGCATGAATTCAATTTTTTAAAAATGCGGCTCAGGAGCTCTTGGTGGGACGGGTCTATTTCCTCTTCACCATCACAGGCTTCTGGCTTCACAAGAAGGCACTGGCCCTGCGGGTGGCAGCCATTCACAGATGAGGGCGGTACTTGTTCTTTTGGATCATGTGTCGGATGCTGCTAAGGATGCCCTGAACATTCTTGTTGATGATGGTCCTCAGGTAAGAAGTGGCAGGTTTTTGCTGACAGGATCTGCCTGTCATGACCATCATGACCCATCTGCCATCAGGCCATGGGCTCCACTCCCAGTCTTGCGTTGTCAGCCCTTTGTAACAGGAGTTGCAGTCCTTCAGATTATTGGGCTCAGTGTTATAAATCTGCTTGTTCTTCTTGATCAGGAAACTGGAGTAGCTCTAAAAGACCATCTATTGCAGATGTGTGGACTTATCTGTGGCTCCTCTCCCTATGGTGGCTGGACACACTGACGTTTATAAGAGGTCTGATTTATAATTGTTCCGGTTAGCTTTTCAAACGACCAAATATCTGGCATGGACAACTGGAAACATGAAAGACTTATTTGAATTCTTTGTAGAATTTGTACCTAATGTGGTACACTCCACCTTCTGTGTTTGAAGAGACTTACCTTTGAATGCTGATGCCTCAGATTCATCAGGTCAGCCCTCCTCAGGCCCAACACACACAGACAGACCCAATATAGCACAGTCCCACCACAGTACAGGCCTAGCACAGTACAGATGAATGCTATAGAACACTGTATTCCTTATTCTTCTCTTTTTGCCCTTCTTCTGTTGTTACTTACCTAAAGAATGGCACCTGGCAGTAAGCCAAATGCAGAGAAGCAATGGAACATCTCTTTTTCTACCTCACCATTCCTTATCCAGCCCTTTTACAATCCTGAATCTGTCTTCTTTCCATATCTTACCCATCTTCCCTCAGAATTAATGTCTGCCTGGGTGACGGTATAGTGGCCGATCCAGTCTGCCTCTTTCTCCTCTTGGCTTTCTCTACATTCTTCTCAACATAAATGTCCTTATCCTTTCCATCCTGAAAATTCTTAAACAGTTGCCCCATGCTGTCTGGATAAAATAAATTATAAAATAAACACTAGGGTCTTCAAGATCAGGTGTGGTCTGTAACCCTCCCCCCCCCCACACACACACACAGCTTCAGTTTAACTGGCAGTCACACAGCACTCTTCAAGTCTTTTCCCTAAAGAGTATGAGAAGGACTACAGATCTCCTCTAACTGAACCATAGCAGCAAAGAATCACTTATTTTGAAAAAAAAACTGAATTGGTCTGGAAGTATGAATTTAGTTTTAGCACAGGCATACAGCCTCTACTGTCAGAGCACATTGACTTATTTTTCTGGGTGCCTTCACTAGGTCTGATAATCTTGTCTTTGTGTAATTTTGATAATTTAGTCTCTGCTTTATCTTGAACTCAATCATTTTATTTTCCAGGAGCAATATAACTTTTTCATCTTACATTCTCTATCCTTCTTTTTGCTTTTGGAGATTGACTGTTATCTACTTGAATTATTTCTCCCCATTTTTTGTGAGGTTTCCTGTGACCCTGGAGAGCCACAGTCAGATTCCTTTGTCTAAACTTCTGTAGGATTTATACCTGGCTCTGCATCCTTTTCACACTCACTTGCTTTTTTAATTTTTAGTTGTTTTGTGCTCATTTGACCAGCAGTGTCTTGTGTGTTATGTACATACCATGTTTGAATGAATAATTTCTATAAGCTGAGGAAAACAGATACCACCAGAAAAAAAAACACTCTCAGTGCATAACTTTTAGCAACATCAGAAAATATGATAGCACAAGGTCTTAGTTATAAGGCTAAAGATAGAAAAAAAACCACTAAGAAGAACAATGAAACAATTTATCAGTTAATTAAATTCTGAAATTAATCATTTTTATATGCCTGCAATGTCTCTGCTTCTATTCCAAGTTCAAGGGTGTGAATGCCAGTGCTGAATCCCAATTGAGCCTTTGTGAATGAATAGCTAGCTCAAGGTTGGAAGGAGACTAAACATGCTGCTTATGAGACCCTCAGTTAGTATCCTAGAAGTTGTAGCTATGACTAAAGGTCACTTGAGCATCCCATAATTTGCATAATTTTGGCTTCTGGGAACATGATTTTATATCATAATGCCACTCTTATAATGGCTTGTTTTGAGACTTAAGACCTATGTAACCTTAAGAAATGAAATTCTTTCCCCAGAACTTTCATCTAAAGCACAAGTGTGACACAAATATAACAGGCATCAGAAAGTTTCTATATCAAAAATGACAATAAAATATGTTTTATGAATGGCAGGGGCCTATACATAATATATATGAAACCACGCTTTCATTTACTAGGCATTTGTATTCATTTAAATAAGCTAAGATTGAGATTAACTGAATTTCCATAAAACAGAATGATCTCCATCCAGGAAATGTCATATAATTAGTATACGCATACTCTCTTACACTTGTGTACAAGTACATGTTTGTATGTGAAAACTGTGGTCTCAATGTCTGCTGAATGTTCTTGGTATTTTAAGACCCACAAATATAAAGTATGTAATTACAGTTAATATCCTCAATATCCCCAAAACTCATGTGTTGAAATCTTTGTCCATAGTTCCTGGTGTTATTGAGCCATAATGGGGACTAGTGAGAGAAAGTAGGTTATTAGGAGCAAATCCTTGACAGATAAATTAGGTTCTCTACCCTTTCATTTATCTGAGCATCTATGAAATGAACTACTCTATCTATTCTGTCACATGTGCCCTCACCATGATGCTGTGCCTAGCCATCTGCAGATCCAAAGTGGCTGGGTCAGGCAATCATGAATTGAAACCTCTAAAATTGTGAGAGAGCAAGACTGTATCCTTCATAAGTTCATTATTGCAGATGTTTTGTCACAGCAATGAAAATCTAATGCCTGAGCTAGTTTTCTATTGTTCTGAAGAGACATCATGACAAAAAAAAAAAAAAAACTTATAAAAGAAAGCATGAAGCTGAGGGCTTGCTTACAGCCTCAGAGGGTGAGCCCGTGATGATCTTGGCAGGGAACATGGCGACAGGAAGGTAGGCATGGCACTGAGAGCAATAGCTGAGAGCTGCATTTTATCCAAAAGTTAGAGACAGAGAGAGCGACTGGGCTTGCCATGGCTTTTGAAATAGCAAAGCCCACATCCAGTGATACACCCACTCCAACATGACCACACCTCTAAGTCCCTCCCAAAACATTTCCACCAGAACACCACACTCTACTCCTAGACCCTCATAGACTTGTAGGCATATTATAAGAAAATTTTCTTCCAACTTCAGAAGTCCCCATCGTCTTTCACAGTCTCAAGATTCTTTAAAAATCACAAATCCAAAGTCTCTTCTAAGACTCAAGGCAATCTCTTAACTGTAAACCTCTTGTGAAAGCAAAATGCAAATTGCATTCTTCCAAGAAACTATGTCACAGACTATATGTTACCATTCCAAAAAGGAGGAAGAGAGCAAAATGAGGAAACATTGGATCACATCTAACATATATGGCTTTTCTCCTTAGGAATATTCTTCCTTCTGGAGACTAATTTTAACCATAGGAACGAATCAATTCTACATTTTAAAACAAAATATTATAAAAGACTAATAACATACATGCTATAAAGTTTCAGTATTTCTTTTATTTAATTTCCTAACAATGCTCACATTCTAGGTCAGGTATTATTAGCCACTCAAGAAGCAAGGGCTGCCCACCCTCTTCCTCTACACTCTGATTCTTATCCTCTAAGCTGGTTCGATACAAGACAGGGAAAACGTCTCCTGCATGCAAATTATGCTGTGGAATCTGATGCCATAGAACATTGGATTTACATGTAGAAGAAAGATAGCCTACTCTTATGCTATCCTGAGATGGCATGAGAAACATCTTAGAATCTCATCTCCCTCTATGTCTCTAAGTGTCACACAAAGCATAACTGCTCTCTACCTTGGTAACCTAGAAAAACGTTCTGTTCTTGAAGTTCATTTATTTGAAGCATAAATTTGTGGGGTTAATAATCCTATGTCTTCCTGACACTTTGGAATATAAGCTAAGGACTTAAGCCCGGTCATAGCACAGAGTATACTTGTAGTAGTGTAATTGACTTACAGATATGGTTATAAACCTAGCTTTATCGGGATGTGAAACAAAATTTTACACATATAACTACCCCAGTTTTCATATGCATTTCTACTGGGAAATGGTGGCTTTTTACAGGAACACAGAGAAAAGTAGGCTCATTTATCTCCAGCTCCAGGGGGAGCCAATGCTTCTCTGTAGGGACCTGTGCTTATTATACATACCCCCATTTAGGCAAACAAGTACATACATAATTAAAAACAAAATAAATAAAATAAAAATGAAATGAATCTTGAAAAACTAAAAGTAAAGAAATATAACCCTACATGTTTCATTTGTACTCCACCATATGTGTTGAACATTATCAGTTCAGAGGTAAAAGAAGCTTAATGTTTCTGTGCCATATAAGTTCAAGTACATCATATTGTATTGTCTGCAGAAGGAGACAGGAATAAAGTGTCTACTCTGCTAGTCAGTGGCAAACCACCTTCACAGTAACAGCTCATCTCTACTCATTTGAGATAACCATGACAAAGGAGGAGCTAACCAAGTCCATCGGCTACTAAGACAGTCACGTTTATCCTTCCTAGGAAGGTGTCTTAATTTGTGTTGTTATATTCCCTCGACAGTCTGGAAAGGCATGGCCATGATATTTTCCTGTTTACTGGCTTTAAACTATTTTGCAGCAGACCATTAGATGGACGAAAAGACCCATTAGCCAAGTTACATGCTTCTTGGATGCTATGCTTTGTCAAATAGGAGCAGGCAACGTAACCTAGCCCTTCATGTGTCTCCAGAAAGACTACACACAGGTATACCAGATGCTTGCCTCAGGTAGCTCCAGTACACCCATGATACCATTCCAACCTTTGGGAAACATAGATCCTAAAATAGTCATACAATTTATGTTATGGTTTTTGGATACAAATACAAGTACTGTTTATGGAAAATTCAACTACATAAAATGTTAGTAGGAAATTGTGAGACAAGCATAAGACAATTGCCTTAAGCAATGTGAAGATCACATGCCTTCTTTTCTTTCTCATACTTCAATATTGAGCTTTCCTCATCACAGAGAGAAGAGAAAAGTTAAAAATAAAACTTAAACTCTAACTTCTCCTTGGGCATTAATTTACCCAGAAAATTACCCAATGCACTGTATTTCTATGATGAAATCTGTATTTAAGTATATGAAAGGATATCTTTTTTTAGGAAAGAGAGGATGGAGGGAGGGAGGAAGAGAGAGAGGGAATGGGGAGAAGAAGAGGAAGAAGAGGAAGAAGAAGAAGAAGAAGAAGAAGAAGAAGAAGAAGAAGAAGAAGAAGAAGAAGAAGAGCATTAATCCACATGCTTTTTATAAATCTTTATTCAGAGTGAAGAGCCTTTTTAGATAGTAGGCCTGAAAGAACTGCTTTTAAGTCTGAGTGGCAAAGAAATTTCTAGAATTCACAGGGGTCACATCAGAACTCTTAAGATTCAGAGATATGAACTAAGAGAGAAGTTGTCTAACTGACCTATGCCTTTGATCCCAAATAGGAGATTCTATGATTTTGTGAGGTCTTGATCTCCAGCTTCCTAATATAAGAAGTATTTAAGAATAATAGTGAAGACAACAGTCAAGGTTATGTGGAGACAAGAGAATAAAGAAACTTCCTTTAAAAAATTAAGCTTCATTCTATGAATTCCATTAGTTATATAAACTATAGAAAGTTCATTTTCTTAAGTATTAATCTTAAACCCACGTGACTTGTTCTGAAACTACTGTGGTTATTCAAATTCCTGAACTATTCTCTAAAATTTAAATAAGGGAGAAAAGGCACAATAATAACCAGTTACTTTGGGAATAATGTCCGAACACTCTTTCTGTATACTTCAAGTTTTTTAAATGATTGTCACTGAAATTCTGTTTGCATTTTCTATGAGTTTCATATGTAAAAACACCCATAATGATAACAAACACACTTATTTAATATTTCCTATCAAATCTGAAATATCTTGTACATTGTAATAAAAATGTATTTCTTTTTAAATTGCATTATCTTTATTTTGTGTTATGATATATTAAAGTATAAAATACATTGTTTGATATGAACAACAGTTTAAATGTTAAGGCTCACAAGCTAATGATTTCTTTTAAATATTTTAACATGAAAGCAGATATATCAGCCTAAGTTATGCAGCTATATATATATAATTTTACCTGAGCTCCTGTTACGGCTGAAGAAATATTTCTTTAATTTCTAAATTCTTTGACCTACTCTTATAGTTTAGATATTATTAAACAGTATGAAAGTTCAGAAGAATAAGTGATTGGCTTTAATTTCTCCAGTAACTTCTTGTGAGATGTATGTCCTGCGTAGTTTTTTTTGTCAACTCGACCCTTTCTCTGATCAAGTTGGTTTTGTTCATGGCATTTTATGACACCAATAAAACCCTAACTAAAATAGCATTTACACTTTAAGTACTTTTATCCATTCTTAAAACAAAGAAAAATTTACCCTCCAAACTTAAATCCTTATTAGTCAATATAACTCTGAGTTGACCTCGCTCCACACTCTGTTTCTTTTCCTTAACTCCAGATTCACAGTTCTCACTGACTGAAGAACGTCCTTTCTCCTTTGTCCTCCTGTCTGGCTGTTATTTACATAAAAGGCCCAGCACAGATGTCAGCAAGATGCAGCATGCCACCCAACCATCAGGGACAATATTTCTTGAGCTATGTGTCTAGTGAACCTTGTGTTTATCTCCTAAATTGCATTTGTTTTACTTTAAAACCAGCACAGACTATAGTAAACTATTAATACAATATACTAATGAATTTTGTAGCTATGACTAATCTACATGTGATAACTATTATGCCATAGAAATTTATATGATAGCAAAACATCAACCAAAATATAGTTATTTTTATATCAACATAAAAATCCTGATGTATTTGAGACTTAAAATAATACTTATTTATTATTTCATAATATCACCAGACAGAAAATCAGGCACAGTGTAGCTGGGCTGCCTGATGAAATCATAGCCCTAATATTGGATTCATGAGGTGTATATATATCCCAATGCTTGCAAGGTTGTATCCTCTGTTTCTGACTCTAACCACTATATCCCCTTAGGAACTTCTCAGTTTGATCATGTGTCCAAGGGTCATTGATTAGAGACACTAATTACACAAATAAAAGTTCTTGCCACATGCCATAATGTAATCTTGGCAATGATATCCACAGTAAAGAAAGGTGAGAGCAGTTTATAGGGAGAAGCATTTTCAATAACATTGCTTACAATTGCTGCCTCCCAATGATAATATGAAGAATGGCTTTGAGTTAATTTCAGTATTGTTTTTAAACTCTCTCCAAACAACATGCTTCATTTGTTTCCTTCACCACAGTAGAACAATCTCACCATTTACCCTATTCGGTGCCTTACCATCTGGGGTATCAAAAACTATTTACCATAGAACGTTGATATAGCATAGGATTCTTTCCGGAAGAATATTAAAACTGTCAGCTGATTTATTTTAGGTTGCATATAAAAACAGTTCAGAAAGAAGATATAAAGACAATTCTACTGAAATATTTAACAGAATCTAGAGAAAATGGAAGACAGGCATGCTTGCTGAAGACACAGTCTGGTTTTTTACACCCAGTCTTTCCAGACAACAGAAGGGTTTCAAAGCAAGAGATAACATCTGGGCAAGGACCAGATTCTGAGCTCTTTTAATAAAATGTAGCCTCTGGGTAAATTTGAAACTTACAGAGATTTAGTAGACTCTTTAGGCTCTTTGATAAAACTTCAGAAACAGTTAAGACAGTTCCTTGAGACTACCATAACTAGAAGGGAAAAGGAGTTCTAAGAATAGCAAGAATATGTCTCTTAGTCTCTCTCAGATAGAGGAAATGTTTTCCAATGTCCTAAGGGTGTGCTTTCTTGATACGCATGCCTAGAAAGTGAAGATTTGTTTCTTATATGAATAACTTGCCTCTTCTCTGGACAAGAACATGAAAAAAATGACATAGAAACTTCTTTAATGACCCAGGTAGAAAGGTATTGTATCAGAAAAAAATAAAGTGTGGGTCTATGTAAAGAAATAGACTTTCAGTTTAGTTTTTCCAATTAATATTCAAAATAATTGTACCAACTTGCACTGCAAAGGTCAGAAAGTGCAAATGAAAATATATCTAAAGCTGGAAGGCTCACAGAGGAGGCAACCGGAGACTGTTACGCCGCGGCAGGCTGGAATCCGAGTCCGTGCAGGCATCGCGAAGGTCGCCATGCCCGAGAACATAGCTAGCGGCTGCGGGAATGACACCTACCAGGACCTCGACAAGCCGGCCCAGATCCGCTTCAGCAACATTTCCGCGGCCAAAGCGGTTGCTGATGACGTTAGAACAAGCCTTGGACCTGAGGAAATGGACAAAATGATTCAAGATGGAAAAGGTGATGTGCCCATTACAAATGATGGTGCCACTATTCTGAAACAGATACAAGTATTGCACCCTGCAGCCAGAATGCTGGTGGAGCTGTCTAAAGCTCAAGACATAGAAGCAGGGGGTGGGAACACATCAGTTGTCATCATCGCTGCCTCTCTTTTAGACCCCTGTACCAAGCTTCTGCAGAAAGGTTTACATCCAGCCATCATTCCTGAGTCATTCCAAAAAGCTTTGGAAAAGGGTCCTGAAATGCTTACTGACATGTCTCGACCTGTGAAACTGAGCGACAGAGAAACTCTGTTAAATAGCACGACCACTTTGTTGAATTCAAAGGCTGCCTCTCAGTATGCAAGTCTTCTCTCTCCAATGAGTGTTAATGCGGTGATGAAAGTGACTGACTCAGCCGCAGCTACCAGTGTAGACCTGAGAGATATTAAAATAGTTAAGAAGTTTGGTGGGACAATAGACCACTGTGAGCTGGTGGAAGGCCTTGTTCTCCCCCAGAAAGCATCAAATTCTGGCATAACAAGAGTTGAAAAGGCTAAGATTGGCCTTATTCAGTTTTGCTTGTCTGCTCCTAAAACAGATATGGATAATCAGATCATACTCTCTGACTATGCACAGATGGACCGAGTGCTTTGAGAAAAGAGAGCCTATATTTTTAAAACTGGTGAGGCAGATTAAGAAGACGGGATGTAATGTCCTCACACAGAAGTCTATCCTCAGAGATGCGCTTGCGTTACATTTTCTGAATAAGATGAAGATTATGGTGGTTAAGGATATTGAAAGAGAAGACATTGAGTTCATCTGTAAGACAATTTGAACTAAACCAGTTGCTCATATTGACCAGTTCACTCCTGACATGCTGGGCTTTGCTGAGTTAGCAGAGGAAGTCAGTTTAAATGGTTCCGGAAAACTATTCAAGATTATATGTTGTACAAGCCCAGGCAAAACAGTTACAATAGTTGTCTGTGGTTCTAACAAACTGGTAATTGAAGAAGCTGAGCGTTCCATTCATGATGCTCTCTGCGTTATCCGCTGCTTAGTGAAGAAGAGAGCTCTTATTACCAGGAGGTGGTGCTCCAGAAATACAGTGGGCCCTGAGACTGACTGAGTGGTATGGAATCCTACTGTGTTCGTGCTTTCGTGGATGCTATGGACGTCATTCCGTCTACACTAGCTGAAAATGCTGGCCTGAATCCCATTTCTACAGTAACAGAATTAAGAAATCAGCATGCCCAAGGAGAAAAATCCACAGGCATTAATGTCTGAAAGGGTGGAATTTCTAACATTTTGGAGGAAATGGTTGTCCAGCCTCTGTTGGTGTCAGTCAGTGCTTTGACCCTAGCAACTGAAACTATGCGGAGCATTCTGAAAATCGATGATGTGGTAAATTCTCGATAATCTGGATGTGGCTGGCCAACTGGCACCTTTGTGCACAGACGTACCGGCGTTCCTTCTTGTCTGGAGCTCGCTTCTTCGTAGTTTTTGGACATTGTCTTCCAGTTGGCATTTGTTTGAAATCGTGTTGAAACAATTTAGTGAAAATTAAATATTTGATTTCAAACTATAATATATCTATATACTTAAAGTCTATTTATTATTATTATTTTTTTTCTTTTATTTTTCATATGATATATAATTCCATTATTTTCTCCTTCCCTTTCCTCCATTCAAATTCTTCCATATACACTTCTTTGTTATCTTTTATGTTCGTGGACTATTTTTCCATTAGTTATTGCCATATATGTACACATATAAACATGTATTCCTAAACATAACCTTCTCAATTTTTATAATGTTATTTATATGATATCAGAGTTAAACATTTGGATGAATAACCAGTTAGTGTGCTTTTCCTTGGGTAAGACTTTTTCTGTGTTTCTTTCCTTGTAGCTCTTTTCCTCTGTCCACTTCAGCATGCCTATGGTTATTGTCCTTGTTCAGCTCATGTTTAGGCACTTATTTTGGTGAGAATTTATGGGTGTAGTTTCTAATGTTAATTGAAGACACAATTTCACATCAAACTATCTATCCGACACTCAGCTGATACCCTCTTCCACAATCTTCCTTTAACCTGAGGTAAAGAGTTGTCTTGAAAATATATCCTTTATGAATTACTACTATTAGATGCCATTCTTCATATGGCATGAATGAAGATTCACAGATGTCTTTTTATCTGCTCATACAAAAAGCAGAAAACTAGCCTTAATTGTTCTGTGCATCATGTACATCATATACACTTAGAATTTTAGTACTATATAATGTTTGTGAGAAGTTATATGTTTTCAGAACAAAAGAACTGGACACTGACATTGGATCAGACTTGAAAAGATGCAGTCCTTTCAGCATGCTGGACACTGACATCCTGTATCTTTCATGTTCCAGCACCAAGTGCTTCCATTGCTTCAGTTCCTCATCAGAAAAAGACAGCTTGTAGGACACTTTCAAAGAAAGATTCCAATCCCTATTGGTCCAGCATTTTAGACTTTCCTACACAGTACTGTAATTAAATCTGGAATTTTTCAACATTTAGATACTGGACCACAATTGCTATTCCTAGCTTGTTTAACCATTTCCCCAATTTTATTTGGGCCCCTACTAGGTATTATTTGTTCCAAGTAAAGTAGAAGAAATCTTAAGAAACAATGCCTCATTTCCTTTAAGGGGGGTCAGGTAGGTTTTTGTTTGCATTTTTTTAGGCAATAGAGGGTTATTGTCAATGGAAGTTGGTTACAAATTATTTTTGTTCTTATTTAGAAAAAAAACAAGATTAGACTCAGCGGTGTCTCATTTTTCACTTATCTTACATTCTTTTTAAAATATATTTTATTAATTTATTCATATTACATCTCAATTGTTATCCCATCCCTTGTGTCCTCCCATTCCTCCCTCCCTCCCATTCTTAGGTGTGAAGATAGGGCTTGAAAAGAAAGAAGGGGGAATATAGAAATATATATGGAAGGTAGAATAAAAAGTAGGTTAGTGAATCTGCTCCTCAACTGAATGCCTCAATTGTCAATCACAGGTTATTTTTAATTCACTGGTATAGAATTTTTGTATATAGATGCAAATTAAGTTTAATTCTAGATACAGTGGTATAGAATTCAAATGTAAGTTTATTCTTCACACACACAATACATATATATATATATGTATGTATTTCTACTCTAATATGAGATATTGTACCCATATAACTCAATTATAATACAAGGTTTACTTCCAATACTTTGAAAGTTCTATTGCAGATTATGTAGGATAAATAAGTTATACAAGTTAATTGTAGCTGATCAAATCATGGTCATGTCAATCATTAGTCTACTTTTATCACAAGAATATACATCTTAGGTGTGGCAGATAGATATGATTCTATAGGAATCATACAGATAAGGTAGGATAGTTAGAAAAGGTTATCAAAAACTTCAGAGACATAAGAATATGTCATTTAAAATGTTTTTATAGCAATTTGCATATTCAATGCAATTCCTATCAAAATACCTTTACAATATTATAAAAACATTGAAAGATCAATTCTCAACTTCATATGGAAAAGCAAAAAGCTAGAATAGCTAAAACAATCCCGCACAATAAAAGATCGATCCTCCAGAGGAATCTCCATATCTGATCTCAAGCTGTATTATAGAGCAACAGTAATTAAAACAGAATGGTACTGGCATAGCAATAGGATGGTTGATCAATGGAATCCAATTGAAGACCCAGAAATAAACCCACACAAACATGGACACTTGATTTTTGACAAAGAAGCCAAATCCATTCAATAGAAAAAGGATAGCTTCTTCACAAATGGTGCTGGTCTAACTGCATGTCTACATGTAGAAAAATTCAAGTAGACCCACATTTATCACCATGCACAAAACTCAAGTCCAAGTAGATTAAAGACCTCAAGATAAAACCAGACACACTAAATCTGTTAGAAGAAAAAGTGGGGAAGAGCCTGGCACTCATTGGCATGAGAGACAACTTCCTGAACAAAACTCCAACAGCCCAGACCTTAAGGTCAACAATTAATAAATGGGACCTCATGAGGCTGAGAAGCTTCTGTAAGGTAGAGACAGTGTCTCTGTCAACAGAAGAAAGCAACAGTATACAGACCGGGAAAATATCTTCACCAACCCTACATCAGACAAAGGTCTAATATCCAAAATATATAAGGAACTCAATAGATTAAACACCACCAAACGCAATAACACAATTAAGAAATAATGTTCAGAATTAAAGAGAGAATTCTCAGCAGAGGAATATTGAATGGCTGAGAAACACTTAAAGAAATGATCAACATCTTTAGTCATCAGAGAAATGCAAATCAAAGCAACTCTGAGATTCTGTCTTATACCCAACAGAATGGCTAAGATCAAAAACTCAAGTGACAGCACATGGTGGCAAGGATGTGGAGGAAGGGGAACACTCCTTTATTGCTGGTCAGAGTGCAAATTTGTACAACCACTTTAGAAATTTATCTGCCACTTTCTCAGAAAACTGGGAATAGATCTACCTCAAAACCCAGCTTTTACATTCCTTGGAATATACCCAAAAATGCTTTTCACCACACAACAAGGACATATGTTCAGCCTTGTTCATAGCAGCCTTATCTGTAATAGCCAGAACCCAGAAACAACCTAAATGTCCCTCAGTCGAAGAATGGATAAAGACACTGTGGTACATTTACATTATGGAATACTACTCAGCTATTTAAAACAAAGAAATCCTGAAATTTGCAGGCAAATGGATGTAACTAGAAATGATCATCCTGAGTTAACCCAGACCCATAAAGACTCACATGAAATATACTCACTTATAATTGGACATTAGCCCAAAAGGGATGTCCCATGAAAGTCTTCACTTACCAGGATATTCGAATAGATGTGGGGACTCCCTATTGGTACTTTAGGTGAGAGTAGTATGGGGAAATGGTGAACTAGGAGGATCCAGAGGGTGCTAGAAACCTACAAGATGAACATCATGATAGGTGGATCTGGACCCGGGGTCTGCTCAAACTACTGCACCAACGAAGGACAATACATGCAGTAAGCATTGAACCCCTATTCAGATCTAGCCAATAGACAGGACATTCTCCACAGTTGTGTGGAGAGGGGGGACTGACTTGATATGAACTCTGGTGCCTCATATTTGGCCACTTTCCCTTGGTGGGGAGGGCTGGTGGCACTCAGTGAAAGGATAAGCAGACTTGATAGGCGGTGACTGTATGGTGGGGGAGGAGGTCCCCTTCTGTCACGACCTAGGGGAGGGGCATAGGGTGACAGAGGGAGGGAAGGAGGAATGGGAGTATACATGTTAGGGGATAACAATTGAGATGTAATCTGAATAAATCAATTAAATAAAAAATTAAATAAAAATATTTTTATTATTTTAAAAGTTCACTGGCAGTGAGACAGGTTAACTCCTGGCAATACCTAGCCTACGTAAAAGAGGGTGATTAGCATCAAACATCCTCCTTATGGAAAATGCTTAAAATATGACAAACAAGCCACTGGGCAAAATGTCCTGATTTTTTACCACAGAGAGAATTCTCTCTAAAAAAAGGGCATGCTTGGATGCAGACACAGTCAACAGCCAAACTCTGCCAAGACAGGATAAGCAAATCCTCAACAGTTCCTGCCTCTCAAACATAGCTGTCATATATATTGGACCAGAAGGCTAAAGAAGATGTTTCAACATAAAGAGGGTGACTACTCAGGTAGAAAACTGTCTCTGTCATCTTCTCATTTGGAAAGCTACTAACATGCACTCCTGGCATACACAGATAATCGAGTTTATTCCTTCTTAATTCCCTGATGGAGTTGAAGACCAGGTAGCTTAGTTTCACAATGAACCTTAGTTGTTTAAGTGTTAAGAGGTTTTTAGGTCTAGATAGATGTTTTAAGTTGATAATGACAAGATGTGATGGAGATTTACATTCAGAATTTTAGAAGCACCAAAATAAAAAAGATGGTTTTTTCAAGGCTGTCAAATACAAATAGCCAAAACAATAAGGCCTCACATTTGACCATGTCCCCTGGAGGGGGAGACCTGGTGGCACTTAGAGGAAGGACAGCAGGTCACCAAGAAGAGACTTGATACCCTATGAGCATATACAGGGGGAGGTAATCCCCCTTAGGAACAGTCATAGGGGAGGGGAATAAGGGGAAAATGAGAGGGAGGGAAGAATGGGAGGATACAAGGGATGGGATAACCATTGAGATGTAACAAGAATAAATTAATAAAAAATAAATAAATAAAATGGAAAAAAAAGAATGTAACATTTATATAATTCCTGATTATGTCATGGTTATTCTTGCTATAGGTAGTTTATTGTATATACATGGACTAATATAAATGTATATGTAAAAAATAAAAAAGCAAAATAAACAAAAGAGAAAATACATCCTTTGAGAATGGACTCTACAACTCTGAAATTTGATTGGCTATGGCTTTTTCTAATGGTCTCTATATGTGCAAAGAAAAGTATCCTTCAAGCAGGTAAAGACTCTGTTTATCTGTGGGCATAAGGAAAAAATAAGGGATTATGCTAGTTTAGAAAAGTGGAGATATAGAATCTCCTGGAAGATCCATGACTTTACTAGCCCTGGGTTTCTGGCTAAGTTTCCAGTACCAGACATGATTATGCTCTTATTAAGCGGATTTTAAGTCTAACTGGAGAGCTCTTGGTTACTTCCAAGGTATGTGTGTCATTATCGCACCCTTAGAATTATCATGGCATTCGTCATACGTAGGTAGGACTATTGGTTGTTTCATTCCATTTGGATGCTTAAAGGGAAACTTCTGGTGCCGTGAAAGCTAATCTTTGGAGAGGAGGCATTCAGGTCTGTTGCAACTCAGGGTTGTCTGAATTCTGTGCCTGAAGTGAGTGGCAGACTAGGCTGGCTGTCATGGTCTTTTAGGACTAGGAATGCATTGTTCTAGGGTCTTCTGGCTGTCAAATTTCCAATGAGAGATCAACTATTATTCTGGTTGGTTTGACTTTATATATGACTTGTGTTGTTTTCTTCCAATACATTTCATTGCTATGTAAAAGTAGGTTTTAAACTGTGAAATACAATGGATATATTCTTCTCTGGCCTTGTGTGGTTGGAGTTCTATGTGCTTTTCTTATCTGTATGAGTATGCATTTCTTTAGTTTGGGGAAATTTTCTTTTATGATGTTCTTGAAAATCTGGTCTATGGAACTCACTTTGAATTTGTCTGCTTCATTTATGCCTATTATTCCAAGGTGTGTGTTTTTTCATTTCTTCATAGGATCCTACAGTTCCTATATGTTGCTTTCCTTTTTTAAATTAATTTTTATAACCCTTGCTTATTTGGTCTAGATCCTTTCTCTTATCTTCCATCCTGGTACTCTATCTTGTCTACTTACCATGCATTCATTTGAGTTTTCTCCTTGAGTTGTTGGGTGTTGAGTGTTTCAATTTCATCTTCATTTCACCTTGAGTCCTCTTCAATGTTTCTATCACTTTCCTGCATTCTGTTGGGAAGTCCTGCTTTTTCTGCCATTTCTACTATCACTGTGAGACCTAGGCTAGATTTGTTGCATTGGGAAGGGTGTATGTATGGAAAAAGTCATAGATGTTACTAGGCTACACCCTCAAAAAGGATGTGAGATATGAGTGGGTGGCGAAGTTGGTTATTGTGCAATATATATACATATGTGTGTGTGTATAAATATGTTTATGTTGTCTTGGTGTGAGTATGTACAAATGACTGCAGATGCCCACTGATTCCAGATGTGAGAACCAGATTCCCTAGTTATGAAGTTACAGGTCATAGGAGCCATCTGACTTGGGTGGTGAAAATCAACCTTGGGTTTTGAGCAGGAGGAGTAAATGCTCTTAACTGCAGAGCCATCTCTCTAACCCCAACTTCAGGTATGTTACGTTTCTAGAGATAGATTCTCAGCTGTGAATATGGGACATTTATTATAGAAGAAAAAGTATGGCTCAGCCTAGAGGCAAGAATCTGAAGTAAATGCCAAGGAGCAGAACTAGACCTCCATGATGAGCACGTGCCTCTGTAACCAAAGCACAGTGGAATTACCTGAGGCCAGCTGGTGTCCAGCAGGTTCCACTGCTCTCCTTCCATTTACTGAATTTAATGGTCTTGTCCATGACATTAATCACATTCCTCCGTTCAGTCCTGAAGGTGTGGGAGGCAGACAGATTTTCTTTTTGATTTGCAGATCTGCTGATGAAGTAGCATCTTAATTAAGGACTGATGTGGGCTGATGTGGGGATAAAAGCCTAAGCATTAAATCTACAGTGATGAAGTAATGATTCAAAGCACTGAAAGGCTTGAGAGGAGCTGAATATACTTTGTATTGTGACAGAAAGGAACCTTTGCACTCTATTAGAGGACTATGGCAGAGTCTCCAGAGGCACCCCTAAGAAAGAAGGACACTTCTTAACTCTCACCAAATTTAGGTAAACTCCCCATATTGAAATTT
Organism: Acomys percivali; assembly: GCA_907169655.1. Taxonomy (NCBI): domain Eukaryota; kingdom Metazoa; phylum Chordata; class Mammalia; order Rodentia; family Muridae; genus Acomys; species Acomys percivali. The sequence goes on along the minus strand of OU015742.1, from coordinate 154,923,153 downwards.
AGTGGATGTGTATTCCATACAGCAGAAATTATACCCTGTGATTGCACAAGGCTACATATGATAAACATTGCAGCCTCAGCCTGTACCTTTTGGAATGTTTACTGTTAGGATACTTCATTGAAGCATCCAGAACCATGCTGTGAGAAAATGGAGTGTAAACTGCATAGAAATGTCAAGTGCAGGTGTGCTGGTAAACAGTCCCAGCTGACTTCCCAGGGAGCAGAGAGCTTCATCCAGTAGTCTCATGGAAATCAAAAGCCACATAAGTCAAAAATCAATGGCTGCAGCTGCAATATGAATTGAGGACCAGCGGAAAGACACAAACCAAGAAACCACTGAACACATAAAGTTAATGCCAGATCTGGGTTACAAATTGCTGTTTTAAGGGTTTTTTTCTTTCTTTTTCTCTTCAAGGATATATAATAAGTATACTGGTTTTGAAAGCTGAATATTATGTTTTGTTTGCAAAGCAAACACTCTTATTTTTAAACAACTATGTGTGTGTTCTCTCTGTATGGCCATACATGCACCACATGCATGCATGGTATCCAAGAAAGCCAGGCAATTAACCATAACTGGAGTTACAATCAGTTGTGAGTGAGCAGTGTGGCTGTTAGTACCTAAACACAGTTTCTCTACAAGAGAAGCAAGTGCTCTTAACTGCAAGGGCCATCTCTCTAGCCCTAATTAAACAGTATTTCAAAACAAAAGATTCAGGGGAGATTGCTCAGTGATTAAGAGCATGTACTGCTTTTCTACAGTACTTAAGTTTAATTCTCAGTACCTATGTCAGCTTACTCACAGAGCTTATAACTCCAATACCGGATGGCTGATACCTCAGGCCTTCAAACATGTATGCCCCCATTGACACACACACACACACACACACACACACACACACACACACACAGAGAGAGAGAGAGAGAGAGAGAGAGAGAGAGAGAGAGAGAGAGAGAGAGAGAGAGAGAGTTAAATATAATAAAAAATAATTCTTTCCTCACATAATTTTATCTTGCACACAAAACAGCAAAGAATGGGCTTGTGTGTGTTAGTGTTTTAATCTGCTAGTTATACAAGGAAAATGAGTATGAAATGCTATACATTAGGTACAAGTCTTCAGCAGCTCTGTAGGTCCATTTTCTGTAAAGGAATGTCTATGCTTTAAACATATTACCCTCGATATACTTTAAACATGATTCAGACTTATTTCAAAATCTATGTGTAATTGTCATATATAAACAGACAAAAACATTCTACCATATTGAATAAATATGGAGAAAGTGGAAAACTTTGTCTTGTTGCTGAATTTAGTGGAATTGCTTTAAGTTTCATCCTATTTAATTGAATGTTGGCTACTGGCCTGCTTGTCTTTATGGTTTTTAGGTATGTGCCTTGTATCCCTGATCTCTCCAAGGCATTTATCCTGAAGGTGTGTTGAATTTTGTCAAAGGCTTTTTCAACATCTAATGAGATAATCATGTGAATTTCATATCTTTCATTTTTTTATATAATGGATTACTACATTAATGGAATTTCATATCTTGAACCATACCTGCATATCTGGAATGAACCCTGCTTGATAATGGTGGATGATGCTTTTGATGAGTTCTTGGATTCAGTTAGTTGTAAGTATTTAGACATTGATGTTCACAAGGGAAATTGTTCTGAAATTCTTTTTTATTTTATTTATTTACTTATTTTTTTTTCTGAGACAGGGTTTCTCTGTGTATGCTTTACTTTCCTAGACTCACTTTGTAGACCAGGCTGACCTCAGACTCACAGAGATCCACCTGCCTCTGCCTCACAAGTGCTGGGATTAAAGGCATGCTCCATCACCGCATGACAAAATTCTTTTTCTTAGTTGAATCTTTGTGTGGTCTAGGTATCAGGGTGACTGTGGCCTCATAAGATGAGTTTGTCAACATCCCCTCTGTTTTTATTTTGTGGAATACTTTGAGGAGTATTGGTATTAACTCTTCTTTGAAAGTCTGATGGAATTCTGCAATAAAATTATCTGCTCCTGGGCTTTTGTGGTTGTTTTGGAGAGATGTTTAATGACTGTTTCTATTTCCTTTTGTGTTAAAGGATTATTTAATTTGTTTACCTGATCTTGTTTTAACTTTGGAACTGGTAACTACCAAGAAGATTGTCCATCCAGGCATCGTGGCACACATCTGTAATCACAGTATTCAGGAAAGCAGAGGCAGGCAAATCTCTGTTAGATTAAAACCATCTTGGTCTACAAAGTAAGTCCAGGACAGACAAAACTACACAATGAAAATGTACAAAAAGAAAAAAAGAAAGAAAGAAAGGAAAAGAAAAAGAAAACACAGGAAAAGAAAAAAGAAGGAAGTTGTCTATTTCTTTCAAATTTGTAGAGCACAGGTTTTTGAACTGACAGAAAAACAATACCTTGTGTCAGTTTTAAACTAAAATTCTAAAATATTTTATTACAATGTTGCGTTAAATAAGATATTATTCAAAATAATTTTCCTTCTTTATAGAAGTTTCTTTTTACTTCCTTGACCTGAAATGTATTGCACACTGGGGGAAAAATCACTAAAAATATTGCAAAATAAAAAAATCTTTCTAGTTGTCTTCTATAAAAATATTTTTCAGATATTAAGTTTGTAAAAAGGCAGAGATTTTTGATGGTGATCTGAAATTACACTCTAATACAATTTTCACTTATTCTATAACAAGTAATTCTCAGTCATATTTTGAAATGATAGCAAGGAATGAATTTCTATGGAACATTAAGAAAAATGTCAATTTTACTTCTCCAGACTTGAGTAAAAAGAGTAGCAATCTCTGAAAAAATTGTAAATAAATTCTGAAATTAAAAATTATCAATAATTTTTCTAAGTTTCATGACTTCACTAGCCTGAGCCCTTGGCTAGGTTTTTAGTATCATGTATGATGTCTCCACTGCTGAGTGGGCCTTGGGAAATACACTCTAAACAGTGCAAATGAAGTGGAACAGTGACGTCATGAAGAATTGACACTTGACACTTTTTAAGAGGCCAGTTGTATGCATCAGGAAAGGGACATAACACAAAGCAAGAAAGTAATTGGAAGTAGAAGTAGAGCACAACAATCATAACTGGTTTATTTAAGGGCATTAGCAGAAGGAGAACTTACATAGAATTATTGTGTGTGGGTTTGGAATAGTCTCTAGTCACAATTTAGTATGAGGGTTTTGATTAGAGTGGTTCAAAACTTGAATAGTTTTTGAAAATTTATTGTTTCTGATCATGAAACAAAAAGTAAAGCAATTGAATTATTAATGAGGTCTGAAATCAAGTTGTTTGACTTGTGGTATATTAAAAAACATAAAAAAAATAGTGACTAACCAACATTATGTATCTAATTAATTATATTTATAACTGGAATATAAATGTGTATTTCAGAGTATATATAATATAATTTACTGGAAAATCATATATTAAAGGACTAGCACTTAAATTCGTATTGTAATACATTATGTGTGTGTGTGAGAGAGAGAGAGAGAGAGAGAGAGAGAGAGAGAGAGTGTGTGTGTGTGTGTGTGTGTGTGTGCGTGTGCACATGTGAAAGAGAGAATACCACAAATATATTGTTTTCAAAAAAAAGTCTTATTGTATATCTCAGAATATTTTAAATTTTTCGATCCTCCTGCATCACAATTCTCCATGGATTACAGCTGTGTACTGCCATGTCATATCAAAGCCACGCTTAAACATTCTAATGCAGAGTAGAGCACTCATGCTCCGATCTGTACCTACCAATGAGTTATTGTTTCAAAAGAACAATTTTGCATCTTTCTTGAGCCCCATATCTTGCGTGACATCTGTGGGAGTTATACCTTGAGAGTAATGAACAAACCTCAATGAAACCAATATGATCACACACCCACATAACAGCATTCCAGTCAATAACAGACTGTAAATTTGGCAGTAGTGCAGTTATAATAAAGATGAATCATGTCTATCCTGTATTGAGTTTATAACCATCATAGTGCTGTAACAGCGTTACTCTTGTGTTTGTTTTTTGACAGAACCAAACCTAGTCCACTGTCAATCAGTAAAAGCACACAGAATACAATTATTGACAGTCAATAATAGGTGATAATGATAATAAATGATTGTGTTCATGGCATATATTTACTACTCTGTACGTTTTATTGTTCTCTTATACTGCACTTATAACACAAAGATATTAGTGGAAAATTTGCCATGTGCTGTAGGCATCCATTTCATGCATGTCTTTTGTACCAAGTCATTTGATTACATCAAAAGTCACCAAAGGGCTGATCACCTAGTGTGTATGAGTACACACCGATGTTTGTACACTGATAAGATTGATTAATAATTATTCCTAAAAATGTGTGATTGAATCTGAAACCTGGAAGAAAATATTAACATAGGTACTTTATCAGTTTCAGGAATACTTTACTGTTCCAGATTTTGGCAAGGTTGCAGGAGCATTTCTGAAAAATAACATGCAGATAGGTGATTTATTATTAATAATATTCATTTAGTCCCTATTCTAAAACAAATGAAGAGGTAACCATTCTTTCAGTTTGTTAATCTTAATGCTCCATGTTTTCTCCAAACTTTAAAAATCATTCTCTGCTGAGGTCCAATTTAACATGGTTACATAATGAATCTAGGCTTCCATTTCTATATTATTAGTGAAGTATATGCAAAGATTCAGCAAAGTATAAATGAATGAATAAATAAATAAATAACCTTAAAATGTACAATGTAGAAGCTATTTCCAAAAATCTATAAAGAGTTTTACTTAATAAAACTTAATAAGTGTGATTTGTGATACAAATTCAGGATTCATTTTCCAAATTAAAATAAATATACAGCACATTCTTAATTGTCATTCTATTTCCTCACTTTGCAATATGTAAAGCCCATATAATGTACAGATTAAAAGATGGAAAAAAGGAGTCATGGCAAAAGACAAGATAGAAAGTCAGTTTTAATATGTGATGATTCATAGAGCTAAGAGATTAGAATACCACAACTCAAGTAAGCAGACATGATATACATCGTATTCATATACATGAAACACTGGCAATACATGTAAAAATGCACATACATATGTGCTATCTAAATATAGATAGCTTTAAGAAAATGCAATACTTAGCATTTGACAAGCTCATGACATGAGGTATGAATCACATACTATGTAATTAGTTCTAAAGCTTGAATTTATATAGGGCAAGCTCAGATTGCGTGATTTAATTCTTAACCATTTATCCCCCTACTTAAAAACATTTGACAATACATAGAGACAATTTTGGAATTTTGGTCATCAAAACTAAGTAGAGAAGTTATTGGAATCTAGTGAAAGAAGATGATACACACACACACACACACACAGAGAGAGAGAGAGAGAGAGAGAGAGAGAGAGAGAGAGAGAGAGAGAGAGAGAGAGAGAGAGAGAGAGAGAGAATACATAATGCTAAGGATGACAAACCCTAAAATAAGATTCTAAGATTTTGCATTAATAAAGTTAAGGCAAGCACAGAGACTGAACAGATGATAATTACATGCAGAAAGGTGGTAAAAGGAGGACTAAAGAAAAAAGATGTTCTGTAAGAATTCAATGGACTATGTTTTCATTCCAATTCCAGAATTTATCCCTCTACTTAAAGGATGGGAACACAGGATGAAACATTCAAAATAATGATTTTTTTAAAGCACTGGAGCACAGGCAGCTAAGGACTATAAGCCCTGTGAAAATGAAAATTAACAAGGTGAATTCTAAAATTTTAAAGATTATTTGCCTAAAGCCACTCTCTATGGCCCCCAAAATAAAGGGAATCACATAGTGCCTGCTATTCTCACTGATGAGCCAAAGATCAGATGGTGAAAGGAAATGGTATTGGCGCCTATTGCCAAAGAAGAGGAAGCTGCCCAGAGTGGGAACTCTCGAGATGGTGAGTTAAGCCTTGCCTGACTATTTGTCAGTGCATACAAAGACAGAAACCATGCTTTCTGGGGAGACAACTACCAGATGAATGACAAAAAATTCCAAAGCTTACAGAAGTCCCAGTGCATTTCCTTTTCATATTATCAAGGACATCATGCTCTCATAAAATATGGATCATCAAGTAAAGTTTGCAGAAGGGCCATGATCCTTGCAGTGGAAACTAATTACAGCAAATGGACAAAAAACTGACTATTTATTGCATTATGATGTAATTTCAAATAAGGATGTTTCTAACCTTTGAAATTTTTGGGTGTAACAGTCATTATATTTTCTTACTTTTATTGAAAAAAGTATACAATATATTCTGATTCATTTTCTCTCCCTCATCCCCTCCCAAATGCCACCTCCTCACTTATCCAATTCCAACCCTTGTCTGTTTCTCTTTAGAAAACAGGCAAGAAAAAAAAAAGACCAGAAAAATATTTTAAAGAAGAAAACATAAGAAAGAAACACACACACACACACACACACACACACACACACACACAAACACACACACACACACACTTGCACATATGGGAGAATATACAAACACATAATCAGAAACAATGATATATGAACAAATGGCCAGTAAAACAAAAAATGATGTCCAAACAAAGAAGTATGACACAAAATGAGTATACACATACTACAGAGCTTGCTTGCATTGGCCATCTACTGTTGATATGGAGCCTACCCTTAAGTGTGATTAATGTGTCCACTGAAACTCCATTGAAGAAATCAGATGTCAGTCAATGAAACCTTCCATTTTAGGGTTTGGAGCTGATGCTCACTTTCCACTCTCAGTGGAAAGATTTTAAGGAACAGCAAACAACAACAACAAAAAACAAGTTATAGTACTTCTAGTCCAGCTTGACTTGAGGTAAATGTAGTTTACTTTTAACTTAATAGTTGTTTTTATCGGACCAATAAGAGGACAGATGGATTTTTTGGTTTTTTTGTTTTGGTTTGGTTTTTTACTTTCCATTGTTCTCTTTTGACTAACTGTGTGGAGACCTGCTGTTAAATCTATTAACATAGCAGACATAAGTTGACTAACTTCTCATACTTCTATTCATGGAAAGATGACCTATACCATAGATGCGTATTTGTCTGCAGCATATCTAATGTTTTCATTTAGAGGTGGGGCAGAAACTGGATCTCACACCTAAAGTCCCATTAAGCATTTAGAAGTGGAGCTCATAGAATACTAGGAAAATATAAATGGACAAATGGATATAAAAGGATATAAATACATAAATGCTTGATGAAATCACAGAAGAATGAAATTAAATTGAAGAAAACCCTGGAGGGATGTAAAATAATTGTATTAATTGAAATAACCACACAAAGAAAAGCATCACTTGTATTTTCTTATAATTAGAATATAGGGAAAATCACAAATGAAAATAAAAAGGGACAAAGAAGAAATTGAGGCTGAGAGAATGTAAGACCGAGAAATAGGATGACCATGATTAAAGTATATAATAAATGTGTAGATAAGTGTTATGTTGAAACAACTTTGCACAGTTAATGAATCCTGGTAAAAAAAGGAAGGCCTTATAAAACTGTTCCTTTATGCTAGAGAAATGTCTTTCCTAGTAAACAAACTTACCACTAAGCCTGACAATCTTGACCTTGATCCCCAAAGCCAACACTGTGGAAGGAGGCAACAGACTCTTACAAATTGTCCCCTCATTCTACAATCATATGATTCACCAACAAATAATTATATATATATGAAAATAATTTGTAATGTATTTTACTTTCTAACATCTGGGATTTTCAGATGGCCTATCTATTAAGTGATGAAAATAATTCTTTTTTATTATTTTTTATTTTTTATTAATTTATCCATATTACATCTCAATGGTTATCCCATCCCTTGTATCCTCCCATTCCTCCCTCCTTCCCATTTTCCCCTTACTCCCCTTCCCTATGACTGTGACTGAGGGGGACTTCCTCCCATTTTATATGTTCATAGGGTATCAAGTCTCTTCTTGGGAGCCTGCTAACCTTCCTCTGAGTGCCACCAGGTGTCCCTCAGTAGAAGAATGGATAAAAAAAACTAAAGAAACTATGGTATATTTACACTATGGAATACTACTCAGCTATTAAAAAACAAGGAATACCCAAAATTTGTGGACAAATGGATTGAACTAGAAATGATCATAATGAGTGAGTTAACCCAGAAGCAGAAAGAGTCAAATGGTATATACTCACTTATATCTGGACACTAGTCCAAGAGGCATGTCCCATGAATGTCTACACTTATCAGGAAAGTGGGACAGAGGTGAGGACATCCTACTGGGACTCTAGGTGAGAGAAGCCTCCAGCATTCTTCCTTTTGTTCCATTGTTTGGCTGTTCAGGAAATAATATCAAGAGTTGGCAAATGACATTACATGAAATTAAAAAAGCTTTTCCACAGCACCAGAAATGATCAAGAGAACAACAACCTATGGAATTGTATAAAATCTTTGCTGGTATAAAATACATGTAACTGAGAGTAAGCATCTGAAATATATAAAGAACTAAAATGAGAAAAAAACTCACTAAATATTCCCTCAAAATAAATACCACAATTAAAAATATATGTATCAGCAAAGACTTCTCAGAAGACAAAACATGAATGGCTAAGAAACACATAAAATTCTTCTTAGCTATCATGGAAATGCAAATTTAAGTTATATTGTTATTTCATCTCACTTAGGTCAGAATTGGTAACATCAAGAAACAAGCAACAAATCCTGGGAAAAGTGAATCTTTAATCATTGCTTCTGAGAATGGTAACTTGGACTGCCACTACAGATATTAGCATGGAAGTTTCTCAAAAAAAAAAAAAAAGCTAAAGCTATAAGTATTATATAGGTCATCAGTACCACTCTTAGTTATATGCCCAAATGACACTAAGTCAAATTACCACAGAGATATTTGTACTTCCCTGGTTACTGAGCAATATCCACAATAACTAAGTCATGGTCTCAGCCTAGGTGTCCATCAACAGATGAACATGTTAGGAAAACCTAGAATATATACACAAATACTGATTCAGCCTCAAAGAAGAATAAAATTGTCATCTGCAAGAAAATGGATGCAACTAAAGGTCAACATTTTAAGTGAAGATAGACAGACTCACAAAAATATCAAATGCTACCTCACAGTATTTTGGATCCTAGTTTTACACAGATATATAAAATGATTCACCACGACCCCTGGATCGGGAGACCTGGTGGCACTCAGAGGAAGGATAGCAGGCTACCAAGAAGAGACTTGATACCCTATGAGCATATACAGGGGGAGGAGGTCCACCTCAGTCACAGACATAGGGGAGGGGAGTAAGGGGAAAATGGGAGGGAGGGAGGAATGGGAGGATACAAGAGATGGGATAACCATTGAGATGTAATATGAATAAATTAATAAAAAATAAATAAAATGATTCACATATATAATTGATATGGAGGCAGAAAGGAAACTGGGCAAAGCAGGAAGGTGGGAACAGGGGGAGGAACAGGGAGATAAATGAGTGCGACCGATGGTTGAATCTAAAAAAATGTTATAAAGATATACTTGGAAGAATTGCCTGTATAAAACTCATCACTATGCACAATGAATACTAATATACATTAATAAGCCATTAAGCTTGAAATCTTAGCCATTTTTTTCTAGATAATGAGACACTACATTAAGTTGTATAGGAGGCATCTCCTAAGATGTGTGAGTGGCATACATAGGTCTACAGTAGTTATGCATATTTCAACACAAGTATGACTTATAATTATAAACTCTACTGTGGTGACACATGACTCTCAGGACTCAACAGCTAAGACAGGAAGCTTCCTAGGAGTCTGAAACTTGCCTGAACTTTAGTACATTCCATGCTTGCTTACACTGCAGTATGACAACTTATCTCTAAATAAATAGACAATTACAAAACCCCTATAAAATCACAATATTGTCATTTAAAATACTTCACTTTAACTAGTTTTTGTAAAATTCTAATGCTTAGAAGAATTGCTGATAATGAAGTAAGATTTTACTACTATAATTTATAATAAGTAATGGAATTAATGTTTTAAGTTGCGGTTTTTAAGTTGAACCAATTTCATTTCTTGATTCTTAAGTAAAATTCAATTTTAACAAATTTATATATTATATATTAGGTTTATAGAACTGATTAGTACATGAGAGTTTCCATTAAAAATTCAAATATTTAAAGGAAAACAATAGTACATCATATTTATACATGATATTTAAAGTTCTAAAAACGTTAACATTATTAAACTATCTTTGTCTTTGGAAGTGACTATAAAATTATATTGGATTTAGATTTAGATCTTTTAAATATTTTCCAACTTTAATTTTAAGAATTAGCTTTTTGCTTAGAACTTCAAGAAATGAAAATTTCCTAAAACTATTTTATAAATAATGTATACACAAGACTGCCCTCAAGAACACACACAGACACACACAGACACACACACACATACACACATACCACAATGTTGTAGTGAATATAAACATGTTTTTGTTTTGATCCCAACTGTGGGATAGGTATTGGATATAAACATATTTTTGCTTTGATCCCAAGTGTGGGATGGGGAACAGACTTGTAAGAGAACAGGTGATGTTTATCCACTTAGAAGTCAAACCACTTTGCTGGAAGACTTGGGTTTTGCCAGCTGAAACCCATCCTATTACAAACTCTGGGAGGATATGTATATATATATACAAGCCCAAAACATGAGGCTGGAGCCTTTTGGGTCTTGGTATTGACTGGCTGTTCATTGCTCCACTTTGAGATGCTCCTAGAGAGAGCCACTCAAGTGAAGGCTTCGAGGCTTCAGGCTCTACTGGCTGTTCCAGGTTCCAGCAGCAACTTTGGTGGATTTGCCAGTCTGCTGAAATCCTGCCAACTATGCCAGGGGAATCACTCCCAGGAACTGAATTCAATAAGTTCTACTTCTCCTGTTCCCATAAATCTCCTTTCTCTTCTATCTAGGGTAGGTGGGTTGGAAGGGAGGCATAAGTATTTAAAGAATCCCAAATAAAGTAGGTTTGGAAAAGCTGAAGCCCATACACATCTTCTCTATGATTATTTTATGCAAAAAAATTGAAAATAGTCCATTTAAATGAAAAGAATGATGTAGTATCATCATAAGTAAGGCTTATGCCTTATTTCTCTAGTTAACTACTTTTCATGAAAGTATCAGGAGCAGGCACACCAGTTTTAAGAGATAAACTCATTGGTTAGAATAATGTTTCTATGAAGTTGCCCCATGAAACCATGTGAGGTTCCACAAACAGCCCCCAGAAAGTATTTCTGCTCTTCATGCATTATAATTCTCCTTAATTTATATAGGGAGAAGAGGTTCAGCACTTGTATTGCAACATTTCTCAGAACCAGGGGTACCACTTGAAGGATTCCTAAGGAAAACTAGAGCAGCTCCGGGATCCATGAAAAATGGCCGAGGGGAGGACATCCTATTGGGACTCTAGATGAGAGAACAATGGGAGAATAGCAATGTAGAAGGATCCAGTGGGTCCTAGAAACCTACAAGTAGAACATTATGATAGGCAGATTTGGGCCATGGGGTCCCGCTCAAACTAAGGCCCTAGCCAAGGACAATACAGGCGGTAAAATTTAAACCCCTACCCTGATCTAGCCCATGGACAGGACAGTCTCCACTTGAGTGGAGAGAGGGATTTGACTTTCTCAAGTACTCTGGTGCCTCACATTTGACTATGTCCCCTGGAGGGGGAGACCTAGTGGCACTCAGAGGAAGGACAGCAGGTCACTGAGAAGAGACTTGATACCCTATGAGCATATACAGAGGGAGGTAATCCCTCTGAGGAACAGTCATAGGGGAGGGGAATAAGGGGAAAATGGGAGGGAGGGGAGAATGGGAGGATACAAGGAATGGGATAACCATAGAGAAGTAACAAGAATAAATTAATTAAAAATAAAAATAAATAATAAAAAAATAAAAATAAAATAATAAAAACATATTTAAATGCCAAAAAAAAAAGAAAAAGAAAAATGGCTACCCCAGTGAGGCAGAAGCCCTGAACTGGGAGGGAAGCACTCCAGCCCACCAGCGTCTGTTTAACCTCTGTGGTCTCAGTGAGTTTCCTACATCCATAATGCCCAGGGTTAAAGGAAAATAGTTCAGTCAGCAAGGCAAGTTTCTTTTAATATCAAGAGCAGAAATGAAAAAAAAATATGTACCATGTATAATAAAATTACCACAAAAATTACACAAACTTTCTATCTTAGAAATCTTGAAGGATGTAATTATCTATTTGGAAATTGAATGTAAAACTCTCCTGCTATCTCAGAGTGGATTGAATACCATTTTGTGTCAGAGCAATAGCACACCTACTTAGAGACAAGACAGGAGGTAGAATAGGTCAGTGGTTCACTAAGGCTTACTATTGCTAACTAATATGTAGGGATATATGAAATGGCATGAGAAATTTTTTTTAATTTTTATTATTTATTAATTTATTCTTATTACATCTCTATGGTTATCCCATCCCTTGTATCCTCCCATTCTCCCCTCGCTCCCATTTTCCCCTTATTCCCCTCCCCTATGACTGTTCCTCAGAGGGGTTACCTCCCCTTGTATATGCTCATAGATTATCAAGTCTCTTATTGGTGACCTGCTGTTTTAACTCCATGATGTATGTGTCTTGCTTTCTTTTTTGTTGCTGTGATTAAAAATACCATGAAAAAAAATCAATTTAGAGAGCTGAAGAGACTGCATAGTGATTAAGAGCATTTGCTACTCTTACAGAGAACTCAGTTCTACTCTTAGCATTCACTTGGCAGCTCACACTTGTGCAGTTATTTTACCAGTATGGCCTAATAATGTTTATTATTAGGCCTATAATTATTATTGTGGCAGTATTTTCTAACCTGCTAGCAATCATCCAAGACACAGACACTTGTTATATTTTAAAATAGCCTTAGTTAACCTGGGGCGGGGCAGATACTAATCTCCTAAATAACTTCCCATTGTGGGGCAGGTACCCATGCCATCTGCTTCTAATACTTTCTATCAAGCTACTGCCCATCCATAATCCCAAATACTTGCTAATTATCATCATCTGGGCCAAGTCTCCATCCATGCCAGTCATGTGCTCCACCTCCACCTAAGTCATAGCCCAGCCTTCTTTTCCTTCCCTCTCCTCTGTTCTCTTTTCTTCCCAAGATTCTATCTGTCTTCCCAATCTCTGAAACCTTAGCCACACCCATACTATTTGCCCTGGCTAGGTGTAATGACCTTTTCTTGGTCATACAGGTTAGGCTCTTAGGCAAGGTACAGGAGGTGGGGAACAGAGACAGCAAGCAGTAATTAGCATCAAAATACACAAGACCAACCTCCAATGCACAGTAGTCTGTAAATCCAGTTCTGGCTGATGTGCACCCTCTTCACCATGCAGGGACTAGACACACATACGACTCACATAAAATACAATAAAATAAAAATAGACATTTTTTTAAAACTCAATTTCGGAACCAGGTGCCTTGGTTCATAACTTTCCCCTCTGTCCTGAGCAGGCAGAGGCCAGTAGATCTCTGAGCATGATGACAGATGGTGTGCATGGTGAATTCCAGGCCAAGCAAGGCCACATAGTGTGATCTTAACTCAAAACAAAATCAGTAGACGAAACACAAAGACCTGCTAACATGGTATAGGGAGGTGAATCTCTTAGGGCTCCATCACTAGAAAAAGAGCTAAAGGCAACTTTTAAGAGATTCCTTCTAATTTTCCTAATTTTTCCAAAGGATTAGTAACCTAACTGTCTCTCCACTACCAAGTGATCAACCTTGAAATTATACACATACAAGGAACATTAATTGGACTTATTAGGTTATATTTATATACTTAAGCATATGCATGTAACAATATTCATTTATGAAAAGAGAACCATGAATTAGAGAGGGCATGAGGGAAATAGAAAAGGTTGGGTAAGGGGAGGAAAAAGAGCAATGACATAATTATATTTCAATTAAGAAAAATTGTGAACTAGACAGTGGTGGCACATGCTTTTAAGCCAAGCACTCAGGAGGCATTGCTATTCTCAGAATCCCATTGGGACAACATCATCGCAATCTGGAGGATAGAAGTTACTGTGCCTCTTCCATTCATATTACTTCATAGCACTCAGATAACCTACACATCTTTTTTGTTTGTTTGTTTGTTTTATTTTGTTTTTATTAATTTTTTAAAATTTTTACGTATATATTTATATTATTACACACATATAGAATAAACTACAAATAGCAAGAAGAACCATGACATAATCAGAAATTATATATATGTTACATTCTTAGTGTTTTGGCTATTGTATTTAACAGCCTTGAAAAAAATATCTTTTCTATCTTGGTGCATCTAAAATTCTAAATGTAAATCAATATCTATCGTATCTCGTCATTATCAACTTAAAACATCTATCTAGACCTAAAAACATCTTAACTCCTAAACAACTAAGCTAAATTTTAAAACTAAACTATCTGGTCTTCAACTCCATCCGAGACCTGAGAAGGAATAAACATGATTACCTGAGTGTGCCAGGAGTGCAGGTTAATAGCTCTCCAAATGAGAAGATGACAAGGACAGTTTTCTACCTGAATAGTCACCCAAAATTCTCTATAACGTTGGAGCATTATCCAGCCTTCTGTCCCAATATATCTGACAGACCTATTTTTGAGGCAGGAACTATCGAGGACTTGCTTACCCTGTCTTGGCAGAGAAACCTACGCATCTTATAGAACATATTGGTGTTCAATGAAGTCCTTACATTTCTGGCATGCAGAGCAGTAAATGCTGTGTGTAACTATCCTAAGAAGCTTCTTTCAGAAAATGTATGATCTACACACTTTTCCGGTGAGTAGAACTGTTTACCCTTCTACTAGAATTCTAGTTCAATGCCCATTTGACAATTCATATTTGAATAAAAATGTATGCCACTGAGTAAGGAATGGTGGCTCACTCATAGTCTTAGTGCTCAAGGAACTGAGCCAGGAGGATTCCCATGATCTGGTGGCCAGCCTGAGGTAGACAGTGAGTTCATGGCCACCGTGAGCTACAGAGTAAGACCTCAAAACAAAGTGAAAGAAAATCTGGCACTGGATGTGTTCTTTCTCACTTGCTAGTTATCAAGCATTAAAATTTGTTAAAATACTGCCCATTAGAAGCCTGTTTGATTTTTAATGAGAGACAGAAAGGGGTGGACCTGGATGGGAGGGTAGGAGAAAAGGAACTGGGAGAAGATGGGAAGCAAACCACAATCAAATTTGTTATTTGAAAAACAAAATATGTTTCTCTTTTTTTAATATTTATTTGTGTATTGTGTATACAATGTTCTTGTCTACATGTATGCCTGCACACCAGAAGAGGACACCATTATAGATGATTGTGAACCACCATATGTTTGCTTGGAATTGAACTCAGGACCTTCGGAAGAGCAGCCAGTGCTCTAAACTTCTGAGCCATCTTTCCAGCCCAACAAAATATATTTCAATAAAAGAAAAAATGATCGTTTACAAATAATAAAAAAATTCTAATTTATTTTTCAGAATTATATACACTTCTCAGTGATCTCAACTCAGACTTCTTATACCAGATATCGTTTTCAACTGTCCACATACATTTAGAAGCCACAAATATCAATCTAGAAGAATGACTGATCCAGAGCTGCAAGATCTTTGAAGTCTCTCCTTTTTTCATTATAAATTTGTCAAATTAACAGTTGGGGCCTTTGAATGTATGTTGATTCATTCTGCATCTGCCTGCAATTAGAAGGTACCACAGGGTAGCCTGGTGGAAAGTCCTTTTGTGCCACCCCCTGCAACTTCTGTTGTACCATTTGCTCCCAATAATCTTGGTTTCTTAGTCTATTTTCCTCTGAATTATTCTTGTGTCTCATTAAGAAGCAGCTGGGAGCCTATGCTAACAATATAGACCACTACATGAGCAGAACAAAGTTACAATCTCTCAGATGCCGACTTTTGACTCCTCAAAATGGCAAATGAACGCTGCTCACATTTAGACTTTAGACACTGTTTTTAACATGGACTGCGCAGCTCTTGAAATTTGATTGTTGTCCTTAATTATATATACTAGTGACATAAAAATTAAATCCTACAGTCAAGCTGGCTCACTGTTTTGTTAATGTCATAATAAATATTTTTCTCTCTTTCCTATCTATGAGCCAAGTAGAACAACAACCATAAGAATGCGTGTAAAATGAAGATGCTTAAGGAACAATATTAGGGAACAAACAAGCACAATCAATAGAGACAGCTACGGGCAAGGTGTGTGGTAACAGGGCACCGAGTCCATCTCTCTCTTTAGGCCATTAAACCAAAGAAGCAAGGCAGCCAGCCATCCAACAATGAGCAAAGCAGAGTTGCATTTCTTTGTCTTAACAAATACCAAAGAGTTATTCAAAGATGCCAAGGATTAATGTATCAGCCTCCTTCAGATCTATAATACAAGAGAAATTGCCCTGCAAAGTTGTTTGCTACATAAATACATGTCACTTCACTTCTCAGAAGTGTGGATTTCATAGCCAGCTGTGAAGTGGCCATGTCTTAAGAGTTACCCTATTTTACTCATGTTCTTCACTTGTGCATGTATACACGTCCTTCCAAATTCAAATTTTGTTTTCAAACTGTTCAAACAAGTGAGAGACATAAAAGACATAAAAGAAGCACATAGAGTGGAACTGGAAAAATTTAAGGAAAATGCAAATAACCAAATGGAAGAAATAAATAAAACGGTTCAATCTCTGAAGACCTATAAAGAGGCAATGGAAGAAACTCAGGAATATACAAAAAATGAGGTGAAAGAAATAAAAAAATCAGTTCAAGATCTGAAGACGAAAATGGATTCAATGATAAACACACAGACAGAAGAAAAACGAGAACGTGAGAACTCAGAGAAGAAGGCGAGCAACACAGAGGTGAGCTTTTCTACCAGAATCCAAGAGACGGAAGAACGAATCTCAGGTCTAGAAGATACAATCACAGATCTTGAAGCAACCATTAAAGATAATGCCAAATCTAGTCACGGTTCTCTATAGTCACGGTTCTCTATAATCACGGTTCTCCATAGTCACAGTTCTCTATAGTCACGGTTCTCTATAGTCACGTTTCTCTATAGTCACGTTTCTATATAGTCACGGTTCTCCATAGTCACGGTTCTCTACAGTCACGGTTATCTACAGTCACGGTTCTCTACAGTCACGGTTCTCTACAGTCACGGTT
>OU015742.1:154878219-154896869 GCA_907169655.1 Acomys percivali | reverse complement strand
AGAGAGAGAGAGAGAGAGAGAGAGAGAGAGAGAGAGAGAGAATGATGATGATGAGGAGGAGGAGATGATAGATAATAGACAGATAGGATAATAGAGAGAGGTAAATGACAGATATATGATTAATGATTAATAGATAGATACATGATAGAAAATAGATCAAAAATAGACACATAAGTTTTTATAGCAAAAAATGTACCATGAAACATTTCAGACTCTGAAGTAGACTGAGGTTGAAAAGACCAATTACTACATACTGATTTGTTGATTTATTTAGTGGTTTTCTTAAAGCACAGCTTGGACTGCTTATTACCAAACATGATTTCACCTTGCTACCTGGAACAACCTGGAGAAAACAGATGAAGCACAAGAAGTCATTGCCCTTAACAACCTGACCAAAAGCCTACACCTGTCAACTGTACCATATGACTTTGAAAAGCAAAAGTCTTCAAGCTAACTGCAAAGTGTGTTTCTAGATAAGTATGTTTGCTTGCTTGCTTGCTTGCTTGCTTGCTTGCTTGCTCACCCCACCTGTGGTATTAGAGTGCAAACTAGATTTTGTACTAAAGTCTTCCAGCCGCTATCCTGGCTACAGCCCACCTGTGACTACATCTCCTCTGTTCCACTCTCATTGGGTCAGAGCCCTCATTCCAGAGAGAATCCCACAACAATTGTTCATAACTATAATCAGAACATTCATGAGATTGAGAAAGGAGGATCACAAGTTGGAAGATAGCCTGAGCTACAAAAAGGGACTATGTTTCAAAAATAAATGAAATCAACTAAATAAAAACTAACATGAAGAAATTAAATCTATTTTAATGAATGCACATAAATATATTTTGGCTTGTGTGTCATACATATGCCATTTATATATATTTGTTTAATGAATGTCAAGTTGGGAAATAAATTGCACATTGTACCATAGAAGGGTGAGTAAAACTACATAAAAGAAGCCATATAAAAACAATATATGATATACAAAACACCATAAGGTGGTTTAAAAATAAAGCCTGATAAAGGAGGCTCATCCTTGTTCACTAGTCATGCTGAAGTCATGCAAGGGCATCTACCTAGCCCAAGAATTATAAATGCTTTGACCCTTTCCCAGCACTCGCATGTCTTAGATTCATTTTACACCCCAAATGAGATGTAAAATTGAAATGAAAAAGATATACCTTTAGATCTATTTATCTTTTGGTAAAATATCTTTAGACACAGATCTTCATAGCCAAGTTATCTTAGTGTTATAGACTCAGTAGATCTGAGGGAGAGCTGATGTTCCCACTAAAAGATTTTAGTTCCAAAGTTGCTGAAAGTTCTGTCATTTTTCTTTCGTTTCTGAGCCTCCTTTGCTAACTGCCTCACTTTAGATTGCTGGGTTTTTTGAATGTGAGAAATAAACATGCTGTCAGTTATTTTCTAGAATTGTCATTCACGTTTCAGCTTTTCTTCTACTCATCTTAAATGCTGCCTCTACTGTTTTGTTTGATTGCAATATTTGTCTTTTATTTGCATATTCATATTTAAGTGTTCTTTCATCTCTCTACTGAGATCTACAACTGCTCCTTTTAGAGTTAGAAGTTGGTTAATTGGGCTTTTGGTCTAATGTTTCTAGGAAAGCCTGCCTCCTAAGTTGCCTGCAAAAAGAGCTTTCTTTTCTCTGACCATTGGCCATACATAAGACATTTTCTGTTGTACACTGAATGTTTTTGACTATTCCATTTACCCACAGTGTCCTAACCTTTAGTGTGATTTCACTTGGAGATAGAGCCTCTGGGAGGTAATTAGTATTAAAGGTAATCAGAAAGGTTGGGTCTCATGGTGGGATTAGTAGTCTCACAGAGAAAGGGGCTATTTCTTTAAATACACACTTTAAGTGTGTGTGGGGATAAAAATAGAAAGCACTTTAGAAGCCAGGAAGAAAGCTCAAACTAATAATTAAATCAGGCACCATGATCTTGGATTTCCCAGCTTCCAAAACTGAAAGATATGTGTTAAAACCATCCAGTCTATGATTCAGTGTCTTATTAAGGTATTCATGTAGATAAAGATACTGATTTTTTTTTTTAGTTAGAACCTATCTGTTGTCAACTTTTGACTGAAATTTTTATTATGTTTTTTTAACATATACATTTATATTATTACACATTAATAAAAGAAACTACATACAGCAAGAAGAACAATGAAATAATCAGTAATTTTATAAATGTTCCATTCATACTGATTTGGCTGTTTGTATTTGACAACCTTGAAGTAAATATCTTTCCTATCTAATTGGGGCTAAATTTCTGAATGAAAATCAGTATCTGTTATATTTCATCTCTTTTAGCTTAAAACATCTACCTTGATTTAAAAATATTTTAACCCCTAACCAACTAAGCTTAATTGTAAGACTAAACTACCTGGTCTTCAACCCCATCAGAAACTTGAAAAGGAATAAAACGTAATTACCTGCTTGAACCAGAAGTGCAGGTTAGCATCTTTCAAAATGAAGAAATGACTGAAGCAGTTTACAGCCCGAATAGTCACCTAACACTCTCTATAACGTTGGAGCATCATCTTTGGCTTTCTAGCCCAATATCTCTGACAGACATATTTGTGAGTCAGGAACTATTGAGAACTTGCTTACCCTCTCTTGACAGAGTTCGACCATTGACTCTGCCTACATCTAAGCTTGCCCATTTTTGGGCAGAATTCTGTCTGTGGCAGAAATGAGAACAGTGAGTGGTTTACCACATTTGAAGCCAACTCCATAAAGAGAGTCTTTGATGCTCGTTCATCATCTTCTTTGAGATAAGCTGCGAGTTACCAGGAGTTAAACTTGTCTTGTTGTCAACAAATCATTACAATAATAAAAACATCTTTAAATGCCATATTCTGTAGGTCTCTGAGGCTTTTAATAGTTTATTTAACTATTTTACCTTATATATCTATAGAATCATATCTATCTGTTAGACCTAGGATATATATTCTTGTGATAAAATTAGACTACTATTTGACATGACCATGATTTGTTCAACTATCAATTAGCTTGCATTACTTATTTATCTTAAAAAGGCCGCAGCACCACTTTAAAGGTATTGGAAGTAAACCTTGTATTATAATTGAGTTGGATGGGCATAATACCTCACATTAGAGTATATATATATAGTGTGTGAAGAATAAACAGATTTGAATTCTAATGTATCAGAATTACACTTATTTTGCATTAATATACAAAATTCTAGACCAATGACTTAAAAATAACCTTATTTGTGAGTAACAATTAAGGCCTGGAGTTGACGAGTGCATTCAACAATCTACCTTTTGTTCTATCCAACCTCTATATTTCTATATCTTCCTTTCTTTCTTTCTTTTCAGCTCCTATCTCCTTGCGTACAAAAGAAAGAAAAAGGAAGAGAGAAGTCCCTGAGTCCCACCTAGTTTTCTCTATATAAGACCAATAATAACTTATAATCAACTCCCGATGAAAATAAGCATCTGTAGACCAAGAAAATAAACAGAAACCTACCCAACTTCCCTTAGAGGAAATAGGACGTCGTTCTCTTAAGGTTTCTTCAGGCTGATTTAGGATGAATAGTACCTTTGAAGGGACCAAAAAATTGGGGAAAATGGTTAATTGTCTACTATTTCTGTACATTGATTATTTAAATGTTATCCCACAACTTTCTATGTAATACATAAACAAAAATAAGGATTGCTTATGAAGCTCCATATTTTCTCCATCATGATTAGTATAAGGAATAAATATTGATGTTGGTTTTCAAATGTGTCTTAAGCCAGCTTAGGTCCAGCTACAAATGAACAGGAAACGACTTTGCTGACAGCTTTCTAAACTACACACACACACACACACACACACACACACACACACACACACACACTGCTGGATACACTCACCCCCCAATCAACTAAGACTTTAAATTAGGAAAGTATTGACAGTTAAGCTTGCCTAAAAGGTAATAAACCTTACATGTCATAAAATTAAACAGTATGTAAAACTCAAGGATGAACATACATGCTGTATGGCTACTAAAAAGACAAACATAAATAACATAGGAAAAGAAAAGACCTTTTATTTGTAAGGTAGTACCCTCCTGATTACTCAGGTAATAAGGAAAAGGATGAAGGGTCTTAGTGTTAGGCTCTAAAGATGGTTCTGTGCTCAATCAGTGTTACTGCCCTTCTTGGCTAGATGTGTGACTCTGCAAAATTGTAAAATAAATTACCTTGCTTTGGTAATTGAGTCTCCAATACTCTTAATACGGAATGCAGGTGCTCTTATTATGAACTGAAAAATCTTAGTTCATCACAGATGAAATCAAATATTATATTGTAATATTAATTTTTACACTAAATTTTAATATTAATAATTTAGAAATGTTTCATTTTCAAAGTTTATCAATGATGATATCATTTAAATTCTAATTATTCTGACAACATAAAAAAATCTGTTCTCAAGTATCCTTCACACAAAAGCTATAAAATTTCACTCAGAAAAAGGATAGCAGGCTACCAAGAAGAGACTTGATACCCTATGAGCATATACATGGGGAAGAGGTCCCTCTCAGTCACAGTCATAGGGGAAGGGAGTAAGGGGAAAATGGGAGGGAGAGAGGAATGGGAGGATACAAGGGATAGGATAACAATTGAGATGTAATATGAATAAATTAATAAAATATTTTTTAAAAATAAAATAAAAAATAAAATTTCAATCATTTCAGGTATTTTATTCAGTAGCTAATCTTAAAATTATTGTGCTAGTTAGTTTTTGTCAACATGATGAAAACTAGAGTCACCTAGGAAGAGAAAACTTCAGTAGAGGGATTACTCCCATCTCATTGGGTAATGAGAATATCTCTAGGGCATTTTCTTGATTTATGATTGATATGGGTGATGCCACCCATGGGTCAATAGTCCTGGGCTGTGTAAAAGTAGAAACTGAGCAAGGATGAGTGAGGATGCAAGTCAGTAAGCAGATGCCCTCAACTGGGCCTACTGCTGCTTGAGTTTCTTCCCCCACTTCCCTCAGTGACCAAGTATGATCAGGACTTGCAAACCAAATAAACTGTCTCCTCTCTTATACTGCTTTTGGCTATTTTGTATTTCATAGCAGTAGAAGCAAATTAAGACACTGTTCATCAACAAGCATGTTGATAATTTCACAAACTGGTCTTATCTGCATATAATCCAAATATGGCTCTACAATCCATATCCTTCTGCTTCCCAGTGATTCTGGGAATGTTTTCTTTGCAAACAACTCCCTGATCAGGTACCTTGGGGTTCACAAAGTCAAGTGGGGATGGAAATAACTCTGGACTCCATTCTTATAACAGTATTTATAGTAAATAACTATAAACAAAAATGACTGAGAAACATAAACATATCCCCTAACTCATCTTACTGTAAATGCAACTCAAACATGATTGAACAGCTCCTGAGACAGGGAAAAGTACAATTTAGTGGAAATCAATGTGATGAGTCAATGATTCTTAACTTATTGCAATGTAAATAGTTTGGTTTTGAAAATATCTTTTAAAAATCTAACCACATGGATTGAATGCATTTCTGGAACTTCTCTCAGGGAAAGTAAATGCGTCATGATGTTTAGCTTTTTTACCTTCATGGTAATTCCATCTGAGAATAGAATAAATACATAGCAATAGGAAAAGAAATCAGAACTTTGACCTTTTTAAAGATAGTCTCATGAAACACAGATTATCTTGAAACTCTTGTATAGCTGAGGCGGACCTTGAGTTCCTTATCCTTCCTATCCTACCTCTGAATGCTGAGATCCCAGGAGGGCATCACCACACCTGGTGGAATACTAATTTGAGAGTTTTCTTTCTTTTTAAAAAGTGTTTGTGTGTGTGTGTGTGTGTGTGTGTGTGTGTGTGTGTGTGCATGTGTGTGTGTGTTTTCTAAATGGGGATCTGGTGGCCAAGGAGGCCAGAAGAGGTTCCCTTAACCTGTAGTTGCAGGTGTTTGTGAGACACCTTGTGGGTTCTGGGAACCAAACTTCAGTCCTCTGAAACAGCAGCAAGAGCTCTTAACCACTGAGCCATCTCTCCAGTCCCTGAACTTAGAACTTCTTTTTTTTTTTTTCATTTATGCCCATGAAAATTCTCCAGAAGAGAACAGGACAGTATCTATCATTCCTTTGAAATGATTCCAATTAAGAATGTCCACAGTTACTGGGTGTATTGCGAGCAGGGCCGGGGTGAAGTTGCAGTGTCAATGGGGAAAACATGGATAACAGAGAAGACAAGTAAACCCAGCATGATTTTAATACTGCAAAATTAACAACAGTTTAGACTCAGTCGTTTGTTCAGTGTTAACCAGACAGAAAGCTCTTTGCCCACCCCCTGTTGTAAAATCAAGGCAATGACAACAACACTTATGTGTCTTTGTGGCTCTCACAGCATTTATAGCTTCCTTCCACCAAAACATGGGGTAGTATTGAGCCTCTGTCCTGGGCTTTATAATTTTTAAAGATTGATTGCAGTAGCCCTGTGTTAGAGCATATTTCCTAACATTATAAGATTGTTTAAAGTGCATTTGTGAAATATTGATAATTGATCATTTACAGCTCTCTGTTCCTCTTATCTAACAAACTAAGCAAGTAAACTAGGAATCATTTCCTGCTTAAAAATGATGTGAATAATAATTGCCTTCAACTAAATCACCCAATAAACAATTGTCTTAACCTTATAATATTACATTTTCCTAGATCAAACCCCTGGGCAGGAAACAATAAAACATTATGAAATCAGATTAATATACACTAAGAGAATTTCTGATATAAAAGAAGCAGAGGCCTCATTTCATTTTCCAGTATTAAACATTACTGCACAGCAACTTGGAGTCTACATTCAACACTGTAGGCTTTTCAGCTTGTACTAATCTAAACAAAGATATAGTTTACCAGATCCATCCACAAAACAATGAGAATCTTCAGATTTTAGAGGAAAAATCTCCCATTATCCTCACAGTGGCCTTTTTACATGACTTTTATGGATGTAACTATTTCACAGTCCATTTGGATTGACTTTAGTCAAGAGACCTATAGCTGGCAGAATCTTCTATCCAGAAACATCTCCATTCTTAACCCAAATGAAGAACTCATGTTCTCTAGTTTATAGAGTGAAATTACTTTAAATGCAGAGTCTGGGGCTTCAAATTCTGGCTTGGTCACTCCAGCTATTTTAAATCAGAGTAAAGGAAAGAATTCAAAGTGAAATTCCAGGTTATACTCAAATGCTAAAACTGAATTTTAAAAATCAGAAAATGTTATTAAGTGGGCATAGTCTGCATTTATATTATGTTTGGAGACTTTTAAAATAAGAATAATAACAAGGGATGGGATAACCATTGAGACGTAACAAGAATAAATTAATTTAAAAAATAAAAAATAATAAAATAAAAAATATTAAAATAAATAAATAAATAAAATAAGAATAATAAAGATTAATAATAAAACATTATACTTGTTAATTTCTTCTATATCTTCCATTCATATTTCTAAAATCCTCTTCTTGAAAAATGGAGAAATCATAGTGAATAAGTATTATTTACATGCATCAACCTTAAGCTGTTTTCATAAATTTATATTGTCTCACTAACACACGTGTCTGAAAGATATCTTTGTAAACATACTGTCTAGGAATTTGTTTTATCCACCATTCTGTGCTGATACAGGAGCAATGTTTCTACTCTTTGCCAATATAGACATAAAAGATCATTATCTTGATGCCTGCCAGTGGCCATCTGAAAAAGCTCTCTTTACTTTGACTTTCAGGGAATAAAAGGAATGTCAGCTCTGCTTTTATCCTCTAGCCCCTGTCACAGGCCCTTCAAGCAAATGTAAAAGAATGACGAAGGGGACCATGAATACTCACATTGGAGGGACGTACAAAAGCAGTCAATAAAATATACAGAGAGAACATCAATACGAGGCACGGAACATGTTTCATAGAACTAGGACTAGAAATAGCAAATAAATGGACTCTTGATCCCATCATAGGCTAGTTTAATAGGCTTTCAACCTCTTGTCTAAAATCACCTAATGTTCCTCAGAAGCATTGTGCTGTTTCTCTGCTTTCTCTTTCGTAAGTGTCATTCTTCCCCATTCCATCAATTCCATGTCAGTGTCCACTTAATCTTCCCAGCTGACAAGATGCTCTAATGCTGAAATCTTTTACAAGTACTCCAAGAAAGAAAACCCCTAACCTGAATGTAACCATTTCAGGGACTGCATCATATTTTTATTCAGAAATGAAGTATAATAAATCTGCTCGTGCCTGGGGACACATACGTTCAGTTCATCATGTCCCGGCAGTCCTCACCTCAGAAAATCTAACAATGAGGGAAGGCAGTGTCTACTCAAAAGGACAAATGACATGCAAAGTATTCAGTGGGAAAGATTGGGAACAGCGCTGTGTCCCTGCTGAAATAAGCTCTGGAATACCCTGTGCTGTAGTCAGCAGAGACCAGCTCTGACATGGGAGAGGGATTTTAGTTGAAAAAATGAAAGTTTGCTTTTATGCAAATTGTCCATTTTGGACAGGAAAAAAAATCACAAATAGATTCAAATTTTTCTTGAGGAGATGAATGAAAATGTTTCATTCATTCTCATACACAAGAGCCTTCTGGGAAATAAAGTAAATAGTCTCCCTTAGAAGATCACTCTCTAGGATCCAAGATGGCGGCGAGCAGTGTGGACTGTGTTTGGAAGCTCCAGTGAACAATTCAGGGAATTGCACAGATTTCTGAGCCAGGAACACCGGGGTCCCGACACCACAGCAGCAAGAGTGCTCCACAGTTTGGAGGGACCAGGGTGTGGAGGATCTGCATGCCCCTGCACATGGGAGGAGCGCAGATTTTCTCGGATCGGAGCGGCAGCAGCAGTGGCAGCACCAGTGGCAGTGGCTGAGGTTTGCAGCTCAGAGCCTTCCGGTGGAGGTGATTGGTGGGAGTTGCTGTGGGACAGGAGACTCTGGCCAGGATTTGGGTCGCGTGGTGCCTTATGACCCAGACTGGACTTGGCAGACAGTTCAGCCCCAGAGTCCCGGGTTCAGCTCAGTGCTAAGTGCTGTGGAGATGCTGGCTAAGCACATCAAGCAATTCTGCCCAAGGCGCCAGGTCAGTGCAGCAGCAGCTTCCCTGTTGTGACACAGGCTGGGCAGAGTGCTCAGTTACACCTTAGGCACCAGCTCAGCGCAGCCGCAGTGCTCCTGCTGTGACACAGGCTGGGCAGAGCCTTCAGGTCCACCCTAGGCACCAGCTCACCTCAACGAGCAGTTCTGCCCAAGACACTTGCTCAGCAATGCGGGCAGTTCCGGGGTGCTGACGCAGATTCAGCCCAGAGGCCCTAGCTGGAGTGCCAGGCAGATTAGGCCCAGAGTCTCTACCTGAGCTGTGTGCACAGGCTCGGTGGCCACAAGGCTCTGGCGGGACTATCCACATAGTATAGGCCCAGCGTCCTGGGCTGATTTTAGTGTGCAGTGTGGGTCCATAGTCCCTGGCTGAGCTCGGTGCACAATTCTGCCCTGGAGACTCGGGTGGAGCTCGGCGTGCAGTTTGGGCCCAGAGTCCCTAACTGTGCTTGGCAGACAGACTGGGTCCAGAGACTCTAATGGAACTTTTAGCACAGACCCAGCTCTAAGACTCTGGTGGACACAGTGTGCAGTTTGAATCCAGAATTCCTAGATGAGCTTGGCGGACAGTTCGGGCCCTGAGTCAATAACTGACCACAGCACGCACTTTGGGCCAAAAGCCCCTAGCTGAGCTTGGTGCCCAATCCCAGCCCAAAAATTCTGGCTGGACCCTGTGTGCATTTTGGGCCCAGAATCCCTAGTGGAGCTCGGCACACGGTTCAGGCCCTAAGAATCTAATTGAGCTCAGAACATGGTTTGGGCCCAGTGACCCTGGCTGGACTTGACAAGGAACTCAGAAGGCTGTGGATACCTTGGCCTGACCCAATGCTCATTCAGAGAACCAGAACAATTGCAGGAACCACAGCACAGGAGAACTGAGGATCATTGACTGTGAGAGTCCAAAACAACAGGGCTAACCTCCTGCCATCCACACCAGTGAAGTATCAGAGCTTCCAGCCTACGGAAACCATGGGAAAACAAGTGAATCTACCATCAGACTCCCTACATCCAACTCTGGAAGCTACCCAACAAAAACAAAGAAAACAAGATGTCTAAAAGACAGCGTAAAAGCATACGCAAAAAAACCCAAAACAACATGGCATCTCCAGTTTCCAGCTATCCCAAAGAAAACAACACAGAGAACTCAAATACAACAGAAATACAAGAAAATGACCTCAAATCCTTAGTAATGAGGATATTAATGGAGGAAACAAATAAAATTTGTAATCAAATGCAGGAAGATGCAGCCAAACAGGTGAGAGACATAAAAGAAGTACATAGAATCGAACTGGAAACATTTCAGGAAAATGCGAACAACCAGATGAAAGAAATAAATAAAACGGCTCAAGCTCTGAAGACCTATAAAGAGGCAATGGAAGAAACTCAGGAATATACAAAAAATCAGATGAAAGAAATAAAAAAATCAGTTCAAGATCTAAAGACGAAAATGGATTCAATGATAAACACACAGAAAGAAGAAAAACGAGAATGTGAGACCTCAGAGAAGAAGGCGAGCAACAGAGAGGTGAGCTTTTACAACAGAATCCAAGAGACGGAAGAACGAATCTCAGGTCTAGAGGATACAATCACAGATCTTGAAGAAACCATTAAAGAAAATGCCAAATCTGGAAAACTCCTGATACAAAACATCCAAGAAATTCAGGACACCATGAAAAGAAGAAATCTGAGGATAATAGGCATTAAAGAAAGAGAAGATATCAGACTCCAAGGCCCATAAACTCTTCTCAACAAAATCATAGAAGAAAATTTCTCCAATCTAAAGAAAGAGATGCCTATAAAAATACAAGAGGCCTACAGAAAACCAAATAGAATTGACCAGAAAAGAAAAACTGCCCTTCATATAGTAATCAAAACACAAAACATACAGAACAAAGAAAAAAATATTAAAAGCTGCAAGGGAAAAGGGTGAAATATCATTTAATGGCAAACCTCTCAGAATTACACCCGATTTCTCAGCAGAGACCATAAAAGCCAGAAGGGCCTAGGCAGAGATCCTGCAAACCCTAAGAGAGCACAGATGCCAGGCCAGACTACTTTACCCAGCAAAATGATCAATAACCATTGATGGAGAAAACAAAATATTCCATGACAAAAACAAATTCAAACAGTACCTATCCACAAACCCAGCTTTACAGAAGGTACCAGAAGGAAAACTCCATCCCAAAGGGTCAAGCTACAACCAAAACTACTCAGGAAATAGGTAACTATACCAAGGCAAAAACACAACTACACAAACACTCGATTGGAAACAACATCAAAATTAAGACTCTTAACAGTCACTGGTCGTTAATATCTCTCAACATCAATGGTCTTAATTCTCCAATAAAAAGACATAGACTAACTGAATGGGTGCATAAACAAGATCCAACATTCTTCTGCATTCAAGAAACACATCTCACCTATAATGATAGGCATTACCTCAGGGTAAAAGGATGGAAAAACATATTCCAAGCAAATGGTCACAAGAAGCAAGCAGGCATAGCCATTTTAATATCAAACAAGATAGACTTTCAACCAAAATTAATCAAAAGGGATGCAGAAGGACACTTCATACTCATCAAAGGTAAAGTCAACCAAGATGACATCACAATTCTGAACATCTATGCTCCCAATACAAGGGCACCCACATTTATAAAAGATCTGCTAAAAAACCTTAAACCACACATCGATCCCCACACAATAACAGTGGAAGACTTCAACACCCCACTCTCACTGAAGGATAAGTCATTGAAACAGAAACTAAACCGAGAAGTAACATCATTAACCAATGCCATGGGTCAAATGGATCTAATAGATATCTATAGAACCTTTCACCCAAACAAGAAAGAATATACCTTCTTCTCTGCATCCCATGGAACCTTCTCCAAAATTGATCACATCATAGGTCACAAAGCAGGCCTCAACAGATACAAGAGGATTAAAAAAATACCTTGTATCTTATCAGATCACCATGCTATTAGGCTGCAATTCAACAACAACAGAAACGACAAAAAGCCTACACGTACGTGGAAACTAAACAGCTCTCTGCTAAATGACACCTGGGTCAGAGAAGAAATAAAGAAAGAAATCAAGAAGTTTTTGAAATTCAATGAAAATGAAGGAACAACCTACCCAAATTTGTGGGATACATTGAAAGCAGTGCTAAGAGGAAAATTCATAGCACAAGTGCCTTGAAAAAGAAAGTGGAAACATCGCACACAAACATCTTAACAACACAACTGGAAGCCCTAGAAAAAAAAGAAGCAGAAACACCCAAAAGGAGTAGACGTCTGGAAATAATCAAACTCAGGCCTGAAATTAACAAATTAGAAACTAAGAAAACAGTCCAAAGAATTAACAAAACCAAGAGCTGGTTCTTTGAGAAAATCAACAAGATAGACAGACCGTTAGCCAACCTAACTGAAAGGCAGAGAGACAGTATTGAAATCAACAAAATCAGAAATGAAAAGGGAGACATAACAACAGACACTGAAGAAATACAAAGAATCATAAGATCCTACTTTGAAGGCATATATGCCACAAAATTTGAAAATCTAAGAGAAATGGACGATTTTCTTGATCAATTTCACTTGCCAAAGTTGAGTGAAGAACAGATAAGCAAGCTAAATAGTCCCATTTCCACTACATAAATAGAAGCAATCATTGATAGTCTCCCAAGCAAAAAAAGCCCAGGGCCAGATGGTTTCAGTGCAGAATTCTACCAGACCTTCAAAGGCGAGCTAATACCGATACTCTTCAAGCTACTCCAAAACATAGAATTGAATGGAACATTACCAAATTCATTCTATGAGGCCATAGTCACGTTGATACCTAAACCTCACAAAGACTCAACAAAGAAAGAGAATTTCAGACCAATTTTTCTTATGAACATCAATGTAAAAATATTAAATAAAATTCTTGCAAAACGAATACAAGAACACATCAAAGATAGCATTCATCATGACCAAGTAGGCTTCATTCCAGGCATGCAGGGATGGTTTAATATATGGAAATCCATCAATGTAATCCACCATATAAACAAACTGAAAATAAAAAAAACACATGATCATCTCTTTAGATGCAGAGAAAGCATTTGATAAAACCCAACACCCATTCATGTTTAAAGTTTTAGAGAGATCGGAGATCAAGGAACTTTCCTAAACATAATAAAGGATATATACAGCAAGCCAATAGCCAAAATCAAAGTAATGGTGAGATACTCAAGGATATTCCTCTAAAATCGGGAACAAGGCAAGGCTGCCCACTCTCTCCATATCTCTTCAATATAGTACTTGAAGTTCTAGCCAGTGCAATACGACAACAAAAGGAGATCAAGGGTATCCACATGGGAAAGGAAGAAGTCAAATTATCCCTATTTGCAGATGATATGATAGTGTACATAAGTTCCCCTCAAAATTCCGCCAGAGAACTCCTACAGCTGATAAACACCTTCAGCAAATTGGCTGGATACAAAATTAACCCAAAAAAGTCTGTAGCCTTCCTATACACAAATGACAAGCTTGAAGAGGAAGAAATTAGGAAAGCCACACCCTTCACATTAGCCGCAAGGAATATAAAATATTTAGGAGTTACTCTAACTAAGCAAGTGAAGGACTTGTTTGAAAACAATTTCAAAACTCTGAAGAAAGAGATTGAAGATGACATGAGAAGATGGAAGGATCTTCCTTGCTCATGGATCGGGAGAATTACCATAGTAAAAATGGCCATCCTACCAAAAGCAAACTACAGATTCAATGCAATCCCTATCAAAATACCTACACAATTTTGTAAAGACATTGAAAGTTCAATTCTGAACTTCATATGGAAAAACAAAAAACCCAGAGGGCTAAAACAATCTTGTACAATAAAAGGTGCTCCAGAGGAATCTCTATACCGGATCTCAAACTGTACTATAAAGCAATAGTAATTAAAACAGCATGGTACTGGCACAGCAACAGGCTGGTTGATCAGTGGAATCGAATTGAAGACCCAGATATGAATCCACACATATGGTCACTTGATTTTTGGCAAAGAAGCCAAATCCATTCAATGGAAAAGGATAGCATCTTCAACAAATGGTGCTGATCTAACTGGAGGTCTATGTGTAAAAAAAATGCAACTGGACCCATATTTGTCACTTTGCACAAAACTCAAATCCAAGTGGATTAAAGACCTCAACATAAAACCAGAGACACTAAGTCACTTAGAAGAAAAAGTGGGGAAGAAACTGGAGCATATTGGCACAGGAGACAACTTCCTGAACAGAACACCAACAGCCCAGGCCTTAATGTCAAGAATTAATAAATGGGACCTCATGAGGCTGAGAAGCTTCTGTAATGCTGGAGACACTATCAAGAGAACAAAGCGGCAACCTATAGACTGGGAAAAGATCTTCACCAACCCTACATCTGAAAAAGGTCTAGTATCCAAAATATATAAAAAACTCAAGAAATTAAACACCACCAAACCAAATAACCCAATTGAGAAATGGGGCTTGGAACTAAACAGAGAATTCTCAACAGAGGAATATCAAATGGCTGAGAAACACTTAAAGAAATGCTCAACCTCCTTAGTCATCAGGGAAATGCAAATCAAAACAACTCTGAGATTCCATCTTACACCCATCAGAATGGCTAAGATCAAAAATTCAAGCGACACCACATGCTGGAGAGGATGTGGGGAGAGAGGAACACTCCTTCATTGCTGGTGGGAATGCAAACTAGTACAGCCACTTTGGAAATCTATCTGGTGCCATCTCAGAAAACTGGGAATAGAGCTTCCTCAAGACCCAGCTATTCCACTCCTTGGAATATACCCAGAAGATTCTCCAGCACACAACAAGAAAATTTGCTCAACCATGTTCATAGCAGCCTTATTCATAATAACTAGAACTTGGAAACAGCCTAATTGTCCATATGTAGAAGAATGGATAAAGAAACTGTGGCACATATACACTATGGAATCCTACTCAGCTATTAAAAACAAAAAACTCCCAAAATTTATGGATAAATGGATTGAGCTAGAATTGATCATAATGAGTGAGTTAACTCAGAAACCGAAAGACTAAAATGGTATATACTCGCTTATATCTGCATACTAGCCCAAGGGGCAGGTCCCATGAAAGCCTTCACTTACCAGGAAACTGGAACAGAGTGGAGGACATCCTATTGGGACTCTAGATGAGAGATGCATGGGAGAATAGCAAAGTAAAAGGATCCAGAGGGTCCTAGAAACCTACAATTAAAACACTATGATAGACAGATTTGGGCCCAGGGGTCCCTCTCAAACTAAGGCACCAGCCAAGGACAATACAGGCGGTAAACTTTAAACTCCTACCCAGATCTAGCCAATGGACAGAACAGTCTCCACACTTGAGTGGAGAGTGGGATATGACTTTCTCACGTACTCTGGTGCCTCACATTTGACCATGTCCCCTGGATGGGGAGACCTGGTGGCACTCAGAGGAAGGACAGCAGGTCACCAAGAAGAGACTTGGTAACCTATGAGCATATACAGGGAGAGGTAATCTCCCTCAGGAACAGTCATAGGGGAGGGGAATAAGGGGAAACTGGGAGGGAGGGAAGAATGGGAGGATACAAGGGATGGGATCACCATTGAGATGTAACAAGAATAAATTAATTAAAAAAAAAAGATCACTCTCTAAAAATTTTCTGTTAAAGTTTTTCACTGAGACTGTATGAATATAGAAATCTCCTTTGACTAGATGAACTATATCTTATGTTTCACATTATGGTGAATTTTTAAAATATTTAAAATATAATATAAAATATTATAAAATATTCAATATCCCAATTATGATAACTAATCTTGACCTTCAATTTAATTGAGATATGACTCGGTTAATAAAGCAGGCCCATGGGTACGTTTGACAATGTTTTCAACCACAAATAAAGAATAAGGACTTCAAGTAAATCAATGGTTTAATCCATTTATAGGTTCAAAATGTGAGTACGTTGTTGTGAGGGTATGGAACCACAGAGGATGATGCCTTGGTGGCAGAGTGTCCTTGAGAGCCGAATCGTGTTCTGGCTTCTTTCAGTTACTGTCACTCTTGGCCTTTATGTCCTATCTTGTCTCGATGTGTGCTGCTCTGACATCACATTCTCTTCCCAGCCATGCTGGCCTGATATTTATGAAACTGTCGCCAAGATAAATCTTTTCTTCCTTTAAATTCTCTATGTCAAGCATTCTGCCATGCTGATGAGAACCTCGGTATCAAACAAACACAGGAAAAGCTCCATCACTAAAACTGGTAGCTGATTTGATGTTCTCTGGGTATCTTGAGTCCACGTTGATTTGATATTCTCTGGGAATCTGGGGTCCATGCCTCTGAAAAGTCAAGGACTTTGCTCTCACAAGTCTTGCACCGTAAACTTTTTTCTTCCCCACTCTGCAGGGAGATTAAGCACTTCTGTTCAAATGCTTCTCTATCTAGACTCTCTAAGTAGAAGTATTTCTTGCTTAATCCTGACCTGCTCTCAACCATTACTCCTTCCCTAAGTAAAAGAAATGTTCTCATTTAAAGCAGTACTGATCACTATCATAATTAATCTCCCCTTGTGGCACCTCACACCACAGCAGTTAATTATGTTACTGCATACGTGTTGAACACTTGCGTCGCTAAAGAACACTCTTAAACTTGCAGAATCCTAAAAGCTTGGGTTTCCTAGTACCGTCCTGATCCTGGGATGCTCCCTTGAAGCTTGCTCAACATTTCTTCAGTGTCCTTGCTTTTGTCTTGTAATTCTCACACATAAAATATAATTATAGATAAAATTCCTCCTGAGACTAGCTTTTCATTGCCTCTCCAAAGTACATTTTGCTCATGCATTAAATCACATCCCTGAACATCGCACAACACTAGCTACAGTTTAGATTCTTGTTTTCTTGTGTTAAAGTGGCCAGTTTATTTTCTCACTATAAACTTTTTGAGATCCAGTCAACTCTACTTCTATTTTCATAGTTAAAATCACATTTTTAAGTCACTGATATAATGAGTAACTAATAGACATCACTCATTTATAGTAAAAAAAAAACAAGTTGAGTGAAATGCATCATTCGAAAACAAAATAGTGCATTTAAGCTCATTTAATTCTGAACATTTAAAAGCTATTTTATTCTCTTTGTATTGCTTCTGTTAATTCTGTGGCTTTTAGAAATAACCTTCTGTTGATTTTCATCTAATCCTTGATAATAACTGTTGTATCTTCTTGTTATAAACCATCTGGCCTTTGAATTTTTAGCTATCATCACATGATGTAAGTCTTATTCAATATGCCCAAATGACAGTGTACTCTCTTTTAGTGTACTTTTTTCTCTCAGTAAAATAAGAATTTTAACAAGAACAGGTGTGTCAAAAATGTGATCTTTACCTTTTGTATTAAAATTGTGCTTAAATCTTCTGCAATTAAATTATCTTAAAATCTGAAAGATCTGGCAGATTTCAGTTTGTAAAGGTTTACCACGTCTTAAAACATCATCTAAATCTTTCCTCTTCTCTTTTCCTTCTTTCTAACCATCATTCCATTTCCTCATGGCCATAAGTATTTATGAGAAATCCATTCTGTATGAGAAACATCGTAGCTAATGATTCAAGCATTTTCATTTGCTATGGCATGATGTTTACTATATATTGTAGTTAATACGGTAGTGTCACAAGAAATGTCCTGGGGAGATGCAGCACACACATCTACCTACCCTAGATAGGGATCCCAAAACAGACCAAAGTATGCATACCACCAAAGACCAACATTGTGAACCAATGAGTTTTATTAGGGTTAGTTTCTTAGTCAGGGTTTTCTATTACTGCAACAAAACACCATGATCAAATGCAAGTTGGAGAGGAAAGAGTTTATTTGGCTTATACTTTCAGATCATAGTCTATCGTTGGAGGAATTCAGGACAGGGACTCAAGCAGGGCTGGAACCTGAAATCAGGAACTGATTCAGAGGCATCAATCGCTAACTGAGAAAATGCCTTACAGATGGAATTCCTAGAGAGATTTCCTCAACTGAGGCTCCTTTCTCTTTGATGACTATAGCTTGCATCATGTTGTCACACAAAACCAGCCAGTACAGTTATATACAGAAATATTGGTGAACAGATACTTATAGCAACAGAAAAGACTGAAAGGCAACTGCATCACCAAAGCCCACCCCAGTACAGTTGACAGTTTACAGAGGTTTGAGAACCAGGAGCACAATGTGCAGCCTGGAGGCAAATCAACAAGATGGAGACTGTTCCGTCCAAGTGATTACACTGATATAAATCACTTCACTGCAGCTCAGCTGGTCGGCTTCTTCCAAGCAACGGATCTCCTCTCTGAGATCTCTCCTCTTCATTGCAGCTTTTCTTCTCTGAGTCTTCTTTGAAGCTTAGCTCTCTCTTCTGAGGGGGACTCTCAGTCTTTACTTCTTACTCTGGCAGAGAGTGGCCTAGAGCATCTCCTCAGTTTAAGGAGCTTCCTGAAGCAAT
>OU015742.1:154853248-154872110 GCA_907169655.1 Acomys percivali | reverse complement strand
TGTGTGTGTGTGTGTGTGTGTGTGTGTGTGTGTGTGTGTGTGTGTGTTGGATCTTCACAGGAAAAGTTTGTTATGCAATAGTAGTATAATTTCATATTCATGTCTCAGGTGGTGTACATCTGAGCTGTGTCCATGTCCTAGCCATTGTGACTAGGGCAACATGGATGTGCAGGTATCCATATGGTACAATATGAAGCCCAAGTATGGATTTCTTTATATTTACTACCAAAAAAAAAAAGAGAGAGAGAGACACTATTTTGCAAAATTTTTTCTACATAGTAAGTAATCTAAATCCTCCATCTTGATCTCCAGTTTCTCCAGTCTGTGTGTCTTAAAATACTGCAGAGTCACAGTCTCAAATAAGAGCTCTGAGTCAAGTTTAAAAGAGCAAGATCTTAAAGAATGGCACAGATTAGATTCCTGGTTATCTCCAGGCTGCAACCTTGAGAGTTTGGACTACCTCACCCAGTAGTCATGAAGGACAGCTTACAAAGAAGTAGTTTGGATTGTGGGCAAAGCCCTTGTGGTATTGTGATGATAACTCCTGCTTTACCCCTATTTGTTATCATTTGGTAATATGCTATTTGTGCTTTCAGATTGCATAATAAAGTCATTGGAGGATTTTCTGAATATATTCATACCCTTCAATTAGATGAGCAATTGAAAATGTTATTCCTCTAAGAATGGATTTGATAGAAAATTTTACTTGTTGGCTTTTCATCAGAAAACACCATTGCATTTTCAAAGCAATTGTTTGAAGCAATCAGTTAAATATCTAAATTTTATATGAAGTTCTCATCTTTCGTTGCTCAAGGGAAGGCTAGATACAGTATCCTGCTGCTCTGAAATGAACAGAAGCAAGAAAATACAAAGGTAATTTAACTTTAAATAAACCTACTGCTCAGCTATTCTCAGCAGTTATAAATGAATACATTTTAGGAGCTATGAATACTTTATCAGAACCATTGTTCTTTTTCATGTATTTCAGAGATGTTCCAAGTACCATAATCCCCAGTGATGCACACGTAAATTCTCAGTGAATACAGTTTGCCCTTAAAAAGCTGAGGAAAGGTTGAAATAGTCATGATGGTCATTACATAACATTCTGCAGCATGATAACACAAAATAATAAATTCTTTCATGTGCAGAGTATAAGCAGCTGAGCTAGGTGTAATGCCAAAAGAATGTAAGATCACCAAGATGGCCAAAGAAGTTCAAAGACTTAGAACTAAATATTAAGTTTATTAAGTCAGAGTGCGTGTTATATTTCTTTTCCTTTGGCTCCCTGCTAGTATCTGATAACTGCCCATCAGTGAGTCCACAAAGAAAACTGAAGTGTTTCTTTAGTGATACTGCAGTCCTTTTTAACCTCATATCCAGTTTATACTCCTAAATTAGAGGTGATGGTAAAAATTCTGTTTTTGAGACATCTGTGCATTGAAATCAAAGATTTTTAGGAGGCATTGTTCATCTGTTCAGTCACTTGCTCATTCTGAGAACCAGTGTGGAACACTCCTTATAGATGAAAGTAGTTTTCTGCTCAAAACTGAGTTCTATCACTTGTATATTCTGTGAGCTTGAGCATAGTTCTATACTCCTCTCCATATATTTCAAGTCATCATCAAAAAGTGTGGCAGTAATTAAATCTTCTGTGAAAAGTTCATTAAAGAACTGAACAGAAATCCCAAGCCAAGTTTGTTGGTATAAGCCTGAAATATGAGTTTCTTGGAGACAGAGATGTAAGGTTCAATTGACCCTTAGAAACTCAGGGTCAGTCTAAGTAACATGGAAAGATACCAGGTGTATAAAAATGAATTAATTTGGATAGTATTTTGTAAAAAAAAAAAATAAATAAAAATAGAGTGATTAAACAAAGACCTCCAAACCCATTACTTTTAATTTTAGAATCTGTGCTTTGTGCTTACTGTGCAACGTGGTACACTAAAAAGGTGAAATACAGAAAGATAAAGAGACCTTTGCTTGTTAAGAAGAAAGAAGAAAGAAAGAACAGAGGCCAGTGGTTAGAAATAGAAAACTTGGTCGGCTATACTGCAAGTTGTGGAGATCTTGGTGAGTTTGGAATCCATGCCATGAAGTAACACAAGGACACAACATGATGGAGGCGATGAGGATGAGTGGTGTCTGATCTGCAGGGAAGAGGTCACAAAGGCAACTGAGGCCCTCAGACCACCTTGGACAACCACGGGAGATGGAGATCACCGGGTAAGAGAGGCCCGCACAGTGTGGACCAAGGGCCCACAGGCAGGTCTGACCTCCTGCCATCCGGCATGCTCTAGCCTATGGACAGGACATTCTCCACAGTTATGTGGAGAGTGGACCCTGACTCTGACATGGATTCTGTTCCCCAGTATTTGACCACTTCCCCTTGGTGGGGAGGCCTGATGGCACTCAAAGAAAGAATAAGCAGGTTACAAGATGAGACTCCATAGCCTATAACCACATAGTGGGGGAGGAGCTCCCCCTTGGTCATAGACCTAGGGAAGGGGAATAGGGTGAAAGCAGGGTGGAGGGAGGAACGGGTGGATACAAATGATGGAATAACAACTGAGATGTAATCTGAATAAATTAATAAAAATAAAAAGAAATAGAAAACTTGTGACACACATATGCATGTGGCTTTATAAAAGTCTGTTGCATATGCAGATGATCATGGGAATTATTTCCATTAGAAGATACCACCTGAGCTTATTTCTAAGGCTGAATGACTTCTGAAGAGAAATTTCTTTTAATTGGACCATTTATTCATACAAGAAAGCATGATCCATTCTTCTAACCTCTTTTCTATCATTAATTGTACCCATTTGTGTTTATAGTAGCTGAAAGAATACAAAGTGCAAAAGAGACACAAATAACAGAGTAAATAAAATATCTGTAAGATACAGAACTGTATAAAAATGGCCTAATATAACTTCCAAGTGCAAATCTACGGGGGAAATGCAATTGGAAATTCCATGAAATTTTATTTGTAAGTCAAAATTCTGAGATACAAAGAAAATCTTTGAAGTAATTGTTCAGAAAAACTAATTAATAAGTCACAAAACCCTGAAGCCATGCGATCTTAATTCCAATTGTCCTGAGACAGCTAACTTTTTCTAATACTGTTGCAGTTCCTGGTGTCCCTAAGTCAATACACTTGCCAATCATATGAACTAAGGAAGGACCCATCACTAATGTCTGCTGTGCTGACCTTAAGAATGTCCATTTGACTAACTACATCAGGAAAAATCAAGGGGAATACAAGAAAATATACAAAGCTCACCCATGATACAGAGCAAATACTCTGGGCTGGGAAATCTTAAAGGAAAAGGTCAATTTTGAATTTATAAGAAGGAATCAATAAACTTCCATGATAAATGGATATGAGATAAGAAATAAATGCTGACTAGTTGATGTTTAATGTTGACTTGGTTTTTCATAAAACTCGGTCTTTTTAGCTATCTACAAGTGTGCACTGCTATATGACATTAATAGAATCTCTTCCACATTGCACAGTTGAGTCAATTTCATGCATTGACAGTACTATAGTTTTAGAGACTGTTCTCCATATAGAACACTGTGCAGGATAACCTGACATGTGTTTTCATTTTTATAAATAGCTATTCTAAAATATATTTGAATAGCCTTCTATTTCATGGCAGTGACCGGTGAACTTTGGAAAAATCTGTGAATAGTTTCTTACTAGTCAAGTTTATGGTTGATAAGATATGTTAAAATATTATCAAGGAGAATTTTATAAGGTATGAAAATATCATATGGAAATATATATATCTTTGAAAGGAACTGAGGAAAATCATCTGAGCAAAAATTGTATGTTCATTGAGAGTAAAGGAAAACTTAGCAAATCCATCATTTTATGTATCTTTGTGCTGCAGAACTAAAACAAAATCTTCCTGAAGCCCATATGTTCCCAAGAAACACCTTTAGTTAACATTATGGGAACTTATGCTCTCACAAATGTCAGAAAAAAGCATTTGAAAGGAAAATCAAAATAAGTGATGTTTCTTAAATAACTTGAAGGAATTGAATTGTTTTATCAAAGGTAAGCTGTAGCCGAAACTGAATATCCACAATTAGTTCCAGTGGTGATGTCTCTTCTATTGTTAGGGGGAAGACTTAACAGGTAACTCAAGGAGAGAACAAGAGTGTTTATTTTATGGAAGAATAAAAGGAAAACACTGTGGTTTGGAAACAGCCTGAGAGAGCAGAACTCAATGAAAGGCAAGAAACAATGATTGTACTTTCAACTTCACATGTCCAGGATCAGGGCTACAGGAGAACATGCCATGGTTAAGGATACTGGGAACTTAGGAAGACTGTCCAAGTGAATTCACCATGACCAAGACCATCAGGTTAGAAAAACAAAAATATTTGCTTTGTCACTTAGAAAAGAGCTCATAAACAAATTAATCAGTTTTATAAAGATTGATCCCTGAAAATCAAAATGTCTTGGTAAAGAACAGAAACATGTAAATCAAAATACAGGAGTAAAGATGGAAAGTGTAAAAATACGTTAAACAACTTCACAGTTCATCAACAAATTAGTATCTAAAGAATGAAATACAAATACAATGATCAGTGTTTACATGTTAAAAAATATAATATGTTCAAATGACTTCCTTCTCTAAACTCCAGCCCAGTGAGACTCCCTAATTCTCTCTCTCTCTTCAATCCACCTAATTCCCTCTGGGCCTCACATCTAGTGCTTCAGCATCGTCTGTCCACCCACTGTCTGTGCTGAAATTAGCTCTGCTTATCTCACAGAGCCAATCCTATACCCACCATTCACAGGTCCCATCTGTGCTGCATCTAGCTAGCTAGATATCCTATACTCTTTTCCAAAATCTATCCCAGTGAGTCTCTCTGATACCTCCATCCATACAATGTTTCCATACTTCCAGATCTAACCTGGTTCCCACATCCAGTGCTTCGGCCATCTCCTTGGTCTGTTCTGAGTACCACCCAGAAATCAAAGAACATCCTGGCTTATCCACTGGTGATGTTGCAAAGAAGCTAGGAGAGATGTAGAACAGCGAGGCCGATGACAAGCAGCCAGCCCTGTGAAAAGAAGGCTTCCAAGCTGAAAGAGAAATGAAAAAAGGATATTGCTGCCTACAGAGCTAAGGAAAAACCCAAAGTAGCAAAACAGGGGGAATGGAGTGTCTCTTTCTAAAAGCCATCCACTGTCAACAGCTCTTGAGCTACAGATAGGGATCTAAGCCCCCTTTTCTCTCCATACTAGGGTGCTGACTATTTGATCTTGTGCAGGTCTTGTGGATATAGCCACAGATTGTGCAAGTACAGGATTTCAGAGTCCTGATCCAGTCCTCCCTGACCTCTGGTTCTTACAATCTTTCTTCTCTCTCTTCCAAGATAATTAGAGAAAGGTTTTATCATCTGATCTCCAAGAACTATGGTGTTTTTTGATAATCAGTCCTGTCCTTGAAGTTTATTGAAATAACATTATTTGTTTCTAACCATATCTATTCTATGCCCTTAATGTTATGAGGAATTTTTAAATTTTATAATACAATTAGTTAGGTGATGAAAAAAGTTGCCAAAATAGCTCAGAGTTCTTATACTTCCCTCCTATTTCCTTTACTGTTATTATACTTTCATGCTACCATAATATATTTATCACAACCAAGGAATCAATCTTTCTGCATGGCTATTGACTCAATGAGTCACTGCATTTATTCTTTGAGTTTTTAAATCTAAAAGCAACTAAGAATGCTGAAAGTGGGGGAAATAGTCTTTCCTAGGGAAAAGCATTCCAGTTGGTTATTCAAGGCCAAATGGTCACCCCTGAAAACATAAAGACAGATTAGAATATATAAGAGAAATTTTGATCAGTAGAAAAAATTTCTCTGATTTTTCTATTACCCAACTAAGATATTAAGAAATTATCACCTGGTTTATGATACAGTTTAAGAGGAACCAATGAGAAATCTCCCATTGTTTGTGGAAGAGTAATTGCTAGCATGTCCATGCGGAATGATTGATGATATGTCTCAATATTACAAATGCATAAAAACTCTTGTCTGTTTTCTTACTCATAATCTCTCTACATCAAAAACTGAGCACAAGATCATTACCTTTCTATTATATTAAAGAGTGCAAGCAATCGCTAAATTATAAATAAATGAAAATACATCTTGCAGAGAATCAGTAATAAGAATAAAGGACTTCCCTATGATAGTAGATTTTTTTCATTCTATTTCATTTTAAATGTATATATTTATATTATTACACATGAAAAAAATAAACTACATACAACAGGAAGAACCGTGAGACAATCAGGAATTATATAAATGTTACATGCATAGTGATTTAGCTATTTGTATTTGGCAAACTTGAAGTAAACATCTTTCCTATCTTGTTAGGTCCCAATTTCTGAATGAAGATCAATGTCTATCATATCTCATCTCTTTTAACTTAAAGCATCTATTTTTATCTAACACCACCTTAACCCCTAACTTACTAAGATTCTGCCTAAAAATAGGCAAGTTTAGATTCAGGCAGAGTTGACAGTCAAACTCTGCCATGACAGGGTAAGCAAGTCCTCAATAGTTCCTGCCTCACATATATGTCTATCAGATATATTGAGCTAGGAAGCTGAAGATGATGCTCCAAGGTTATAGAGACTGTTGGGTGACAGTTCAGACAGTAAACTGTCTCAGTTAGTTTTTCATTTTGGAACCTGCTAACCTGCACTTCTGGTTCACTCAAGTATTTAAGTTTTATTGCTTCTCAAATCTCTGATGGAGTTGAAGACCAGATAGTTTAATCTTTCGGTTAAGATAGTTGAGATTTTTTTTAATCAGAAATGTTTATTTCCTACACTCATCCTCTATGAGCATAACATGCTTTTCTAGCCCAGTTATAGCAAAATTGTAAGATTTGCTTTGCTCATAAGGTTTAAATAAGTATAAATATAAGGGCAAAAATAACCTTTAAAATACAGGAATTTATTTTTAGAGAAATAACATCTCAGATTCTCTTAGTTTTCTGGAGTTTAAATAACAAGCACTACCAACTTAATAGAAATGTATCCTCACAGATCATGAGCCCAAAAGTCCACAACCAAGGCTGGTTCTTTCTGAGAGCTGAAAAACAGATGTATCCCATTTGTCTTGCAAATAGAGTCTGGATGTTTTGCTGATAATCCTTGGTATTGTTTAGCTCATAGACTCTTGGCCTTTGCTTTTGTTCACTCTCAGTGTCCATCCAACGAATGTCTTTATATCTAAACATAACTTCTGTATGAGAAAGTGGTCACATTCTGTGTTGGTCCTTTAATATGTCACTCTATCATGTAAACTACTAACATCTTCCATGATCCTGTTTCTAAATTATGTTACATTCTCAAGTACTGCAGATTGGGATTTTTTATGCCAATTTGGAAGTGGTAGAGAACACGATTCAACCTCTTACACAAATAAGTGGAAGAAAATTGACTTAATGTGACTTTTATAAAAAATATACATGCATACTTTTTAAACTATATATTTTATTTAATTATTTCTATTAAAATATATATAATTATGTACTTTATCAGTTATAAATTATTCAATAATATAAAAAGCAATCATAAGCAAAATCAATTGTACACCTAAAAATATGAAAGATAATTTTTAACTTTCATAATAAAATATAAAGAAATTTCTCTCTGGCCTCAGAAAGAGAAAATATTTCTTAAACATGATACAAACTATATGAAAATTCAAGTTACTAGATTAAAACTAAAAAGTAATGTTCACAAAAAGACAGAAAGAAAGTGAAGTAATTACCCTAAGTCTTATGAAGAATTTGTAATAAAAGTCGTTATAGTCAAACAAAAATATATTTTACAAACAGCCAAATAAAAATGAGCAGATGAGATATAAATTACAGCAAAGTGACATGCGCCATACATACTGATAAGGATATTAAAAATTGCTCAACAAGATAAGAAAGATGAAAAAAAGATAGGAAAGATGTTTATTTCAAATTTTCCAAATACAAATAGCCAAATCACTTTGAATGTAACATTTATATAATTCTTGACTGTCTCATGGTTCTTTCTGCTGTATGTAGTTTATTTTACTCATGTGTAATATTATAAATGCATACATTAAAAAGAAACATAATGAAAAAATGGAAAAACAAAAAAAATTGCTCAACATATTTTATAATCAAGAAATGCAAATTATGACAACTAAGTTTTTATTTTATAGCAGTAATTTGGCAAAATGTGACAAATTCAAGTGCTCACAATGATTAAAACGAACACAAACATTTACATATTACATAAGTATGTGTATATTATATATCTTAGTAGTCCCCTCCCTTTAGTGTATGCCTTAGCAAATGTCTTTAGCAAATAATTAGGAACATATAAGAGTCTTTACAGAACTTATATCAAAATTCAAACAATCATAAAAGGCTGATGTTTCTAATTATAGCAAGT
Organism: Acomys percivali; assembly: GCA_907169655.1. NCBI lineage: Eukaryota > Metazoa > Chordata > Mammalia > Rodentia > Muridae > Acomys > Acomys percivali. The sequence continues at coordinate 154,863,643 of OU015742.1, read as the reverse complement.
CAAACATTCTAAAAGAAATAAAAACCAATTGTCTCCAACGATATAAACAACAAAGATAAAGCAAAATTCTGTTAATGCAACTTAATGCAAATAACTGATGTTATTTCAATTTTCAAGTGTCTAAATAAAACATTTAAATTGTATACCATATATAATATAGTATTTATGTATTTACACATATGCACACAGGAGCATATAACTTATAATCAGTAGTAGCAAATTAGAATTTTTTAAAAGCTCACCTGCTTATATTTAATAAATTATAGGGAAATGAACAAGCAAGAATTAAATAATGAATGGCTTAGTAAAGCATTCATCTTCCATTAATATACTTTGGAATTTTCACAACATTTTCCATAAAATTCACAAAGCCATTCCCCCCCATCCCCGCACCGAAAAAGAATTGCCTGAGAGCATCCCATGGATGTTAAGTGAAATTTTATTTTAGGCCTTCAATTTAAGTTCTATGCTTATTTTTATGTTTTCCTTGGTATGTCAAGTCCTAAGTATGACTTGTTTGGGTATAGTCTCGTGAATATATACGTGCTCTGAATTCCTTTAAGAAGTAACATAAGGGTGTTGATCCTAGTGGAAGGAGAGGGGAGAGGAATTGGAAGAAGTGAGGGAGGTGAGGTTATATTCACGATATATGATATGAGAAAAATCTATTTTCAATAAAAGAAAAAAGACAAATGATAGATTTGATTTTTCTCATGTTACTTTTGTCAGCATATCTAATGAATCATTTTACATTCTTTCTGTCAAGAGTAAACTTCAAAACACCTTGTGTATTCCTTAAAAATGCATTTGAACCTGATCCACAGGCACTCCATATCATCATATTGGAAATTTTATTTCAATATCTACAATGAAAATATGATTTTTACACATAAATCAAGAAGTGTTTTAAATAAAATTAAGAAATAACATTTTAATGAATAAAACAAAGACTTTTTAAAGGAATGAATCCTCCATTCTGCAATTCATGTGCTTGAAATCCATAACACAGCCTGGCAGGACTTGACAGGAATTAACACTGTTGTCTTGAGGCAGAATTTCTTCTAGAAAATTGAATTTTTGCCCTTCAGACCTCCAACAGATTGAATTAGGCCTGCTCGTATTATGGGGAGCAATCTCCTTTGCTTAAAATCAACTGATGTTAGCCATGTCTTCAAAATACCTTCATGGCAATGCTAGATTAAAGTTAGATTAAATCATGGGGTACGGTATCCTTATTAGATTGACAGCTAGCAGCCTTTTCAGCTGGACTTACAAACATCTACATCTCATTTTACTGGCCAACATACAGAAATATTCTGAGAGGAAAAAAAGGAAGAAAGAAAAGAAAAGAGAAAAATAATAGAAGATAAGATGGAGAAGAAAGGCAAACTGATCTCTATAACCTATGGATCTCAATGTTATATTGTTATTGACTTTCCCCAAAGGACTGAACATAGTAGTATGCATTGTGTCACTGAAGCTATATCCCCAGCCTTAAGTATTTTAAGAAATATAGATTGATTATCAACTTATACTAGCAATGTAAGTTGTGCCTGAGAAGGTGGTTCAGTGGGTACAGCACTTGCTGTGCAAGAGTGCAGAGTTCAGACCCTTCAGCACTCAGTTGAAGAAACTAGGTGTGGCTGGAAACGTAACTCTAGCACTTAGAGGTGGCAGGCAATTATTAGAAAAATCTGAAGGGCTTGTGGGCCATGCCTTCTAACTGAAATCTAGCAAGATCCAGGTTCAGTGGCAGACCTCGTCTGTCTGAAAGGAATAAGAGTGGAACACCTGACTCCTCTTTTGAGATATTAATTTAAAGTATGTGGAGAGAATATATGTGTGTGTTGAATATATACAGTCAAACATAAATGGATCATAAATGAATCACCAAAAAAAGTATAAAACAATAGATCTCTATCTCTTAGCAGATATCCTTGGTGTCTTTTTGAACAAAATTATTTTTAAAATCTCATTCCTATACACAAGGAAGCTCAATTGTGCTCCAGATTCTAGAAACCATGTTGCTGCCACCTATGGAGTGCATCAGACTCCACTGATGCCTCTTCATCCTGGGTAGACTTCAGACTGAGATGGTGGCTTAGGCAGGCAGCAGAAATAGCAACTCTTCTCTGCATCCTATCAGAAAATACACGAAGGCAGTTTGACTACCACATGACATATTATAAGGCCAAATGAATATCCCTTTGCACTAAATGACAATGACACATTTATGGGAGAGAAGAATATCATCTAAGAAATTAGTATGTCCATTTTGCCCAAAATTGTTCTTAACACAAACAACAAAAACAACAACAGAAAAATTCTATGCAATTGGTTAAAGTAATGTATGCTGCTTCTAGATAACTTTATGACAGCTCAATTATTCCTTCTCTGGAGAAGCAGAAGATTGCTGAGGCAGGACTCAAACATCTCTCACAGCATTTTCATCTCATCTAAGTTGTCTACCTGGGATGTCATCCTTCTTAATAAACTACATTGCTTAATGGCTTTCACTTCACTAAGCCTGGTAGCCCAAGCTTCATTTTAAAAAGGGTTCCTTTACTCTTCCTTTGCTCATGAGAATGTAAACTTGTACAGCCACTTTGGAGATCAATCTGGCACTTTCTCAGAAAATTATTCTACCTCAAGACACAGCCTGGGCATACCCAAAAGATGCCTCACCATACACAACTTGCTCAGTTACGTTAATAGCAGCTTTCTTCATAATAGGCAGAAACTGGAAACAACCTAGAAGTCTCTCAATGGAAGAATGGATAGAAAAAATATGGTGAAAACACTACTCATCTTTTAGAAACAAGGACATCACCAAATTTGCAGGCAAATGGATGGAACTCTAAAAGATCATCCTCAGTAAAGTAACCCAGATGCAGAAAGACACACACATGGTATGTACTCAATTATACAAGGTTATTACCCATATAGTACAGGATTACTATGTTACAATCCACAGACACAAAAACACCAGGCAACAAGGAATGCCTAGGGGAGTATGCTTGAATCCCACTCAGAAGGGGAAATAGAATAGATACCAGAAGTGGATGAAGAGAGAGAACTGGATACAAGAGGGTGTGGGGAGGAAAACGATAGTGGGGATCAGAAATGGGGAGAGCTTGGGTGGAGGACAAGAGGGATGGGAGAGAGAAGGGAAACCAAGAGAAGAGGACATATCTGGGACAAGCTAGAGACCTTCAACAGGGTAGGTTCCTGAGATGATATGGTGGTAACTCTAGCTGTGGGGGACATAAAGACTTAAGTGACCACCTCCTAGGCAGGAAGGACTTCCAGTGGAAGGAGGGGACACCAACCCACCCACAAAATCATAAACCCAAAATTTACCCTGCCTACAAGATGTGCAGAGAATGAGGGAATGGCCAACCTGAGACCCACGCCATAGGAGAGAACTAGCACCTAGCGTGATTAATGATAATCTGCTATGCTTTCAGACAGAAGCCTAGCATAACTGTCCTCTGAGAAGTCCTTGAGGGGACAAGAACTCCTCTGAGGAGACGGGAAGGGGAGAGAAGGAAGATGGTTAGGTAGGTGTGGGACTGTGAGGAGAGGAGGGAGGGAGCTGTGATTGGCATGTAAAATGAATGAATGGATAAATGGATGGATGGATGATGGAGAGATGGAGAGATAGATGAATAAATAAATTAAGTAAATAATTTAATAAAAAATTTTTAAATGTGTTTTCTTACTAAATTTGGAACAGTCAGCCACTTTCTTAGCAGCAGAATGATAATTATGTAGATTTACTACATGAAACCTCATCCCTTGACATCTTAAATCCAATAGCTTCTGAGCTAAAAATTTTGCAAATTCAGGACATATAAGTTAGGAGAAACCTCTAATGGTCTCAATTACTCTGACCAAGTCCTTGGTGAAATCATCTTAATACTAAGAAGAAAGGTAACTGGTCTGTAATAGCTATGGACCTCTGGAAACAACACGACCTTCTGTGACTTGTTAAGCTCATGAAAAAGACACACTGGTATAGCTATCACTTGTACAGGTTTTAAGACCATTAGAAGAACATGTTTCATTGCTTCCTGTTTTTCCAAACCCTAACATCATCTCATTCTTGATCAGACCTAAGTGACAACTATTTGTGTATTTAGACCTGCATTCAATGCTCTATTATACACTGCATCAATAATTCATTCTTCAAGATTAAAGAAGTAGCCTTTTGTAGCTGATATATTCTTAGTTGTAAACTTAGAGATTCTTGCTTCCCATGGACCTGCTCTTACAAATGTGTTGGTGATATTCTATCTCTGGGTGTGTTAAAATTTTAACTACCTTCACTTGGGGATAGCATTACTATAAATGAAACTCAAAGTATCTAAGTATAAACTCCAACTCTATCAGACCTAAGTGCATTATTTACGCTCCCACAACAGACAAAATGGAAAATCTCATTCTCCTCATAGACTGGAAACCAGTCATGACCTCACCTGACTAATTGCTAAATGGACTTCTCAGTCTCATAGGATGATGTAAATATTGGATTACTAACATTCCTGGTGTAATGATTAGAGAGTCACCTCAGACTTTTTCTTGAGTAGACAGTAGACTTCTGTATATAACTGAAAGTCCTGCCTTTAAAAGCCCCCTGTCTGGACTTCTCAATCACTGTAAGATTTTCCATCCATTAAGACATGAAGGATCAGATTTAAAATGTTGGCGCCAGATACCACCACTGGACATGTATTTTCTTTGTCCCCAGAGAAAAGTCTTGCCCTGATTGTTCATATACAACGACTGCTCCAGAATTACCTAAGGTCTCCCCTGACTTGTTTTAAAAATAACTCTTTGATCTCAGTATTCTTCTGGATGTCCACTCTTCACTCCTGACTAAAAATACCATTTTTCTTCTGTACTGGCTGCCTACTTAGAAACCTAGGAAGGGGGCTAGTAACCCAGGCATGTGATCTATTTTACTCAGTCATGCTTAATTCCATCCCTTGCCAGAAGCCAAATGTGCACAGTTGCTGAAAATGTAGCCTTACGCCGGCCTTCCAAGCAGTGTAAAAAGGAGGAAAATGTATCCCTACAGTAGATAGCTTTGGGGTGGCTCACAGCTTTTATATGCCATGGAGATAATTTTTAAAGGCATATGGTACTCCAGATATGACAATACTATTCACCCCTCTTCTCCCTGTCTCACAGTGAGCTCAATTCATGCTATTCATTCATCACCTCACCCTGCTCTCCACTCCAACCTTATACCTGCAAATATGGCTTAATCTCTTACAAGTTTACTTTCTACACTCAAAATTGCCATTGATAAATAAGTCAATGTGATCTTTCATGAACAAAACTGACAGGATTCTCTGTGGGACACAAAACCGTGAACATTGGTATACTGAAATTGTCTGTAAAATCACTCTTAAACTTCACCACAGGAAATTTCATGACGGGATGTTAGGCATTCATTCTTCAATAAAACCCATTAGCTATAGTCACATATAACTATGTAACTGAACAGACTATGTATATACTGGGCCACAAAATAAATCATTAAAAAAATTCAAGAAACTAAAAACAAACATTAGTTTCAATGTCGCTGAAATCAATAAGAAGAAAACTGGAAGATCTACTTAATCATTAAGTCATAGATCAAAAAAAGAAATCATGACTGAAAATAGAACAGAGTTTTTAAAGATACTCCAAATTTTGAGAGGTGGCTGAAACTGCGATTTTTGAGAAAAAAGTAACATAAACCAAAACATTGACATTTTAGATGAAATAGATAATTTTACAAAGATAAAAGTTGTCATTCTGTTTCAAGAAAGAAAAAAAGTTGAAAGTATTTCTCCTGCCCCTTAGGCAACCTCCTCCTAACCCTATTCTGTCAAATTTTTAAGGACAAATAATTTCTGTCCTACAAAAGCTTCTCCAGAGACAAAAATATGATGAAATGTAGCTCATTCACTGTATAAGGTCCCTTCATCTTTATAATGACACTGTAAGCACCAGGCTGAGAAAGAAAACCACAGGTCAGTCTAACTCACAAATGTATACATGTACACAGTTGCTTTAAAAAATTGTCAAAATGAGGCAGCAAAAAATAAGAAAAAGGTAATACAGCAGAACTAATTTCACTCTTCACAGAAATTCAAGGTTGAGGTAGCATTAGGAAACAGCTACTGTCAGCTGCCACATCAGCACATAAAAGATGAAGTCACGCCAAGTGTGACTGGATGCAGGAAAAAGTAATAGACAGGATCCCACATTCATTAATTATACTATCTAAAAGTCCTCTTTCATAGCAATGTGTCAATACTGGTGTGTTGATAACAAATGTGCCACCCTTGCAGAATGTTGAGTGTAAGGCATGAGTGTAAGGCAACACACTATGTCCCTGCTAAATTATGTGCTAAATCCTTATTCACTATTTAGAGGTCACAATTTAGAGCCTTATTCACAATAAATTTAGAGATGAGGCATTTGTGGCAATTTCATTTAAATGACAATATGTGAGATCTTCAAGATGGGATTGGTAGATTTTTTCCTCCTCTTTCTCTCTGCCTTGAGATACAAGGAAAAGTTGCCATTTGGTAGTCAGGTTTTTTAATCACCAAAAAAATTTAACCCACCTCACCCACTAAATCTGCCATCATCTTGGTCATAGATATCTCAGTCTTCCAAAGCCCTATGGCATAAATATATTCCAACACTGTCTCATGTTTAAAACATGTAGCTTATGGTATTTTGCTACAGTGACCAGATATGACTAAACTCAATGTAGCTTGCCTTTATGAATTATGATTTAATCATTACATACCACCTTAACCTTCTGACTCTCCCTGGCCTCATATAGCAGGGGTAGTGTTCCTTCATCAGCTGAAGCCCTAGTTTGCTCACAAGAGTCAGCACTGTCCTTTAGTAATTAGTGCTGAATTATTAACAATAAGAATCCTATTAATAATATGATTGTTGTAAGCTTTGAGTTTTGAAAAGAACTTAAAGTTTTGTGTGGAAAATCAGGGGATGTCTATAGCCCTGTCCTCACATCATTCAACTATAAAAATCAAGTCAGTTCTGTAGGCTCAATTTTCTTAACAAATATATTTTATTACAAACGTATTAACTGAGAGTGCCTCACTTATAATTCAATTAATCTATACAATAGGAAAAGAAAATTAAAGAACACAATAATGAAACCATAAGCATATCAGTTCCAAGGAACAATTCTCCTGGTGTAGTCAGCAGGATTTCTTCTGCTGGAACCTAGAGCAACCAGAACCCAGAACCTCAGCCAGAGACCAGGGCCCCAAAGCCTTCCCTTGAGCGATTCTCTCCAACAGCATCTCAAAGTGGAGTAATAAACAGCCAAAACTATCCCAAGACTCCAAAGGTCCTGCCTCTTGTGTTTGGCCCACATTTATACCTCCTCTCAGCATTTGTTCAAGGATGTTTTTCAGCTGCTTAATAACCAATCTCCCTCACATGGTGGTTTGACTTCTAAGAGGGTAAACATGACCTGCTCTCTCACAAGTCTTTTTCTCATCCCCCACTTGTGATCTAAACAAAAAACACGTTTATCTCTCCTTCACAATTCCAGCCCAACATTCATCATTAGATGTAAGTAGGAATGTTGTTGGAGTCAATTCACATCTATTCCTTTTTTAATCTAGTGCTGAGAACATGAACCCAAATGGAAGATTTAGCCCATATTTCAATTGTAATTAATACCTGTTTACCTTATATTCAAAGAGCTGAATTTTCACCAACAGAATCATTTATTCTCTAAGAAAATGGCATTGGAAAGTTACTATATTTTCTCAATTTTTAGAAAATTTGCAATTTCTGATTTTTCCCATGAGTCTCATTGTCATTTGAAAGGCATGTCTTTTTTCACCAGAATATACCCCAAACCAGTACTGGGTTCAGTGAAATAGCATTTGTCTGGAAAGGGACCCACTTTATTGTGAGCAAGCATTTTCTGTCTTATGTCACAATGTGCATACCCATTCTTATAAAGTCTGTGGGATTACCTCAACTATTTCTGAAAGAGTTTGTGTCCTCATGCAGTTATCCCTGTGACAAGCTGTACTATTGGCATGTACTGAGTACCTGTGTTCCAAGCAAACCTCAGTCTGGCATATTTATTTCAATGATTAAGAAGATCCATTTTCATATTCAGTATGTGCAATGGCAAGAAAAATGTCGTAACACACAAAGACAATGCAAAGGTAAAGAGAGAATGCACAATGAGGCAAGTATTGCTTAAGCCTATGGATAAGCAATGTGAATACAAGATTACTTCCTTTAACCTTCAATCCCATAGGACTGTTAGAATCTGTCAATCTCACTATACCTATGTATCCACGCTGTGAGTATTCACTTCTATCCTGAATTTTACCAAATGTCTACAAACCTCACAGGATTTGCAGTGTGAATTAAAATAGTATGTGCTGTCTTGCAGTGTACTGGGTCCCTACACCTATTGTCTCTGACTTACAGGATTGTTGGAAGGCACATATGTAATTGATTTTTATTCACAAAGTGAAACAATTAGAAGCATTATCTGAGACCTTTTTAAGAAAAATAAGGTATACATAGTCTCCTAGTCATTGAGAGACAGCACAATAGAGAATAGTCCTTTAAGGCTAAGTGAATCCAAACATGGTGGTGAACACCTGTATTTCCAATACTTGAGAGGTAGAGGAAGGAGAATCACAAGTTTTAGGTCAGTCTTGATGAGATGAAGCCCTCTCTCAAGAAAGGAGAGTAAAAACAGTTTAAGTGGTATGCTAACAATGGACGCTTACCCACAGCAAGGATGGCGTCCAGAGATTGAATTGACATACGAGTGCGGGGAAATTAAATGATTCAGGGAGGAAAGATTATAGCCTTATAAGATAATAGATTGACAATGGACATCTTTAGCTTTAGCTTTTACTTCTCAACATGTCATGAAATATTTGATTCCTTTTGACTGAGTAATCACACTTAGATCTCTCTTCTTCACTAATAACACCTCCTCAGTGGACATTGTTAGTGCCTCCTCATCTGTGAAATTTTAGTGTTGCATTTCCCCAGAGGACCCTGCTATTTTTAGTACCATCCCCCACAGTTTGTTTTCCTTTGCCTTGAAGGATTTTAGATAAAATTTATGTTGGTGATCTTTCAAGTTACATTCAAAGACTAGTCAATTTGGATTGGCCACAGAATTGTAGACCTCTTGCCATGCCCACTACATCCTAACAATACCAAGGACAGCACAATTTCTAACCAGAGAAATGTGCTTCTCCTCCAGTGTTTCTTTCTATCTGTAAACTGCACACAGTTCATAGGGTTTTCCAACCTCAAAACTATGATGACTCTTCATTTCTTTCAGTCCCATACTCAACAACCAACCAATCAGTACCTCTTCCTACCCTTATTTCAAGGGCACATCCTTCATGAGCTCAGTCTGGCCTTTTCTATTGTTGTCTCTCTGATCCCTGTCTTCCTTATCTCTCCTTGGAAAGGTGTATGAGTATCTAATGGACCAACGGAAACCCATATCACCCACTTGCCCTGCACAGCACTTTTCTGAACTTCAGTGACTAACTAGTTCCTCCATTTTCTAAGCTCACTATTGTTATTTAATTGTAATCACTATACAATGGCTTCCAAAACTCTGCACAATCTGGCACTGGCTCACATCAGCAGCCTAATTCCTTCGATAGTCACTGAAGCCTGGCTTTTCTTTATTTCTGCCCTTCAACAGACATACCAGTCCATTTCTACATCTTCTGATCATGCTGTTGCTTTTGCTAGGGAGGCTGCTTCTCAGGGTTGTGTCTGTTGCACAAATAGTTGACACTACACAAGTTTCAACTTGACTTCCTCTGAAAAATCTTTCTATACTGCTTTGACATGCTCCCTTGCATCATATGTGCTGCTGTTGCTGCTGCTGCTGCTGCTGCTGCTGCTGCTGCTACTACTGCTACTACTACTACTATTACTACTACACACAAACACACCTGAAAATCTGAGTCACTGTAGCCTGAATGCAGAGGTTCTGAATTATTCAAAGCTTCAAACAGTACTTGGCAACTAGTAAGTACTTATGAAATATTTCTAAACCTGCACATCTGGGGGGTTGCAATGTGAAAATCATACCCCAAAAAAATCACGAGAATACAAACTACATCTTGAAAATATATGCCAGGTTTTATGTTGACATCTAGTTTCAATTCTAAATTTTTTTGTTCCCCATTTTATTTATTTTTTTATCCAATTCCAGGGAAGTGATATGACTTATTTTAACAATCTCTGAATAGCTACCTTGAAATACATTGGAAATTTTATTATACACATACACACACACGTGTGTGTGTGTGTGTGTGTGTGTGTGTGTGTGTGTGTGTGTGTGTG
>OU015742.1:154832225-154853238 GCA_907169655.1 Acomys percivali | reverse complement strand
TGTGTGTGTGTGTGTGTGTGTGTGTGTGTGTGTGTGTGTGTGTGTGTTATACTATCAAATTAAAACATGTCCATGAATTTTGTTTTTGGCCAAGCTTGTCTGTAACTAATATTGTCTGTCAACTTGAAAAGATTAAGAATCACCCATGAGACCAGCCTTTGGGCACACCTGTGAGGGTTTCTTTACTAGGTTAATTGAAATAAGAAGACTCGCCATAAGTGTGGGCAATAGCCTAGACATAAGGAGGTCTTAGGAAGCAGCTTTGCCTCCACGTCTTGCTGCCTGAATTCATTTCCCCTGCTGCTGGTGCCATCCTTTACTGACATCAAAAGCCATTTTTCTTCTGTCCTCTGACATGGACTGAAGACAAGCAGCTCTCCAGGAATCCCTAAACCTTCAGCACCAGATTGGAACTGCTGACTCATATAGCCTTGTAGAATGAGCAGCTACCCATACTTTATAAGCAAACCAAAATATGCTCATTCTACCAGCTCTGTTTCTCTAGTAACGTCTTACAAATGTTTTCTCTTTCATTTGTTTCTCTATCCAGGTGGAGATAGGTATAGATCCTCCAGATCTTCTTTCTAAAAATGAGATTTTGTCTTCTTGTTTCAGGCATCACTATACCCCACTCTTTCCTCCCATACCATTCCTAATCTCTAACATTTGGAAGCTGTGGAAAATAAAACAAGTGATGCACGACTGTAATCCCATCACTCAGGAAGGAAAGGCAGGAAGATTCCAAGTTCAAGGCCAGTCTGAACTATATAATGAGTTCCAGGTGTCCTTGTCCACATATCAAGGTCGTGTTTCAAATACAATGACAAAAGAGAACAAATGCAAAAAGAATTCTATTTCTTGTTGTGCACCCACACTGGCCCATTCTCTGCCTTAGCAAAGAAGGCTACACCCTCAGTTACACCCTCACCACACATTTTTCTCCAGCTCCTACCTACCACATTCATTTCATTAAGCTTCCCAAATGTGCTCACACACATTGGAAAGCTAATGCCACTTTTAAAATGACACTCCTTAATGGTTGTTTTTCATTTATTGAGGAATGGCTGACTTTTCTAATGACAAAAAATAATGTATGGAAACAAATTCACTTCTTCAATTCTTATTTACTTAAGCAAAATATGTTATGAAAAAAAGCTATCCACCCTATTTTCCTTTTTCTGTAGTTTAATGCTTGCTCTTGTTTCAGGTATCTTTTTCAATTATATGAACAAGAATGCTTCCTGGATACCAATGAGATATGTCAACTAGTTACAGTGCTTGTCACCAAGCCTGATGGCTATAGTTTGAACTCTGGGACTCACTAAGTGGAAGAAAACTGATTCTCTCAAGCTGTCTTCTGACCACTACAATTGCATTGTGGCACATGAATATAAATAAGTAAACAAAAATAAATAAATGTAATGAATTCTTAAGGAGCACTGTAAGAAGTATGTAAAGGACTCAAATTTACATATGACTGCATTTTATGAAGATCATTCCTTCTGGGGAAAGGAAAATAGATTGGGGGGGTCACTGAAGATTAGAGATAACACAGACTGTACAGCTTATGACTCCGGCAGATAGTCACTGCAGGAGTGAAATTGTGAAACAGGATTTTGAAGAGGCAGTGGCACTCCCTGTGCTCAATACAGTAGTGTCAAGATAACCAAGATGTAGAAACAACCTCAGTGGCTGTGAACAAATGAGTAGACACAGAAAAAAGTGGTATATAAACATACAGTGGAATCCTAGTCACACTTCAGGAGGAAGGGCACACTGTGGTGTGTAGCAACATGAAGGAAGTTTGAGAACATAGAGCTTAGCCAGCTGAAGAACACAAACACTGCATGCAGTATGCAAAATAATCTCAAGAAAGCAGAGAGTAACATACTGGTACCCAGGGACTGGAGAGGGAGAGAAGTGAGGAGTTGTTCATTGGTGGGTATAAAATGTGCTGTGTGTTGTAGTCTGTCTTTCATATTAGTGCATTAAGCATAAAAGTGCTAAAAGGCCAGGTCTCATGTTGTATGACTTTACCATAGTTATATATATCCTCCCTCCTTCCCACTTTCACCCTATTCCTCTCCCCTAGGTCTATGACCAAGATGGATCTCCTTCCCCACTTTATGGTCATAGGCTATCAAGTCTCATCTTGGTAGCCTGCTTATTCTTTCTCTGAGTGCTACCAGGCCTCCTCACCAAGGGGAGGTAGTCAAATATGGGGCACCAGAGTTCATGTCAGACTTAGTCCCTGCTCTCCACCCAACTGTAGAGAATATCCTGTCCATTGGCTGAATCTAAGTAGGGGTTCAAAGTTTACTACTTGTAATGTCCTTGGTTAGTGGAACAGAGCCCCCTGGGCCCTGATCCACCCATTACAATGTTCTTGTACATTTCTAAGATACACTGGTTGTTCTATTTCCCCCATTTCATATATTTCTCTTACCAAGAGTACCAGTGTGATGTCCTCACATATATCCCAATCTCCCGGTAAGTGAAGACTTTCATGAGACACGTCTTTTGGGCTAGTGCCCAATTATAAGTGAGTATATACCATGTGAGTCTTTCTGCTTCTGGGTTAACTCACTCAGTGTGAACATTTGTAGTGCCATCAATTTGTGCAAAATTTTCTGAATTTCCTTGTTTTTTATGGCTGAGCAGTATTCCATAGTATAATGTACCACAGTTTCTTTATCCATTCTTCAACTGAGGGACATTTAGGTTGTTTCCAGGTTCTGGCAATTATGAATGAGGCTGCTATGAACATAGTTGAGCACGTGTCCCTGATGCATGGTGGAGTGTTTTCTGAGTATATGCAAGGAGTGGAATAGCTGGGTCTTCAGGAAGCCCTATTCCCAGGTTTCTGAGAAACCACCAGATAGATTTCCAAGTGGTTGTACAAGTTTGCATTCCCACCAGCAATGAAGGAGTGTTCCTCTTTCTCCACATCCTCAGCAGTATGGGGTGTCACTTGGATTTTTGCTCTTAGTCATTCTGATGGGTGTAAGATGGAATCTCAGAGTTGTTTTGATTTGCATTTCTCTGATGACTAAAGATGTTGAGCATTTCTTTAAGTGTTTCTCAGCCATTCAATATTCCTCTGTTGAGAATTCTGTTTCGTTCTGAGCCCCATTTCTTAATTGGGTTATTTGGTTTGGTGGTGTTTAATTTCTTGAGTTTTTTTTTTTATATATTTTGGATATTAGATCTTTGTCAGATAGGGTTGGTGAAGATCTTTTCCCAGTCTGTAGGCTGTCACTTTCTTCTGTTGACAGTATCTCCTGCCTTACAGGAACTTCTCAGCCTCATGAAATCCCATTTGTTATTTGTCGACCTTAAGGCCTGGGATGTTGGTGTTCTGTTCAGGAAGTTGTCTCCTGTACCAATGTGTTCCAGGCTCTTCCCCACTTTTTCTACTAACTGATTTAGTGTCTCTGGTTTTATGTTGAGGTCTTTGATGCATTTGGACTTGAGTTTTCTGTATGGTGACAAATATGGGTCTAATTGCATTTTTCTACATGTAGATATCCAGTTAGACCAGCATCATTTGTTGAAGATGCTATCCTTTTTCCATTGAATAGATTTGGCTTCTTTGTCAAAAATCAAGTGACCATATGTATGTGGATTCATTTGTATTCCATTTATCAACCATCCTATTGCTGTGCCAGTACCATGCTGTTTTAATTACTGCTGCTCTATAATACAGCTTGAGATCAGGAATGGAGATTCTTCTGGGGGATCTTTTATTGTATGAGACTGATTTAGCTATTCTGGATTTTTCTGTTTTCCATATGAAGTTGAGAATTGACCTTTCAATGTCTTAAAAATTGTGTTGGTATTTTGATAGGGATTGCACTGAATCTGTAAATTGCTTTTGGGAAGATGGACCGTTTTTACTATGTTAATTCTTTCCACAAACAAGGGAGATCCTTCCATCTTCTGATGTCATGTTCAATCTCTTTCTTCTGAGATTTAAAGTTTTTTCAAACCAGTCCTTCACTTGCTTGGTTAGAGTTACTCCTAGATATTTTACATTGCTTGTGGCTATCATCAAGGGTGTAGATTTCCTAATTTCTTCCTCTGCATGATTGTCATTTGTATATAGGAAGGCTATTGACTTTTTTGAGTTAATTTTGTATCCAGCCAATTTGCTGATGGTGTTTATCAGTTGTAGGAATTCTCTGGTGGAATTTTGGGGGTCACTTACATACACTGTCACATGATCTGCAAATAGGGATAATTTGACTTCCTTGTTTCCCATTTGGATCCTCTTGATCTCCTTGTGTTGCCTTATTGCTTTGGCTAGAACTTCAAGAACTATATTGAAGAGATATGGCGAAAGTGGACAACCTTCTCTGGTCCTTGATTTTAGAGGAATTTCCTTGACTATCTCTTCATTTAATTTGATGTTGACTATTGGCTTGCTGTATATAGCCTTTATTATATTTAGGTATGTGCCTTGTATCCCTGATCTCTCAAAAACTTTAAACATGAATGAGTGTTGGATTTTCCAAATGCTTATTCTGCATCTAAGGAGATGATCATGTGGTTTTTTTTTTTTTTTTACTTGACTATCTTTTTATTTTTTGATTATCTTTTTATTTTATTTTTTTCATTTTTTATTAATTTATTCTTGTTACATCTCAATGGTTATCCCATCCCTTGTATCCTCTCATTCCTCCCTCCCTCCCATTTTCCCCTTACTCCCCTCCCCTATGACTGTGCCTGAGGGGGACTTCCTCTCCCTTTATATGCTCATAGGGTATCAAGTCTCTTCTTGGTAGCCTGCTATCCCTCCTCTGAGTGCCACCTGGGCACCCCCTCCAGGGGACATTGTCAAATATGACCCCTACCCAGATCTAGGCAATGGACAAGACATTCTCCACAGTTGAGTGGAGAGTGGGGTATGACTTTCACATGTACTCTGGTGCCTCAGATTTGATCATGTGGTTTTTTTCTTTCAGTTTATTTATATGGTGGATTACATTGATGGATTTCCATATATTAAACCATCCTTGCATGCCTGGAATTAAGCCTATCTAGTCATGGTTATTGATATCTTTGATATGTTCTTGTATTCATTTTGCAAGTATTTTATTTAGTATTTTTATGTCAATTTTCATAAAAGAAATTGGTCTGAAATTCTCTTTTTTGTTGCATATTTGTGGGGTTTAGGTATCATGACTGTGGCCTCATAGAAAGAATGTGGTAATGTTCCATCCATTTCTATCTTTTGGAATAGCTTGAAGAGTATGAGTATTAGTTTTTCTTTGAAGGTCTGGTAGAATTCTGTACTGAAACCACCTGCTCCTGGGCTTCTTTTGGATGGTAGACTATCAATGATTGCTTCTATTTCTATAGGAGAAATAGTACTATTTAATTTGTTTGTCTGTTCTTGATTTAAATTTAGCAAGTAGACTCAATCAAGAAAATTGTCGATTTACCTCACATTTTCAAATGTTGTGGCATATATGCCTTTAAAGTAGGATCTTATGATTCTTTGTATTTCTTGAGTGTCTGTTGTTATTTCTCCCTTTTCATTTCTGATTTTGTTGATTTGGATAGTGTCTCTCTGCTTTTAGTTAGCTTGGCTAATGGTTTGTCTCTCTTGTTGATTTTCTCAAAGACTCAACAAAGAACAAGAATTTCAGACCAATTTCTCCTATGATCATTGACTCAATAATACTCAATACAATACTCACAAACCGAATACAAGAACATATTAAAGATATCATTCACCATGACCATGTAGGCTTCATTCCAGGCTGAGAAACACTTAAAGAAATGCTCAACATCCTTAGCCATCAGAGAAATTCAAATCAAAAAAACTCTGAGTTTCCATCTTACACCTATCAGAATTACAAAGATCAAAGACTCAAGTGACACCACATGCTGGAGAGGATGTGTGGAAAGGGGAACACTCCTTCATTGTTGGTGGGAGTGCAAACTTGTACAACCAATTTGGAAATCTATCAGTTGCTATCTCAGAAACGTGGGAATAGGGCTACTTCAAGACCCAGCTATTCCACTCCTTGACATATACCCAGAAGATGCTCTACCACACAACAAGGACATATGCTCATCATGTTCATAGCAGCCTTATTCATAATAGTCAGAACCTGAAAAAAGCCTAAATGTCCCTCATTTGAAGAATGGATAAAGAAAATGTGGTATACTTACACAATGGAATACTACTCAGCTATTAAAAACAGAGAAATAAAAATTTTAGGCAAATGGATGGAGCTAGAAAAGATTATCCTGAGTGAGTTAACCCAGAAGCAGAAAGACTCACATTGTATACACTCACTTATAATTGGAAACTAGCCCAAAATGGATGTCCCATGGAAGTCTTCACTTACCATTAGATTGGGATAGATGTGAAGACTTCCTATTGGGACTCTAGGTGAGAGAAGTATGGGAGAATGGAGAAACAGAATGATCCAGAGGTCCTAGAAACCTACAAGATGAACATCATGACAGATGGATCTGGACCCCAGGGGTTTTGTTCAAACAACTGCACAAACCAAGGATAATACAGGCAGTAAACATTGAATCCCTGCTCATATCTAGCCAATGGACAGGACATTCTCCACAGTTATATGGAGAGCAGGGACTGACTGACATGAATTCTGGTGCCCCAAATTTGACCACTTCCACTTGAGGCAGGCAGGCCTGGTGGCACTCAGAGAAAGGATAAGCAGGCTACCAGGAAGAGACTTGATAGACTGTGACCATATGGTGGGGGAGGAGGTACTCTTCTGTCAAGACCTAGAGGAGGGTAATAGGATGAAGGAGGGAGTAACAGAAGTATATAAGTGAGGGAAAAACAATTGAGATATAATCTGAATAAATTAATTAAATAAAAAAAGCTTTATTTCACTTTCATGATATTTTATCTTCTCTCTCAAAGATGGTGCCTTGAGCAGTTTCTGCTTAGTTTTCTTGTCTTGTCCACAACTCTCTGTAAGGCTTTGGTACTTTGTCTGGGAGTTGCACCATCCACCAACTTGTACCCAGTGTTCTGGTACCCCTGTAGTTTCAGTTTTGATAATCCTACTCTCACAGGACATTTTATGTCTATTTACTATATATACTGTAAAGGTGGGAATAGTCAGATCAACACCCAGGAACTTCACAGGAAATAGGATCCTGGAGAATACAAACAAGAGGGTAGAATGCAGTCTAAACTGAAGGAAAACTGAAACAGTTATGGCCCTAGAAACCATGCCATAGAGACATTGCTGTAGAAGAGTTAGATGAAGGACATTGACTGGCAGTCACTGAATCAGACAGAACAACATGTACAGTAATCTTTGTCTCATAAAAATAAACTCCATTAGCCAGGCATGGTGGCACATGTCTTTAATCCGAGCACTTGAGAGGCAGAGGCAGGAGGATCACTATGAGTTCAAGGTCAGCCTCATTTACAAAGGGAGTCCAGGACAGCTAATGCTACACAGAGAAACCCTGTCTCAAAAAACAAATAAATAAATAAATTTCATTGCATATATTTAAGGTATACAACAGGATGGTGAGATAAATATAGAGTAAGGTGGTTATTAAAGGTAATAGATGAACATATTATCTCACACAATCACCTACATTATTTCATTACTTTCTAGGACAGCCGTAATCTACTCATGTCACGAAGTCATGGGCACACAACACTACCATGAACTCTAGTATTCAATTTGTCTCAACAGAGGAAGAAGATACAGACAGTCCAGGTGATACTTGATAGGCTGAGGTCAGATTATAGGGGAGGAGGGATCCCACTTTCTGAGCACTAGGGAAAGGGGTGAGGGGGTTAGGGAGGAGACTACATTCCAGAGCTTCTAATACCATTTGTTAAGAAGCCTTTCTGACAAAAAAAACAAGTCAATCGGCTGAAGTATAAGGAGTTCGTATTCAGTGTGTTGATCTGCTACGTCTGTTTGTACACTACTATCTCACTTCCTTCAACATTGTAGCTTTGTATTAAATTTTGACTGGAAAGAGTGACTCTTCCAATTTTGTTCTTTATCACAATCTAGAAATTCTGTGGCCACTTTTATACTGTGTGTGTGTGTGTGTGTGTGTGTGTGTGTGTGTGTGTGTGTGTGTTATGCATGTGTGGAAGTTAGAGGACAATTTGTGGAGTCAGTTCTCCTCTACACATGTGTTCCAATGATCAAACTCAAAGTAAAATTGTTAGGCTTGGCAGCAAGTTTCTGTACTCACTGACCCATCTCATGACATCATCTTTATTTCTATATGAATCTTAAACTTTTTGTCAATATCTAGAAGAATATTCAAGATTTTTATAGCGATTGTAATAAATATGTAGAGTGATATTTTAATCATTTTCCAAAATTTCATATACAAATTCTTTAGAAATCTCCAATGGTATATAAATTAAAGGTGGTGAAGAAGTACAAGTGATTAAATAATGGTGACTACTTCCTTGTTATATGATTAAAAATCCTCACACAACACCCTATCCCTTCTTTTTCATCCTCAACCTTGACTCTTTCTGCTTTGAGAGGACAAGGTATTTACTTATGCTCAGACAAGAAAACATGCCAATTAAGCCTTTAGCAGACACTGAATGCAGACACTTTTGTCTTGAACTTCTCAGCCTCCAGCACTGTATGAAACTATTTCTCCTCTTTATAAATTCTGCAGTCTCAGGCAGTCTGCTAAAACAGCCCAAGTGGACAAAACATGGGACATTCCTGTCCTGACAACATCAGCTCTTCCAAACTCATTATTTGGGCCTCATTTATTAGTTTCCTCTAACAATGATTTGTAGTTTCCAGTGTAAACACCTTAAGTTCTCTAGTTGAACTGATTTCAATTTTACTATCTCTGATGGCATTTCATTTTATTTTTTAATAAAAAAAAGAATCACTTGTATCTGTCATTTAATTTTATGAAGATTTTTAGTAGTAAAGCTTTAAATAGTGGTGGTAAGTCCATTGCTTTGTAGAATACCATTTGCATTTATCCCTTTATACTCAAATTTACATTCTGATATTTGGTATCATGGAGAGCAATACACAAAGAAAAGGTCTTTGTTAGCAATGAGGTATAAATTTACATACACTGCTATGCATTTATTTATTATTTTCTTAAATCAGACGGCAGGATCAAAAGTAACTGACAATGGTAGTAAATTATGTTATAGAGAGCTGTTCCATTCAGCATTATGAACCCTGTTCGCCTTTTAGAAATAACATTCAATTTTGTTTATTAGATTCAGAGAAAAGATGTTAGAAATACCAATATGAAGAAAAATAAGTCTGAGTTATGACACTGTAGACTTCCAGTTCCACACCCACTTATCACTGTCAGTCAATCTCAGGACAGAGTATTTGTCCTGTCAACAATTGCAGGCTGTCTATCTCTACTTTCCTTTTGTTCCCCAGATGTGTTCAATGCCGTGTCAGAGTATTGCATGTTGTAATCCACCCAGAAATGAGAGATTTAGGTCAAGAACTAGTTCTGTGAGTAACACTAGCTGTGCAATCTTACTTTGTGTTCCTTTTTTCCCCCTCATACATTTCTATAAGCTTTTGTGATTGCTGCAAATGACAGATCATTACAGCCGAATTCAGGAGAGTGTGACAACTAAAACTCTGCTCTAGAAGTTCTATCTTCTAATCGCACCATTATAAGGACTGTGTGGTGAGTTAGGAGTCAAAATTACTGCTCTGAATCTAGCAGCAGCTTGAACATATTTATAATCAATTTAAAAAAGTGAGCCATCTATATTTTCTCAAGCCATTCTATCCAAATAAACCAAAGATACAAAGAAAGGTTTGTGTACATTTTTATGTGCATTGTGTACATGTATATACATGTGTGTACACTGTATATATGTCATATGTAGATCAATTCATCATAAAATGGCTTATGTCATATGTTTTTCTTTAAGATATATTCTTTTTTTTTAGGATTGTGGCTGTTGGCTTTAATTTTTTATAATTTGTTATTAATTTATTCTTGTTACACCTCAATGGTTATCCCATCCCTTGTATCCTCCCATTCTTCCCTCCCTCCCATTTTCCCCTTATTCCCCTCCCCATGACTGTTCCTAAGGGGGATTCCCTCCCCCTGTATATAAATCTTTTTTGGGGGGAGGGTTTATCTTTTAATGAACATTTTATTTTTATTGAGGCTGGAGAGATGGATCCATTGTATCTAATCCCAGCACCCTGCTATGTGGAGATGAGATGTGGAGACAAAATATCCCTGAAACTTCACAGGCCAAATATCCTGACGTACATAGTGATAAGCAACAGAGATCATGGCCCCAGTAATGGAGAAGGCAAGAATCAGCATCTCTAACCTCCACATATACACTGTAGCATATGCATATCTATGTGTTTGTGCACACACACACACACACACACACACATACACCCATGCACAATAACAATAATAATAATAATAAATAAAGTGGAGAGCTACTAAGGAATGCATCTGACATTGACCTCTGGTTTCTAACATGTGTGTCCATACACATGTCATACACACACATAGCACACATAGGCCTACATACATGCACACATACACTCAGATCAAAATCATGAAAATAATATTCCTCTTAAGAGG
Source organism: Acomys percivali (assembly GCA_907169655.1). Lineage (NCBI taxonomy): Eukaryota > Metazoa > Chordata > Mammalia > Rodentia > Muridae > Acomys > Acomys percivali. The sequence continues at coordinate 154,842,642 of OU015742.1, read as the reverse complement.
CCTATGAATTTTGATGGGGCCTTATATCTTCTTGTCGACTTTCCATGGATTGAAAACCGTATGAGAAGCCCAAATAGACATCATAATGAACATGCATGCCAGTGTCTTGAATCCACATTGGTATATTGCCTCACATGTTTCCATTTAGAGTCCCATAGTTAATGAATGCTGACTACCTTGTATGTTCTCTGGTGGGGCTTACTCCATGCTTCTCTAACCACTGTTCGTGGAACTAGTGAAATGTACACATGAGTACCCAAGCCCATAATTACCAAAGTACACATGCAGCTGGGCATTTAACCAGAGGCTAAAAGCTTCTTGTCTGTCACTGGTCACTGCAGTTCCTTTTCCAACCTTAAATTTATCCTCTAATGTGCATGTAGGCTTAGCAAGTACTTTTTTAAAAATCAAATAACTGGGCTACTACTGAACTAACGACTTTCTAATGAAAAAGAGAGCAAGACTATAGGAGAGGTCTTTTCCCCCTCTAGTTAATTTTTATTCATTCCTCCAATAGGCAGTTAATGTCAGCATGCCCAATTAAAACTTTCCAGAATTAATCTTATGATTTACCATTCCAAGTTCACACACACTCACTGGCACACTGAACCCTCCAGATACTGCGTTTGCCTCCATGATAGTGCTTATCACATGTGTGTAAGATGATGCTCCATGTGTTGATCTCCTGCCCAGAGGTGACAATGCCTTTCAAGTCTCAAAGTCTTATCTTAGCTCTACATTTAATATGTGTTTTGTAGGTAATTCTTAGTAACTGCATCCACTTGAAAATGAGAGTGTCTTGTCATTTCACTTCTGTGCCTATTGCTCTTCTATTACTTATTTTAAATCAGCATAGACCAGATCCCCTCTGCATATTACAATTTGATAGCAGGTAGGGTTATCATCTGGCCTTTTCAGAAGGACTGGGTTAGATTTCCATTCAACTCTGAGCTTTGGGGAATCTTCTGTATAGAAAATTATCAGTTTGAATTCAGAAAATTCTTTCAACTTCTAATTTAGCAACTGGCTCAAATTTTATTGAAGTAATGTATCCTCATTAGACATGGGACAAATTAATCTACAGTGGAATGGTTCATCAGTTTATTTAATAGACTGAGGAAACTACTCATTCAAATCCCTGTTCTGTGAATTTAGCATTGGTCAGATCTTATTGCTTGCTTCTTTTGTTTTTTGTGGTTTAGCTTACTCTTATTAAGTGAAACTTGCTACACTCAAACTATTATGAGCTATTAGCAATGAATCCTAAGGTGAATTTATTTTACTGATATTTTCCTAACATCTGAAGTTAACAGCCCTAAGTAAGGTTTTAGTAGGACGTAAATAAAAGATAAAAATGTTCCCTCAGGAACTGGTGGCATTTAGGTCCTGGGAGGGAGGACAAAGATGTTCCTCATTAGCCGCCTTCACAAAGCCAGAGGGCAGATGAAGCAAATGGACCTCAGATGTAAGATAAAATGGAAATCTCGTTTCTTTTAGAAAATTCATTAGGTGTTAAGTGAATACAAATGGGGCAACTTTCAGACAGTAGATGTGACCTATGCAGTATTCTTTTTAATAACCATGACAGAGAAGAATCTGTGGCCAGTTTTGCCATTCCAGCTCAACCTTACTCTACTTCCAATTTTAACAAGGGTTCTATAGTGCAGTATTTCGAAAAGACAGCTTGACACCAACCTAAAGTGCTATCATTTGGAACTTAGTGAAATAATTTTTGTTCCTCTTGATTTGGTTTATACAATGTAGAAAAAAGTCATAATGTAAAAAGTCTTCCACACAGAATATCTCTGTGAGGGTGCTTTGACATCGCTATCCAGACCATCAGTGCTTCCAAACATATGAACAATGCTGGGATATTGCTCAGCTTTAGTCACCACACCAAACACATCCACTGGCATTCTGATACTCTAACTATTAATGACATCTGGACAGTTTATAGTGTATAATGAAATCAATGTCACTAGGAAGATGAAGAAAAACTTACAACTCAGGTTCTAAAGACATCATAACCTTTCCTTTAAATTACAAATAAATGGTCTAAAGGAAATACGGTTAACATTAAAGGTGAAAAACAAAAACAAAAACAAAACAAAACCCCACCACCAACTACTAACTGAACATTTATATTATAGAACATAGTAAACATGCTTTGTGACATGATAACAGATTAGTATTAGTAGGGCCTTACCGTGACTCAGAGCATCAGCTCTCTACACATCTCCTGAGGATTAGGTATCAGTGAGACACTGATGCAGATGTAATACCAACAAAGCAAGGGCTACAAGTACCCAAAGTTTGAAAACAGAAGCTGGGTGTGGTGATGCACACCTGTAGTTCTAGCATGTGGGATATGGAAGCATTAGCATCAGAAGTTAAAGGTGAATCCTGCCTGTTGAAAGTAAGCCTAAGCTACATAAGACCATATCTCAAGAATTTTATAAATAAAAAGAAGATAAAAATAACAAATACAATATTAAGAGAAATACTATATGATAGGAATAAGTTAAACTAATTAACATTTACTGAAGAGATTCAGAAAGTAATAAATGCTAAAACATTCACACAAACCCGGTGCTGAAGAACTTAATAATTATGTAATTACTAGCATTTACCAAACAACACTTTTTTCTGAATTAAATAGCACATTTAATTCATTTCTAACATATATTTAACCTCTCATTTCTTAGGTTATTAGAACACTGGAAATTTGGTAAGATAGGCATTCTATGGAGTTAATTCAAAAGTTCTTTTTTATATGCTACCTTTCAAATTCTTAAATAAAAGTGAGTTTAATCCTTAAGTTTAGGCTGAGGGAAGAGTGTAGAGTCTAAGTATAACTGAGCCTGGTAATAGTGATATATAGCTAAGCAGAATTTAATTATTTACTAAGAATAAAGCTGACAGTAAGAATTCAGAAGGGAAAATATCTCAAGGTATTTACAAAAATCTGAAATTTTTAATTAATTAATACTTTATCTAAAAAGTAAATATCTTTACAAGTAATGTTTAATAGTATCAATACGGCAAGAAAAGAGTAGTGTTTTTCTTTTTTTAATTCTCAATTTTATTCATCTAACAAACTTTGAAATTTGCATGTTTGTCAGGTTCAAATGCAAATTTTCCATCACTATTGTCAGTTTAGATGGAAAGATTTTTACAAATTGTACTTTATAAAGTACAATTATTTCACTGCTCCTGAGAATTTAAGCTTGATTCTTTCTGCCTGAAATATCTCAAAAACAGATAATACACCCATAAAAAAAGGTAAAAATGAGGTTATTTTGACCTAAGTAATGAATAAAACCTTAACCTAAACTAGGAATTTTTCTATAATTTATTATCTTTTCATATTGTACTATTTTAATATGTTTATATCATTAAAAAGCATATAAATGTAATTCATTGGTGTCAAAGTATAAAATTTCTGAAATAAAAGTGAAAGTAAATGAAATGTAATAACAGTCCTTGAGAGTTGAACTGTAACACTTACCAAAATATTTGTGTGTTCATCAAGATGACAGAAAATTTAACTATGTTAAACTAATATAAAGGAATTTTACATGTTTTATGAAATTTTGAAGTTTATAGATATAGTTCAGTTTCAAAACTTTTAACATGTATGGCATGATTAATCATAAGAAAGCATAAGAAATAAACATGTGGAGATTATATGTAAGGGTTTCCAGACTGGTTAAACTGAGAAAGAAAAGCTGTCTCTGAATGTGGAAGGGGGTCTTAGACTTAATAAAATTACGAGGCAAGTTGAACATCAACACATCTGTCTCTGTACTCTATACTCCACCCCACACCCCACCCTGCCATGGTGCACTGTGTCCCTTCAAACTGTAAGCCCCAAAGAATTTTTTTCTGTTTTCTTTGTTTTGTTTTGTTTGAGATATTTTGTCATATCACAATAAGTAGATAAAAAAATTCACATTCATGTCTTTACCAGAGAAAGCCTCATCAAAATTACTGTCTGGCAAAATTAAAGTATCTAAAGAAACTTCTAACTACACAAAATTAAGAAATGTAAAGTGGGGGCCAGCAAGATGGTTCAATGTATAAAGGCATTCCCATGCCAGCCTGATCACCTGAGTTCAATCATAGAGTCAACTTTCACAAGTTGTATACACACACACACACACACACACACACACACACACACACACACACACACTTTTAAAATATAAACTATTTAGAAAATTGGGAGTTATATGTTTTTGTTGTTAATTTCAAATAAAATTCAGAGACATTGACACCATAAAGTAATTTCTATCACTTTATTCTTTCTGGCCACAGGCCCAGAATGTTGTAACATTCTTTGCTATATGTTGTAAAGGGCATTCACTCAGTAACTTTTAACTTCTTCTTCACTTTGACTACAAGACATACTTCAAAGGGGATGAATAATTTCAATCAGTTGTGGATACTAATATGTCAGGCCAGAGACAATTTCATAATCTTCAGACTCCTCAGTGATTACAGACTATGACAGATTATCTGGGTTATTTATATTACATTATTTTATAATGTATTATATTATGTTATTTATATTATACAGATTAAAGATGTATGCTAGAAACCAACCCTAGTGAAACTAATGCCAAGATCAATTTGACTTGTAGCCTGAATGTCATAGTTAGGGTTAATCATCACTGTGATAAACTCTAGGATCCCATAGAAGATGATCTTTTTGGCATGGGTGGAGATTACAGTGATTAGATTAATGGAGATGGGTATACCCATCCACTGTGAGTGATGCCCTTCCCTGGTTGGGATCCTGGACTATATAAGTGATGACAGGGAACTAGCAGCAGCCTGCATCTTTATCCTCCTCTGTTTCCTAACCGTGGAAAGATGCAACCAGAAGCTTCAAGTTCCTGCCAGCTTGACTTTTTCACCATGATACGTTGTACTGTGAGCCAAAATAAACTTCTACTCTTATGTTTCTCTTGTTAAAATATTTTATCACATCAATGGCAAAAGTAACTGAGACACTGGGACACTGCCTTTCAATTCAATAAACAGATGATTTCTGAAAAGCTGTAATGTGACACTAGTTTACTACTCATGGTACCAAAACCAGGAGTGCTCTGTGTGACGTTCAACATGCTAGTACCAGAGCCTGTGTATAACGTGTTCTTCCTTAGTAAAGCCTGAACTTAATAACACAATTCTATCAAACAGTGCATGATGAAGGTAGTGAAGTGTCATTTGTAAGACTAGGGTTTAGAAGACTGGCTTATGTTCTCTGTCTCTTCCTCTCTTGGTCACATTGGTGAACAAAGTCTCGTGTTAAAAGCTGTCTCATGTATGGAGGAAATTATAAAGTAGTCAACAAAGAGATGCATGCCTAATGCAATGGTAATCTAGGGATCTAACCAAGCAACCTGGGAGAAATAGAATCCCGGCATAAAACTATGCATGTAGAAGCAAATTCGACTTTGAAATATGTCTGGAAAGAATTATACCCCAAATAATACCTTGACTATAGCCAAGGTTACAGCTAAGCCAGAGAGTTCAGTTAACTTTGGATTCCCACCTCCAGTCAACCAAGACATGTCTTATGAGAATAACATATATTCTTTAAAAAGAATGAGGTTGATTTTAATATAAGATAATATATTGTGAATGAATAAATATTTTCAAGCATCAATGAAGCATTGTGAATGATAGTTTCTGATAAATATTTCTGATGGAGAATATCACAAAGAGGTAGGGGGAGTTCAACAAGAAAACAGATGGCAACCATTAAACTAGAATGACACTAAGGACTCAAAATGTTAATCCATGAAAGATGAAAGAATCATTAAAGATTTGTAGGAGATAGAAATTATGTCATGAAATTCATTTTGTAACAAAAACTTTTTGTGCCTTTTTATGGTCGATTAGAAGAGAGTGAAAAATGAAAAAAACCTCATAGTACATTGCAAAAGTCAGGATGACTATGAATGCATGCAATCTGGGCCATCAGAAATGGCAGAGAGATCATAAATGAAGAAAAATGTGAGGTGTTTTTTTTAACAAAATTGCTGGGATTTATAGAACACACAATGGTGTGGAAGCTGGAATAGTTAGGAAGATGGCATAAGGTAGCCAAGCCATACTTACCTAGAGAAATGAGGCCTTTATGAAAAAAAAAAAGGGGGGGAATGAGAAAGAAATTGTGGAGCCTTTCAAAGGACAAAGCTAGTTTGTTTAAAGTGGACTTGTTTGAGAGACAGCAGGAAAATCTGTATGATAGCAAGTCAGCAATTTCTCAGACAATCATGATGCATAACAACCAAGTCAGAGCTGCAGGTAAGGAATTGGGAATAATTAACTTAGAGATGCTGGGGAAAGCTGTGAAAGGAAATGAGGCAGCCCACTGTGTGCTTAAAAACCTCTTTTTACTCTCCCCAACCAGTGAGATGAAGCATAAAATCATTAAAATACCCACTTATGCAGCCTTAGCTGCCAAAAATGCCAACACACACTCCATATTCCAAACACAAACAATTATTACCTCGTCTCCCAGCATAGCATACACTTCTGTACCCTACTCCTAAACCTTTGCAATTTCTATTCTAAAAGCCTTTATTTTCTTTTTAAACCTTCCTGGAACTTCAAATGTCAGTCCACTTTGCTTCTACAATATATTGTCTTCATAATTACAAAACCTTTGTAACAAAATGTTGTTTTTTTAACTTTTCTTACCTTTGTGTCCCTAATACATAAACTGGAGCAATAGTACAGACCATTTCCTTTGTATATGCAGTGGGGCCTGGCCTATCTATAGCAAAAGGTTAATCTGTTTTTAAAAAGCAATTATTGAGTGATAAATCATGAAAAGGGAGATGAATGATGGAACGGCTACAAAAAGGTTGAAAAAAACTTGCCTTAAGAGGCAGACCAATGAAAAAGAAATAAGAACAATTAAGAAATTGAAATGGTGGTGTGAACAGACGCTCTTCCACTTAGGATGTGATTATGTCTTATACAGCCATGGAAATGCAATGTGAGAGCCTGAAGTCCCTCAAGCACACCCACTAAACATCACAGCTTAGTGCACAATACTCTGTGATGCGATGTTTGATACTATTCACAAGTGTGCAGCTGCAACACATATTGTATCACTCGCCTAGGAAAAGACCTCTATTCACATTTTGAAACAGGTTTGCAACTTAAAAAATGTATCATCTTTGAAGCATCATTAAGGAGGAAAATCATAATCTAACCATTTTATGTTTGGCATTGTTGTAAAGGGGCAAAGTTGCCTGACCTTGGAAGGGAACCTTTCAGTTACCACCTATTGGATTTTTAATTTGTAAAAATGCAATCAAATTAATGTCTTATAACTTTTAGAAGCCTTGTGAATAAAAACCAGGGAATTTTTATCAGCTCTCCTAGGAACTGGAAAGGCTGCCAACTGATTCTTTCGCCTCTTGTACAGAAGGAACAGAACAACAGCATTCTTTCTCAGAATTACAGAACTCGTCTAGTTATCTCACTTTATTCCTTTGTCCACATTTATGTACTTGTCTGGGCCAAACACGATCGTGCAGCCTCCAACCTTGTTCCAAAGCAAGCATAGCTGCCTTCTTGCCCTTCAGAAACTTGATGACATGGAGTGGCTCTCCTGGTCACACCACTGTCTTCTGGGAGCCTTTGATCAGCTCTTGAGGCAGCACAGAAAATCTTTCATGTTCTGAGCACTGTGGCAGCACACCTGAGTTTTCCTCTATTGTGCTCATGAGCTTCTTGCAGAATTTTTTTTTGTAGTGGAACATGAAACTTAGCTGTTACCCAAAGTCTAATCCTTCCTATGATCACTAAATAAATTAAAAATAAAGCAAACATCAATTCACGTAGACAAGGATAAAATTGTGGATCACAATTGAGTTCTATTTTGCTCCTTGCTTGTAAGAAGTCATTGTTCTTTTTCCTAATACTGAAAACTCTCCATTCTCGTTTACAGAAGCAATTTTTTAAAAATCTGCTATTCTTCCATGGCAATACATCCCAAAGTCAACCTACCAAAAATAATTGATGGCATAGGGTTATTCTATTATTATTATAGAATGGAATGGTTTTAAAGCAAAGCCACAGTACAATAAAATAATACTATAATTACAAGTAATAGCTATGGAGCCATTATTAGGTGTAGGCAATGGAATAACAGCCTCAGTGAGACTCACTAACCCATCAAAGCCAGTATACATAATAAGGGGATCCAAATGCAGTAGCAGACTTCAAGGACCAGCATTGTAACTAATGCTTTAAGTATGCAGGGTCTAAGATTCTATGGATTTTGTGATTTAAAATAAAATTCTAACATTGTATGATACCACTGAGTGACATCAGATATAAGCAAAAAGATCAGTTACATTACTGGACAATACAGGACTATAAGTAATAATAATGTAGTATATGTTTTTAAAAGATGAGGTAGGATTTTGAATGTTTTGCCATAAATGATAAGTAATCGAAGGACTAGCTATACTTAATGTGATTTAAATATTGCACAATTAAACATATATCACATCTTAATTATGTAATGACCATAGCTATGTATGGCTTTTATGTTTTGTGCATTTGCTAAAATAAATTTTATATAAAAATTTAAAATGATTACTAAAGTGGAGACCAAATATCTCCTGTAGATAAACAACTCTTCTTTCATTTATTCTTATTTGAAATAACTGAAAAATTATTTTATTTTTTAAAATATTGAAGAAGTTGGATTCTTATCTATACTTTTGATCATTAAAAGTGAGTGAGGAAAGAAATGCAAAGGCTGACAAGAAGACAAAACACAATATACAATTCTCCCAGGTGAGAAGTCTCGAGGAGGTTTGGCCCCAATCTCAGATGTGAACTGATATTCCTCCAGGATACAGCCAGGTGGGTTCATTTTCAGAAGGCCTTTCCAAGCCTCATCTGTTGGCGACTGAACAGGCAGACCTCCAGGCTACTCTGGTACTTTCACAAGTACACTCAACAGAGCACCAAACTCCCTGAAATTCTGCCAGCACATTCATAGTTCAGAGCCATGTGTGGCTTCAGAGAGAGTTTGCTTAAACCTAGCAGGAAATAATTGAGATGGAAATTTAAATCCTTAATAACTGTTTTCTCTGTCTTTTTCCTTTGAAGACATCTAACTGCTAATCAGTACTTCTGAGAAGCAAGAGATACCGTTACAGAATTATCACTTGAGTGGATGCAGTTCTGTTTCAGAGGCGATATTTGACAGATTAGTTAACTCATGTCACCTTTTCATGAGAAGCTATTCTATTTCTGTTAAACTTTTAAAATATTTGAAATGTTTCACAGACAAAATTCCAAGGAGCACAGAAATGCCAAATTGGCTCCACTAAAATTTCAGAACAAAGCTTCCTACATTTAAAATCCTTGGTTAACATTTCTCAATCTGAGTCAAATGCCTATGTGTGGAGAATCCAAAACCAGTTTAATATCCCTTCTAGTCAGCTGAAATCTTGGGCTGCTTTGAGTTTCTCTAACTAATACCTCAAGTCAGGAGGAAAGCAAATCCCCTAAGAAAGGATTCAGTTGAAATCTAGAAGCTTTAGTTTTAAATCTCTAATTCTACCATGCTCTCTTGATAAATTCTCACTGTTGATATTTGATACAACTTATGTATATTTCACTTTCTGCTTAGCACCATATGAGACATATCCTTTTATTTAGATTTTGCAGAAGTGCTGCTGAGTCACACACATATCTATATGCATGTATAGATGATAGATAGATAGAACTGATAGGCAAATCAGCCTCCATGTAGGTCCCCAGTTAAGGGGAGCAGGGGCTGTCACTGTATTGGACTCTGTTGTCTGTACTTTGATCACTTTCCCCTGGCAAGGTGCCTTATGTCACAGAGGAAGAAGATGTAGACAGTCCTGTGAGATTTGATAGGCTGGGTCCCTTGGTAGGGGAGAAGAGATCCCCATCTCTGAGAACTAGGGGAGGGGAAGAGGGGAGAAGAGGGAGGAAGGGTGGGGCTGGTAGTAGATGAGGGAGGGACTACAATTGGGATGTACAGTGAATAAGATTTTAAAAAATAAATTTCAATTTTAAAAAGGTAGATAAGTAGATTAATAGATGATAGAAAATAAATAAATGACAGATGATAGATATAGCTGGATGGTAGATAATTAGATGATTAATGATAGACAGGTAGATGATAGATAGGTAGATAGATTGATAGATAGATGATAGATAGATAGATAGAAAGATAGATACATATATACATACATACATATATACATACATATATACATAGATGATAGATAGATAGATAAATAGATAGATAAATAGATAGTAGATAGGTAGATATATGAGTGTTTGTGTGTGTGTGTGTGTGTGTGTGTGTGTGTGTGTGTGTGTGTGTGTGTGTGTGTGT
>OU015742.1:154799345-154832215 GCA_907169655.1 Acomys percivali | reverse complement strand
TGTGTGTGTGTGTGTGTGTGTGTGTGTGTGTGTGTGTGTGTGTGTGTTACTACAAGTAATAAGCAAAATGCTGATGACCATAGTGGTAAGAAACCACCAAGCACTGCACGAATGGTCTTCTCATTGCTTCTCGTCCCATCATTTCTCTTCTATGCATTTCTCTCTTTTGACATTTTTATACTGTCCCCAACCGGATATTGTTAATGAGAATTTTTTTTTCTCTACTGGGTTCATTTCAACCTCAAATAACCATTCATTTATTGTACTAAAAAGCCCTGTTATTGGTCTCTTTCAAAATCAGACCCTGGAAGACTCCTTTTTAACACAAAGATATCTCTCAAGGTGTTTTGTTAAAAATATCCATCTACGTAGCAGAAAATGCATGCCACTCCCTTAGGGGCAAGGCAGGGGCCTTCAGTTGTGTGTCTAAACAGCTCTGCTTATCATTTTGTTGTCAAATAACTTTGTCAACTAAATAAAATTCATGTGTTAACAAAATGTTAACTCAGGACTATAAAATATTCTACATGTAGTATCCATTCCCTTATTATTCTCAACTTGTTAGTTTTTACTCTTAAAATTGTCATGTGTTATGGCCTTAACTAGATGAAAATTTCCATAACATTTTAATGATTTATGTATTACAGAGAACCAATTAATTTCATTACTATCATTTAATTAAACCAAGCAGTATTTTACAATAGCTATAAAACTAATGGCTATATTGAGCTTAATTATACAAGCTCATGATATGACTGAATATCAAGTGTTTGTATGAACAATGAGTGCATATATGCGTTTTATGTATACATGTCCACATGTACTAAATTCACTTTATTATAAGTGAGATTTCTTTTTTTAATTTTTTATTATTATTAATTTATTCTTGTTACATCTCAATGGTTATCCCATCCCTTGTATCCTCCCATTCTTCCCTATCTCCCATTTTCCCCTTATTCCCCTCCCCTATGACTGTTCCTCAGAGGGATTACCTCTCCCTGTATATGCTCATAGGGTATAAAGTCTCTTCTCAGTAACCTGCTGTCCTTCCTCTGAGTGTCACCAGGTCTCCCCCTCCAGGGGACATGGTCAAATGTGAGGCACCAGAGTATGTGAGAAAATCATATCCCACTCTCCACTCAAGTGTGGAGACTGTTCTGACCATTGGCTAGATCTGAGTAGGGGTTAAAAGTTTACCGCCTGTATTGTCCTTGGCTGGTGCCTTAGTTTGAGCGGGACCCCTTGGCCCAAATCTGCCTATCATAATGTTCTACTTATAGGTTTCTAGGACCCTCTGGCCTAAGTGTCCCTCAGTAGAAGAATGGATAAAGAAACTGTGGTACATATACACTATGGAATACTACTCAGCTATTAAAAACAAGGAATTCCCGAAATTTGTGGATAAATGGATTGAACTAGAAATGATCATAATGAGTGAGTTAACCCAGAAGCAGAAAGATTTAAACGGTATATACTCACTTATATCTGCATACTACCCCAAGGGGCATGTCCCATGAATGTCTTCACTTACCAGGAAACTGGGACAGAGGGGAGGACATCCTATTGGGACTCTAGATGAGAGAAGCATGGGAGAATAGCAAAGTGAGATTTCTTTAGAGTACTAGTGAAACAATGTTTTTACAGTTTGGGTATTTTACTGAAAAAATAAAAATAGTATTTGGTTAAGTATTTTCTAATCATATCCACTTACCTAATTTTGCCAACAAAACATACACCATTAGCAAAGATATCATTAAGAGATAATGGGGTGGTCCGCTGAGCTCTATCCTCTAGGCTACAGGTCTGCCAGCCTCCGTGGAAAGGGCCTGCTTTCCCCAGTAACATCCAGATTAAATCCCTCCTCCCCAGTTCCCTGCCTGTTGAGTCCCTCTGGGTCACAGCCAGCAGCAGTAAACTGTGCCCTGTTCCCTGAGCTCCATTTTGTGAGCCACAGCTCTGGTTCTACCTGCCTAGCTGAAGAGGACTCCAGACCATTCTAGTTAGACCCCTATCTACCTATCTGAGGAGGACTCTAGACGATCCAGGTTAGACATCTATCTACCTAACTGAGGAGGACTCTAGACTATGCAGGTTAGACCACTCCCTACCAATCCTCTGCCTGCCAAGTCCCTCTAAAGCATACACAACAGTGGTAAACCATACCTGCTCCCCTGAGTTTTATTTTTGACCCACAACACTGCATCACATATGGTTATCCAGCACCATGGATAACAAGATGGCTAAAGGTCAGTATATGAACACAGTCGATAAGATCCATAACAATATGGCACTACCAGAACCCATCAAGACATGGATATACTAATATAACCAAAGCACTTAATGATTAATAAGTTATTAAATCCAATCTTATAATGATGACAGAGGCTTTTAAAGAAGAAATGAATAAATTCCTTGAGTAAATAGAGAAAAAGCAAACACGTAAGAGAAATGAATAAAACTACTAAAAACCTGAAAATGGAAGTAAAAGCAATAAATAGAATATGAATTGAGGGAAACTTGGAGATGGAAAACCTAGGGAAGATAATGGGAATGATAGATGCAAGTGTCACCAACAGAATACAGGAAATTAAAGAGAGAATCTAAGATGTTAAAGATATAATTGGAGGAAATGATACCTCAATCAAAGAAAAATTTTAAGTCTAAAAAGTTCTTGACACAAAGCATATAAGAAATCTGGGACATTATGAAAAGACCAAATCTAAGAAAAATAGGAGTAGAAGAAGAGGAAGAGGAAGAAGGAGAAGGAGAAGGAGAAGAAGGAGGAGGAGGAGGAGGAGGAGGAGGAGGAGGAGGAGGAGGAGGAGGACATCAAACTCAAAGGCCCAGAAAATATTATCAACAAAATCATAGAAAAAAACTTCCCAAACCTAAAGAGATTACTTTAAACATACAAGACACTTTCAGAACACCTAATAGATTAGACCAAAAAGAAATTCCTCCCTGTAAAAATATAATTTTCTATGCCCACCCTAGCTCCTGAATAATGACATGGACATTTATTATATTTATTAAAAGCTTCAGGCACTGTAACTGGGCAGATATTGAGCTATTCTCACCTGACAAATCTGGCCTGGCCTACTTCTCAGCTAAGTGCTCCATTGATTGTCATCTTAGTCTCTTACCCTGGTTATTATTTCTCCATCTCCGTCCTCATAGCAACTCTATCTATCTACCTACCAACTTACCTATCTATCTCTATCTCTATCTATCTCTATCTCTATCTCTATCTCTATCTCTATCTCTATCTCTATCTCTATCTCTATCTGATCCTCACCTGTGTCCTCCTAACAGGGATCTGAGTCCCACCTTGACTCTTCATCCCAGCTATAAGCTGTTCAGCATTTGAGCATACAGAAGGTGATGAAGAACAATGTTTACAGAACATAGAGACAGCAGATATTACATAAAATTGACAGTGCCAAATTCTGGCCTGAATAAGATCTGCACTGTTATAGAAACCAACATTTGAATAAAACAAGGAAAATCTGTACACAGTGTACAAAAACATCCTTCAACATCTCCCACCAGACAATAATCAAAACAGTAAATGTACACAACGAAGAAAGAATATTAAAAGCTTCAAGGAAAAATGCCAAGTAACATTTAAAGCCAGACCTATCAGGATTACTCATAACTTCTCAACAAAGACTCTAAATCCAGAACGGCCTGGACAGATAGCCTACAGACGCTAAGCGATCACAGATGTCAGGACAGACTACTACATCCAGCAAAACTTTCAGTTAACATAGATGGAGGAAAAAAATATGCCATGACAAAACCAAATTTAAACAATATCTATCCACAAATTCAGCCCTACAAAAGATACTAGAAGGAAAACTCTAACCCTAGGAGGCTAACTACTCCCAAGAAATCACAGGAAATAAGTAATCCCACATCAGCAAAATCAAAAGAAGGAACACACACACACACACACACACACACACACACACACACACACAACCACACACACAACCACCATAAACATCAAAATAAAAATCATTAACAATCATTAGTAATTAATATCTCTTAACACCAATGAACTCAATTCCAGAATAAAAAGACACAGTCTAACAGAATAAATATGAAAACAAGATCCATCATTCTGCTCATACAAAAAACACACCTCAGTAACAAAGATAAACATTACCTCAAAGTAAAGGATGGAAAAAGGTTTTCCAACCAAATGGACCCAAGATGCTGGAAGACCCTGCTCTTAAAGTCACAGTCCACCACATTTGGCTAGCTCTCTGAGCCTGGCACAGAGATGGAGGAATCCATTTCACAACAGGGCTTCCTCTTCTTTCCCTGACCTTATCTGGATAGTTTCTCTATCTACAGATACCTGACTTTGTTTGGAGCAGGACCCTACACAGAACTTTCTTCAAACCCTTTGTGATACTCTTGCTCACTGAACACATGATGATTAGATACTGTGTTATAATCAATCAGCCCTTCCCATCCATATGAAAATTAGGTACTGTGTTATGACCAATCAGTTCTTGCTGCCCACAACCGTAAGATTCTTTATATACCTCGCCCCTGAAACATTAAAATAAGCTGCTTTCTGAAGCTGACTCCCAGAAGTTTTGTCTGTCATACTTATAACCATGTGAACCTCATTTGTTGCTTCTGCACATTTTCCTCCCATGGGGGAAGGGAGGATCATACTGAGAAACAAGCCAGAGTAGTCATTCTAATATCTAGCTAAATACTTTCATCCAAAATCAATCACAAGAGATCAAGAAGGACACTTCATACTAACTAAAGAAAAATCCATCAAGGTGATCTCTCAATTCTGAATATCTATACCCCAAATGCAAGGGTACCAGCATTCATAAGAGAAACATTAAAGCTTAAATCACATATTAAATGACGCATATTAAAAGTGGGAGACTTCAACACCATACTCTCATCAATGGATATGTCATCCAGACAGAAACTAAACAACAACAACAAAAATAATGAAAATAACAGATGCCATGAATCAAATGGACCTAACGTATTATCTTCAGAACATTTCACCCAAACACAAAAGAATATACTTTCTTCTCAGCACCTCACAGAACCTTCTTCAAATTAGACTGTATTTAGTCACAAAGCAAGCCTGAACAGATAAAATAAAATTGAAATAATCCCTTGTAACTTATCACACTACCATTGATTAAAGGTGGAACTCAATAGCAACAGAAAAAGCAGAAAGCCTATAAACTCATGGAAGCTGAAAACTCTCTACTCAATTACTATGGGGCCATGGAATAAATAAAGAAATTAAAGAATTTTGAGAATTTACTGAAAATGAATGCACAACATATCCAAGCTTCTTGGACAAAAAGAAAGGAGTGCTAAGAGGAAAGTCCATAGCACTAGGGGCCTTTATAAAGAAATTGAAGATACTAGCAACTTAACATCACACCTAAAAACTCTAGAACAAAAAGAAGCAAACACAGCCAAGAGGAGTTGATAGAAGGAAATAATCAAACTCAGGGCTGAAATCAATAATGTAGAAACAAAGAGAATAATTCAAAGAATCAACAATACCAAGAGCTTTTTCATTGAGAAAATCATCAAGTTAGACAAATCCTTAGCCAAACTAACTAAAATGCAAACATGAAAAGGAGACATAACAACAGATACTGAGGAAATGCGAAGAATCATTAGATCTTACTTCCAAAATCTATACTCCACAAAATTGAAAAATCTAAATGAAATGGAGGATTTTCTTGTTAGATACCACTCACCAATGTTAAATCAAAATCAGGTGAACATTTTAAATAGACCTATAACACCTAATGAAATGAAAGCAATAATTAAAATATTTCCAACATGAAAAATTCCAGAAGCAGATGGTTTTATTACAAAATTATACCATACTGTCAAAGAAGAGCTAATACCAGTACACCTCAAACTAGTCCCCAAAATAAAAACAGAAGGATCATTTCCAAACTCATTCTATCCACAGTCACCTTGATACCTAAACCACACAAAGCCTCAACAAACAAAAAGAATTGCAGACCAATATTCCTCATAAATGTTGTTCAAAAAAATACTCAATAGAATACCTACAAACAAAATCCAAGAATATATCAAAATCATTATTCACGACTATCAAGTAGGCTTCATCCCAGGTTGCAAGGATGAAAATCCATCAATACAATCCACATATGAACAAACTAAAAAACAGCACATGATCAGCTCTTCAGATGGTAAAAAAGCCTTTGATGAAATCAAACACCCTTACATTGTAAAAGTCTTGGAAAGATCATGAATAATAGGCCCATACCCAAATACAATAAAAGCAACATAGACTGAGCCAATAGCCAACATCAATCTCAAAGCAATTCTACTAAAATCAGGGACAAAGCAAAGCTGCTCACTGTCTCCATATCTATTCAATATTGTACTTGAATTTCTAGATACAGCAAAAAGACATCTAAAAATGATAAATAAGATACAAATTGGAAAGGAGGAAGTTAAAGTACCACTATTACAAAGACCCAACAAAAAAAGGAGAACTTCAGACCAATTTTTCTTATGAATATAGACACAAAGATATTCAATAAAATACTCAGAAAATGAATACAAGAGCATATCAAAGATATCATTCATCATGACCAGGTAGGCTTTATTCCAGGCACACAGGGATGGTTTAATATATGGAAATCCATCAATGTAATCCACCATATAAACAAACTAAAAGAAAAAAAACACATGATCAACTCCTTATGCAGAAAAAGCATTTGAAAAAAATCCAACACCCATCATGTATAAAGTATTGGAGAGATTGGGGATATGAGGCACATATACAACATAATAAAGGCTATATACAGCAAGCCAATAGCCGACATCAAATTAAATGAAGAGATACTCAAGGAAATTCCTCTAAAATCAGGGACCAGACAAGGCTGCCCACTTTCTCCATATCTCTTCAATATAGTTCATGAACTTCTAGCCAGAGCAATAAGACAACACAAGGAGATCAAGGGGATCCAAATGGGAAAGAAAGAAGTCAAATTATCCCTATTTTCAGGTGATATGATAGTATATATAAGTGACCTCCAAAAATCCACCAGGGAACTCCTACAGATGATAAACACATTTCAGAAAATTGGCTGGATACAAAATTAACTCAAAAAAATCAGTAGCCTTCATCAGTAGCAATCATACAGAGGAAGAAATTAGGAATTCTACACCCTTCACGTTAGCCACAAGCAATATTAAATATCTAGGAGTTACTCTAACCGAGCAAGTGAAGGACTTATTTGAAAAAAACTTTAAGTCCCTGAAGAAGAGATTGAAGATGACTTGAGAAGATGGAGGGATCTCCCTTGTTCGTAGATAGGGAGAATTAACATAGTAAAATGGCCATCTTACCAAAAAGCAATTTACAGATTCAGTGCAATCCCTATCAAAATACCTACACAATTTTTTAAAGACATTGAAAGGGCAATTCTCAACTTTATATGGAACGACAAAAAAAACAGAATAGCTAAAACAATCTTATACAATAAAAGATCCTCAGGAGGAATCTCCATAACCAATCTCAAGCTGTGCTATGGAGCAATGGTAATTAAAACAGTATAGAACTGGCACAGCAATAGTCTGGTTGATCAATGGAATCGAACCGAAGACCCAGATATGAATCCACATACATATAGTCACCTGATTTTTGACAAAGAGGCCAAATCTATTCAGTGGAAGAAGGATAGCATCTTCAACAAATGGTGATGGTCTAACTAGATGTTTACATGTAGAAAAATGCAATTAGACCCATATTTATCACCATGCACAAAACTCAAGTCCAAGTGGATTAAAGACCTCAACATAAAGCCAGAGACACTAAATTGGTTAGAAGAAAAAGTGGGGAAGAGCCTGGAACACACTGGCACAGGAGACAACTTCCTGAACAGAAGACCAACAGCCCAGGTCTTAAGGTCAACAATTAGCAAATAGGACCTCATGAGGCTGAGAAGCTTCTGTAAGGCAGGAGACACTGTCAACAGAACAAAGTGACAGCCTACACACTGGAAAAAGATCTTCACCAACCCTGCATCTGACAAAGGTCTAATATTCAAAATATATAAGAACTCAAGAAATTAAACACCACCAAACCAATAGAGAAATGGGGCTCAGAACTAAACCGAGACTTCTCAACAGAAGAATATTGAATGACTGAGAAACACTTAAAGAAATACTCAACATCTTTAGTCATCAGAGAAATGCAAATTAAAATGACTCTGAAATTCCATATTACATGCATCAAAATGACTAAGATCAAATATTCAAGCTACACCACATGCTGGTGAGAAAGTGGAGAGAGAGGAACACTCCTTCATTGCTGGTGGGAATGCAAACTACTACAACCACTTTGGAAATCTGTCTGGTGCTATCTCAGAAAACTGGGAATAGGGCTTCCTCAAGACCCAGCTATTCCACTCCTTGGAATATACCCAGAAGATGCTCCAGCACACAACAGGGACATATGCTCTACCATGTTCATAGCAGCCTTATTCATAATAGCCAGAATATGGAAACAGCCTAAGTGTCCCTCAGTAAAAGAATGGATAAAGAAACGATGGTACATTTACACTATGGAATACTACCCAACTATTAAAAATAAGGAATTTCCAAAATTTGTGGACAAATGGATTGAACTAGAAATGATCATAATGAGTGAGTTAACCCAGAAGCAGAAAGAGTCAAATGATATATACTCACTTATATCTGGACACTAGCCCAAGGGGAATATCCAATGAAAGTCTTCACTTATCAGGAAAGTGGGACAGAGGGGAGGACATCCTATTGGGTCTTTAGGCAAGAGAAGTATGCCAGAAAGTGGAAATAGAAGGATCCAGAGGGTCCTAGAAACCTACAAGGAGAACATCATGATGGGCAGATCTGGACCCAGGTGGTTCTCTTCAAACTTCTGCACCAACCAATGACAATATATGCAGTAAACATTGAACTCCTATTCAGATCTAGCCAATGGACAGGACATTCTCCACAGCTGTGTGGAGAGCAGGAACTGACTCTGACATGAATTCTGGTGCCCCATATTTGACCACTTTCCCTTGGTGAGGAGGCCTGGTGGCACTCAGAGGAAGGATAGCAGGCTACCAAGAAGAGACTTGATACCCTATGAGCATATACAAAGAAAGGAGGTCCCCATCAGTCACAGTAATAGGGGAGGGGAGTAGGGGGAAAGTGGGAGGGAGGGAGAAATGGGAGGATACAAGGGATGGGATAACTATTGAGATGTAATATGAACGAATTAATAAAAAAATTTTAAAAACACAAAGTACCACTATTTGAAGATGGTATGATAGTATACAAAATTGACCCCCAAAATTCTACCACAGAACTATTACAGCTGATAAATATGTTTAGCAACATGGCTGTATACAAAATTAACTCAAAAAACCAAGTAATCTTGTATATAAATGATACTTTGGCTTAGAAAGAGATTAGGAAAATAACATCCTTCATAATAGCAACAATTAATAGAAAGTATCTTGGCATAACTATAACCAAGCAGGTGAAAGATCTATATCACAAGAACTTCAAGTATTTGAGTAAATTGAAGAAGATATGAGAAGATGTAAAGATCTCCCATGCTCATGAATCAGTAAAATTAACATAGTAAAAATGGTCATCTTACCATAAGGCAATATACAGATTCAACATAATTCCCATCAAAATTCCAACATAATGTTTATAAGCCTTGAAGGAATAATACTCAACTTATATGGAAAAACATAAAACTCTGGATAGCTAAAACAATCCTGTACAATAAAGTAACTTCTGGAGGTGTCACCATCCCTGATTGCAAGCTCTATTACAAAGCAATAGTAATAAAAACTACTTGGTATTGGTATTTTAAAAAAGGCATATTGATCAACTGAATCAAAGTGAAGAGCCAGAAATAAAATCACACACCTATGGAAACTTGATTTTTGACAACAAAGCCAAAAACATAAAATGGGAGTGGGAGAAGATACCATATTCCATAAATGGTGCTGATCTAACTTGATGTCTTCAAGTAGAAAAATGCAAATAGATCCATATTTATTATTCTGCAAAAAACTGCAAAAAAATTCAACTCCAAGTAGATCAAAGGCCTCACTATAAAATCATGTAAATCTAATAGAAGAGAAGTGGGCAATAGCCTTAAACGAATTGTCACAGGAGACAATTTCCTAAACAGAACACCAACAGCTCAGGCAGTAAGATTAATAGTTAATGAATGGGATCTCAAGAAACTGAAAAGCTTTTGCAAGGCAAAGGACACTATCTAAGGGACAAAATGGCAACCTACAGAATCTGAAGACATCTTCATCAATCTTACAACTACTGAGAAAGTACTACTATCCAAAATATATTTTTAAAACTCAATAAATTAGACAACAAACCAAATATTCAAATTTTAAAATGAGGTACAGATCTAAACAGAAAATTCTCAGCATATGAGTCTGTAATGGCCAAGAAGCACTTAAAGAAATGCTCAATATTCTTAGTCGTCAGGGAAATGCAAATTAAAATGACACTGAGATTCCATCTTACACCTATTAGAATGACTAAGATCAAAATCTCAAGTGACAGCTCACACATGCTGGTGAGTGTGTGAAGCAAGGGGAACACTCCTCCATTGATGATGAGAGTGCAAGTTTGTACAACCAATGTGGAAATCAATTTGGCAGTTATCAGAAAATTAGGAATATTTCTACCTCAAGGCCCAGCTATACCACTCCTGGGCATATACCCAAAAGATGTTCCACCATACCACAAGGACACTTGCTCAACTAGGTTCATAGCAGATTTCTTCATAATAGCCAGAGACTAGAAACAACCTAAATGTCCCTCAACTGAGGAATAGATGAAGAAAATGTAATAAGTTTACAATGGAATACTACTCAACTACTAAAAACAAAGGCATCATGAAATTTGTAATCAAATGGATGGAACTAAAAATATTATCCTGACTGAGGTAACCCAGACTCAGAAAGACATGCATAGTATGTAATCACTTATAAGTGGATATTAAAATACAGGATAACCATGCTACAATCCATAGACCCTAAAAAGCTAATTAACAAGGAAGGTCCAAGGGAGGGTGCTTGACTCTCACTCAGAATTGGAAATAAAATAGAGATCATAGGTAGATAGAGGAAGGGAACTTGGAGGGGGATGGGGGTGAAGAGGGGAACAGGATGAACTAGTTGAGGTGAGAACTAAGAGAGAAAGAACTGGGAAAGTGAACTGAAATTTGTTGTGGTGAGAGAAGCTCTGGGATGAGCTGGAACCTAGGACAGGGGAAGCTCCTAGGAACCTATGGGGATAACCCTAGCTAAGATCCCTAACAAGAATGATATGAAACTTGAAATGGCCACCTCCTGTAACCAGGCAAGACTCGCAGTGGAGGGATGGAGGCAATAACCCACCCCCAAATTTGTCATGCCTACATCAATCACAGGGTAAAGATGGAACAGAAATTGAATGAATGGCAAAGCTTGAGACCCATCCCATGAGAGCAAGCCAACTGCTGATATTATTAATCATAGTCTGCTATATTTAAAGATAGGAGCCTGGCATAACTGTCCTCTGAGAGGCTTCCCCCAGCACGTGACAGAAACAGATGCAGAGACCAAGCCTAAACTTTAGGCAAAGTTCAGGAAATCTTGTAGAAGTGGAGGGATAAAGGATTGGAGGAGCCAGAGAGGTCAAGGACACCACAAGAAAACCTACAGAATCAACCAACATGGGCCCATTGATATTCACAAAGACTAAACCACCAGCCAAAGAGCATGCATGGGATGGACTTAGGCTCCCTGAACAAATGTAACAGATGTGCAGCTTTGTTTTCATGTGGGTCCCTTAACAACTGTAGCAATGGCTGTCTCTGATTCTCTCGCCTGTTCTTGGATCTATTTCCCTTAACTGGGCTGCTTTGTCTAGCCTCAATAGAAGATGTCCCTAGCCCTACTA
Source organism: Acomys percivali (assembly GCA_907169655.1). Classification (NCBI taxonomy): domain Eukaryota; kingdom Metazoa; phylum Chordata; class Mammalia; order Rodentia; family Muridae; genus Acomys; species Acomys percivali. The sequence continues at coordinate 154,820,215 of OU015742.1, read as the reverse complement.
CCAAGGCAAACTGATAGCCATCGAAGACCTTCACTGAGAAAGGGGAGAAAAGGGGAGGGAAGAGAAGAAGGAAGGACTGGGAAAAAGAGGGAGGGAAATCCATGATTGGGATGTTAATAAATTAATGAAAAAATAATGGGGACATTAAATGTGATAACCATAAGTAACTAAAATAGAAAAAGCCTTCTAGAGCTATTTATTTAGAATTTAAATTTGGTAAATAGACTCAACATTGTTGAAGAATTGCCATAGGTGCTCCAACCAGAAAAATTGTGATTTTTCTTAGAATGCATATATTTCAGTCAATATTATGAATGTTTTTAAACATATCCCTTAAATGACCCACATTTCTCATTTATTTAACCCACTTCAAGGTGACTGAAGGTAATATTTAGTGCTACATAGCTCAGAATTTAAAGGCATTTCCTTCAGATGTGACAATAATTTACAATTTTCAAACAAGAGAACCAACTAAATTAACGCAACTCAGTCATATCACTGATATATTTGATTATTCCTGGATTTGAAACCTAAGATGCATGAGAAAGAAGCCACTTGAGAAAAAAAATTTCTTTCAGAACTACTGGGAAAAATAGTGATTCAGGATGTAGATGCTTCTATCTTATTTTCTATTTATTTTCTTTGTATTTTGAATATCAGTTGTTCGATTGTATTTTGGCTTGTATTGCACCAGAACAGGCTTGTATGTGCATTGTTTTCTTTGTTCCTACTCTACACTATTTTCTCTACTATTTTTACTTTCTAACAATCTATGCCAAATTCTGTCTCCAATCACAACTTTATACTAAAGCTCCTCTCAAATAACTCTGTTATAGCAGTTGGCTTTCTTCGTGAATACTACTAAGGAAAAGAAATCAAGATGAAAACAACTTATCAGGAAGACTCACATAAAAATCTGAAAAATTGGAGAGGTAAAAACTGGAAGATACAATCAATCCATCCTGAAAGATAGGCAAAACACAGCAAATACAAAATATATGAATGCTGTCTACGATGACAAATTTGTAAGCTTACAGGCCCCTAGTCCTAAAACCAAAGATAATAAGAGAGCTGAAAGGTAAGGAAGAGAGTATGAAGAACTACTTTGTTTTTTATTATTATTATAATTTATTCAGATTACATCCTGATTGCTATTCACTCACTTGTATCTTCCTGTGCCTTTTTTAAAGTATCAATGGCAATGCTTCGCTAGTTTGACCACTATGGCTTTGTAGTATAATTTGAAATCATGAGTTGGTAGCTCCTCGATTTGTGTCCAGAAATTCTTTGTCTAGACGTCATCTTTTGTGTTTCTATACAAGATTTAAAATTACTAGTTTTACATCTGTGAATAGGATTGAAATATTGATTGGGTTTATAATAAATTTGTAGATTTTCTTAGATTGAATGGCTAGTTTTACTGTATTAATTGTTCCAATTGTTCCAATTGTTCCAGTACAGAAGCATAAAAGATCTCCTACTGTCAACCCCAGTTTCGTTCTTCAGCATCTTAACTTTTTGTTGTTGTTGTTCTGAGGGTCTTTTGTTTCTTTGTTTAGGTTTATTCTCAAGTGTTTTTGTGGCAATTGTGAATGTGTCATTTCTTTCATTTCTCTTTCAGTCTGTTATATAGGAAAGATATGTGCTTACTTGTGTATCCTGCTACTTTATTGAAAGTGTTTCTAAGTTCTGAGAGTTTTCTGATGGACTCTATAAGATCTGTTATGCATGTATTTTAAATAAATGGTGCTGGAAATGTATATGAATATGTAATAAAGTAAAACTGTATCTTTATCTCTTACCATGAACAACACTCAACTGAGGTTGAGGCGATGAGGGACCTCAACATAAGACTAGATATTTTGAAACTGCTAAAGAGAAAAATAGGGAGTACAGAGGAACACTCTATCCTCTCGTGGCTTTCGTGAGCACTTGTATATATGGGTCACACACACACACACACACACACACACACACACACATGCACACACACACAAAAGTAAAGTACAACTTTAAAATCTTCAAATATTTTTGTGTGTGCATCTATTATATAAGTTTTGAGAAAAAGAGAAAGAGGGAGAGAGAGAGAGATTGAGACTGAGGCCATGCATGTCACTGACCTGGCTGGTTTTTGTCAACTTGACACAGACTTAGGCACCAACACCTGTGAAACAGGAATCTCAGTTGAGGGATTGCCTCCATCACACTGATCTGTAGGCAAGTTGGGGAGATTTTTCTTGATTGTTGACGGGAAAGGGTCCACCCCATTGTTGGTGACTCTACCAATGGCACATTGTCCTCAGATTATAAAAAAGCAGACTGAAGCCCAGGGTGGTGGTGCAAGCCTTTAGTCCCAGCATTCCTGAGGCAGAGGTAGGCGGATCTCTGTTGGTTTGAGGCTAGCCTGGTCTACAAAGTGAATCCATGACAGCCAGAGCTATTATTACACAGAGAAATCCTGTCTTGAGAAACAAAAACAAAAACAAAAAAACAACAACAAAAATATCAGACTGCGCAAGCCATGGCCAGTAAGCAACATCCCTCCATGGCCTCTGCTTCAGCTCCTGACTCTAGACTCCTGCCTTGGTCTCCTCCTACTCTATCTTCCCTTGACAGTGTTTATCGCGGCAATAGAAACCTTAACTAAGACAGTCACTAAACAAGACCCTTTATAATGTTACTGTCACCTGGACTAAATCACTGCCATTTTTCCCCACAGATAGCCTTTTCCCAGCCAAGTACTTACCCTGTTTTTACATATTCCCCCATGCCCTCAATTTATCAGCCAGAATCACACTTCAAAAGGCAAATCAGATAAGATGTCACTTTGAATAAACCCGCAAGTGGTTGCTTTTCACTGCTAATATGATCCACACAAGGTCCTGTGTGCCTGCCTGACTTTGGCCTGATTACTCTGATGGCCTCCACCTGCTGACCTTGCTTGCACCTTGAGCATCATCTATGTCCTTTTCTCTGCCTGGAATGGCCTGTCTCCAGGAGCTAACGTAGAGGAAAATCTCAAAGAGGCACAAAAGAAGGCTAAATAAAGAAATTCTGAGAAAGTACATAAGATGTGATGTGAAAACATACCCTGCTAAGCATTTAAGACAACAGCTCCAGATTTCCTACTATTATATTTTTATATGTCTTTATATGTTTTACCTTGTCTATATGTAACTTGGATCACTAGTATACTAATTATATTCCTCATAGGCTACAAATAAAGAATTTGTATATTATGCTAGTATACCCAAATACTTCTTTGTTTCCAACTAAGCAATCCAGAAACCTAAATCACACCAGGCCCAGAGCACAGAAAAACTAGGCAGTACCACATATTATATTGTCAACATGTTTCTGTCAGAACATACAACACTTTTAACATTATTCCCTCAGAATTATCTCATGGTATTTTATTTGATGAAAAATAAAACATTCCTCATCTATATATACTAGATTCAAATCATACAAAACAGTTAATTAAAAGGTCATACACAGAGAAACCCTGTCTCGAAAAACCAAAAAAAAAAAAAAAAAAAGGACATTTGTTCTACAGATACCTATGAGCCAGCTAGTATGATGTATCTGTCTGAATTATTAATCTTTCAGTAAATAACCATCTTTTGTTCCCCAACTTCCACCCTACAATACATCTCAACATTTTTAGCACTTTCATCACTATAAAGTTACAATAGATTTAGACCTAACAGGTAAACTTAGAGATGAAAAAATATATATATATTTATTACTATCCAGAGTTTAGCAGAGCTATCTGTATTTGAGTGTATTATTTGGAATCATATTTTTTGATCAAAGTAACCAGAGATGTATTGTATTATTATTTTAAAGCTTAATTTTACTCAGAACTAAAATTTAGCCTGCAAAGGTTCTAAATTCAGGCATGGCACATATGAGCCCACAGAAACTGACGTGTCAAGCACAAGGCCTTCAAGGGTATGCATCAGGTCCTTTTAGTATATACTGTTGCTGTTAGCTTGGTGTTTTTGTGGAACTTCTAACAGGTATGTGTCTGACTCTGTTGCCTGCTGTTTGGACTCTTTTTCTTCTGTTGGGTTTGCCTTCTGTGAGAGGTTTTGCCTTGTCTTACTGTATTATGTTTCATTATGTCTGCTTGTCCTCTCCTAGAGGCCTTCTCTTTTCTGAAGGGAAACAAAGGGGAGTAGATCCTGGGAGAATGGGGGTGGGAGGGAGTGGAGAAAGTGGGGGGATTGAGGGCAGTGGAGAAGGCGGAGGTGACTGGGAGGAGTGGAAACTGTGGCCAGGATGTATTGTATGACAGAAGAGTCTATTTTAATTTTTTAAAAATATCTAAATTAAGGAAGTGGTATTCTTGCTGTTTTCTTTGCAGCATGATGGTGGTTTGGTAGGTAATACTTGGCATCAATTTTTTTAGAAAATTTGAAGGAGGAAAAAAGCTTCTGACATATTGTTCTCATTCTGCATACTGTGGTGTTGTTAGTAATGGCAAATTGCTGGTTTTGTTCCCTTTTGTTTTAGTGGTGCTGGCAATTACCCATAAAGCTTTGAACATGCTAGACAAGCTCTCATTTAAAAAAATATTTTGTTTTCAAATAGTCTGATTAAGTTCCCCAGGCTAGTCCTCACCTGAATTAAAAAGAAAGACAACTATCATATTCTTAATGAAAATATACACACAGATTGACCCCTGCCCTCTACACTAGAATATTCCTGCAATCTCAAGTATTAGCAAGAATTTTAAAAGGGTTTAAAGACACTATATAACAGTGTCTAGTTATATAGCCCAGTTATCCTCTTATTCATGGTTCCCCTGCCTCAACCTGGCAGTGCTAAGATGTTAGGCACATGTGACTATAGTCAGCTAGGAGTTCATGTCTTAATACTGTTCTCTTTAGTATTTTTTCATTTCTTCGAAAAGTGCTACTGAGTGTCTGTTACCCTTAGATTTTCTAACTGTAAGATGTCTTTATAGAGACAGAAAGACTGCATCTCCTAGGGGGTGCTAAGGTTCAAAATCAGCCTCTTTAGCATGTTATTATTCACTTCACCTTCGTTCAAACACTGAGAATTATAAGTAATAACTTAAACAAAATTGGTCCAGAGCAATTCTATCAACAAAATCGGTAAGTTCCTAGGAATTTTATTCAATGTTTCTCAGTTGTTGCTCACTACATTTCTCTCAGCTCCTCCAACTTCAGGGTCAAGATAAAGAGAGTGGGATCTAGGCTTTTCATGAAAGCTTTAGCAAGATATGATTGGCATAAAATTTTCTGTTTCATAATGCACATAAACATATGAAACCATGTCTACAACTGAGATAGGCTTCATCTCTCATTTCTATAGGTTTCCAGGCATCCATTTCTCTGGTCAAGCTTTAGTCTTTTTGTTAGTAACAGTTAATACATATTCTCCCTTCTTGATTGTTAAGTCCACAGTGCAGTGCTTTTAAGTATACATACGTGTTTTAGAGCATATATCGGGAACGGATCTTGTATGGTTGAAGATCTATAGTCACTGAACATTTTTTAAGATTTGCTTAATATGTATACAGTGCTCTGCCTGCATGTATGCCTGAACTCCGGAAGAGGGCACCAGATTTCGTTATAGATGGTTATGAACCACCATGTGCTTGCTGGGAATAGAACTCCAGGACCTCTGGAAGTACTCTTAACATATGAGCCATCATCTCTCCAGTCCCATTTATTAAACAATTTATTTCCTCCTTTCCAGTTAGCCAACCACAATTCTGCCATCTGCTTTCGTAAGTTGAGCTATTTTAGGCCTTCCATGAGTGCTCCCAGGCCATGCAGCACTTTTTCATAGCTGATTTGATTCAGTTAGCATGGTGGCTTGCAGGGTGTTACATGTTGTCACATATTGCAGGAAATCCTCCTTCCTTGATGTTGTATCAGTATGGCGATGTGCTGGATAGTTTTATATCAACTGTGATGTGTGCTAGAGTCATCTGAAAGTAGGGAACTTCAGTTGAGAAAATGTCCCCCATAAGATCAGATGATAGGCAAGCCTGCTGGCCATTTAATTAATTAGTGATTGATGGGGGGGGGGATTGGAAGCCCATTGTGGGTGGTTCTGTCCCTGGACTAGTAGTCCTGGGTTCTATAAGAGCAAGCCTTATGGAGAAAGCCAGTAAACAGCCTCCTTCTATGACCTCTGCATTAGCTTCTGCCTCGAGGTTCCTGCCCTGTTTGAGTTCCTGCCCTGACTTCTTTCAATGGTGGACTATGATATAGAAGTATAAGCCAAAAAATACTTTTCTCCCCAGATTGTTGGTGGTGGTTCATCATAACAATAGTAACCCTAAGGCAGATGTTGACTGTATGAACACCTGTACATAGACCATAGTTTCACTCCAAACTCACTGATCAATGGATAGTTAGACTGTTTCATACCTCAGTAATAATAAACAATGAATTTAGTTTTAGAGTGATGAGATTTTTCTTTTGTTGCTGTTTTGCTTATGTTCGGTTTTTGCTGCTGGGAATTGAATTCAAGGCCTCGTGCATACTAAATAAGCACTCTGACAATTAGCTTTATCTTTAATCTCATCATGCTAATTAAGAATAAACTTCAAACATTACAACACTATTATAAAATGGTGTCCCATGTTTAGGCCAGTAATTATCATCCTAATGAAGAATTTGGGGAGATTTCTTTTTGTTTTGTTGTTGTTAAAAATATATTCTGTAGTAGAAAAAGAATAATCAAAAGCCCCACTATTTCATGACTCTGTACCATTTTAAATTTCTTTTTATCTAATTGAAAGCATATTGTAATATATTGCCCCTTTCAAGTAACCGAGTGAAATGCCACTAAATACATGAGGCACTAAGAAATTATTCAATCCTAGCTAATAAACTTCAAAAATATCTTTTTAAATCTGAAACACCCCATAGACTAGAAAATTGTTAATTGTTTAAAAGTACCCTGGCTTTGTCATGAATTTAATGGTAAAACCTAGAGCAAGGCAGGATCTGTGTTTACAAACTCCAAAAGATATCATCCTAAGTACCCATAATTCCCCCTCACCACAGGCGTACTCTGTGGGGCTTCAGAAACATTATAACCAGAAGGCCACTGAGTAGATGCTTTGTGCTCAGAGACCTTCAAGGACTGGCAGGTGGCATTTCTCATGTACAAAAACACTGTAACACAAGAGTGCACTTCTGCAGCAGAAAACGATCAGCTTTCAGAGTCAGTTACCCTGCCATGCATGACTATTAATGATTCCCTGTGACTCTCCATAGTACAGCAGGTGTGCCTCTGTGTGCTGGTGACAGTGTCACATAATCAAAGACTTGGAAAGCATCTTCAGGGTTAGCTCATACAGAAGTACTTTTAGGAAGATGAGGCCCAGGGAGAATAAGTGTCATGTTCTGATATGTTCTGTGCAGATAATCACTATCAGTGGATGAGGCTACTTTGCCTTTTCAAAGAATTCCACCTGAAACTTCTTTGTAATTGAAAAATATACCAACATACCCACCCCATGCATATATAATGATCTAAAACTAAATTCAACTTTAATGATCATGCCTCTGAAGATAATTCTTACATTTAAAATTAAGAATATGTATTACTTTTTCTAAACTGTTTTGTAGATGTAAAACCTATATTGACTCCAATATCAGGAGGGAAAATCCATTTCCATACAAAGGTATACCCTTTACCAGCACACATCACTCTTAACCTCTCAATTCAAATATTAATTTATAGAAAGATAAGAAGCATCTGTCCAGGTAGGTCTAATCCCAGTCAGTGTGCCAGATGAAAATGGCAGAGGCAGACCAAATTTGAAATTATCAGTTAATAATGCACTGTGAAATAAGAAAATTGATGTATTCTCCACTTTGAGTTGCCAGGAATTGTAGCTCCATAGAGGGAGGCAGAACTGCTGTCCTCACTAATAATCACTCCATTCTTTCTCCCCACTACCACACCTATTCATGAATTCACCCTTTCTACAGCAGAGGCAGCAGTGGAGCAGAGCAAAGCAGAAATCAGGTCTGCTTACCCACTGTACCACAGACTGGAGAAAATGTAAAAAGCAGACCCAGACTCTAGAACATGCTACCTGTGTGACAGTGAAGTGTAGGTGACCTCTAAGATCACAATTCCTTTTAACATTTCAGGTATGTTCTCTAACCCCCACAGGCTTGTCTGGATAAGATGGCATTTCAAACACACTTGGCCCCAAAAGGGAGTATTTTTAACATATGGTCATGGTACCACTTTTTTGTCTGACACAGATTTGTTCAAAAAGAAATTCAGATAAGTAAAATTTGCTTTGTGAAAATGAAATAGAGAATAAACCCCTTATTTATTCTTAATTTTTATATATAGTATATATTAAATAAATAAATAACCTACTGATGATTATTCCTGTTCTATTTAAACTGACAATCCCATTCAGTAATCCTTTGGGGTCTGTAGATCTGGCTTTTCTTAACATTTTATACACCAGGAGGCTCTTATATATCTTGGACTTTCTTCATGGTTTCATTTCCTTGACATATTTTCAAGTGTCATATATACTATAGTCTACATATGCATGTTATCTTTGATTTCTGACTACTATCCCATTGTATCAATTGATAGACTACTTCAACAGCTGACAGACTCTTGAATATTTATGCTTTGTGAATTAAGGCTGCAATGAAAACCTGTGTATAGGATTATACATTGACATGTTCTCAGTATTGCTAGCCCAATGGTTAGCGTTTACATCAAGTATATTGTATGAGTGAAAAGACTGATTCCAATCATAATGATTCTCTAACCATCTCAAGAATATCAAACCATGTGCCCAAGTGGTGGACTCATTAATAATCTTGCACCATATGAGGATATATCTCTCTGTGTGCCCTTCCCAACATACTGTGTCTATTTTTTTCCTGCCTGTTGTTTTAATTGATTTCAGTTCTCAATAGATGTTACTGAATAGGTCACCGTGGGCCTAAATTTGTATTTTTCTAATAATCAAAAAGCTAGGTAATTTTCATGTGCTTATGTTATGTTAAAAATCTTTGGAGAATTTTTAGTTATATCATTTGGCCGTTTTTAATTGTATTGGGTAAATACAATTGTATGGGGTAAATAGTTGTAACCATTCCTTATGTCCTCTGCAAATTCTTGAAGATGCCATATGATATAGAAATATATTCTATCAATCGTTATGTTATCTTTTCAATTTTTGTAGTATCCTCTGAAGCCCAAACAATTTTCTTCATTTCTTTTTTTGGAGTCTTGTTTATTTTTCTGTCCTTGAGGCTTTACTATCATAACTAAGGAGTTCTTGCTTAGTCTAAGGTCATAAAGATTTATTTTGATCTCCTAAGAATTTTATAATTTTTTCTGTCAAACATGACTGTGACTTATTTTGTGTTTTATTTTCCTATGTTTTATTTATTTTTATCTACATTTTAATCTATCTCAGTACCAATCATTGAAATAAAATACCATCATTTCCACAGGGAACTGCCTTGTTGTCCTTACAATAAATCAGTTCACACAAGGAAAAGGTTGTTTTTCTAGATTTTAGACTCCATTTACATAACCTTTGCAACTAAGACAGGAATATAACTTTATAGGAATTTCCGGAATCAAAAGAGGGAATGCTCAAATATTATTCTTTCTTCCTTATTGTAGGGACTCTGCAGCTCCTCACTTCTGTATTAATTTAGAACCTGCTTTCAGAAGGACACTTTGGCAGAGAAGCCATGAGTCCTGAGACCACATGAAACGCTCTGCTGTCTCATCTATGGTCAGCACCTTCTGACTGTAAATGTGAGATATTTTCTATTATCTGTACCTCTTTAAATTCTCTTTAAAATATTTTGTCCTTATTATCGATTGTTTTTAACTTCCTCTATTAGTAGTCTACCTTTTCAATTCTATCTTAAATGGAACTGATTTTTAACTGAGTATTTCTTTTTTTTCTTTTCTAATGCATAGAAGTACAATTTTAATTTTTTTGCATGAATAGTATATCTTCAAAATGTCCCCAACGTGTTAGTTAGTTCTAAAGCTATTTTTAATTCTGTCAGCCTTTCTATTTACAAAAATATAACCTCTACAAATGGAATTAATTTTATCTCTTGCTTACCATTCAGAATTCCAACGTAGGTAGATCCTCTAGTAGATGCTGAATTAACTAGGGTAGGGTGACAGCCAACTTTTGTGCTGAGTTCAGACAAAAGCATCCAGTCCTCCATAAATCATTCACTTCAGCTGGTGGTATTTTTGTAGATGCCAAATCATGAACCCGAGCAAGTGGCTGCTCTCTTTCTAGTTTGTTGTTGTTACTGTTTTGTTTCGTGTGTGTGTGTGTGTGTGTGTGTGTGTGTGTGTGTGTGTGTGTGTGTGTGTGATTTGCTTGTTTGTTTGGTATTCCTACAATGACAAGACGTTGAACTTTGCGTTTCCATTATTGGAGTTCTATTGTTGTGAACACATGACTTTTGACCTGTGTTCTATTAATATAAATGGTTCCATTAATCATTAAAATTGAATGATTTTCAAGTATTTAATTAATCTTGTATTCCCGAGGCAAACCATAGATCACACTGTGCAAAACATTTCATGTCACATCATTGAATTTTCTGGATTGAGGTTTGTTTGGTTTTCTGTTTTTGTTTTTTTGTTTTTGTGTTAATGGCTGGATTTACAAAGTCTTTTAGTTTGGAGATTTTGTGTCTGATTTGGGAATCAAGATAGCACTTGAGGTGCTATCCCGGAGGTGACTGAAACTTTGTCCTCCCCTTCTGATGTTGGGGTGACCCACAAATATTGTATATTCTGGTTAATGAAAAAGTGTGTTCTTAATTGTTATTTGAAGCTGGCAATGCCTGGCTAGCAGAATATGTAAATGTCACTTCTTACCTACCTTTAAGAAAAATAATACAAGCCTCCTTTTTGCATAGTAAAGAGCTGGCCACTGGAGCTGGGGCAGGGGGTACTGGATGGGCTTCCAGGAAGATTGAGCTACTGGGAGACTCAAGTAGATTCAGAAGGATGCAGAAGGAGATGCAAGGGAGCCAGAATAGAGCAGAGACATAGGCAATGTGAACCATTGGTGGAGACATGGGTTAAGTAAAAAGCTAGCTGAGAGACCTCACCTTTAAACTACATAGATTCTTCCATGTCTTAACTAAACCTAAAGTGGAATCTGCAAAAGCCCCACAGTATTCTGATTTTTGAAGACAGTGTGGAATCCACATTGAGTATGTGTTCTCAATTTCACTCGTATCAAATAATATTTTTGGATTTTTTTTATCACTTTATTCTTTGTTTGTTTATTTTTAAGATTTTAATTTAATTATATTTCCCCTTTTTCTTTACTCCCCTCAAGCCTTCCCATATATCTTCCTGCTCCCCTTCATGTTCAGGATCTCCTTTTTGCTGCTTTTGCAGGCATATATGCATTTGCATAAATATATATTCCTAAAAATGACCTGTTCAACCTGCATAACATTATTTGTATATATGCTTTCAAATATTCTAGTGTCTCTTATGGTTTTTTCCCCTCTGACTCACTAATAATCTAGAAGTGTTTAACATCTGTGGCAAGTTCAACCTCCCTGCTTTTTGAAAGCATTTTATATTGATTGATTTTTTTAAATTAATTTATTCTTGTTACATCTCAATGGTTATCCCATCCCTTGTATCCTCCCATTCTCCCCTTCCTCCCATTTTCCCCTTATTCCCCTCCCCTATGACTGTTCCTGAGGGGGATTACCTCCTCCTGTATATGCTCACAGGGTATCAAGTCTCTTCTTAGTGACCTGCTGTCCTTCCTCTGAGTGCCACTAGGTCTCCCCCTCCAGGGGACATAGTCAAATGTGAGGCACCAGAGTACGTGAGAAAGTCATATCCCACTCTCCACTCAACTGTGGAGAATGTTCTGACCATTGGCTAGATCTTGGTAGGGGTTTAAAGTTTACCGCCTGTATTGTCTTTGGCTGGTGCCTTAGTTTGAGCAGGACCCCTTGGCCAAAATCTGCCTATCATAATGTTCTACTTGTAGGTTTCTAGGACCCACTGGATCCTTCTACATTGCTATTCTCACATGGTTCTCTCATCTAGAGTCCCAATAGGATGTCCTCCCCTCTGTCCCAGTTTCCTGGTAAGGGAAGGCTTTCGTGGGACATGCCCATTAGGCTAGTATGCAGATATAAGTGAGTATATATCATTTGAGTCTTTCTGCTTCTGGGTTAATTCACTTATTATGATCATTTCTAGCTCAATCCATTTAGCCACAAATTTCGGAAATTCCAAGGAGTGGAATAGCTGGGTCTTGAGGAAGCCCTATTCCCAGCTTTCTGAGATAGCACCAGATAGATTTCCAAAGTGGTTGTACTAGTTTGCATTCCCACCAGCAATGAAAGAGTATTCCTCTCTCCCCACATCCTCTCCAGCATGTGGTTTTTTGCTGTTGTTTCTTTGGACTGAAACTGTTTCTAGTCTCTCTTTTGGTCTCAACACTTGCACCAGAACACTACTGTCATCACTATGAGGCCTTCTAGAAAAGCCTTGCTTTTCCCCAGCATTTGTTTTTACTATTCACCACTGTATGTTTCTTTAGTGACTTCTGTGAACTAATGATTCATAGTCTTATTTTTTATGTGTAGCCACAGACTTCCTTTGTTTGGCTATTAATAGTAGATTAATGAATAAACAGATTTCTTTGAGTCATCTTTATTAATGCACACTCCAGCCTCTGCTAAGGGTCTCCTTGTGTGTTAGTTCCAGCCTCGTACTCTGAAGGCTTCTAGCTTATGTAGAGAGAGGCTCTAGCTGGACTCCAGCTTCATTCACCCAATGAATCACCAGGGTTTTCTCAGATCTCTGATGGGCTTTGAATAGGCTTGAACATACATACAGCCTTCACAACCCTCAGTAATACATTCAAGCTTCTCAGCCAGCCACTAGGAACATGCTATGTCAGTCTGTCCCTAAAGTTCCCTCTAGGCTTCCCACTCAGCCTCATGCTCCTCTCAACAAGCCCCACACTTTAGAACAGCTGTGATGCTGAGAACTCATGCTGATTCTCTCTTCTCCTTTTTCCTTTTTTGACTAATCTCCTGGAAAGGGTTTGCTCAACAACCTTTAAGGCACATTAAATACAAACAGATCCCCTGAAAGATTTTTCTGAGACTTCAAACCAGCCAAGTATTGATAACAATGTAGGTGTGGCCTTTTTAAAGCTCCATTCCCTCCTCTAAGGATCTCAGTATTTGCTTTTTTCAGAGCTATGTTAGGGAGATGCTAATCAGCAGGTACAGGCCTTTCTCTTCTTAGGGACAGTCATTCTCCTTGCAGAAGTGTGTCCTGCATTTCCACAGCACTGGTACAATTTTGATTCTTTCCTCTAGTTCTGAAAAAGATGATTTTCAGTGTTCTCATTACTTCAATAGAGATTTTCACATTCTTTAATTCTCAATTCCATGAGTGCTTTTTCACAATATTTTTCAATTTAAGGATATTTAGTTTATAGAAAAATCTCTAAATTCTTTTCATTCCCCTATAGAAATACTTATATCAATCCTATTCAGGAGGAAGTTGAACAAATGTTCCCCCATGAAAGACTGTAGACTCTCAACATGGTGATCACGCTGACTCTTTGAACCAGCTGGGTCTAGATATCCTGGCTCATCAGTTATATATTTTTTTGAACATTAAGTTTTAAAAGTTTTTAGTCTTGTTCTTCAAGTAACACCTCCCCCTAGGGTCACTGGGAATAGAGTTATTAGACACATAAAGACATTATTCTCTTTGTTGCCTTTAAGGGGTTCACTCACTCATGGAGCAAATGCCTAGATCTGGTGCTTGGTTCTTATGACACTAATGCCATCTGCTGGGAATGCCACCATGGTGCCCTGAAAGGAAAAGGATGCTGTGTATCCACTTCCTCTCAGTTGAAACTTTCATCCCTCCCTGGAGGAGCAAGGCTTACAAGACTCAAAAGAACATAAAAGAACTTTCTATGATGTTCTAACATGTGGCTCTTCCTCGAAGTTAGATAAGAGTGAATCCTTGCTGGAGAGAGACTGCCTGAAAGTTGCTTAGGAAACTTGAGTGACACGGCTTCCATTAGTCCTACCAGTTCTAAGACGGGCTTTCCTATGACAGGTGCAGCTACATTTGAGTCACTTTTATCTTTGAAAGCAATTCCAATAAACTAACAAGACCCTCAAGCTAGGTAATTGGAAATATTCCTTTGGTCTGTCTTTAGTGCTCTATTTGGGATAAACAGATTTTTGCTTATATCTCATATTTCCCTTAGCGTCAACAGGCAACCATGGGCCACAATATTAAAAAGGCATTAAATATAGTAGGCTCTTCTCCTGGAACCTAAAGCAATTGACCTGTTTCCTGGTAGAAAAATGTGCTAGAGAAAACACACACACACACATACACAACACACACACACACACACACACACACACACACACACACACACACCAGAAAGGGGGGCCAGAGAGAAAGAGACAAGCGCATGAATAGATATGTGCATGTAGATTCACATCTGGGCTCTCCAGCGGTTTGTGGTTTTAAACCCTCACTTTTCAGTATCTCAAAGGAGCAATTTCTCGTAGAATAACCTCACCATGGTACAGTGGTTCTTTTATTTACAAACTTTCCTAATAACCATAATTAGTTTCATATGTTTCTTATAGAGTCACAACTGTAACTAGAATCACAGATTTTTAAATCACAGAGGGTTCTAGCAGTATCCAATGAAAGAAAATGAAAAATAGAAAACAAACAAACTTCAACTTCCAATTTAGAAGAGGTGATCCAATATTAACCAGTCAACTCTTATTGGAAATAGGTAGAGAGTACACTTTTATAAAAGAAGAGTCTTCTAATTGTGTGATGATTAACAGATTGATAATTACTAAGTGAGTCAGATCAGAACAGTTCTTACTACATTATGTATAGTTATTAAAACCATATGCTCACTGAAGGAAAATTATGATGTATTATATGTATTATGATATATAATGTATTATATATATATATCAAATAAATGACTTATAAGAAAATTCCTAAAACATGATCAAATGTTGATCAGAGAAATAAATAGTGAAACTACAGAAAGCTCAGTAAGCTTAAATATTCCCAAAATCTGGACACTAATCATTTTTATATCTTAACTATCAGATTTCTTTGTATTGGTTTATTTTGATTTTCTTTTTTGTCTGTCTAAAAATAGAATTCTTAAATTTTCTTCAGTGAATGGTATTTTTTCATTATAGATATATTCATCTGAATTTGGATTTTTTTCCTTATTATTCTTAGAGACTGAGGTTGGCATAATGTACTTCGCATTAAAGTAACAATGCCAGCAGTTTGAATCCTGGTGTGACAGAGGAATGTGCACTGGTTTCTTCTACATGTCTGCTTGGCCTGTCTTTTTCCCACTGCTTGTCCAAACTTCAACACAGTTGAAGATGGCTGGGGTCAGGCTGGAAAGGACTTCAGAAAGACCAAGACATTTCCCTGCAGGCCTTATTCATGAACATCTGAAATCTAAGACAACCAGCCACAGTCCTTGCAAGTGAATCCTTGTCATTTGCAACTTACTGTTTATGGAGATGAGGAATTAGAGTCTCTCATCAAGTCTACAGTCAGGGGTTCTGGTGTCATCCAACATATCCACAAAGCTCTGATAGGGAAGAAAGGACAAGAGAAATAATCTTAACAGCTGTCCAATTTGGATGATGCCTGTGGACGGTATCTCTGTGAAAAGCACAATTTTGCCTCTTTGTGATTCTATTGAGCAAGTTGGAGGCTTAATTAGTCTTCCAACCAACACATTCTTGCATTTGTCTTAATCATATTTAAGTGTTATTGTGGCTTCACAGAAGTTACTGATTCTGAAGCAGTGGGTATTGATTGAGTATTTGGATTTTAATTGTGATGCAGAAATTATAGTAATAAACATGAAGTTTTGTACAGACATTATTTCCACTCTGATGGATAAGCTCAATAAGGATATTATCCCAAACTTAAAAAAAAAAACGTTGCAGACACCCTACAGGCCCGCAGGCAGGATGGGATATGAGCAAGCACCACTACCATGAACAACTAACTATGTGGTGGAGAGATGTGGGAAAGAAAGAGAGAGAGAAAGAGAAGCAGAACAGTTGTGCACTATGAAGAGGGGCAGAACTGGGAACTAGAGGCAGGGGAAGAACAGCCTGATCTGAGTAGCCTGTACTGCCATCCAAGGCCATGGTGGTGTTTGAGAATATGTTCCTACTGAGAACCAGGTCTGGGTCTGTGGCCCTAGAGTAGCATAAGTCTGTGCATCCATGGTCCATGTTACCGCCAAAAGTAGTGTGGACTTGCCTGGTCTGGCCTGCCACCTGAGGCCACCTTGCTGTCTGAGGGCTGCTCAGAGCTGGCCCTGACCCTCAGTGGATGATGCCCTCAGGAAGCTGTCCCCACATCTCACCTGGTCAGTACATAGGACCTGACCCAGAAAGTGGGAGAGCCATCTCTGTACCTCACCTGGGCAGCACAGGAGAGCTGACCTACCAGCAAAGGCACAGGAGATCAGACAGGCTGACCAACTCAGCTAACACTCAGGCCCAGATCCAGGGCTGAGTTCACCCATTCCCAACTTCTGCCCTATCTATGAATTGCTGAAGCATATGAAGGGGCCAGTCCTGCAGAGCCAAAGATATATATATATATATAGTTTTGTTTTTTCTTGTGGAAAGGTTTCAAGGGTAGAGGGACAGGGAGATGAATGGGTGAATGGGATTGGGGTACATGATGTGAAATTCATTAAAAATCCATAAAAATTTAATGTTAATTAAAAATAAAGTAAAATGATCATTAATATCTTGTAGATTGTTTAAATAAAAACAATAATCAGAAATGGAAACATGACTAAGCCATTAGAAACACTTGCTGCTCTTACAAAGGACCTGTCTTTAGTTCCCAGCATCCACATGGCAGCTCCTAAATGCCTGTAATTACAGCTCCAGGAGATCCAACTGAAGTGGTGCACATACATACATGCAGGCAAAACAATCATACACATGCATGATAAAAGTGAATTTATCCTTAAAAGTAATGCTAATCCATTGTGCATATAAACCACATTTTCATTAGCCATTCAGGACATCTAGGCTGTTTTCATTTCCTGGCTTTTGTGAACAGCAACAATGGACACGGAAGAGCAATTGATTCTGTAGTGGGACATAAAGTCCTCTACAAACACATGCATGAGTAGGACAGCAGGGTCATGTGGCTAATCTATTTCTCACATCTTTAGGAACATCCACATGGGTTTCAGTAGTGGCTGTATCAGTTCTGTAGCTCTAGTGACAGCCAAGAAGTGTTCCTCTTTCCTGACATCCACACCAACATTTGTTAGTATTCATTTATTGATTTGTTTATTTGGAGAAAGGGTTTCATTATATAGCCCTGGATGAGCTCACTATGTACACCAGACTGGCCTCAAATAAAGACCAGCCCTTCTCTTCCTCCCTAGTGCTAGGATCAGGACCATGCCAGCCATCATGTGGGATTTATGGGTTTTGTTTTATCTTAGCCATTTTGACATGGATGAGATGAAATCTCAAGGTAGTTTTAAATTTCATTTCCATTATAGCCAGGAATGGAAAATATTTTTATGCCACTTGTATTTTTTCTTTTGATAATCCTCTGTTTAGTTTCAAGACCACATTTTTAATTGAGTTATTTATTTTCTTGGTGGTTTGTTGTTGTTGTTGTTGTTCGTATAGTATAAACATTAGCTCTCTGTCAAATATAGCTGATAATGATTTTTTGCAGTTCTGTAGGCTGTCTTTTCACTTACATTATGGTGCCCTTTGCTATAAGAAACTTATTGGTTTCAAGTGGCCACATTTGTCAATTGTTGATCTTAATTCCTGTGTTACCTGGGCCAGATTCCCAAAGTTCTTTCTTGCACCTTGAAGTATAGTCATTTCTTTGGTTCTTATGAGGTCCTTGATGCACCTGGAGTTGAATTTTGTGCAAGATAAGAAATGTTTCATTCTTCTACATGTAGCTATCCAACTTGACCTGAACAATTTATTGAAGGTGCTATCTTTTCTCCAATACGTATCTTGACAGGCTAGCAAGGCAAGAGAAGCAAGCAACTAAACTGCACTCCTCTGCTGTGTCTGCACTGGCTCCTGCTTCCAGGTTCCTTCCCTGTTTGCGGTACTGTCCTGATTTCCTTCAACAATGAACAGTGATGTGGAAGTATAAGCCAAAAGAAACAACAACAAACAAACAAAACAAAACAACAACAACAAAACAAAAGTGAACCCCTTCCTCCTCAAGCTGTTTTATAGTACTAGAAACTCTAATGAAGCCAATGCACAAGATCAAAGTCCCAGCGTGTATCAGGGCTCATGATGTCCCACAACTAGATGAGACTCAATTGGCAACTAATGGCTTTTGGAGAGAGACAGTAAGTTTTCCTCAGGGATTCAGACTCTGAAGGCTACCCATGTGCCAGAAGAGTCTATGATATGAAGGAAACAGTCTTTCGCCTGTGTACACACAGGCAATACTAAGTAGACTCAATGAAAAAATTAAAAAGAAAGTACATTTTACTGTGAGGAAAAATGGAATGAGGAGTGCATTGAATACAACACACTATATGCATGTTTGAAAGTCTCAACTACTGAATGTCAATGAGAAAAATATAAACGATTTATTAAATTTCATAAATATAATAAAATTAAAACACTTTATTACAAATGATTCTTTGCTTAGCCATTACTCATTCATAGTTTTCTATGATTTGGTTTTACATATAAGCCAAGAAAAAAATTCCTAAAGCTCAAGGCCATTTTGTGTTAGTTGAGATGTGTGACCCTTCTCAACTATGTACTGCAGTGTACAGTGTTATCATGACTCTAGATGTGTGTAGTAGAAAGCCTGAGGCATACTCCATATCCAATAGGGAAAATAACGAAGCCAGAACATTGTTTAGCTTAAAGACAGAGGGAGACAACCTTCTGGAAGGTTGATCTATAGCATTCTAGCTGCAGGAAGACAAACATCTTGTGCCATGCATTTGGCCTTACAATTTGCATCTGTGTATGTATAAATGACCTATCTATCTATCAGGCATGAAAAAAATCAAGTATAACAGGTTCCCCTCACTAAAAGATTCTGCAAGGAAATAATATCATAGGGCAGGCTCGTCACATTCACACCTGGGAGATTTCTAAGTCTTATATCAAGGCTGGCTGAAGTGAAGGAATGTTGAAAAGCAGAGCACTGTCTAGGGAGAGCTGATTCTAAAAGTCAAAAGGAGCCTGAGGTTCATCAGGGAGACCTGATATAATTTAACTGGTCTGCTCTTTGTCCTGCACAGGGACATATGAGTGAGGTAGGATTTTGAGGTTTGATTAAGCGTATGCTTTTATCTCCTACATGATAATCTTCATTATGAGTATCTACCCTGTTGTAAAGACTGTTATAACCATATAGATTCTGTAAATGACAAGTCATAATGAGGAAAGAAAAATAGATGTGCTTTACTACATTCATTGCTTTAAATTTTCATTGTCGTTACAGGATTATAAATGTAAAGATAGCTCAGAAACTAGTTCTCAGAAGTTTCCAGCAAGAATCCATGTTTTATCAGAAGGATGGGGAAATGGTGAACATAGAAAGGAAACCATGACACAAACTGCTTAGTCATGGGTAGAATACAAATAAGTATTGTCCCTGATTATTTATAAATGAAAAATAATCTTTGAAAGAGTTAGCATGGATAACAATATTGAAATTGAGGTTAACTGTATACATTCAGAAACAACTGGTCATTGAAATTCAATTGAATTTTGTCAAATGGTGACAAAAACTGTGTTTGCAACTGATAGAAAACCCTATATTAATTACTTTTTTATTGCTGTGATAAAAAACAAACAAGGCAGTTATAGAAGAAAGAGCTTATTTGGGGCTTATGGTCCCAGAGAGTGAGAGTCTAAAATGGAAGAGCAGAGATGGCAGGTGATTGGAGCAGGAAACTACAAAACAGGAAGCAAAGAAAACATGCAATATGGCATGGGTCTTTTACAAACTCAAAACTAGCCCCAACACCCTCCCCAACCTCACTCCTAGTGACAGACTTCCTTTGGCAAGACTATATCTTCATAATCAGCCACCAATTGATGATTAAGTAAGTATTCAAATGCTGGAGACTTACTGGGGACATCTCATTAAAACTACCACCACTCCTTCCCAAATTAAAACCTATGTCAAATAATCCCTTTGGTGTAATTCACCCAATTGTATCAAAGCCATAACCTCTTTCTGGGAAGACATTGCACCTTTCAGACTTATACCACAATTTGGGACTTAGTTTTATTTTTGCTTTGTGATAAACAATAATCTATACTGGGTACCTCTATTTAGATGCCTTTCAGAAATACCTCTTTAAACTTTCACAAAGAAATGCTTTTTATTTCCATTTGACAGAAAGAAACAGGAATCAGAGGGCTTGACAAGGCCTCAGTTGTAAAATTTGCAAATAACACAAACAGAATTCTAAAGCCAGTCTGCATGACTACAGATTTCCTTCCAAAAGTAAAGTAAGCCTTGTGCTTTGTTTTCACTCAAAGGTTTGGAGCGTATATTTTTGATGAGAAGAAAATGAGCGTATTGACTTTGAAATGTTTTAATGCAAAATGAAGCCAAGTAGAGAGAGGAAATTTAAGTGTACAAATAGGAATCTAGAAATAACTGCCAGCTGAAATAATAACCAGCCCTACAAATTCCAGACCAAAGCATTAGTGGTGTGTGTGTGTGTGTGTGTGTGTGTGTGTGTGTGTGTGTGTGTGTGTGTGTGT
>OU015742.1:154767748-154799335 GCA_907169655.1 Acomys percivali | reverse complement strand
TGTGTGTGTGTGTGTGTGTGTGTGTGTGTGTGTGTGTGTGTGTGTGTTCATTATTTAGGTAAATAAAAATTTAAAAATCTAATTTAACTCCCATTAAAAATCAAACATGATTGCTTAGCAGAAACTACATAAACAACAAAGTTGACCAGAGATCAAAGGGAAGAGACATTAATAGCGCTTGGATCAAGTAAGCAAACATACCTATAAGAAATTATGTAACAGGAAAGATCTTGGAGCCACATAGAAGGCAAGAATTTAGCAAGAGCACTGACAATGAGGAACTCAGGAAGCTGCATAACACCAAGCAGCCAGCTAACATGATGTCCTGGTGTCTATCTATAAAGACACTAAGATTTCAGACTTCTACTCTCAATTTCTCTTTTTTAAAAATTTTTTATTTATTTTATTAATTTATTCTTGTTACATCTCTATGGTTATCCCATCCCTTGTATCCTCCCATTTTCCCCTCCCTCCCATTTTCCCCTTATTCCCCTCCCCTATGACTGTTCCTGAGAGGGATTACTTCCCTCTGTATATGCTCATAGGGTATCAAGTCTCTTCTCAGTGACCTGCTGTCCTTCCTCTGAGTGCCACCAGGTCTCCCCCTCCAGGGGACATAGTCAAATGTGAGGCACCAGAGTACGTGAGAAAGTCATATCCCACTCTCCACTCAACTGTGGAGAATGTTCTGACCATTGGCTAGATCTGGGTAGGGGTTTAAAGTTTACCGCCTGTATTGTCCTTGGCTAGTGCCTTAGTTTGAGCAGGACCCCTTGGCCCAAATCTGCCTATCATAATGGTCTACTTGTAGGTTTCTAGGACCCACTGGATCCTTCTACATTGCTATTCTCCCATGGTTCTTTCATCTAGAGTCCCAATAGGATGTCCTCCCCTCTGTCCCAGTTTCCTGGTAAGTGAAGGCTTTCGTGGGACATGCCCCTTGGGCTAGTATGCAGATATAAGTGAGTATATACCATTTGAGTCTTTCTGCTTCTGGGTTAACTCACTCATTATGATCATCTCTAGCTCAATCCATTTGTCCACAAATTTAGGGAATTCCTTGTTTTTAATAGCTGAGTAGTATTCCATAGTGTATATGTACCACAGTTTCTTTATCCATTCTTCTACTGAGGGACACTTAGGCTGTTCCCATGTTCTGGCTATTATGAATAAGGCTGCTATGAACATGGTTGAGCAAATTTTCTTGTTGTGTGTTGGTGCATCTTCTGGGTATATTCCAAGGAGTGGAATAGCTGGGTCTTGAGGAAGCCCTATTCCCAGTTTTCTGAGATAGCACCAGATAGATTTCCAAAGTGGTTGTACTAGTTTGCATTCCTACCAGCAATGAAGGAGTGTTCCTCTCTCCCCACATCCTCTCCAGCATGTGGTGTCACTTGAGTTTTTGATCTTAGCCATTCTGATGGGTGTAAGATGGAATCTCAGAGTTGTTTTGATTTGCATTTCCCTGATGACTAAGGAGATTCAGCATTTCTTTAAGTGTTTCTCAGCCATTTGATATTCTTCTGTTGAGAATTCTCTGTTGAGTTCCAAGCCCCATTTCTCAGTTGGGTTATTTGGTTTGGTGGTGTTTAATTTCTTGAGTTCTTCATATACTCTCAATTTCTTAAATAGCATAAAGAGTAGAACAACTCTGAGTAAATAAGAAATCCATAGCTGAGCTGAAAACTGAAATAAACAAAACCCTTTATTGTTTCAGACTCTACTTCCAGCCATATTGAACCAGTGCTTCAAGAGTATTGGCTTTACAAGGTGCTAATTACCAACCTGCCAGGGGAGCCTTTATATGAGCCTATCTAGAAACTAATCACTTCAATTCTACCTGGCCTGGGAGAGCAAGGGGATAAATATTGTTCGAATGAAGAAAGTTCATGGTTTTAAGAGGCAATATGTATAGGACCTTACATGACAAACATCTGAGGTGGCCGACAGTTGTATTACTCTATGTTAATTGTCAAAGTATATTTAAATGGCACTTCCATACATACATATGATGCTCTTTGATGTTATTCACACCTTCTATTGCTGCTCTTCATCCATTGCTGCTACCGACTTCTCTCCTTCCCAAGTCCTACCAGCCTCCCTTTGAGTTTTATAGTCTTATATTTTTGTCTATCTCACACATAAGGGAAACTATGCAAAACATGTCTCTGTAGAACTGAGTTGTTTCTCTACACTATGATCTGTAGTTCTATTTATATTCCTTCAAGCAACTTAATTTCATTCTTTTTATGACCAAGTAAAACTCCATTATATATATTCACTATGTCTTATTTGTCGATTCGTTTGCCTCCATCTTTCCCATGGCATAAATAAGTTTTGTCTAAAGCTATCTCCCAAGTAAAACTGTAGATTACAACTATCCTTAAAACAGCTATTTTTTAATCATACTTCTTGTTTGGTATTTTCATGTGGGCTGTCTTACAGAAAAGTTTCAGCCTGTTGGATAACCTGAGCTGACTCCGTAGACTGGCTCTGGTGACCAGTACTGTGACAGAAGCCAAAGGCAGGCGTCTCTGTTGTGTTGCATGCTCTGGGTAGATACCCATCCAGAAGTGGCAAAACTTTGTATGGAAGTTCTTCTTGATAATATCCTCACCTTCTATCCGAGGAGCCACCACACTGTTTTTTTTTTTTTTAATTTATTTATTCTTGTTACATTTCTATGGTTATCCCATCCCTTGTATCCTCCCATTCTCCCCTCCCTCCCATTTTCTCCTTATTCCCCTCCCCTATGACTGTTCCTGAGGGGGATTACCTCCCTCTGTATATGCTCATAGGGTATCAAGTCTCTTCTCAGTGACCTGCTGTCCTTCCTCTGAGTGCCACTAGGTCTCCCCCGCCAGGGGACATAGTCAGATGTGAGGCACCAGAGTACTTGAGAAAGTCAAATCCCTCTCTCCACTCAAGTGTGGAGACTGTCTTGTCCATGGGCTAGATCAGGGTAGGGGTTTAAATTTTTCGGCCTGTATTATCCTTGGCTAGGGCCTTAGTTTGAGCGGGACCCCATGACCCAAATCTGCCTATCATAATGTTCTACTTGTAGGTTTCTAGAACCCACTGGATCCTTCTACATTGCTATTCACCCATTGTTCTCTCATCTAGAGTCCCAATAGGATGTCCTTCCCTCGGTCCCAGTTTCCTGGTAAGGCTTTCATGGGACATGTCCATTGGGCTAGTATGCAGCTATAAGTGAGTATATACCATTTGAGTCTTTCTGCTTCTGGGTTAACTCACTCATTATGATCATCTCTAGCTCAATCCATTTGTCCACACTGTTTTTAACACTGATTGCATGTACGCTTTGCCCAACCTATTCAGAAATAATTTTTAGAATGTGATCCCCAGATACTATCTCGTATTCTTTTCATCTTCATTCATCTTTCTCAGCTCCATTGTAGCTTCCAACTCAAAGCAACATGAATTACTCCTATTGAAGTTGTCAATGGAGTATCTGTTGCCAAATTGATAGGCTAAACTTTCGATCTGATTCTTACCTTATTCTAGGCAACATTTAATAGAATTGACAACTTCTCTTGGGATTCTCCAACTCGGGAAAACCGCACCATTTCTTCCTACCACCTCAGCCACTTTTGCCTTCCATAACTAGCTGATTTTCTCAAGACCCTGAACAGATTCCATCATTTGCCACCTCTACACCTACTATTTGTCTGGGCTCATCTTTTCAGTGGCTTAAACAAATCACTTCCAAAGCTAGTTCTCCTATTCCCAGATGAGCTTAACATTTCTTTTTCATCTCATTCCTTCTTTTGAATCTTCTCTTGGAGGTCTTCCAGAAAGCCAACCAGCCTTTCTGACAAGGAATCCTTGACTTTAACTCAAAAATATGTTGCTCATTTACTTCTCAGGAAGTGGTAAGCTGAGAAACTAAGATATCTACTCTTCCCAAACCTGTCCAAACCACCAGGTCAC
Source organism: Acomys percivali (assembly GCA_907169655.1). Taxonomy (NCBI): domain Eukaryota; kingdom Metazoa; phylum Chordata; class Mammalia; order Rodentia; family Muridae; genus Acomys; species Acomys percivali. Next base: position 154,795,384 of record OU015742.1, on the reverse strand, counting down.
ATCTTGACTCTTTCTACTGCAGCAGTGACTACAGTGTGGCCATGAGCACAGCCTCTGGTAGTTGTTTCCTCTCTTACAAGCTACCCCCGGTCAGTTCCGGCTGCTTCTGTTGACCTCTGCTAATCCATTCTATACTCAGAGCAACAGAGTAAACTTTGAGAGATTAAACATGTAAACCAGACCTTGTTAACATCTGCTTTATCCCCTTCAGGGTTTCTCATCCTAATTGTGATGAACTCTAAGGCTTTATGTGCCTTAGCCTCAGATTCCAGCTCCTCTGGGCCTTCTCATGCCTGTCCGATAAACACCAGCTGCTCTGGCCTCCACTCAATTTGCAGAACATGCCAAGTTCTGTGTCTGGTAGGCCCTCCTCAAATGTATTCCCATGTCTGGCTCTTCAGAGCCTGTGAGTCTCTGATCACATTCACTTCCCAGCCCTAGGAGTCCTTCTAGAACCAAGCACTCTGTGGAAGTGGCCCTCTTTCCCCATGGTGTCACTGCTATTTTCTATGACAGCATATGGTTTGATTCCTCCATGGTATTTTCCTACATCAAATGGTATCATCATATTACAATGTTCCCACTGGCTCATTTTTGTAGTGACACCCTTATTCCTTGGAAATATCTCCTTTTATTTCAGAAATGACAATTCGTCTCTCAATTACATTTTATTTGTTTACACTAGAAAGAGGTTTTTATTATTTTAAAATTCGTTTTCTTTGTGCTATCCTTCCTTTCACAGAACACTATTCTAACATTTTAGAAGTGTTTTCCTTTAACTGTTAGTTCCTGGATGTGTATATTTTATTTACATACAGATTATTGACTTGTAGACCTTTTTTCATGCATTCTTTTCATTATTTGGGAGTTTATTCTTGGTACCTAGCCCACATTGGCCACAATGTCACATTTCACTTGTCTCCACCTGCCAAGTAACAACTGTGAGACTTTCCTCTCAGCTTCCTTTCTCTTTTATTCAGTCAGCAATATGCTTTTAAAATCTTTGTTACTTTGCATCTAACTAGCCACTGCTCTGAAATGTAACACACAGTTACACATACATACTTCATCTATCCATTGCCTCAAGCTCCCCACTATTACTAACAAGCCCATGACAAATAGCTTTGCACATATGCATACAAACATGCTTCTCTGGAGAAAAAAAAATCAAGAAGTTCATGAGCTATAAGAAATGTGGGCATTTAACTTGACTAAGCACTGCAGAAGTAAGCCCTGAGGAATGCCTGCTTCAAACGCTACTGCCATGAGGGTCCCTAGGCTGCCACAGGTTCTCACCGCTATTTGACACTTGCCTTATTTTCTAGCGTTTGCTCATTAGACCAGTAAAAAATAATAGACCATTTTTAAGTTGTTTTTTCCAGTCCCACAAACCTGAGCAAGTCTTCTTATGTTTCTTAGCTACCTGGAATTTCATTTCTCTTCTATTTTTATTTACTGGGTTTTATAAATGAGGACTAAGTTTCATCAAATAGTTCATTTATAACCACTTAGTCACAATTTAATGCTCTTTCTATGAAGTAAGAAAGTAATTTATTGTTCACAATCTAGAAAAAAATGTATACTTGTTTTTTGTTTTTTGTTTTTAAGGTTTTTTTGAGACAAGGTTCTCTGTGTAATAGTCCTGGCTGTCCTAGACTCACTTTTGTAAACTAGGCTGACCTTGAACCCACAGAGAGGTAGGTGTGCACCACCAAGCCTGGCTATATTTGTTCTTAATATATTATTTGCAATGCTCTGTTTGGAAATTAACTATTATTTAGGAAATAAATAAATGAGATTAACTTTTTATTTTTATTCCATTTTTATATGGTTGTGGAGTCTTAATGACAGTCATATCACAAATAGTATTACATAAAAAGCAATAACTATAGTGATATATTCACTATATTTGTTCATCAGTATCTATTTATAAATTGAATCGTACTTTGCTGGCTTTGGTCTTTCTCAGATATTTGGTGGTTTGGGGCTGGGAACTCATTTTCAGTCACAGAGGCTTCTGAGAATGTCCTAAGCTTTGGTCTTAACATATGGCGCGACAGTGTTGGCTTTCTTTGTCCCAGCTTCTGAGCTGTTCGCTTCATGTTGCTGGTGAAGCTTCCTCTTATTTCCTGCATATGAACTACTTGGTTATGTGTGGTCCAAGAAGCATTTACTTCTTCATTCTGGAGAGTAGTTACGGATACTCTTCATTTATCTTAGTATAAGACCCATTTGAAGATGTATATATACCAATACCTTATGTTTTGCCTTATGGAATTTAGAGGTTTTGTTTACTTGTTTATGAGTACAATGTCTGTCTACTAAACTGTAGATGTTTCAAACAGTACAGACTTGTGTTATTAAGACTAACAGCAAAAACTTGCTCCTAGTAGTTATTGCAAATACTTGTGAATGGATCGAAAATACTTGCGAATGGATGGGTGACTGTTAGTTATCTCATGGCTTTCATGAACCCACATGTAAAACATAGTTAGTGTTTTTCTGCTATATTCTAGAAACAAGAAGTTGAAGGTTAGTTAGAGAAAATTGGTCACTGAAGGTAGAGGAAGTCAGGTGTTCAAAAGACACCTATCCTCTTGTTCTACCTCAATGACGTAAAACCTCTATAGAAACACATCGCTGATTTCTACTAGTCTTTTCACTCCTATCCTGGTCACCACCTAACCATCTATATTCCAGTGTACACTTTACCAGTATAAACTGGTCAAGTACACATTAATTTTTTTATGCTGTACCAGCCTTATATCTCTCCTCTCTTTTGCTTCCAGGACTCATCAGGATATTGACTTTCAGTCTCCTGCTCTTAAGCTTTTCCTCCAGTGCCTTAGATAGAAATTTGTTTTTATTTTTCATGAAATTAAACAGTGCTCATAATGTTTACTCTTCAAAAGCACTTATAATATGATACCAAATTCTTCTTGCTATTTAATCAATCAAAAAGAAAAAAATTTCAGAAATTGATGCTAGACCAATGCTAGCCTATAACAGAAGAAAGTTACATACCAACAATTTGTTTTTCAACTCTTTGAAGGTATGGATTCATAAACAACCATAGCTGTATGTTCTTTAATAATATAATAACACAGAAATGCATGAAACACATAAAGGTATCTGTAATAAGCTCTTTTGTGCATAAAGTTGCATAATGAAACACAAACCCTCTGCTAATTACTTTAGGGATCTATTAAGCTAGCAGGACTCTAATACACAAATTGAATAATTATCTTCTTCAACAGCAGGAGGACAATTTACCAGAAGAAGAAACCATTTAGATGGCACAATTAAGTTATATTTCTTCTTTTCTTGCAGATAAATTAAAGAGATGAACACTAATGTTGTTGGTTGTTTTCAGAATTTCCTATGCTTTTACTTCTTGCTTAGCTTTACCAACACTTACTGTCAGATTCCACCTATGGCAGCAGACATTGTGCTCATCCACCAAACCATTCTCCCTTCCCTCCTTCCTCATAGAACCTTCCCTCATCACTAGCCTCAGAAGCAGAACCTGACAGACCTAGCCTGTCACAGTAGTTTTAGTCTCTCTCAGTGTGGGAAATGTCATGTGATTACCCCCCCCAATAAACAGAAGAGAATGTCTACAGATACATGGAGCTAAGAAAAAGATGTTCAATTTTCTCATTGATCTTATTGTAGCGTCCAGACATGTGGAACCATAACAATATTCTTGTAACCGTGAGAGAAAGGTGACACATGTCAGACACAAGGTATAAGTAATTTGGATCTTAGTGATTTCATGATGTCCCCTAACTAGCTGAGGTCGGAACATATCTATCCTATGCAATAAAATTAATTTCATTTGGTTAATTCTTAGCTAGGTTGCCTCATTAGTTACAGCAAAAAGTTTAAAGTAAGCAACACATCCATTCTAACTACAAACATCTTCATTGTCAACTTTTATTAGGCATGGGATAAGAGGAGTTGTGCATCAGACCACTCCAAATGTCCTAAAGGGAAATCAACAGTATTGGTCAGTGAGAGGTCTATAATAATGTAGCCCTCTTGAAGCAATGTAGACAAATCCATCACACTACACAGTGATGAAATCTGTCGGAAATGTTGATATGATGGCTTTCTGGAATGTTTCATATTTAAAGACTGAAAAGACAAAGAAATGATGCCACTTGTAGTAAACTAATAATTTCAGAAGTCTGTTGAAGTATTCATCATTCTGTAATTAATCTTAAAAAGATATGTAGGCCTGAGTCCACTATACACTACTCTAAGACAGACACAACTTAGTCACCTAGCCACAGGTTTTATGGTTTTTTTCTCACCAAAAGTAAATATGCTAAGACAGATATGTTATTGTTATTATCTCTATAATATATTCTATAGCAACATTTTGTAAAAACTCAAGTATACTGAATGAAACTTGTTTTGTATATTTCAAAACAATATGAATCAACTGAATTATTTCTTTTTTTCATGGGAAAAAAAATCACTTCTCAACAGATATCTTAAGTAGACAATTACAAGTACCTCATGGGTATGTTGTGATTCAACAGCCTTCTCATGCTGTCTTCTGTTGCTGGGCTAACAAATCACATATTTTCTTATTAAACCTACAAAGGAGTTAGCTTCTCTGTCTAAATTTCATAGTCTAAAACACCAGGATAAATGCGTGAATGGCTTCACAAGGCTCTAAGAGGCTAGCTTGAAACATTACACAAATGTGCTCATTATAGTAAGCTACCATTACCTTCCTTATTTGAATTGGTTTTAATTTGTAATTAAAGAGAGGAGCCTCTGAGCACACCCCCCCAATGGCTTAAACTTTGGAGTTTATCATAAAATAAATCAAGGATTCAGTAAAAACAAAACAAAAACAAGAAGAAGGCAGAGGCTATTGCTCTGTATAATTCTTATGTATTGTCTTTACTGTTTATCACCTCAGGTGTTAGAGCCATGGCTGTCATTCTTTACCAGGTTCACACTGAACATCAGTGCTATTGACACGACAGAAGCCCAGCTTCCTTATAGAAGATCCTTTAGACAACATCACACCAGGAGCAGCAGCCAGTGCTGGCATGTGCTTTAGCTTTTCAGGCCCTCTTGGATCTTCCTGTGAAATAAAGGAATTGGGATGGATGACCTTTGTGGTCCTTTTAAAGTCTCACATTTCACCCCTGTTATGACCCCCATGGATGCAGGATAGATTGCCTGTATTGATTACACCTTAAGAGTGGAGCTGAGCTAGTGCCTATTTAATCAGCCCTACAGGGCACAGATCCTTTTCCTGCTATAAAATTTAGAAAGCTCAGAATCAGAGAGGTTAAATGATTTTCCCAGCACACCATCTGGCATGTTTATAATTTCCTGTTGCAGATTGCTTATTTCTAGCCACCAACAAATGGCTAAATTGAGAGCAAGTCTGGAATGCAATGATGCAGCCCCAGCATGGTGCTATACTTTCCGACCTGCAGATACCTGGGCTAAGTCCACACTTCCCTTAGAAAACTTTACAACTTGAAAGTAGAAAGCTTCCAAATTAATTTTCACTTCTAATTTTTTATTTTTTACACAAGCATGATCCAGATTTGCTGTTCTAGAGACAAGATTTTTGTAATTTTCTCCATTGTATTCTAGATGAGAATTTGCTTTTTACTACACAGTCTCACAATAATTCCAAACACAGCTCATTATGGTCAGTGACAGAAAAAAATGTTTGAAATAAGTAATACTGTATATAGTTTGAGTTTTGACATTTTTATTGTTTTTTTTTAATTTCTAGTTCACTTAACAGCTGGACATCTAGCACATATATCATTTTATTTTAGAAAATGAGAGTGTACTTTCATGCCACCCACTTGCCACTGTAATAGATACAATTACTGATTACCTATACCCTTCTCAGTAGCAAGAGGATGCACAATTGCCTCCCACGACTGTGGTAACAAGAAGGCAGTTACAATTGGCACCTAGAGAAACAATACATAATTGTCATCCACTAAACTAAGAGAGAGAGAGAGAGAGAGAGAGAGAGAGAGAGAGAGAGAGAGAGAGAGAGAGAGAGAGATTGTCCACACAATAGCCAAAGCTGTCAGTGGAATCCACAAGCCCCAGCCCTTATTTTGAGCAAAAGATAAAGAAGGCGATTTGTTCTCACAAGGGGTATCAAAGGATAAATCCTTTGTTGAAAGATGACTCATACTATATCTTTTACAAACTCTCTTTGCTCACTCTGCAAAGGGAAGAAGGTGAATATGAAATCCAAACCCAAAAAGGGTAAAACCATCCCTCAGGTACCAGGAAAACAAATTATGGTGGCTTTGCCAGTGACAATTATAAATGGTTTTATGTACACTGATATTTTTGGTTAGTAAAACATAGCACTGATACTTCTGTTAGAAGCTTATTTTTCCATGCCTTGAAATTTTAATTTATCCCAATAGTTGGCTTTCCTGTGTGGGGAGAATGCATAGTGCAGATGCTTTGATGATGTGGGTCCTGGGCTTCAGGCTATGCTGACTTGCTGTCTCCATGTAAAGGCTTGAGATGTTTATTATCTCTCATATCCAAACAGAATTTTCCTTCATAAAATCAAGTCTCACCAGGGCTATAATTTCTTCCACTAAATTTCTTATCAGTTCTAATGATTGCTCTGGTTTCACCAATAGACATTTGTACAGATGAAAGAAAAGGTCTGTACTGGAAAAGAAAGTCATGGAGAGAAAGAACTACAGCTTGATCCCTACACTGTGACCAACAACTATGAGCCTGGGTGAGTGAGAATTAGAGACATACATTTATGCACTCCTTCCACCTATTTTAATGTATTTAAGGAGAAAAAGATTACAACAGGACTTCCAAAGCTGAACACAGAGCCTAGTGAAGGCTTGAGAAGCACTGGTGTCAGCGCTGCGCCACCATAGCAAATGAATTCATGTATGTCCTCTCTTGGAAGTATAATGCACAAAGGATACAATCCGTTCAACCTGCAGAAGCATGAGTTGTGTTGCAAGGGAACAATATTTTTGAAGTTACAATGTTGTGATGCTGGTATATTGAAAAGGCAGTAAAAGTCCATGTTTCCTTTCTAGAAAGAAATCCATATAATGAAAGAAACTGGTGTAATGTATCAAGGTCGTAGTACTCCAATGACTATCCCTAGTATAAATTTCACAGTATCATTGACATATTTCTGAATGCTTTTGCTTTATGTTTAGGTGTTGGGGGAAAGACTTGGGTTCACTCTTACTGAAAATAAAATCCTTTACGTGCTTAAGAAAAAAAAATCAACCACAAAGCAAGTAAATTTAAAAAATCATTTACTTTTTTGGGGGGTGGCGGGGACCTGGTGGCACTCAGAGGTAGGATAGCAGGCTACCAAGAAGAGACCTGATACCCTATGAGCATATATACGGTGATGAGGTCCCCCTCAGTCATAGTCATAGTGGCGGGGAGTAAGGGGAAATGAGATGGAGGGAGGAATGGGAAGATGCAAGGGATGGGATAACAATTGAGATGTAATATGAATAAATTAATAAAGTATATTAAAGTAAATAAATAAGCATTTACTTTTAAACTCTCTATCCTACTTTCTGATATGTCCTTCACTGAAGGCCTCAGTGTTGGAATCATCCACTATAATAATCAGCATTACATATTTATTAAGGTTCCCATAGCAACCTCAAATGGGGAGAGTTGGAACAATAGCAGTCCCTTGAATACAGCCACTATTATGAGCTGAGCACTATTCCAGAATGTCTGTACTGCTCACCCAGCGCTGGCAGTACCTCTCTGCAACCATTTCTTCTGTTTTCAAACTCAGGAAAGGAAACTGTAAGAAATCAAGTCACTCTTCTAAAACAGTACTAGTGAAGCATGTGGCCTGTACTGAATTACATTGTCCAGTTCCAAGTTATCAAACTGATTTTCGGAGTAGCCCAGCTAAATAATGTAGACCTCTAGGCTGTTCAAACTAATGCAGCTTATGTCCCTGCACAGGCTGTCATGTGATTATCCAAAGATTTCTAGTATCAGCTGCTTCTTTATAAAAGTTATGGGCAGGAGAGTTGTACCAAGTTAAACACATCAATCTTTCTACAATGACATTATTTTTAAAATATATTTTATTGAAAATAAAGAACAATCTTAATAATTGGAAACATTCTTTTTTTTATTAATTTATTCTTGTTACAAACATTCTTAGAAATAAAATTTGTCACCTAAGAATTGGGCCTCAGGCATTTAAATGGCCATGAGCTAAAAGCTCACTCAATTAGCTTATAACTGAGGAGTTTCAATTATAAAACAACTTTTAGCATATCATAGTAGGCTTTGTGACTCAGCTTCCCTATCTGTCTGCCTAGACTACCTGGAATGCAATAAGCATAGATATTTTTCCACTATTTCAGCTTATACAAGCCAAGACAGTTGTAGATGATGTTCCTATAAACTACAAGGATGCAGCAGGCTGAACAGTGTTCATCCATCTTCACTGGACTTCCTTGTTAATCCACAGAACTTATGAAAGTGCTATGTTTTACAATGCACCATCTTATAAATAAATGAAATTAGAACAAAATTCTGCCACTGGGATTAGATAACCACAAACTCTAATTCGTTGGTCTGGTACAGAGTCAAAACTTTTAAGATGTCCAGATGAGTCCAAGTCTAATGTTCAGCCAGGCCCTAGCACTGTTATTATAGCCCTCTCGGATCCAGAGTGCAACTGAGTGTGTTATTATTGCTGTAGGAATAGCTTCAGCTAAGAACAAACCCGTCAACCACCCACTGTGTTGCTAACCATCTTGTCTCCAGGATTGCTAAAACAAAATATTCCAGCAAACTCTAAATATCAACTTACTATATAATTTCCTGCCATACAGGGAAATTTGAAAGCACAAGGGAAGCTGCTTTTTGGTGCAGCATTAATTGCCCTTCATCTCCATTTTGCCACAGAGAATATTAAACTCAGCCTTCAGTTAGGGATAGAGAACGAAGATACATAAGTAGTTTTCCACAACTGTGTGAGAAGCAGTTGCATTTTTTATGGTTTGCTAAGTCGTCATTTGCTGTGGCCCTAAATCTATGAAGGAAACAGCAAGAAAGCTGAGAGAAAGATCTGGCTAAAATCCTTTTCTAAAGCAAAAGCTACATGGATGTTCAACAGTGGACAAGAACTCCAGAAGCAAGAGCCTTGTCCCTGAAGGCAATAGGACCAACTTGCTATCAAACTAAGAACAGGAAAACTGAGCAGACACACTAGGGCACTCAGAGCCACACTGCATATTAGAGTCAGATCACAGACCATGAACATTCTAGTCATTTTACATCCAAATGCATGTGACATACAAGAGGTGAATGACAAACTTACCTCACGTTGATTTATCTCCATATGCATGTAGATATCCCCAGTCATGCACTCTATCACATACACTACGCCATTTCATTTGTGTAGAGTGAGTAAGGGAAAGCATTCATCAGACGATGGGTAAGCCTGAACCCTGCAGAGCTCCACTCACAAGGAGCTAGCTGTTCCTTGTACCCTTCTGGACTTCTTATATCCAACCAGGTTAAGGTAGAAGCTAATCTTAGAAATTAAAAATAATGCTGAAAAAGAAAAAATATCACAAGGTCTGTCTGATATTTAAAGAGAATTAAGCAAAATGTAACTTGTTTTTGTAAGAGACATTAGGACTTTTCCAAATTCTTGGAGAATTACAAACAAGAACAATTTATATATGGACATATCTAGTGGATATTTAACAAATCTTCTCTAAGTACAACTCTTATTTTCCATCTGTGCTTCAATATTTTGGCTCCTTTTTATTATTTGTGTCTTTGAGCTCTTTTTAATCTTTAAATTGAAATCTACTTTAAGTGATTCATGTGTGTGTGTGTGTGTGTGTGTGTGTGTGTGTGTGTGTGTGTGTGTGTAATACAAAACATTCTACATCTATTCCATTCCACAATGATTAATATTATGTTTGACCAGAAAGTATCTTATGGAGGACACTACCAGAAATTATGGTGTCCCACTGCCAAGTAAAATATGTTTCCAGTGAAGTTTGCTTTCCTTTGGGGTTTCTCAATCTTGATAATAAAGAAGAAAGCTGAAGGACAATTTTATTAGATTTGAAAAAGAAGAACCATAGAACAGAGAAAATGTAAATCTCAACATCTTCCCAGAGGAGCAAAATGCAGACAAGGAAGAGAGAAAGCCCTATTGCATGAGTTAAGCCTGCACAATGGGCAACTGAGATCAGCAATGTGGTAGGTGAGAAGCTTCATGGGGATGGGTGTGGTGAGTGAGCAGCTTTGTGGTAAAGGGGTAGGGGAACTTGAAAGAGGAGTGTGGGGAAAGCCTACTTATAAAACAAATAGAATAAAAGGAAAGGTTATGACTTTCTTAGGAGTTAACACAAGTCCACAGTTGTGGCTCCACTAGCAACTGCACAGAGAACTGAGGGAGATGTATCTGAGCTCTTTAAAAGAATAAGTATTCACTCCATAGTTTAGCATGAGTTAATATGAATGTGCCTTCTCCATGTATGGCCCTTTAACAGGTAATTGGCCAGACCAACTGAATTAACTTTACCTGGGGTATCTTGGAATCTTAGTTCTCCACCCAGTTCCACACGTAGATTCCAGAAAGAAATCACTTTACCTTAATGGCCCTCCAGTGCTACTTTAATAATAGTTCCTTATGGCAAAGATATCCTACCCTGCTGTAATACTGTAGCTTTGAGGTTCTTGAGTTATTGTAGTAGTAATTAAAAGTTTTCTTTCTGAATTCAGACATATTAGTATTTAATAAAGATCCTATATCAAACTAGGCATTTAATTTCATTAATACAATTATCCTAAAGTTTAGTTCTTTGTCTGTGACTAAGAAATTGTTGATCATCTAATATTACAAAAGTCGTACATGACGATAAACACAAGAAATCTAGTATAACAAATCAAAGTAAATGCTCAATAAAACTTATTTCTACAATATATTCTGAAAATATTCTAAGTAAAAAACATATTTAAAGGCATGTATGTGGAAGATAATAAACTTAGGGGCTATAAAATCTAAGATATTAGCAGAAAACAGGAATGATCAAATTCTACAGTCTATACTGGTTCTGAAAACTACAAGACTTTGCAAGTTACTTACTGTCCTGGTCTATAAACTAAAGATGAAATGCTTACTATTGGAAGGGTTATAAATTAGGAACTCCACAATGAATTTCTTGGGTGTTCACAGTATAATAGCTCCAGTGGTTAACATGTCAAAAAAAGATCTCTTTCTCCAAAGTTGGGAGAAATGAGGCTATAAAATATCTGGATTAAAATGTAAATGTGAGCTCTTAATTATTCAAATGTTCAGCAAAAGTCAATTATCCTTCCATTAAAATGCAAATATTCACTTGAGTTCTTGTAGGGGTGCACTAGGGAAAGGCCTGAGCAGCAGGGAGCAGGACAAGAACAAGGATTCCCTGTCAGAAAATGATGGAACCAAGGAAAGGGAGTCAGAGTGGGCATTAAACTCACTCGGTGTACTTCTTGAAAAGAAAGGGGAATTAAATACCTATTTTAGTTTTTATTCATGTGCCTGTGTGTGAGTACATGCCACATGTATGTGGCATTCATGGAGGCCAGAAGAGGTCCTCAGATATCTTGGAGCTGGAGTTAGAGGTGGTTGAAAGCAATTCACTTGGTGAATGCTGGGAAATGCACCTGGGTCCTCTCTGCAAGAGTAGCAAGTTCTCTAACTGCTGAGCCATCTCTACACCTCACTGCCCTTACAAAAAGAAAGAGTTCTAAAAGTGACATGTGATCCAACAGTCTGGAAAGGAAGTGATTAATTTGTGAAAAGGCTATAATTTCTGGGAGAAGTGAGTTCTTCTACAGGGAATTAGCTCCAATGGGAAGGAGCATCAGGAGATAATGTTTGACTTGAAGAAAAAGCAAAGAAGGCAGCCTGCCCGGCATTATAGTCCAATAAGCAGGCAGGAGATAAGACTAGGAAAGTCCCGGCTCCTTAGAGGAAGCAAGAAGTTTAGCAGTTGTCTGACCTTCACTTCCTGATGTGATAAAGTACCCGCACAAAACAGGGGAAGAGACATGTGTTTATTTGGCTCACAGTCCGCCGCTGTGAGGAAGTCAAGGCAGCAGGACTTTAAAGCAAATATTCATACCCACAATCAAGTGCAGAAAGAACAAATGGATGTGTATACACTAATATTCATCTCAATCTCTCCCCTTATGTTCAGGCCAGGAACCAGATCCTGAAATGATACTGCCCACATTTAGGGTAGGCCTTTCCATCTCAATCAATCCAATCAAGATGCCCAAGATAAACCTAATTTAGACAATCCTACTGGGACCACCCTCTTGAAAGATTCTACTTGAGTCAGTCAAAGATAGCCATGACATAAATGGTGCTCTTAAGAGTTTCTTAAGGAGGAGTATGGGGACTTAACAGAAATGTCTCCCTATAATTCTGGGGATAAAGCTCCAAAGTGAAGGTATCAACAGGACCACAGACCATGCCAGGTCTTAGAGAAAAATCCCCCAGCCACTTCCATCTACTGGGAAATACAGGTAAGTGGCTGAGGTGCCTATTTAACATATCAAAGCGGACCTGGCCTCCAAGTTCTCCCAGCAACCCTCAGTCCCTACTTGCTAAAGGGTATGGCTGGCATACCCTGCCCTCCACCGGGAACTCTCCATCCCAAAGGCTGAGCTACCCCTCCCCGAAAGGCTCTTCCATATATATTCCAGACATTTTGATTACCCACCTTCCTTTGTTCCTTTTGTACCTTTGGGATCATGGCTGCTGTACTTGGCTTCCCTCTCTCCTTTCCCCTTTCCCTCTGCCCACAGGGTTCAGGGTCATGAACCAGTACTCCTCGAGGTGTGCCTGCCTGTGGCTATGCCCTCCCATAGAATCCGCAATAAACTTTCTCCTCCATTATACCTAGGAGCAGTCATGTCCTTTCCTTTCTTTTCCTTTCCTTTCCTTTCCTTTCCTTTCCTTTCCTTTCCTTTCCTTTCCTTTCCTTTCCTTTTTCTTTCTTCCTTGATATCTTGGCTCGGGTCCACATTATTCCAATTCCTGTGGCTGTCTCCACAGTGCCTTCTATCTACCTCATGTATACTCTTGTCGCTTACAAAGACCTTTGTCATTGGATTTACTCTGATCAGAGTACTCCAGTAGAGTATCTGAAGATCCTTTACATCTTCAAAGCCTTTTTCCCCAAACGGTGTAAAGAGGTATACGTACAGACATATTTTTGAAAACCAAGAATTCAAGCCATGGCAGTATATTCTGGTGTCCCAAACTTTCATCCATCTTGTATGAAAATATACACAAACTACCTGAATGTTCCCCCCAAATATCAGTCTGTTATATAGCAAATCAAAGTTTCATCTCATTATTATGAGCTCAAGTGGCATAAATCTCATCTCAGTAAGGCACAATTGAAAATGTAACAATGATTCATCCCACAAAAAGTATTTTCCATTCATGGTCCTATGACAGTAGAGTCATAGGACAGTAGAGGAAAGCATCCATTCTCAATATAAAATAGTGAGAAAATCATTTGACAACTGTTACACACATTCTTATTCCAAAATGTAGAAATTCTAGCAACAAAGAAGTAGCCCACCCTAAGAAAATTTTTAATGAATCAAGACATATTTCATTGATCTGAAGCTGTTTTCTAGCTGGGAACCTTCTATGAGAAGCAGCTTCTGCAGTGTAGGTAAGCTACAGTGTGCCAGACCACAAATAGCCACTTCCTGTTACCTGAATAGTTCATTTCCCAAATTAGGTTTTTTGCCCTGATCTTTGCTATAACTTAAAAGAGGCAATATGACCACACCTTTATATAATTATTTAACATCTCCTCAGCTAAATGTCTAATTGTATTGCTTGTCTGTTAAACCTTCTGTGTGACTGTATGACACGATATAATCATATTTTCTTTCTCTTAACAGTAACGAGTATTGCTGAGAGATGCTCCTGGTGTCCTTTGGAGCACTTAGCTGAAATGCTTCTACCACAGCATTCCAGGAGAGGGAGGTAAATGTGTTCAGCACCCTCAGCCCTTCCTTCTTGGCACTTAAGAGGACAGACATTTCTATCATGGATCTTGAAATTCTTCGAACCTCCACCCTTCAGTCAATAGTATAGCCACTTCCAAGTCTGTAAGCAATACAGCACAATCTACCTCTTGGTAACAAAATCTACAAAGATTTCCTCTGGCTTCCACAATGGATTAATACAAGTTGAATATCTTAAGACAACAGAATTTTGCTCTTTCACAGTTGTGGAGCCAAAGGCCAAGGTATACAGTATATGCAAGAGGACGCCTTCTGGAGGCTGTAACGTACACTACTGGTAGTGTTCTTGGCCATCCTTTTCATGAAAGCTGTCAGCAATCCTTGCATCCTTCAGTTGGGCACATCATTTTACTACAGTCTCTGCCTCCACGTTGCCAGTGGATCTGCCTCAGTTACATATCTATAAGTGTACTATGGGGAAGGGGATGTAATTTATGATTACATGAGGAGAAGTAACTTATGAAATGAAAGAAAGAACTGAAAATAGCTAACTAAAAATGGCCTGTGCTCAGCTACTTAGATGTTCAAGCATCAAGACAGAGTAGCTGTGCTTTACTCCAACTCTACTCATCTTCATTTGTTACCACTAGTTCCAAAGACCATTACAACTTTGAGTTGTGTACTTCAGCCAATCTCGTATGTTTGACATGTGAACATCAAGAAAGAGGAGAAGAAGAAAGACAAAGAAATAATTCAAGACTTAGACAAAGCCCAGATCTTGGAGAGAGGAGTGTAAGGAAGCAATGCTTTTTTAAGAGTCATGTCCTAGGCTTTTCCATCTGCTTTTGCATTCATCCTGTCTTTTTTTTTTTTTTTTTTTTATCCAACTATTGCAAGGGCACATGCTTATTTAACTGCTGATTCACTATTTTGTTTTCTTTTGTTTTGTTTTTTATCAAAGGTTGGATAATAATCCTATCTAGGGAGGAAAATAATAAATTCTATGAGGTAGTATGAAAATTAACATCTGAATGACCTTGAAGTTCATAAACAGTGTCTTTTGAAGTAAAAGAAATAGTCTCCCTTTAGGTCACTGGAATTTCAAAGTGGCATGGATTTTATAGTCAGTTCCTTAAAGCTACTAAAATAGAATTTACCAAGAAGGCAAAAGAACACAAACTCAATTAAAGGAAGCCAGTCCTCTCCCTTAGCATGTAAAGCTAGTATATCAAAAGGCAACTCCACAGAATGATGAAGGGGGAAGGTCATGTCTTTCTTTCCAAAGCTAAATTAAGATAAATTTCAAAAGCTTTCGTCTTAACACCTTGCTAAAGAAAATTGCATCTCTTCCTACTATATTTACTAAGGTGGCTGTGCTTCCTGCCTTTAATGACCAGCCTCTTTGACCACGCTCTGCTGAAATCTCATAAAGATGAACTTCAATTATAAGTGCAGCACAGAGCCAAGGTTGCATAAGCTAACTGCGTACAGCTGTCTGGGGTACAATGCCTAGATGACAAAGCCACCTCTCTTATTTTAGCTCCATTTTCAGACTGTCCTTGATTGAACTGACCAAAGAGCTATACTTTCTTTAACATCTTTTTTATCATCTCTGTTTTTCCAATACACACAGAAGGAAGATTAAAAGAGCCGAGGCCTCTAGCCCAGCAGCATTAGTGGATCACATTGAGTGACCTTGGATTACTGGTTCCTAATGTTTCTGCTGCCTCACTCAAAACAGGAGAAGAGAAAATTCCTCTCCAGGGAGGCCTCTCCCAGCTCCTGAGGGAACTGATTGGATTTCCTCAGGAGGAATTTATCAGCTAGAATTTTTTGAAGGTCACGTGTGTACCAAAAATTAAGATCGATGTCATTACACAAACAGACCTAGATTCCAAAAACATGTGAGTAGAGCTAGACGTCATTATCAGAGTCTTTTATATACCAAAAAGAGAAGCATAGTAACTTAAACAATGTCTTTAGGTTGTCAAATATCAGCTCTTACTTTACCATTGTTAGATCACTGTGAATGTCAGCCAATGTTACCTGTCTTTTGCTGAACTGCTTTTTCTTTTTTTTTTTTATTAATTTATTCTTGTTACATCTCTATGATTATCCCATCCCTTGTATCCTCCCATTCTCCCCTCCCTCCCATTTTCCCCTTATTCCCCTCCCCTATGACTGTTCCTCAGAGGGATTACCTCCCTCTGTATATGCTCATAGGATATCAAGTCTCTTCTCAGTGACCTGCTGTCCTTCCTCTGAGTGCCACTAGGTCTTCCCCGCCAGGGAACATAGTCAAATGTGAGGCACCAGAGTACATGAGAAAGTCAAATCCCTCTCTCCACTCAAGTGTGGAGACTGTCCTGTCCATAGGCTAGATCAGGGTAGGGGTTTAAATTTTACCGCCTGTATTGTCCTTGGCTAGTGCCTTAGTTTGAGCAGGACCCCTTGACCCAAATCTGCCTATCATAATGTTCTACTTGTAGGTTTCTAGGACCCACTGGATCCTTCTACTTTGCTATTCTCCCATTGTTCTCTCATCTAGAGTCCCAATAGGATGTCCTCCCCTCTGTCCCAGTTTCCTGGTAAGGGAAGGCTTTCGTGGGACATGCCCCTTGGGCTAGTATGCAGATAGAAGTGAGTATATACCATTTGAGTCTTTCTGCTTCTGGGTTAACTTACTCATTATGATCATCTCTAGCTCAATCCATTTGTCCACAAATTTCGGGAATTCCTTGTTTTTAATAGCTGAGTAGTATTCCATAGTGTATATGTACCACAGTTTCTTTATCCGTTCTTCTACTGAGGGACACTTAGGCTGTTTCCATGATCTGGCTATTATGAATAAGGCTGCTATGAACATGGTTGAGCAAATTTTCTTGTTGTGTGCTGGCGCATCTTCTGGGTATATTCCAAGGAGTGGAATAGCTGGGTCTTGAGGAAGCCCTATTCCCAGTTTTCTGAGATAGCACCAGATAGATTTCCAAAGTGGTTGTACTAGTTTGCATTCCCACCAGCAATGAAGGAGTGTTCCTCTCTCCACATCCTCTCCAGCATGTGGTGTCACTTGAGTTTTTGATCTTAGCCATTCTGATGGGTGTAAGATGGAATCTCGGAGTTGTTTTGATTTGCATTTCCCTGATGACTAGGGAGGTTGAGCATTTCTTTAAGTGTTTCTCAGCCATTTGATATTCTTCTGTTGAGAATTCTCTGTTTAGTTCTAAGCCCCATTTCTCAATTGGGTTATTTGGTTTGGTGGTGTTTAATTTCTTGAGTTCTTTATATATTTTGGATATTAGACCTTTTTCAGATGTAGGGTTGGTGAAGATCTTTTCCCAGTCTGTAGGCTGTCGCTTTGGCTGAACTGGTTTTTCAAATCCATCACCTCTATTTTCACCTATTATCTCCTGGGATAAAGCGGATCGCTATAGATTCTTTACAGTGATTTAATTAAATAGCATAAGTAACAAAGCTAGTACCAATAAAATCAACAATAAGTATAATAGCAACAGCAAAATACTAATGACACAACAAAATGCACTTGAAAATACCACTTTGTAGTAGTTAGTCATCATAACATGTCCCCTCTTGTCAACTTATGTTCTCAAAGCTGCTCCCAATACACTCCACCCCAGATACCCAAAGCCACCTTGATGTTTTCAAAGATGCTTCCTTTGCCATAACAGACAAATAGCAATGAGTTGTCTTAGTCACTCCAACCATGCATCTCATAGTAGACTATTCATTGTGCTGATACATTAGAGATCTATTGCTCTCTCCAAATAGACCCATGTGGGTCCCTCTCACTGAACTCAGGTCCTCAGGCTTAGTGGTAAGCACCTTTGCACAGTAAGCCATTGTAGAGACCTCAGGTTTATCATTTCTTAAAGACAGAAAAAAAACCACATGAAAGATAGTGTGATTTTTCTACTGTGCTTATGGATTGAATTACAAGTGTCACAACATTGCCCTCATGTAACTAACTTATGCACAGAATTCAGAGAAGATGTTTTTATGGTTGTTTAAAGATTATAATCCCCAAAAGCTAATCTATCTACCTTATCCAGAAAACATATTTAAAATTACAGTTCTTGTAGGTGATTAGACACTGTAGAATTAACTAACTCATGTGTCCACCACCTTCTTAAGTGCAATACTGTTGAATCTCTAAGTTTAATTTATATGATTTAAAAAGAAACACACATTTCTGACTCATGTTTCAGCAGGAGACTGTATAGCTTTATTCTGCCAATGAGAAAAACAAAATAAACTATTAGAGCTCCTAGTCTGAAAGCCAACTGACAACTGCAAGTTGAGAGGAACCAGTTTTCATATTCTTCATGGGGCTAAAGTACAGCATTTGCTCACCAGAGAACTGCTGAGATAAAGAGCGAAGAGCTTTCCTTTCCCTTAGAAGGAATTCATGTTCCATTTCTAAATTTCTTTTGTGTCTTCTCAACAGACTATCTCCTGGGCCCACAGTTGCAGCCTGGTGCTAACCACGCAGTTCCTCAGAGGTCCTCTAGGGAAAGCATTTAATTCTTTCAAATCCTTTTGCCTTCATAATTGATGTGTTTACCTCTTTTAGTTACTTTGTGGATAAAATACAAATGATTTTTAAAAATTGATTTGTGAACCTGAAACAGATAACCTCATCAGTCACTGAATCTAAGGACTTAAGTAATGTCTTCTAATATGTTGTTAACTATGCAGAAAGCAAAATATTAACTACCTTCAAATTCTAACACTTTAAAGTTTAAGGCTAAAAAACAACAAAGTTTTGATTATAGAGAATACTAACTACAGATAAATTTTGACTCAGAAATATATCTAGGCTATATAGTATCTATGATTTTTAATTCCACACCTTCCCTAAGAGATTTTTAAATATATAAATATATCAACCAAGCACCAAATCAGAATTGCTGAAAACATATTTTTCCAAAGAAAACAATGTTTTCTTAAAACTGTTCCATTTATTCTCTCTTTTAAAATAATTCTCCATGTTAAACAAGAAGGTTATATTTTCGATGACAGCTAGCAAAAGGTGGGAAAATAGAAGATAAGGGTTAGTGGATGAAAATAACCAGTTCCTGGCCTTCCACCTTTCAGGGAAGGTCTAACATGAGAGACAATGCCATTTTTGCCTAGGATCCCACAGAGAAACAACCCATAAATGCCTGAATCCACACCTGCACCTTTCCTTGGTCTTGACGTGAGTTCATGGAGATAGTGGCTCAGGAGCATGAAGCCCAGAGGCACTTAGAAGGTCAGCTTCATCAAGAGTAAGCCTGGGTCTAGTTTTCAACCTAAGCACTCTTCAGACTAGGAAAAAAAACAAACAAACAAACATGCAAGCCAGGCCTGGTGGTACACTTAGGAGGCAGAGGCACATGGATCTCTGTAAATTCTAGGCCAGCCTGATCTACAAAGAGAGTTCTAGGATAGCCACGGTTGTTGTGAAGAGAAAGCCTGTCTCAACCCCCAAAACAAACAAGCAGATAAATAAATAGATAATATGCACGAACAGGAAGAAAACACTGTTCCAAATGAAAGCTAAACTAATTCATCTTGATTATAGGAACTTCAGAGGAATTAGCTTAAGGTTGCAAATCTCTAGTAGTCACGAGAATGAGCATTCATTAATATATTAATAATTTCAATAACTGTATGTCATCATGCTGTTTCTAGTTACTTGAATCATTGCTAGTACCCACTTTCATTTTCAGTCACTGCTTGCCCTTGATTGGAGAATCCTTCGGAAACAGAGGCAAGCAGACTCATTATGAATGGAGGAACTGTTCTTAAGCTCAGATTTATTCTTAGATTTTTCTCAAGGAAAGCACATACTTAACGTTTTGTCATCCCTTTATAGGTCAATTGCATAATGCTTCGTGTACACTTCATCTGAAGACAAGCAGTTAATGGAAGGTGTCAAGAATCCCCTTCTCCAGCTTGGAGTTAGCTTAAAATAACATAGTAACTACAAGGATGCCACCATGTGGCAAAAGCATGCTTTTTGGAAAGCTGTATAGCATAACCTAAAAGGTATTTTAAGAAAATGCACAATTTAAATCCAGATTTCAACAGTGAAATTCTGTTATTTATCAGACCTTACAGTCTGCCTTTGCCTTACTTGTAACTCTCTATTTAATTCACAAGTTCCCAATTCATCTGCAATGTAATTCATTCCTCTTTTACAGAATTCTCAACTCCAATTGTCACAGAAGCAGAAAAAAACACAGCTAGTGAGTGCCATCACTGACCATCAAGTCTCATAGAAATAAAAACAATGATCTTATGCATAAGCTTAAGGCATTCAAAGCATCTTTGTACCCTTCTAACATTTATTTATATGAAAGCAATTCTTATTGTACTTTTCAACCCTTTGGACAATTGCTTAGTAGTTCTTTTGTCAATACAAATGAACCACTGTGTATTTTTATATCATTGTTAGGCAATTAAAGATACATGAACGATGCACGTTTTTAAAAGTGACAGGCCAAAGTGGTATAGATTTTTAGAAAAGCAGCAGAAGTGGGTCACTCTAACAAAGGAAATTCTGCCACAAGTAGATCTTGGAGAATGTGCCTGTTATCTTCTGTATCAAAATAATCAATTTCAAGCACTCAATGAATCTTTTTCATTAAAGTAACTTGAAATTGCTATTATTAGAATGTCATTACAGGAAACTCCAAATGCTGCTGCCAATCATCTAAAGCTCAGCAAAAACAGAATCAAAGAACAGAGCCAGAATGCATTCACCTCAAAACCCCATCTTGAGATTCACAGGCAAGGTGGTTGTAGTTTGAATGAGAACGGCCCCATAGGCTCATATATTTGAATGCTTGGTCCAGAGTTGGAGGAATTGCTTGGGACAGATTAGGAAGTGTGGCCTTGTTGGAGAAGCTGTGCCACTGGGGATGGGCTTTGAGGTTTCAAAACCTCACTTTGTTTGCTGTTTTCTCCTTCTCTGCCTTGTGCTTGTGGCTCTGACAAGGGCTTTCAGCTACTGCTACAGCACCACGCCTGCCTGTATGTATTATGTCATGCTCCCTGCCACGATGGCTATGGACTTACCCTCTGAAACTGTAAGCATGTATTACATACTTTCTTCTATATGATGCCTTGGTCGTGATGTTTTGTCACCATAATGGAACAGTGACTAAGAGACCGGTCTTTGTCAACTAACTCCTGAAAATTATCTAAAGATAACTTAATGTCAAGTTAATATCCTATCAAGAAAGTGATTGACAGAAGAACTAAAAAGTATTGGCTGAGACCCATGAGGCAGTGCCTGAATGCTTCAAAGGCAAGTGGACTCACTGCCCCATTCAGGGTCCTAGGCCCAAAGAGCTGCCGAGAAGATGTGAAGACAGTAAGTGGCCCAAACTGTAGTAAGCAGAGAAAGTTAGCCTCAAGCAACGAAGGGGTGCTACAGCTAAGAGCTAGCTTTCTAATTTATCAATTCAAATTGAAACAATTTAAAAAATCTTTCACAAGAAAAATGTGTAAACTCCAAGATCTAACTTGAGGTTATATGGATCACTTATTAATTAATGTTTCATATCCTAGTCTTCTTTTCATCATTTCTGATACATAAATTGTGTTTACCAAATATTTGTTGAATAAATGACCATTTTAAAGATAAAAAAGAGCTATCTTTCACAGGCTGTGCCCTGTTGTCTACCTTTAGAAGACTGGCATAATCCAGTGAACAGGGAATAATGTACATGGTGAGACATCTACAGAAAGAGGTTTTGGGTTTCTTTTATTAAAAAGGTGAAATTGGGCATGGTGATACCTCCAGAAGTTCTTTTATACAGAATTGTTTTAGATATCCTGGGTCTTTTATTTTTCTCTATAAAGTTGAGACTTGTTCTTTCAAGGTCTGTAAAGAATTGTGTTGGAATTTTAATGGGGATTACATTGAATTTATAGATTGCTTTTGGTAAGGTGGTCATTTTTACTATGTTAATCTTACCAATCCATGAGCATCTGAGACCTTTCCAACTTTTAGCAGCTTCTTCAATTTCTTTCTTCAAAGACTTGTAGTTCTTTTCATACAGGTTTTTCCCTTTCTTGGTTACAGTTACACCAAGATATTTTATAGTATTTGTGGCTATTGTGAATAATTTTGTTTTTCTAATTTCATTCTCAGCCAACCTTTAAATTTTATACAAGAAGGCTACTTTTTTTTTTAGTTAATTTTATATCCAGCCACTTTGCTGTAGAAGTTCCCTGGTAGAATTTTGGGGTCACTTATGTACACTATCATATAATTTGTGAGTAGGGATACTTTGGCTTCTTCCTTTTCAATTTGTATCCCCTTGATCTCTTTTGGTTGTCTTATTGCTCTAGATAGAACTTCAAGTCTATATTAAACAGATATGGAGAGAGTGGACAGCCTTGTCTTGTCCATGATTTTAGTAAAATTCTTTAAGTTTCTCTCTGTGTAATTTGATGTTGGCTCCAGGCTTGATGTATATAGCCTTAATTGTGTTTAGGTATGTGCCTTATATCCCTGATCTTTCCAAGACTTTTAACATGAATTAAATTTTGGATTTTGTCAAAGCTTTTTCAGCATGTAATGAGATGATCATGAGGGGTTTTTGTTTGTTTCAGTTTGTTTATATGATAGATTATACTGATGGATTTTCATATGTTGAATTATCCCTGTATCCCTGGGATGCAGTCTACTTGAACATGTTGGATGATGATTTTGATGTGTTCTTGGTTTCAGTTTGTGAGTATTTTTGCATCAATAGTCATGAGGGATATTGGTCTTAAGTTCTTTTTCTTTGATTGGTCTTTGTAATATTTAGTTATCAGGGTATCTGTATGGTCTCATAGAATGGGTTTAGCAATATTCCTTCTGTTTCCATGTTGTGGAATAGTTTGAGGAGTATTGGTGTTAGCTCTTCTTTGAAAGTCTGGTAGAAATCTGTACTAAAGCCATCTACCAACCAAAAAGCTAACATGGGCCAGACCTAGACACCCCTACACATATGTCACGGATGTGCACCATGGTTATCACGTAAGTCCACTAACAGTTGGAGCAGGAGCTGTCTCTGACTCTGTTGCCTGCCTTTAGATCCTTTTCCTCAAGCTGAGGTGTCTTGTCTGGCCTCAGTTGGAGACAATGAGCTTATTCCTGATGTAACTTTCATTGACTAGAAGCTTTGGTACCTCTTGGGGGCCTTCCCTTCTGTGAAAACAAAGAGAGGAGGGATGGGAGAGAGAGCATAAAGGGAGTACTGGGAAGAGAAGGTATAGGGGGCTGAGATCAGGCTGCAAAGTGGTTAAATAAATAAAATTTTAAAATTAAAATTAAAATAAAATAAATAAATAAAAGTGAAATTACATTTGCTAATTTTTATATCCCTGAGGTAACAGCCAACAGTATTCTGTAAAATGGATAGCTATGATTGTGCAACACTGTGAGTGACAAGGGTTCTCTCATTTGTTTCACACTAAAAACTAAAGACTTGTTTGAGTCCATTTGCAAATGAAGAAACATTCAAGAAATTAGCATTCATTATTCTTTACAAATGTCAGAGACTGGATTCAATTTGATGTTTCTGTCACCTAAACACCCCCCCTACACACACACACACACACACACACACACACACACACACACACACACACACACACACTCTTCTTCCTACTTCAGATTCCATTGTCTGCCATTTGAAATAAATATTTCTCATTGCTCACCTACACCCTACAAAAGTTACTCATCTGCTAAACAGCTTCCTTTATTGGAAGTATTATCATGAAAGTAATAAGTGGCTTTGGATCTGGAAGATAGAATAGTCTGGTGAGAAGCTATAACCAAACAGGAGCAATTAAACTCCAAATACCCAGATAAATATCAGAATATAATCTTAAAACAAGTAGTGAACTTAGACTAGATCTTCAGGTTGATATATTAAAGTGTTCTAAATTTTTATTTCCAATACAATTCTTTAGGGCCAAAAGTCACTCTAGTCTAGATAGTAAACCATTGTCAATGCAAAAGCTAGCAGTTGTACCAAAGAGCATTTGACTAGCTTCCAAAGCTTCTAGTAACCTCCAACCTTGTAAAAGCTTCCATTGCTAATGACTATGCTAATTCAGATTGTTTCTAAACTTAAAAAAATCCAAAACTTGAAATTATTTCGAAAAGTGATTTTTGTGGGTAAAAGCAGGGCTCATGGAGGTTTACTAAGACCAAATAGTTCAAATACTTACTAAAAGAAACAGAATGCAAACACAACCCCAAGTATCCTGGCCATCTGCTTATTAGTATTCCAGCTCTGGTATTAAATAGTGATTAGGATTCAAAGATTTTTGTTTAATAAAACTGGCAAGTTAAAAATATGGAGTGCCAGATGACCAGTTACAAGAGCAATGAGTTAACTTAGAAGTGAGTTCGCTGTTCAAGCAAAATTCACAAGAACCACACTGGTGTGGTGTGGTACGATCATCTCTAAACAAACATCATTTGTCCCAGCAGAGTGAGATAAAGTACTTGACAAAGTACCCTGTGTGACCTGTGAGTGATAACCCAAGAACAGAGAGGTAACAATAGAGAGGAGATCCATTGAAGGACTTTTTCAGAGGCGTTGCATTCTCGATACCAACTGACAGTTGTGAGCAAGAGGGTATTTTATCTAACCACTTAACAATCTACTCCAAATTCATAGACTCTCACTGCTAAATAAACCCAGAACACTGAATAGCTCATAAATATTTTCTTTGCATGTACAGTAGACTGTTAAAATGTAATATGCTTGCATGAAACAATTTTTAGCATTTGCTGTTGCTTGTTACAGGCCAGTCCTCTGCCATCCATACCCAGCAACCAATGAGAACAAAATATAGGCATCCCTGATCTTGCTCAAGATAGTCAAATAAATGTTAATGCTTATTCATAAGTATGAAGAAATGAGGTGTGCCTGAACGGCCGATTGTGTACATTTATGTCAAGGTACAAAACAGAGGTTTCCTAAGGCCAAGTTCCTATTCACTTACATACCCCACTTCCCTCCCTTTATACATCCACAGATCCCTGTGATCTGTGCTCTTACTAGAGTTTGTACAAGAGTATGGGCTGGGAGCATAGGACATTCAGGAATCCCACAGACATGGTGGCCAATCAGACGCTTGAGTTGAGGCTTATGTCTGAGCATGAGTGTTGAACTAAATATCCACTCCAATAGTGAGGGCAATCAGAACCCACTTCCTCTAATCAATAGAAACCTCTCCAATTGATCCTCATAGGAAGGGCTTCATTTCTTTAAATTTATTTTACTTTTCTTTTTTGTTGTTGTTGTTTTTTTTTGTTGTTGTTGTTCTCTGTCACTCTAGTTGTTATCACCCCAGGGCAGTGTCCAAGTAACTTCTTTAGGACTGCTGGCTGTCAGGAAGAAACAGAAGTGCCAGACTGAGCTTCTAAGGTCCAGGCAAGAAGAGCCAGCTGGGCATCATCATCATAGCAGAGTCTTTGGCGATAGCACAACTTTTTTTTTTTGATTGGTTGTTGTTGTTGTTGTTGTTGTTTGTTTGTATTTATTCTTCAACACAGGGTTTCTCTGTGTAGCCTTGGCTGTCGTGGACTCACTTTGTAAACCAGACTGGCCTTAAACTCACAGAGATCTGCCTGAATCTGCCTCTGCCTCCCCAGTGCTGGGATTAAAGGCATGTGCCACCACACCAGGCCAACAGCAATTTTCTTTCTTTTTTTTTTTTTAAGAGTATCTTTTTTATTTATTTATTTATTTATTTATTTATTTATTTATTTATTTTTAATTAATTTATTCTTGTTACATCTCTATGGTCAACAGCAATTTTCTTGATGATCAACTAATCTCTGTGGTGAAGACTGACTGCAAACTTTATACTCTTTCTCAGACAAAGAACATTCTAGAAAGTGGCATTTATTCAGAGAATAAAGAGATGGTGCTTGATGTCATTTGCCAAATATCGCTGAATCTGCTATTTTCTGAGACACAATTTTTTCTTTTCTGGCCTTGTTGTAGTCTGGAGGTATTTTAGTAATGACCTGGATCAGAAATGATGTTTGAATTCTAAGAGAAAGTGATTCATTCTTAGTCCACACTCATTAGCTCTTTTTCTCTCTGCAAATGTGGCCAGTAATGTCAAGAAGTAAAGAGATTGAGGAGCTATTTGTTACCACAGCATGGCTCAGCTTTTTCTTACAGATACATAGAGCATTCTTTCAATATGGTCTACATATCCTTCTCTCAAGATAACTGGTTACCAAAAGAGTGTTTCAGAGTTTGGAGGTTTTCTTGGATTTGTGAATACTTAGCTGAACTTTACTAGGTAGACATTTCTAATCAGCAAAACTTAGAAAATACTCCAAAATCTGCCATATATATTCCATTATCCTCTAATTTCCCCTCCATTTATGTCTACTCTTCCTCTCTCATAATCCCCTTTCTGTTTCATGTGACATACATAGTTAAATCCATGTTTTACTAATGAGAGAAATTATGCAATATTTGGAACAGAAGGAGGAACTACTGGGTGGGGGTGGGGGTTAGAGACCAGCAAAAAAGAAGGGGGAAGTCTGTGGGAAGTGTAATAAGAATAAAGTTTCATAATATGTGTATTAAAAAATGTCATAATCAAACCCAATACTTTGTATGCTAACATTAGTTAAAAAATACTCCAAAATCTGAAACTTTTTAAGTGCCATGTATGCACTTGACAGTAAGATTAAAACAATTGCTAGAAGTGTGTGTACACCTGTGTGTGGTGCATATGTGTGCCTCAGTATGTGTGTGCGTGTGTGCATACATATGTGTTCCCGTGTATACACATGTCTCTTTATATTTGTCTCTGTTTCTGTTTCTCTGTCTTTCTGTCTGTCTATCTCTGTATGTGTCTCTGTCTCTGTTTCTCTGTCTCTCTCTTTCTGTCCCTCTCTCTCTGTCTCTGTCTCTCTCTGTCTCTCTGTCTCTGTCTCTGTCTCTGTCTCTGTCTCTCTCTCTCTCTCTCTCTCTGTGTGTGTGTGTGTGTGTGTGTGTGTGTGTGTGTATGTGTGTATGTACTTTTTGGCTCTTGGTCTTTACTACACAATGATATTGAGAACAATTAGAAAATCAAAAAAGAAACAGAACAGTTTTTTACAAGTCAAGAAGAGGCAAAAACCTGACATGGCCTACTAGAAGGTTATTTATAATTCTTATCTTACTGTGAATATTCATTTTTTCACTGCAGATATGGTGCTTAATATAGTTACAGACTCCACTGGGAGCATTATGTAATATGTGGGTATGAATTACTATACTTTTTAAAAGTATGAAGCACAGATAACTGGCCTCAAAAATTCTACATAATGAGCTAGGGGCCCATAGTTCCCCTGAAAGCACTCAACCATCAGCCCTTACAATTATGTATTAAAATTCCAGAGGTAATTACTTAATCTATCTAAGGCGTTCCTGATAGATCCTTTCTACAGTTGGAAAGGCATCAGACTCTGTGGGTGTGGTGGACAGAACATTACAAACACACAAACACACACACACAAACACACACACACACACACACACACACACACACACACACACACACACA
>OU015742.1:154745064-154767738 GCA_907169655.1 Acomys percivali | reverse complement strand
CACACACACACACACACACACACACACACACACACACACACACACACTGCAAGATATCTAGAACCTTAAGTAGATGAAGAAACTTTGCATGTGATGTAATCAATGACCTGAAGGCATATTAATCCTAGGTTATTCATTGGCATCATTATAATTTTAGTGTACTTACAAGGTTCTTAGAAGCTCAGAGAGTTGAACAGAGACTGGACTGTGAGTATAAGCAGAGGACAGAGAAAAAGAAGATGAAGTGAAGATGCAGCAGTGTTAGTTTAAAAGATAAAAGAACTCCAGAGCTGAGCTCTAAAGACTGGAACCATTGTAAGGAAACTTGATCAGCCAGTCCCTTAATTCTACCCTCAACTGTAAAAAATAAATGTATGCCATCTTAAGTCACAAAGTTTGTGATGTCTTAGCTTTTATAGCAGTGATAGTAAACTAAAATAGTGGAAGATGCAGTTGAGGTAGAAACATCAACTTTTACCCTCTGGGGTCAGCCCCTCCAAGATAGCCACCAGCCTTGTCCTCAAGTCAGTGCAAAATATTTCTCTCTAAATTTTGGGTGACTTTTACTTGATTTGAAGGAAAGAAAGTTAGATGTAATTTTATTTATTTATTTTCTTCTTTGATTAGAAAACTGGAAAATCAAGGGTTACATAAAGTGAGATATGTTTTAAACATTTTATTACTTAATAATTCAGTCTATTAAAATAATTTGGAGGATACACAATTCAAAAGGTCAGAAAGAATTATGTCCAAATATAGAAAGACTGTAAGTAAATGATTAATAATACAATAAAGAAACTATAAAGCTGGGCCAGCAACATCTCGCAGCAGGTGAAGGCACTTGCTGTCAAGCCTGACAACCTGAGTTTTATCCCCAGAACTCATGGTAGAAGTAGAGAATCAACACACAAAAGTTCTCTCTATATTTCACATGTGTACTACAGCGTGCACATGCCCCATTCACACACACACACACACACACACACACACACACACATTTTAATAAAAAAAAAAAGAACTATAAATCTATTTTCTTATAAGTGTTGACACATGATCAAAAGAATGACACCTGGTAAACAATGCCTTGGAAAATGGTGAGAAAACCTTCAGGAAAAAAGGCTTTGTTACCTAGATTGTTCTTGTGTGTGATTATTTTGCCTCCTGTGACAAATATTTACATTCAATTTATGAAACATGTTTGCTCTCTTTAGATGTCAGAACATAGCATAGAACCCCATTGGGTCAGTGTACCATGAACTGGATATGGTCTTCTGCCTTGATTTAATGTTTTCCCACATATATTCTATAGTATACACTAGGGAATTAATTGGGTTTAAATTGGTCTGTCCAGAGAAAAGTTCTGGGAAAAGGTTGCTCTATTACTATTTAGTATGTGCTTACTGGAGTTTATTTACATATTTTTCTGAACTCAAAAAGGCATCCTTGGTTTATTGCTTTCTTTTTTACATTATGTATAAAAGTACACTGGGAATGAAGTGGGTTGCCTACAGTATTAGACTGCAGTCCACCCCACTCTTTTTTTTTTTCAATTTAGATGCTTTTATTTTATTATTTATTTATTTATTTATTTATTTATCCATTCATTTTATATTTCAATAGTTATCTCATCCCTTGTATCCTCCCATTCCTCCCTCCCTCCTGCTTTCCCCCTACTCCCCTCCCCTATGACTGTGACTGAAGGGTGACTCTTCCCCCTGTATATGCTTATAGGGTATCAAGTCTCTTCTTGGTAGCCTGCTATCCTTCCTCTAAGTACCATCAGGCCTCCCCATCCAGGGGACGTGGTCAAATATGGGGACCAGAGTTCGCATGAAAGTCAGCCCCTACTATCTGCTCAACTGTGGAGAATGTCCTGTCCATTGGCTAGCTCTGAGTAGGGGTTCGAAGTTTACTGCACGTATTGTCCTTGGCTGGTGCCATAGTTTGAGCAGGACCCCTGGGCCCAGATCTGCCCATCATAATGTTCTTCCTGTAGGTTTCTAGGACCCTCTGGATCCTTCTATTTCCCCATTCTCGCATGCTTCTCTCACCTAAAGTCCCAATAGGATGTCCTCTTCTCTGACTCACTTTCCTGATAAGTGAAGACAGTCATGGGACATGCCCCTTTGGCTAGTGTCCAGATATAAGTGAGTATATACCATTTGAGTCTTTCTGCTTCTGGGTTAACTCACTCATTATGATCATTTCTAGCTCAATCCATTTGTCCACAAATTTTGGGAATTCCTTGTTTTTAAAGCTGAGTAGTATTTCATAGTGTAAATGTATCACAATTTCTTTATACAATCTTCTACTGAGGGACACTTAGGCTGTTTCCATATTCTGGCTATTATGAATAAGGCTGCTATGAACATGGTTGAGCATATGTCCCTGTTGTGTGCTGGAACATCTTCTGGGTATATTCCAAGGAGTGGAATAGCTGGGTCTTGAGGAAGCCCTATTCCCAGTTTTCTGAGATAGCACCAGATAGACTTCCAAAGTGGCTGTACTAGTTTACATTCCCACCAGCAATGAAGGAGTGTTCCTCTCTCTCCACAACCTCATCAGCATGTGGTGTTGCTTGAGTTTTTTTATCTTAGCCATTCTGATTTGTATAAGATGGAATCTCAGAGTGCATTTGATGTGCATTTCTCTGATGAGCAAAGATATTGAGGATTTCTTTAAGTGTTTCTCAGCCATTTGATATTCCTCTGTTGCAAAGTTTTGGTTTAGTTCTGAGCCCCATTTCTCAATTAGGTTATTTGGTTTGGTTGTGTTTAATTTCTTGAGTTCTTATATAGTTTAGATATTAGACCTTTATCAGATGTAGGGTTGGTGAAGATCTTTTCCCAGTGTGTAGGCTGTCACTTTGTTCTGTTGACAGTGTTTTCTGACTTACAGAAGCTTCTCAGCCTCATGAGGTCCTATTTATTAATTGTTGACATTAAGGCCTGGGCTGTTGGTGTTCTGTTCATGAAGTTGTTTCCTGTGTCAGTGTGTTCCAGGCTCTTCCCCACTTTTTCTACTAACAGATTTTAAGGTCCTTAGATTCCAGGTCTTGCAGACACAAATCTACATAGGTCAACAAAAGTTGAGATAAATGGTAGAGAAGAGTAACTATACTTTTCTAACTCTGAAATAAAACCATGCATTTTATTTTGTTATAAAATCTCAAACTCTAATAATTTGCATATTTAAATCATACATTATATCTTATAATTTCTGTCATGTGGAACAGGCTTCTTGCTTCTATGCTCTTTGCAGTTACCACCTTTAAGTAGATATTACTGTGGCGATTTGAATAAAAATGGTCCCCATAGGCCTATAGGGTATAGCCCTGTAAGAAAGTATGGCCTTGTTGGAGTAGGTATGGCTTTGCTGGAGAATCAGTGTCACTGTGGGGGTGGGCTTTGAGACCTCAAATGCGCAAGTCACTTCTCTCACTATGGCCTGTGCATCAAGATGTACAACTCTCAGCTACTTCTCCAGCATGCTGCCATGTTTCCCACCATTATGATAATTTACTAAACTTCTGAAACTGTAAGCCCACTCTAATTAAATATTTTCTTTTATAGGAGTGGCAGTGGTCATGGTGTCTCCTCACAGCAATAAGACACTGTCTTAGACAGTTACTTTGCTTCAGCTTCTACAGGTACCTGTTAAAGAAAAAAACAGGGTTCTCAGAATTGCCACACTGATAAAGAACCATTTCTAAGAAGTCAACAGTAGGAATTTTCATCAGTGTCAGATATCTCTATTTAAAATTATACAGAAAGAGACTGATTACACCAATACAACTCACTTTAATTTTCTGACTTCCTTTTACCCACATCTAAGTTTACAATAGGTAATTAAAAGTATTAATGCTTTGACCTAAGTAAACGAAGCCAGACAGGGTTTGTGATTCAGTGGTAGATGCCTCTGTGAAGCCTTAGGTTTATTCCAGCAATACACACATGAAAGAACACACATGTACATACACACACATATGTATCACATGTGCATGTACATAGGATGAAATTATGAGACAGTTTTAGTAGAATAAAAAGGACTGACTGATTTTCCTGTGCAGCACAAAGAAAGGCTAATCCATGTACTTTCTTTAAAAACATCCAGACATGAGATACAGAGGCTCTGGTCTTGCTACATGATCGTGGGCCGCAAGCCAGGTGACTGTGAGGACAATATCTAACATTTAGTGAATGCCTAGCATGTGCCAAACACTCTTCAAAATACTTTTCATAAATTTTGTTGCTGGCTTTTTTTTGCAGGGAGAGGCATACTGGGATTGAACGCAAAAGAGCAAACATACTAGGCAAATGTTCTGCCATTGAGCTACAATGCCAATACCCTGGCATGCATTTCCCAATTGAGTTATGAAAACAGCTAATATGTTCTTTCTATGTGAAAAGAACTGATGCTCATACAGGAAAATATATCTCAAGATAACCACAAGGAAGTAAAGACACTAGCAAAAGCCAGATAATTTGTGTAAAGTCTGAGCACAGCTTGCTGAGAGCAAGATGGAAGGAGTATCTAAGAGAGGCAGCTGTGGAAAATAAAGTCATGGTGGAAAACACCACATCCAGTTTTCATTTTCACTGCCTTCTGCATGTTCCTCTCTACCACATTGTCTGCCAGGCCTCAGAAAGACAGTCCTATTATTATGTTACTGAGTGACTGGGTTTATCCCTGAGGACTTTTCTCTGGAGACAGGCTCAAAAGAAACAACAGTTTATTTTCATTAGAATGCAGGAGGTATGCAGGATTATATGGCATGACAGTTTCTAATAACATTTTAAAGCAAGGTGTTACATTAGAATTAATTTTTTACTTTAATGTCAGATGGAAGTAAGTGGATTCTAATGTCTCAATTATTTCTATTTATTATGTTATTGAGTTTCAGGTTCTAAAGAGTCTTTTTTAAATAAGACTAGTTATTTACTTATTAATAAATAGATATATTCTTTGTTCATGTAGCACTTGATAAAAAAAATCAAAGAAATCTCAAGGTATGTCACTATAGATCAGCCAACGTTCCCTTCTTAGACAATAAACAAAGAAGTGAGTGGTTGAGTCTAGGGCTGTGTTCAAATTCACTGACAGTTACAGAGGTAGAACCAACACCCAGATCCTGAAATCAGCAGCCTATGTTGGAAAACTAACCTTCACCTATTGTCTAGAACATTCTCAGCCAACTGCTTCTTCTGCCCATGCTTCAGCATCTCTAGTTAGGACCTAATCACCCCTTAAAATGCCTGTCCAGTAAAGAAGCGTCAATGGGAGTTATGGCACTGAGAATCAGTGACTGGGGAGCTAGTGTCCACCAGGCCCTGGAGTGACCTCAGACAGGAATTTCCTCCTCAGTTACTGGTTCCAGTTTACAAGGATGCAGCAGAGTCGTGCAGAGAGGCTGTGTGATGACAGGGATGTGTGGGATGAAGAACACTGTTTAAAGTAGAACCATGACGTCACAGCTAGTGCTTTCCAACCCACCTCTAAGTAAAGAAAAGGCACTCAGAGGAAGGATAGCAGGCTACCAAGAAGAGACTTGATACCCTATGAGCATATACAGGGGGAGGAGGTCCCCCCCCAGTCACAGTCATAGGGGAGGGAAGTAAGGGGAAAATGGGAGGGAGGGAGGAATGGGAGGATACAAGGGAGAGGATAACCATTGAGATATAATATGAATAAATCAATAAAATATATTTTAAAAAAGAAAAGAAACAATTCTGAGATTCTATCTTACACCCATCAGAATGGCTAGGATCAACAATTCAAGCGACACCACATGCTGGCGAGGATGTGGAGAGGAACACTCCTTCATTGCTGGTGGGAATGCAAACTAGTACAACCACTTTGGAAATCTATCTGGTGCTATCTCAGAAAACTGGGAATAGGGCTTCCTCAAGACCCAGCTATTCCACTCCTTGGAATATACCCAGAAGATGCACCAGCACACAATAAGAAAATTTGCTCAACCATGTTCATAGCAGCCTTATTCATAATAGCCAGAACCTGGAAACAGCCTAAGTGTCCCTCAGTAGAAGAATGGATAGAGAAACTGTGGTACATATATACTATGGAATACTACTCAGCTTTAAAAACAAGGAATTCCCGAAATTTGTGGATAAATGGATTGAGCTAGAAATGATCATAATGAGTGAGTTAACCCAGAAGCAGAAAGATTTAAATCGTATATACTCACTTATATCTGCATACTAGCCCAAGAGGCATGTCCCACGAAAGCCTTCCCTTACCAGGAAACTGGGACCGAGGGGAGGACATCCTATTGGGACTCTAGATGAGAGAAGCATGGGAGAATAGCAAAGTAGAAGGATCTAGTGGGTCCTAGAAACCTACAAGTAGAACATTATGATAGGCAGATTTGGGTCAAGGGGTCCCGCTCAAACTAAGGCACTAGCCAAGGACAAGACAGGTGGTAAACTTTAAACCCCTACCCAGATCTACCCAATGGTCAGAACAATCTCCACACTTGAGTGGAGAGTGGGATATGACTTTCTCACGTACTCTGGTGCCTCACATTTGACCATGTCCCCTGGAGGAGGAGACCTGGTGGCACTCAGAGGAAGGACAGCAGGAAACCGAGAAGAGACTTGATACCCTATGAGCATATACAGGGGGAGGTAATCCCCCTCAGGAACAGTCATAGGGGAGGGGAATAAGGGGAAAATGGGAGGGAGGGGAGAATGGGAGGATACAAGGTATGGGATAACCATTGAGATGTAACAAGAATAAATTAATAAAAAAAGAGAGAGAGAAAAAGGAAAAAAATTAAAAGAAAAAACAAAAGAAAAGGCAAGATCTCTCCCATCTCCTCAAACTACTTCTGATTCAATCCCCTCCTATTGTCTGTCAGGATTATTAGTGATGATTGTGGAAACATTAGATGAAAGCTGAATATAAACATGCAGTACTTGCTTTCTTAAAACACTGGGAAAATGAAAGCTGTCAGTCACAGCAGTTGTCTCTGTGTTTTAACAAAAGGTCAAGATAGGATTCAGACATGAACACAAGGTCTAAATTCATATTAGCCGACTCAGATGGGAGAGTTCCAGCCACCAACACATGTCTCATCACACCCTACTGTGTAAAAAGCAAAATATCTGGAGTCAGTTGAATTGTATTTAAAGCTTAGATATGTCCCCCCACTTATATAATTTGGGTGTATTTTTAAAGCCCCAAGTTTTATCCTCAGCAGTAAACTAAAACTAATAATATCAAACTAGCATAACTTTCAGGATTAAAATAAACACACTAAAGTTGCTGACACTAGAGTGGCAAGCCATATCATTTTGCTTTTCCTTCGCTGATCCTTTTCCTACATGAGTGATGAGAAGCTTAGGCTTGCTTTTGGCTTGACCAACATGAATGACAACTCTGAATCCTGTAAGTACAATGTCCAACATCTAACAAACACCAAAGGTTCTGGGCCTGCACACCCTTATCCAGAGATAAATCTTCCATAAGTATACACAAAATTCACGTCATTGGGGTATAGAGAGCTGGGTCAGTGGTTGTGTACTTGCTGCTCTTGCAGAGGACTCAGGTTAAGATTCTGGTACCCACATGGAAACTAGGCAACCATCAATGATCCACAACTTCAGCTCTATGGGACCTTCTAGCCTCCATGGACACCAGGTATACACATCATATATGTATAGACATGCAGGCCAAGCATTAGTATACATAAAATAAATGAAGATTATAAAAGCCTCACATCTCGAGCTTCTGTTTAGAGTACCACAGACTCTAATCCTGGCATCTTCCCCTGCCAGAATTAACACTAAAACCAGGCCCTTGACCACCACTGTTAGAAGATGATGTCTCACAGCACACATCAGCTAACCAACATGCTCAGATTTCCCTATTCATTCCACTGCAGTGCAAGTATGTGTAATTCTCTTGGAAAACTCACATCCAGTTAAACACCTCCTGCTCTTCTTATCACACCAACAGCCCTCAAGCACAGGCAACCACAAAACAGTGCATACTCCTGCTACAATCACCAGTCCCCTACTGATCACTTTCTCCAAACTCATTCCCTTAGACGATTGGAGGATTTATTCTAGGGTAATGCTTACATGTTAGTTAAAATTGGATTTCATCTTCTAGCCTGGTAAGCAAGTTGAGGGCTTACATCCTTAGCAACCTGACTACCTGGATGTTATGACCCACCATTTTCATAGTTGTCTGGTTGGAAAATGGCTATAAGCTCTTTTACTTGAGCTTGTAGGCAGTCGCATACACTAGTGTGTGGCCCCACGAGAGTTATTTGATATTATAATATTGGTAAGGCTATATTTACTCATTTTGAAACTAGAAAATATAGTGATGGTTATCTCTTAGATTGGTCTTACAATTAAATAAAACAATGTTTGCAATTGACTGATCAGTAAATGACTTTTAGTAACTATTCCATACATTGTATTTATCAATCCAATTATCCACATTATCTTTGTCATTATAACTACCATTTACTCTTAAATTGCTTTTAAATAATTATTCATTTTTATTTTATGAGTATTAGCATGTTCCTCTATGTATGTATGCTCACCACATGAGTGCTTAGTGCCCACAGAAGTCAAAAGATTCCCTGGATTAGAATTATAGACAACTGTGAGCTGCCATGTCACTGCTGAGAACTGGACCCTAGTCCTTTGCAAGAGCAGCAAGTGCTCTTAACTGCTGATCCATCTCTCCAGCCATTTGAATTTCATTGAAAAGACATAGTTTGAGATACTGTAATATTTGTATAACTCTGGGTTTACCTGACACAGTAACATGCAGTAGAAATTAAACCATTAATTTTCCTACTCTTGAGTATTTGCCAATGCCAACAATGAATCACCTGGTTTTTTGAACATCAACTAGGTGTTAATTCAATTCAGTTCTGATGCTGATGACCACAATGTAGAATTCCCATACACTCTACATTGCTTTCTCAAAGGACTGTAAGCTTACTTCATGAAATATAAAAAAATAACATGCTCAGTTGGGCTAACATTATTTCTCTCCTGAGACAAGAACCAGCTCTCCCATATTCAATAATTTGCTAAGATGGCTTACAGAACTCAGAAAGATACATATTTTGTTGGTTTATTGTAAATGCTATATATAAATAGTTGCATGAGCAGGAACAAAATAGGATCATCTGTCCCTTAGATTTATGCCACATCACCACCTCCCTCACACATGTATCAGTTCATGAATCTTGTAAGCATAACCTGTTGCAAATCCATTAATTCCTATCCCTCAACTTTGTCACAGAAATCAGAGGATGTAGGGCTATCTCAGCCTTCTACAACACTGGTTTTTTTCCTAGTGACAAGCTCTCATCCTGAAACCACAGAGAGGCCCATGAATAGTTGCTTCATAAGTAAAGATGCACTGAGGAAATTCTAAAGGGTTTGGGAATTCTACCTTAGGAACTGGGGAAGAAGCAAATGTTACGAGAGTTTGTCCAAAATAGGGGACAAAGACTAATTGCATATTTATTCCACATTTCTTAGCCACTGCAGTGGCCACACATTCTACATTGTTTTCACAAAGAATTATAAATGTTCTTCATGAAATAGATAAACTTACACACTCAGTTGGCTCAACAGTGTTTCTCTCCTAAAATGAGGCATAGAAATGGATAACTCTCTCCCCAACACACTGAGGGTCAGAAATATAATTAAATTTACTTTCACCTCTTAAGGTCAAAAGACAAGTATATTAGAGAAGTGATGACAAGCATGCCCTGTACTCTGATTTATAGTCTGTGATACAATCTCCATATGAAAAATAAACCCTGGAGCAATAATAGCAGCAGCCCGTAGAGACCAGTGGGTGTATGGAAAGCAAACAAGCAAACAAAAGCAACAGACTTAGTGGAGTGAGCTTCACTCCCACTTCCCACCTCCATAGTCATGCAGGTGGAAGCCTTTCACCCACACAAACTTAAGGCTGAACATGCCTTTTTTAGAGTATTTGCCTGTGATTCTGTCTTCAAGCACAAATTGCAAGAAACTTTATCTACTGTAACTATCCCCTTAATCATAGCATCATTTACTGTGCTTGGACAGATAAAAACACTAAAAGTTAGTAAGCAAAAAGTCTGTCAGAATGCATTTGACAGAATAAAACTTCATTAAAACCAAACAAAGCAGACAAGCAATCTAAGGTAGCTGAATGGAACTGTAACACATAAATTAGCCTTAACTTATTAAACTATTCTACAGTAGTCAATAGAAAATGCCCAAGGGAATTATATTATTAAAATGCACCAATACCCAGGATGTGAGTATAATTCATTGTGGACTAAGTTTTATGGACTGTGAATCTTCCATTTGGTTTATTTCAGAATTATGTTCAACATTTTCAACTAATCTAAGCTGCAAATACCTTCAGCAAAGGGGATTAGATTTTTTATGTGCCAGAGGACCTATAAACATTTGCAAGCATGTTTTCTCCATAGTGACCAGAAAGAGAAAAGTGAGGAGGTAGTTCAACACATGTGACTTCTCAGATATCCGTGTGACTCCCATACATTTCATACTCTGAAGTTCCATATCCTCGGAAGTCCTTCAAACTCAGGCAGTGGAGAGGGCTGGACAGGCCTGGGAGATGATAAAATACATATCACTATGTACATCTATTAACTTTCTGACCTCCCTCTCTTACATAGGCTTTTGATTACACTTAAGCGTCTGGTTTTCTGATTGTTTCTCCTATATCATAATTGAAGCTATCTAATATTCTGAGAAAGGATAATCACAGTTTTACTTGTGGAATTTTGCGTTGTTCAAGATGTTCAATTTTACTTCGAATCAAGCTCTGATATCAAATAGGCTTCTTTGATGTCACCCTGTTGATCTTCAAAAATAATGGTGCTTGTTCTGCAGTGAAAACTAACAAGTTCCATCATTATTTCAGGTTGACATCAGGTCTTTTTTTTTTCCACATAGAATGTGATGTAAAACTGTGGCAAGATCTACCCTTCCAAGAAGGGACTTCAGAGTGTTTCTAAAATAACACTAACCACAAGGACTGATAAAATGGATCAATCTGCAGTTTTTCTAGCCAATCATGCTTATGTTGAATAATCACCTAGTGGGAACTTGAAAATTGTGGAGTTAAGTAGGATGTGTGTGTGTGTGTGTGTGTGTGCGCGCGCGCGCGCGCGAGTGCGTGCACACCTGTGTTTGCAGGTCGGCTTGCCTGTGTGTGCCCAATAGACACCAAGTAACTTCCTCTATCAACTAAGGTTTCTCACTGAATGTGGAGCTTGATGATTGGCCTGATTGACTAGCCAGCAAGACCCCTAGAATGCCCCTGCCTCCACCCCCAGAGTACTGCAGTTAAAAAATGTACATCTCCACATCTGGCTTTTAAATGAGTGCTACATGGTAAAACTCTTAGACATTTCTCAGTGTCCTGTTGTAAGATAAATATTTGATCACCAATGATGCAAACAATATTTATTTTTATGTTGTTTCAAAGTACAAGAAAGTTAATCGTTGCTCTCACTAGAATGTTTTTTTCTAGCTTTGCTGTGCAATTTGATCATTCAGTTATTTCAATTGTCATTCATTAAACTTAAGACTTTGGTAATTTGATTATCAAAAAATTAAAAAGAGCTCCATATTCAAAAATAAGGTTTTGCCATTTTCTTATCCATGTTCCCAAATGTTACTGGTGGGAAAAAAAGAATCATTCAAATTCAAACTCAGGTATGTTAATATTTGAGTCTTCAGTCTGTACCTGTAGTATTTTTCACATGCTGATATTCTGACCTTTTGTTGTACTAATAAAATGGTCTTTTGCTAGTTACTAAAGATGGATTTTAGTTGTTCCAATGCCTTGAGAGGGAAATTATGGTCAATAAGCTTCCTAATTAGCTCAGTCTTTTAAATTACAGCATTAGTAATTGACCAATATAAATGGCTAAGAATCCAGGCTTTAAAATGAGATATCCTGGGTTAGAATCTTGCTTTTATCACTTACTCTCTGTGTGACATTGGGAAGTTAATTAAACTTTTATTTTCTTATCTATAAGATAGGGATAATAATGATGCTAACATAAAGCAGTTACTGTGAGGCATAATTGAAATAGGGCATGCAAAACTCTTTCAACAATGCCCAACACACAGTACACGTATGGACATTATTTTGTGACTGTTACTATTTTTTTTTAATTTATTCATTTATTATTTGTAAGTGTTCTGGCAATTGCTTGGAATTGAACTCAGGACTTTTGAAAGAACAGACAGTGTTCTTAAGCGCTGAGCCATCTCTCCAGCCTCCTGTTGTTATTATTATTTTAATAGAATTATTAATGTTTTGGTCTTAACAATTAAATTGTAAGTTCTTAACAATGAGAAGAGAGTAGTTTGATTAAAAACTTGGATAATATGAAAACATTTTCTCTAGAAAGTCATTCAAATATTAGGAGTAGTTTGTTTAATCAAGGATGGAATATATACATTACAAAGCAGTTTAATCATGATATATGATAGGAGTCAAAAGAAAAGATTACCATCTTCACATTAAAATTCAGATACACAGGTGCAATCCAAACAAAATTCCATAATGGATACAGGGAAGTGGACCCAGAACCTTAGACCATACCAGGAAGCAGTCACAATTGACAACTGCTGGAAGAGGGAAACAGTTGTATCCAGTAGATGAATGCTGGGTATCAGTTTTTTTCCAGTAGATGAACTCTGGGTGTTTCAACCACACTCCAGGGCAGGCCTTATGCCCAAGAGTAGTTGGCCAACACAAAATACACTCTGTTCTTATTGTGTGCTTTTCGTTTTGTTTTTGTCTGGTTTAGTTTAGTGTTGTTGTTGTTGTTGTTGTTGTTGTTGTTGTTGTTGTTGTCGTCTTACTGGATTTATGTCTGTTTTTATTCTTACGGTTTTTCTTATTTTCCTTTTTTCTTTCTAAGAGAGGAAAAACATAAATTTGGGTGGGTAGACGATCTGGGAGGAGTTTGGGGAGGGAAAAGAATATGATCAAAATATATTATATAAAATTTCTTAATTAAAACAATCAAACACACTTCACTCTAAACTTAAGTGGTTTTTAAACTCCACTGTGAATAGACATTTGATTTACAGCAACAATTTTCAAGTTGATTTAAAATTCACCTTTTTCTTACCCCTTCATAGAGAAATTATTTATATTTTACAAAATTTTTCCAATTCAGAATCAACCTTACTAAAATAAGCAAACAACAACATACCAGCATATCAAACAGCATTTGATATGTACTTTGATATGTACCAGTGTTTGATATACACCAGAGTTTGATATATACCAGAGTTTGATATATACCAGTGTTTGATATATGCTGGAGTTTGATATATACCAGTATTTTATATATACCAATGACATTTGATATATACCAGTGGCATTTGGTATATATCAGGAGTGTTTGATATAAAACACTGGTGCTTGATATATACCAGTAGTGTTTAATATATGCCAGTGTTTGATATATACCAGAGGTCCCTCAGATCATGATGAATTGCTGTTATCTCTAGTCTTTCTTGCAAATATAATTACTTCTTATAATGGTATAAAAATGTGAACATATCTTTGGGGTATAAATGATTCTGCAGAAAGATTGTTTGGAAGATGTTCTCAGAGCAAAGTTTCTCAGTGCTTTTTACTAAACATTTGACTGACTGGGTCTTTTCTCTTTTAAACAAGTACATGTATAGACTGCACTTGGTATTCATTGGCTGAGTACATGCATTTATGAGTTGATGAAATCTTTTCAAATTTAGCTAAGAGGATCTAGCTAAATGAATATGTTATCTTTTCCCCTGGTGATTCTTCCAGGTGAACTGGGCCTGTGAATCCTTCCTTAGAAATAAAGCTACAAACTGTGCAGTTGATGATGAAGAACCGTTACTGTAAAAAATCCCTGTTAGTAATCACAAATAATAAATACCCAGGGATAATATTAATTTTGAAAGGAAAATATACACATAGTTTGGTGATTCTATTAGTCACCTATTGAGAAAACATGCTCCAAAATAAGTCACATAAAAATCACTGGTTTACAACCACAGAAGATATAGCTATACCCGTTGGTCTGAGGGACACCTGATTGCAGTGACTCAGCAAGGCTAGTACGGATGAGTATCTCTGCTTCAGGCTGGGGGTCAGTTAGCCTTTACGCAAGGCTATACTCTTAGCTTGATCTCATTTCACACAGTCAATACATGCCTAGATTAATGATCCAGCCACTACCTAAAGATCTCAGGAGAGAGTTGTAGAACACAAATATAGTACGAATTTTTAAAATATGTCTTTGTTAAATAGTTTAATATTTCATTGACCAGAAACAGTCATAAGGCTAAGCTGGACATCAGGGATTAGATGTTCATTCAACCCACATAGTTTCCTAGGACCATCTAGCTAGGTTTTTTCAGCTCTCATACTTTCTAGCTGGACTATGGGGTTTATATCCCTGACAACTGGCAGAAAGTCTCGGGAGTGATGCTACTGACAACTGCTCAAAACCAGATCTGCTCTAAAGATTTTCAGCCTTAACCCTTGAATTCCAAATTATGGAAAGCTTTTTCAGAGCTAGTTCAGAGCCAGCATAAAGCACACCTCCCCTCTTCCTCGCTTGTTATCCTCTCTCAGAAGGCCTGCTGCTGATTTCCCAGGGTACACTATCGCCAAGTCTGTGTAGGCTAGGTGAATATGCAATCTGCTACACAGCGTTCCTGGATATTTACTATCTTCTTAGGCACTTTATTAACCAACCTCTGAATCTCATTTCTTTTACTTATGTCTAACTTAATTTTAGAATTCTTCTTATGGTAAACTTAATTTAGAAATTTGTGTGTTACATCTGTCTTCACAATCTTTGTAGTAAGATTAGGGAGCAGCCTGTTGAGAGCGTTGAGATTATAAACCATGGGACAAAGATCTCAGGTTAATCAAAATAAAATTAAAACATTATTTTTTCTTCTATTTCTATTTTATTGGGCCTCTACTACAGACTCTCTGTACACTTAGTCTGCTG
This sequence comes from Acomys percivali, assembly GCA_907169655.1. Taxonomy (NCBI): domain Eukaryota; kingdom Metazoa; phylum Chordata; class Mammalia; order Rodentia; family Muridae; genus Acomys; species Acomys percivali. Next base: position 154,752,686 of record OU015742.1, on the reverse strand, counting down.
TGGGGACAGAATAATTGTACCACCCCACCCTAGTCTTCAGCGTTATACCATTAGGTAACGTCTTTGGATGTTCATGAGCTCATGGCCTAGAGCTCTCATGAATGTAATGAAGCCTAAATAAAAGGTGCCCCAAAGAACACTCACCCTCTTTTCTGCCATTGGAGGAAACAAGTTAGTTGTCACTTGGAAGAAGAATTTCACCAAAACCTCACCATTCTGGTACTTGGGTCTGTCTCTCAACTTTGAAACTATGAGAAATGAGTTTGTTTGTCGTAAGCCAAATAGCCCGTGCTATTTTGTTCTAAGCAGCATAAACTAAGACAGTTTGCCATGTCAGTTTCTGAAAAGTTGCGTAGTTTCCCCTCAACTTTTTATTTATTTAACATATTCAATAAGATTTAATAGATCTGTTTGTCAAGTTTGTAATCATCTATTAAAATATATAGTCCTTAGAATGAATTTTTCTGTGTTTTTTAAAATATATTTTATTGATTTATTCATATTACATCTCAATTGTTATCCCCTCCCTTGTATCCTCCCATTCCTCCCTCCCTCCCATTTTCCCCTTACTCCCTTCCCTTATTACTGTGACTGAAGGGGACCTCTTCCCCCTGTATATGCTCGTAGGGTATCAAGTCTCTTCTTGGTAGCCTGCTATCCTTCCTCTGAGTGCCATCAAGCCTCCCCATCCAGGGGATGTGGTCAGAAATGGGGCACCACAGTTCGCGTGAAAGTCAGTCCCCACTCTCCACTCAACTGTGGAGAATGTCCTGTCCATTGGGTAGATCTGGGTAGGGGTTCGAAGTTTACTGCATGTATTGTCCTTGGCTGGTGACAGTTTGAGCAGGACCTCTGGGCCCAGATCCACCCATCATAATGTTCTTCTTGTAAGTTTCTAGGACCCTCTGGATGCTTCTATTTCCTCATTCTCTCATGCTTCTCTTGCCTAAAGACTCAATAGGATGTCCTCCCCTCTGACCCACTTTCCTGATAAGTGAAGACAGTCATGGGACATGTCCCTTTGGCTAGTGTCCAGATATAAGTGAGTATGTATCATTTGACTCTTTCTGCTTCTGGGTTAACTCACTCACTATGATCATTTCTAGTTCAATCCATTTGTCCACAAATTTTGGGAATTCCTTGTTTTTAATAGCTAAGTAGTATTCTGTAATGTAAATGTACTACAGCTTCTTTCTTTTTTTTTTGAGTTAAATTTTTTTAAATTAATTTATTCTTGTTACATCTCAATGGTTATCCCATCCCTTGTATCCTCCCATTCTTCCCTCCCTCCCATTTTCCCCTTACTCCCTTCCCCTATGACTGTTCCTGAGAGGGATTACCTCCCCCTGTATATGCTCATAGGGTATCAGTTTCTTTATCCATTCTTCTACTGAGGGACAGTTAGGCTGTTTCCAGGTTCTGGCTATTATGAATAAGGCTGCTATGAACATGGTTGAGCAAATTTTCTTGTTGTGTGCTGGAGCATCTTCTGGGTATATTCCAAGGAGTGGAATAGCTGGGTCTTGAGGAGGCCCTATTCCCAGTTTTCTGATAGATAGATTTCCAAAGTGTTTGTATTAGTTTGCATTCCCACTAGCAATGAAGGAGTGTTCCTCTCTCTCCACATCCTTGCCAGCATGTGGTGTCACTTGAATTTTTGATCTTCACCATTCGGATGGCTGTAAGATGGAATCTCAGAGGTTTTTTTTTTATTTGCTTTTCCCTGATGACTAAGGAGATTGAGCATTTCTTTAAGTTTTTCTTAGCCATTAGATAGTCCTCTGTTGAGAATTCTCTGTTTAGTTCTGAGCCCCATTTCTCAATTGGGTTATTTGGTTTAGTGGTGTTTAATTTCTTGAGTTCTTTATATATTTTGGATATTATACCTTTATCAGATGTAGGGTTGGTGAAGATCTTTTCCCAGTCTGTAGGCTGTTGGTTCGTTCTGTTGACAGTGTCTCCTGCTTTACAGAAGCTTCTCAGTCTCATGAGGTCCCATTTATTAATTGCTGACCTTAAGGCCTGGGCTGTTGGTGTTCTGTTCAGAAAGCTGTCTCCTGTGCTAATGTGTTCCAGGCTCTTTCCCACTTTTTCTTCTAAGTGACTTAGTGTCTCTGTTTTTATGTTGAGGTCTTTAGAATGAATCTTTGGCATTCATTTGTGTGAGTGGAGAAAATTAAGCATTTGGGGAGATCCAAGATGGCGGCGAGCAGTGTGGACCGTGTTTGGAAGCTCCAGTGAACAGTTCGGGGAATTGCACAGATTTCTGAGCCAGGAACACCAGGATCCCGACACCACGGCAGCAGGAGTGCTCCACGGTTCGGAAGGACCAGGGTGCGGAGGACCTGCGTGCCCTTACACACGGGAGGAATGCGGATTTTCTCGGATCAGAGCAGCGGCGGCACAGGCGGCGTCAGCAACACCAGCAGCAGCGACTGAGGTTTGCAGCTCAGAGCCATCCAGTGGAGGCGGTTAGTGTGGTGGCTGGTGGGAGTTGCTGCGGGAGAGGGGACACTGGACAGGATTTGGGTTGCGTGGTGCTTTGTGACCCAAGCTGGACACGGCGGACAGTTCAGCCCCAGAGTCCCGGGTACAGCTCAGGGCGCAGTGCTGTGGAGACACTGATTCAGCACAGCGGGCAATCCTGCCCAAGACAACAGCTTAGCGGAGCCACGGCTCCCCTGCTGTGACACAGGCTGGGCGGAGTGCTCAGTTCCGCCCCAGGCCCATCTCTGCACAGCAGCAGTTCACCTGCTGTGACCCAGGCTGGGCGGAGCACTCAGTTCCACCCCAGGCCTGTCTCTGCACAGCAGCAGTTCACCGGCTGTGACACAGGCTGGGCGGAGCACTCAGTTCCACCCCAGGCCCGTCTCTGCACAGCCACAGTTCACCTGCTGTAACGCAGGCTGGGCGGTAGCGCTCAGGTCCACCGAAGGACCACCTCAGTGCAGCCAGTTCACCGGCTGTGACGCAGGCTGGGTGGAGCGCTCAGTCCAACCGGAGGCGCTAGCACACATCAACGAGCAGTTCTGCTCAAGACATTAGCTCTCCTCAGAGGAAAGTTTTAGGGCGCTGACGCAGGCTGAGGTCAGCACGCAGATTCAGCCCAGAGGCCCTAGCTGGGCTTGCCGGGCGGATTAGGCCCAGGGATTCTTCCTCAGCTGTGCACACGGGCTCGGCGGCCCCAAGACTCTGGCTGGACTATGCACGCAGTATAGGCCTGGAGGCCCGGGCTGAATTCAGCGTGCAGTGTGGGTCCATAGTGTCTGGCTGAGCTCGGAGCACAATTCTGCCGGGTGGAGCTCGGCGTGCAGCTTAGGGCCACAGTCCCTAACCGTGCTTGGCAGACAGATTGGGCCCAGAGTCACTAGTAGAGCCTTTGGCACAGTCCCGGCTCTAAGACTCTGGTTGGACACAGTGTGCAGTTTGAATCCAGAATTCCTGGCTGAGCTGCGCGGATGTTTCGGGCATGAGTCAATAACTGACCACAGCAAGCAGTTTGGCCAAACACCCCTAGCTGAGCTTGGTGCGCAGTCCTAGCCCGAAAATTCTGGCTGGACCCTGTGTGCATTTTGAGCCCAGAATTCCTAGCTAAGCTCGGCAGACGGTTCAGGCCCTGAGATACTAGCTGAGCTCAGACGGTGGTTTGGGACTAGTTTCCCTGGCTGGACCTGGCAGGGAACCCAGAAGGCTGTGGATAACTTGGCCTGACCCAACGCTCATCCAGAGACCCAGAACGATTATAGGACCCACAGCACAGGAGAGCTGAGGATCACTGGCTGTGAGAGCCCAAAACGCCAGGGCTAACCTCCTGCCATCCACAACAGTGAAACATAAGAGCTTCCAACCTACGGAAACCGTGAGAAAACAAGTGAATCTATCATCAGACTCCCTCCATCCAACTCGGGACTCTACCCAACGAAAACAAAGCCGGCAAAATGTCTAAAGGACAGCGTAAAAGCATACGCAAAAAACCTCAAAACAACATGGCGTCTCCAGTTTCCAGCTATCCCAAAGAAAACAACCCAGAGAGCTCAAATACAACGGAAATACAAGAAAATGACCTCAAATCCTTAATAAGGAGCATATTAATGGAGGAAACAAATAAAATTCGTAATCAAATACAGGAAGATGCAGCAAAACAGGTGAGAGACATAAAAGAAGCACATAGAGTGGAACTGGAAAAATTTAAGGAAAATGTAAATAACCAGATGGAAGAAATAATTAAAACGGTTCAATCTCTGAAGACCTATAAAGAGGCAATGGAAGAAACTCAGGAATATACAAAAAATGAGGTGAAAGAAATAAAAAAATCAGTTCAAGATCTGAAGACAAAAATGGATTCAATGATAAACACACAGACAGAAGAAAAACGAGAACGTGAAACCTCAGAGAAGAAGGCGAGCAACACAGAGGTGAGCCTTTCTAACAGAATCCAAGAGACGGAAGAACGAATTTCAGGTCTAGAAGATACAATCACAGATCTTGAAGCAACCATTAAAGACAATGCCAAATCTGGAAAACTCCTGACACAAAACATCCAAGAAATTCAGGACACCATGAAAAGAAAAAATCTGAGGATAATAGGCATTGAAGAAAGAGAAGATATCAGACTCCAAGGCCCAGAAACTATTCTCAACAAAATTATAGAAGAAAATTTCCCCAACCTAAAGAAAGAGATACCTATAAACATACAAGAGGCCTACAGAACACCAAATAGAATTGACCAGAAAAGGAAAACTGCCCGTCACATAATAATCAAAACACAAAACATACAGAACAAAGAAAAAATATTAAAAGCTGCAAGGGAAAAGGGCCAAATAACATTCAATGGCAAACCTATCAGAATTACACCAGACTTCTCAGCAGAGACCATAAAAGCCAGAAGAGCCTGGACAGAGATCCTGCAAACCCTGAGAGACCACAGATGCCAGGCCAGACTACTTTACCCAGCAAAACTATCAATAAACATTGATGGAGAAAACAAAATATTCCATGACAAAAACAAATTCAAACAGTACCTATCCACAAATCCAGCTTTACAGAAGGTACTAGAAGGAAAACTCCATCCCAAAGGGTCAAGCTACAACCACAACTACTCAGGAAATAGGTAATTATACCATGGCAAAAACACAACTACACAAACACTCGATTGGAAACAACATCAAAATTAAGACTCTTAACAGTCACTGGTCGTTAATATCTCTCAACATCAATGGTCTTAATTCTCCAATAAAAAGACATAGACTATCTGAATGGGTGCATAAACAAGATCCAACATTCTTCTGCATTCAAGAAACACATCTCACCTATAATGATAGACATTACCTCAGGGTAAAAGGTTGGAAAAAAATATTCCAAGCAAATGGTCACAAGAAGCAAGCAGGCGTAGCCATTTTAATATCAAACAAGATAGACTTTCAATCAAAATTAATCAAAAGGGATGCAGAAGGACACTTCATACTCATCAAAGGTAAAGCCAACCAAGATGACATCACAATTCTGAACATCTATGCTCCCAATACAAGGGCACCCACATTTATAAAAGATCTGCTAAAAAAACTTAAACCACACATCGATCACCACACAATAATAGTGGGAGACTTCAACACCCCACTCTCACTGAAGGATAAGTCATTGAAACAGAAACTTAGCCGTGAAATAACATCATTAACCAATGCCATGGGTCAAATGGATCTAACAGATATCTATAGAACCTTTCACCCAAACAAGAAAGAATATACCTTCTTCTCTGCACCCCATGGAACCTTCTCCAAAATTGATCACATCGTAGGTCACAAAGCAGGCCTCAACAGATACAAGAGGATTGAAATAGTACCTTGTATCCTATCAGATCACCATGCTCTTAGGCTGCAATTCAACAACAACAGAAACAACAAAAAGCCTACACGTACGTGGAAACTAAACAACTCTCTGCTAAATGACACATGGGTCAGGGAAGAAATAAAGAAAGAAATCAAGGAGTTTCTGAAATTCAATGATAATGAGGGAACAACATACCCAAATTTGTGGGATACATTGAAAGCAGTGTTAAGAGGAAAACTCATAGCACTAAGTGCCTTTAAAAAGAAATTGGAAACATTGCACATAAGCAACTTAACAAAACAGCTGGAAGCCCTAGAAAAAAAGGAAGCAGAAACACCCAAAAGGAGTAGACGTCTGGAAATAATCAAACTCAGGGCTGAAATTAACAAATTAGAAACTAAGAAAACAGTCCAAAGAATCAACAAAACCAAGAGCTGGTTCTTTGAGAAAATCAATAAGATAGACAGACCGTTAGCCAAACTAACTAAAAGGCAGAGAGACAGTATTGAAATCAACAGAATCAGAAATGAAAAGGGAGACATAACAACAGACACTGAAGAAATACAAAGAATCATAAGATCCTACTTTGAAGGCATATATGCCACAAAATTTGAAAACCTAAGGGAAATGGATGACTTTCTTGATCAATTTCACTTGCCTAAGTTGAGTGAAGAACAGATAAACAAGCTAAATAGTCCCATTTCCCCTACAGAAATAGAAGCAATCATTGATAGTCTCCCAAGCAAAAAAAGCCCAGGGCCAGATGGTTTCAGTGCAGAATTCTACCAGACCTTCAAAGGCGAGCTAATACCGATACTCTTCAAGCTACTCCAAAACACAGAATTGGATGGAACATTACCAAATTCATTCTATGAGGCCATAGTCACGTTGATACCTAAGCCTCACAAAGACTCAACAAAGAAAGAGAATTTCAGACCAATTTCTCTTATGAACATCGATGCAAAAATACTAAATAAAATTCTTGCAAAACGAATACAAGAACACATAAAGGATATCATTCATCATGACCAAGTAGGCTTCATTCCAGGCATGCAGGGATGGTTTAATATATGGAAATCCATCAATGTAATCCACCATATAAACAAACTGAAAATAAAAAACCACATGATCATCTCTTTAGATGCAGAGAAAGCATTTGATAAAATCCAACACCCATTCATGTTTAAAGTTTTAGAGAGATCGGGGATACAAGGCACTTTCCTCAACATAATTAAGGATAGCCTTTATTGGACAGCAAGCCAATAGCCAAAATCAAAGTAAATGGTGAGATACTCAAGGAAATTCCCCTAAAGTCGGCAACGAGGCAAGGCTGCCCACTCTTTCCATATCTCTTCAAAATAGTACTCGAAGTTCTAGCCAGAGCAATAAGACAACAAAAGGAGATCAAGGGTATCCAAATGGGAAAGGAGGAAGTCAAACTATCCCTATTTGCAGATGATATGATAGTGTACATAAGTGACCCTCAAAATTCCACCAGAGAACTCCTACCGCTGATGAACACTTTCAGCAATTTGGCTGGATACAAAATTAACTCCAAAAAGTCTGTAGCCTTCCTATACACAAATGACAATCTTGCCGAGGAAGAAATTAGGAAATCCACACCCTTCACATTAGCCACAAGCAATATAAAATATCTAGGAGTTACTCTAACTAAGCAAGTGAAGGACTTGTTTGAAAAAAATTTCAAAACTCTGAAGAAGGAGATTGAAGGTGACATGAGAAGATGGAAGGATCTTCCTTGCTCATGGATAGGGAGAATTAACATAGTAAAAATG
>OU015742.1:154717300-154738815 GCA_907169655.1 Acomys percivali | reverse complement strand
AAAAAAAAAAAAAAAAAAAAAAAAAAAAAAAAAACCAGAAAAAAAAAGAGTTGGTCCTTTAAGAAATTCAATAAAACAAACTCTTAGCCAAACTAACTAAAAGGCAGAGTGACAGTACCCAAGTTAACAAAGTCAGAAATGAAAGGGGGACATATCAGCAGACACTGGGGAAATCCAAAGAACCATTAAGTCTTACTTCATAAGCCTATATTTTTAAAAAATGGAAAATCTAAAGGAAATGAATGATTTTCTTGAAAGATTTTACCTACCAAAGTTAAATTGATATCAGGTAAACAGTTTAAACACTCCTATAACTCCCAAAGAAATTGAAATAGTCATCAAGAGTCACACAACCAAAAGTCTGACTGGCCAGATGGTTTTAGTGCAGAATTCTACCAGACTTTCAAAGAAGAGCTACTACCAATACTCTTCAAACTGTATTTCCACAAATAGTAACCGAAGGAAATTACAAAGGTCATTCTACGAGGCCAAAGTCATACTGACACATAAACCACACAAAGACTCAACAAAGAAAGAGAATTTCAGACCAATTTCTCTATTGAACATTGATACAAAAACACTCAGTAAAATACTTACAAACCCGAGTACTTCTACTCTCCACAAATACATCTGTCAGCCAGAGGCTGAAGACGATGCTCCGACATTATAGAGAGGTTTGGGTGACTATTCAGGTAGCAGACTATCTCTGTCACCTTCTCATTTGGAAAGTTACTAACCTGCACTCCTGGTATACTCAAGTAATCAAGTTTATTTCTTCACAAGTCTCTGATGAGGTTGAAGACTAGGTAGCTTATTTTTACAATGAAGCTTAGTTGTTTAAAGGTTAAGATGTTTTTAGGTCTGGATAGGTGTTTTAAGTTGATAATGACAATATGTGATGGAAATTTCTTTACATTCAGAAATTTAGATGCACCAAGATAGGAAAGATGTCTTCTTCAAGGCTGTCAAATACAAATAGCCAAAACAAAAAGAATGTAACATTTATATAAGTCTTCATTGTGTCATGGTTCTTCTTTCTATAGGCAACCTATTGTATATGTGTGTAATAATATAAATATATGTGTAAAAAAATAAAAAATAAAAAAATTGAAAAAAAATACTTGCAAACCAAAGCCAAAAACATATCAAATATATCATCCACCATGATCAAGTAGGCTTCATCCTAGGGATGCAGGGATGGATCAACATATGAAAATCCATCGGTAAAATCCACCATATAAACAAACTGAGAGAAAAAAATCACCTGATCATCTCAGTAGATGCAGAAAAAGCCTTTGACAAAACGCAACACTCCGTCATGATAAAAGTCTTAGAGAGATTATTGATACAAGGACAACACTTAAACATAATAAAGGCTATATACAGCAATCACTACATGATCAAATATGAAACTGAAACAATAAAACAGCTTACATGTGACCAATTTTGATCTACAAAACTACAAATGCCAATGTCTCAAATAACAATTATTTTTCTATATGGTTTTTGCTATAGACTGATAGTTTTTTCTAGCCATGTAGAATCTCTAGTAATCATCCCTGAGTCCCATTTGAATAAGGAATACCCATACTCATTGTATACCCAAAAAGCTACTTGGAATCATACACTTGAAGTATTCTGTCTTTAATCATCTAATAAAGTGAATAGTCTCTAGTGTGAATATTATTACATTAAATAATCTGCATAAGGAGGTAAAATTAAGCTTTAATTTTGTGGTTTATATTTTTTATTCTGTCTTATAAAACAAAGGTAGCTCTTCTACAAACACACAAAAAAGTTGTAATCTTTGTAAATACTTGCTACATAAGATTAATCATTAGACCTAAAGGTTAACATTTTGGTATACCTCCCTGACCTGAGTCACTTTTGATCTGACCCAACTTGTTCCTAAAAGGGTCTTCATTGATCAAATGAGGAAAATTATATGAAATCTACAATGCAGTGCCTGAAACAGAATAAGCTTGCAATACATTAATAGTTTATTACTAATATTGTTTTCCTAATAATTACATGCATAAGGTATAAGTGACAACTGATTGAAGTTGCACTGAAAGAGGTGAGAGGAATGTATCTGATGAGACTTCCAGGATGTAGGTCAAAAGACTCACAGTTTTCACAGACAAATGAAGCAAAAATCAGTGAAGCGCTCTTGCTAGAATACAGGGACAGGTTCTGGAGATGAAGTTGAACGGGTCATTTAAGATGTTAAAGTTGCCGGGCATGGTGGTTCACACCTTTAATCCCAGCACTGGGGAGGCAGAGGAAAGCAGACTGATGTGAGTTCGAGGCCATCCTGGTCTATAAAGTGAGTCCAGGATAGCCAAAGCTACACAGAGAAATCCTGTCTCAACCCCTTCCCCCCAAAAGATGTTAAAGTCCCCATACACTTTAGGCAGTTCTTAGAGCATTCAGAAAAAACACCTGTCTATCCCAGAATAATAAATAAACAGAATTCCAGGACCCACCATAGTGCTGTCATCCTTATCATTCAGCACTAGAGGTCTCACATGTGGGCTCATAGGATTTCAAATATCATTGGCAAAATTATGCATTATAAACTATGACCTAAATGGAGTCATTCAGGATAACATTTCCTTTTTTTTTTTTTCCAATAACTGTTTTGTCTCTGTAGGCTTTTAACTTTTTCAAATCTACTTTATTTTGGGTTCTTTAGTGCTTATACCTCCCATCTAACCCAACGACCCTAGATATGAGCAAAAAGAGGTCAATGGGAATAGGAGAATTAGACCTTTTTAGACTCAGTTCATTGGAGTAATTCCACTCTTTATCATCAGGATTCCAGCAGACCAGTTAAACAGTAAACCAGCAATTCAGCAAAGGTGACTGCAACCACAGCAGCTGGAATCTGGAGCAGCAGCCAGAACCCAGAACCTCAAAGTGTTCTCTGGAGCATTTCTTTCTAGGAGCGTCATGAAGCAAGTGGAACAATGAACAGCCAAACAATAAGAAGCAATGCTATAACCCAAAAGTCTATACTAGACTTCAGCTGGCAAAGACCGTACACCCACAAGAGACAGTTCCTCTTCTAGTAGACAAACACTGTAAGTCCTCTCACAATTTTGTTTCCAGCAGACAAACGCAGCACACCCTCACACAAGTCTGTTTCATATCCCACACTTGAGATCAAAACAAAAACATGTTTGTATGCACTACATCAATCTAATGTATTATGTACATTGACATCCTTAAACCCATTGTAAGGTAAGGAAGGAAAAGTATGATTCTTGGAAGCACCCATCAGTCACTGATATTTTGGTTTTCATATTTGTAAACTTGTATTGGTACATATTAATTATACATAGTAGGTTTTATTATGCCATTTTTATGCATATATATGTGGTATTTTGCCATTTTTATCTCCACATAATCTTTATTCATGCCTGCTGATCATTTCCTCTTCCCAATTAGTACCTAATGCTGTCGCCTAGCTCTCCTTTAATGATCCAGTGAGTTACATTAGACTTAGTTACAGGAACATGGATGAGTGGTTGTTTATAATGTTATAAGCATTTTACCAGTGGTTATGCCACTAAATAAAATGTCCTTTCTTCCCCCAGTAGACATTAACCATTTATAAATCCTCACGGAGAGGTCGGATCTGGCACCTCCCCCCCCCACACACACACACACATTTAACTACAGGATGTTGCTGGCCAAACTTATGAAGTTATTGTGCAAGTGTTCACAGCTGACATGAGCTCAAGTGTTCAATGGCCAAGTCATTTCCAGAACTCAATGCTTCACGTCACTTCCCCGGCTCTTACATCCCCTCTGTTACTTCTTCTATTATGTTCCCTGAATTTTGGAGGGGATGCTGCACAGATGTCTCACTGATGGCTGAGCGTTTGTCACTTGTTCTCATTACTTTAAGCCCCCACATTTATACTGTCTACAGAAGGAGGAAGAAGAAGAGGAGGAGGAGGAAGGAAGGAAGAAAAAGAAGTTGTTCTCATCAGCACTGAGAACAGCACAGACTTCTGTGTTAAAAAATACTCTGTGATCTTCCTGTCATGGGCAAGGCATAACGTACCAGACAAGGGTAGCCTCCTGTACAGAGTACTTCAAGTGCAGATGAATAGTAAATGGTTGCCTCTGTGGCAGACTTGCTACTATTTACCAATGGGAACCTCCTTCCTGGCCTGTCTACATTGTTGTATGCTTCACCCACAGCTACAAATGACTGTTGGTGACAGTTCTCTCCCAGAACCTTCAGGGACTGCGAGGACTAACCCATAGGGAAACTCCAACTTGATTTCTCTATTTAATCAAAGTATCCAGTCAACTCAGCAACAGCTCTTATCATCTTGTCTTGGTGGGCACTCAACAACAGATAAGATGGCCTGCGGACCTCAGGAACTTCTCTGACAAGCAACACACAGGAAAGTAGCTCACTCGTGGAACAGAGATAAAGTGAATCTTTAATTACTGTTGGCAAGAATGCAAACTGGTACAAGAACTGTTGAAATCAGCATGGGGTGTTCCAAAAGCAAAAATAAAAACAAGTTTGGACTCTTCTTGGTCACTTAAAAAAACAGAGTTACTATTTATCTCTGCCATTCCACTCCTTGCTAAATACCCAAAGAGCTCTGAACTCTATAACAGAATACTTGAACATCTATCTTTATTGCTGCTTTCCGCACCACAGCAAGGAAATAACCATATGTATGTATCAGCTATAAAGAAAAGTGAAATTATGAAATTCACAGGACCATGGACAGAACAGGCAAACATTACATGAAGTGAAGAAACTCTGATTCAGAAAGACAAGCATTCTAATCCCCTCATGTATAGATCTTAGCTTTGATTTTCATGATGCTCTTTTGTTGCTCATCAGTATGAGTAGGAAACTGGAAAAGGGTCTCTAGGAAGTAGGAAGAGGCCTTAGGTGAGGAGGAGGGTAGTAGAATGCACGAGACATAAAAGTGGACGGCAAATACTGAGGTAGAACTCCTTTTTACATATTTTAAAAAGAAAACAGCTCTCTTTAAAAAAAAACCATCAATTGTCATAATACTTTCTGTTTTGCCAAGGGCTGTAATGTAATATTTTATTCTACATAATCTTATCGAATTCCTAAACGTACCTTCTAAAAAGCATTACTCCTATTTTGTAAATGCAGATGTTGAGGACTACCACAAGCAAAGCAATTTGCCTATTGTCCACTTCAAGTAAGAGCCAGGTTTAATTACAGCTGGGTCTGACTTCAGAATGTGGCCTGAGCAATCAATTCTTGTGAAAAGCCGGGAGCTCTGCATCGCTGCCCTAGATCTCTGTGGGGTTTTTGTCCAGGTAAACTAGCAAAGCACACTGTTGAAATCCCTCTATTCACCATTCTCTTATGAAGAATAAGAACATGTTCATTTTATCAGTATATTTGCCTTCTTGAAATACACCATAAGTAAAAGAAAAATTGTACTGGGTCATTTTTAGGAAAGGTAAATGTGTATATTCCTGTACAATTTTTTGTTTGTTTTTTTTGAGACTGGGTTTCTCTGTAGCCTTGGCTATCCTGGACTTGTTTTGTAGACCAGGCTGGCCTCGAACTCACAGAATTTTTTTATTTTATAACTAGAAAACAGTGCCTCTGATAAACTATAGACATTTTTTTATTTAGACAGATTCTAATTTTCAGTTTCAAAAAAGTGAGCAGGATCTAAACTACTGAAATTGCAAATACTTATTCTAATTATCTACTTGAAGACAGAGGCTATTTCTCACTTATCTGCACATCACACAAAGTTGACACAGGCCCAGAGGTACGGCACAGATAAAGGTCATTCAGTTTAATTTATTGAAAGTGACATGTTTGAAATGCGGCTGCCCTAGCACATGGGGCTTAACCAAAGAACTCACACTGAAGAGGCTTACTGACAGCAATTAGGAAAGCACCAACAGGGCTACTCTGAAATCTGCAGCCATCCTTAGTTTACCTGATCAGAAGTCACAGCTGATCATTTTATACTTCCTATTGTGTGCTAGGGACTGTGCTCAGGATGTTACATAGACAGTCATACGTCACTTTCAGTCTTATTTTACTGACATGGAAGTAGAAATTCAGGGAGTTTCTCCAATATGTTGTCAATGAGAATCCCTGGAAAAAAGCTGTGTCTGCAGAGAGTGGTCAACTGAACAGAACCACAGTGGTGTACAGAGGCTGGAGTGCTGCAGGACCACAGACTAATTTCCTTACCTCAACCTAGCATTAGACAGACCCCTCAATAGCCATTCTTTACCCACCTCTGTGTTGGAACTAACATCTGTGACTAAGAGATAAAACTGACTTCATTAGTTTGAAATCTGTTAACTCAGTGGAGCACTAGATCCCACCAACCCAAAAATGAAGAATGCCTCAGATAGTCCCTAAATTTTGGCTGTAGAATGAACTATTTATTATTCCCTTTATATTGAGAGCTGGAGGCTGTGGGGTTTGTTTGTTTGTTTTGCTTTCATAGCCAGAGGGTGGTGATGGGAAAATTCAAAACCCAGTTGACATCATTATTTAACTATCTATGCTAGGCAACTTCCTGAGAAACACCCATAGGATATATGTGTAGGTTTCTTTTTTTCATTTATAAAACTACTAACTGCCATATCCTTATCATGTTTATCCTCCAAAAAGAATATATATTTGTCTTAGAATACACACATCAACACCAAACACACACACACACACACACACACACACATACAACACCACACAAACACACCCCTCAAGAGACATTTTAAACGTTTGTCCTTACATGAGTTGGTTCTTTCATTCTCTATTTCTATGTATAATTTTAAAATTAGAGATAGGAGGGGAAAGGAATGGAGTGAGGAAATGTTTCTATTATCAGTGTTTCAATTACAAGCTTTCCTCTTCACAACTACATAAATAAGGACATTTTAATACCCTAATTAATATCCATTTTTAACTCTATGCCGTGTTTTTATTGCCTTCCTCTCATTAAAAATCTAATGAGCATTAGCATACTGACAAGGATAATAAATGCCAACGATTCATATTCAGTTATTAACACTAATGGTTTTCCCATTGGAATGTAATATATGTTTCAGCTCTTTGCCAAAAGCTCAATGATACTTTTATCTCCAGTCGACCAATTGCACATTTAATTTAATACCTATTAAATGCAAACAGCAACTCTGAAATTACATTAGAACTGTTGCCCAAGCCATCAAGACTCACAAGTAGAAAGTGAAGATTAGGTAAAGTGCTGATGTGAAACACAGAGTAGATAAGATAAGCAAGGCATGCCATGGTAAGGTGGCTTAATTGGACAAACAAAATAAGTCATGTGACAGACTCTAAGCCAACATCAGGGCAGATGTTTCTGAATCTCACACAATGCTCAGAGAAGCACCATTCAAGGCATCCTTTTTAAAGGACTCTTACCATCAGAACTCCGCAGGCTCCCAAGATGAGACTTGATAGCCTATGACCATATAGTGAGGAAGGAAGTCTCCCTCGGTCTTAGAACCAGGGGAGGGGAATAGGGTGAAAACAAGAGGGAGGGAGTAATGAGAGGATACAAGTGATGGGATAACAATTGAGTTGTAATCTGAATAAGTTAATAAATTAAAATTTTAAAAATTGCATACAAAAAATAATAAAGGACTCTTTCCAATGAGCAAATTTTACCTCAAAGTTTTATTTTGTAGTATTCAAAAACTGCATTCCTGGCAATATGTCTACTACCTCTCTGAGATAATTTCTCACTTTCTTTGAAAAGCAAGGAAATAGTAATTTAGTTAAATTTTTATTTTTAGTCACTCTTTGTGTATGTGTATGAGTGTGTGCACATGCACACTCATGTGCAGGTGTGTGTAAGTGCATGTAACCATATAAGCATATGTGAGGGTAAGAAGTTAACACCCAGTGTCTTCCTCAACTTCTATCTACCTTTGAGGTAAGGTCTCTCACTGAACCTTGAGCTCATCAATTGACTACATTGGCCAACCAGCAAACCTTGAAATCCTTCTCTCTCTCTGCTTCTCAAAATGGGAGTTATGAGTATTATACCCTCATATCTGCCTTTTATATAGATACTGGAGACAAACACTTAGGTCCTTTTGCCTATGAAACAAGCACTTCCCCACCTCTTTAGCCCTACTTTAAATTTTATTATTTTATTGTGTTATAAAGGATTAAAACAGATCTCAATCATGCTGGTCAATTGTTCTCCTGGGCTATGTTCCTCAAAGGCTTTAATTGAAATTTTAAGTGGATACATGAAAACATATGCATATTCATTGGGTATCATTTGCTATTTCAATATATGTATATTAGGTCATTTTAAGACCATATTACATATACCTGTCTCCTCAACATTTATCATTTCTTCATGAAAAATCATTCAAAGTTTTTCCTTCTGTTGTGGCCTAAAGTTTCACACTGTGACCCATAATCACCCTACCACGCTACAGAGTCAAAACTTCTTAATCCTACCAAACTACAACTTAGTGTCTTTTGTCTCTTTCTTTCTAGCAGTCTTTCCCCATTAGAATATACACTATTAGGTTTCACTGTAGCATTTTCGGACAAATTTTGTCTTGCTTTCTTCCTCACTCCTACCCTACTTGCATGTACCTTTTTTCTGCGTTCGTGTCTTCTATGTCCTATTGTCTCTTACTTCCTCAACTCCCCTTTTTTTCCTCTCTCATTGTCTTTTTTGTTCCATAACCTATGCCATACTCACCTCCACTAAAATACAGACATAGAAACATAATTAGCTAAGATCCCCATGAGTGAGGACATGACATTTTGTCTTTCTGATTCTTAATCACCTCACTTCATATAATACTTAATAATATTTCCCAGCTCTATACATTATCCTGCAAATGTTATTTCATTTTTCTTTTCCACATTTCAATTGTCTGTTCATCTGTTGATATGATGGACATGTAGGCTCATTTCATTTCCTTACTATTGTGAATAGAGCAGCAGTAAACAGAGATGCAGTTATCTCTGTGGTAGGAGAGAGAGTCTTTTGAGTATTTGCTCAAGTTCACTTTTCTGTAAGATAAATTAGAAAAGCTGGAGGAATTTGTTTGACTGTCAGGAGGGCTATTGTGTGTAAAAAGGTTTTTGGACCTGAAATTAGGTGAGATGTCAAAGTATATTGCTTATGGACATAGACAGTCCCTGTCTGAAAGCTGAACTATTCTTATAGTAGACATGTTCACATGCTCACCAGTTCTTACACACTGACGCAGCCATGCTCATGGCGATTGCACTGTGCTTTTCTTCAACATTTTTCACTGTCTTTGAAATTAGCATGGCAATGATTAATAATGTGTCATTGTCTCTTTCAGATGAAATCTATAAATGTCAAGAAAAATCTCAAAGCTAAATATTTAAAATGCCATGAGTTTATAAATTAATATCAAATATTAGAGTGTGAGTTTGGACTTTGTATGTTAACTTTTGTCATGTTAACTTTTTATTGTGAGGAAATAAAATTAAGCAAAAACATATTTTTAAATCATTTTTTATCTCAAGAATGAGCTATTTGTAAAAGAATTAAAATTTATCAAACAAGTTGCGTGAACTTGAAAGTTCAAGCAAACCTCTGACAGATCTTGTAACGCCAAGGAACTTCCTCCCTACAGGTTGAACAGGGAACAGGTATGAGGGTCCGAAGTTTGTGTTGGCCAGCTGCAGTGTAGAACTCCTATATGCAGATCATTTGTCTGGGCCCACTGTACTCTTCCCCATGAGGCTTCAGCAAAAAGAGGAATCCACACAAATACAAGGAATTTCTACTTCAGAGTTTCATATCTTCTGCAGCCCACATGGAAGAATCACAAGATAATTTCATGAGGTCTAGAGATGAAAGCATCACATCCAACACCAAAGGAGAAAAAGCAGTGTCCATCTTGTGACTCTTAGGAAGTCTGAGTGTAAGTTGTAAAGTTCCAGTATAAATAAAATGCTTGGTATTATAAAGAAAGTGTATTTGCTTTTCCTTAAGTACTGCCAGATAAGCAATATTTAAATAAGCAGCCTAGAAAGCTGCTTAATCTAGGAATGCCATGTTCCTCATATTCATTCAGCAGAGCTTTGCAGCCCTTAGGACACGTTTGCAGAAATATAATACTGAAGCACAGCATACCACAAGACTGGGTTCTCCTTGTTTTATTTCTATAGCATTTACTTAACACACTTATGTAGCAACACACAATCATTAAATTTTTAAAAAATCTTCCGATCATCATTAATTGCCTCAGCACAAAGTTTGCTCTCTACTAGGGTTCATCAGTTGCCCTGTGTGTTTCCCAAGTCTTTCTGTATATTTCAGCAGACTTTGATGAGCACTGAGATCCCTTGATTTCTGCAAGTGGTGTACTGATCCTTCTGAGAGGAGTGCTTCCATAGGCGTTAGTTCTCCACACCTTTCACTGTCTGGAATGCTGTAAGAACCAGAACAGCCACATCTGCTTCCTAAGTAGCACTATAGAAACTGAAAGGAAGACCTTTTTTTAACTTCTCTTGCAGCTTAGTAGGGCTGTGTAGACCTAAATATGGTTGACATACTGTACTGGAAAGCCCAGTGTTGAAGGTAACTGAATGGGAGAGCTCCTCTTGTTAACTGCCCCATTTACCCTCAGTTCTGGGTGAGTGCAGTAGACCAACTTCACAATTCTCCTTCCTCCCCAGCAAAGTATCCAGTGTGTGATTCCTTCCTGCCACCAGACATTAGCTCCCGGTGAGGTTCTCAGCTCTTTGTTTGGCAAACCAATTCTCTGGGTATCACTGTGCTCTGATGGAAATACAGATTTTCCCCAAGTCTTTACCTCAGTGACAACACAGACTAGACAGCCTTTATTTATTCAGAGCCTTATTTAGTTTACTATTGACAAGTTCCTTGAGGCATTGCTAGACTTTCCACAAACCTTTCCTAGTACTTACAGCAATTAACAAATACACAAATGCACATGTGACTTTTGGTCTTCTCAATTAGATCAAAAGAAAATCAAACAGCTCCAAAATGTGGACTGAATCAATAGTTTCAATCACATATTCTAGTAGATAGTGCAAATGTTAGTAAATAGTAAAGGACCAGAGAAAGTGTTAGAAAAGTTTTTACAGAGGTTCAGACAGGAAGCAACACCCCCTCTCTGTCTCTCTCACTCTGTCTTTCTCTCTCTCTGTGTCTATATATATATTTCTCTCATAAAACTAAAGATACCTCTAGTAATAAAATTATACTTAACCATTTATAAATGAATTGAACATGAGGAATAATGAAGAAAGCAAACAAATTAAGCTTAGGATGCAGTCCTGTGTGATACACTACAAAAATAAGCCAATCTATCTTCATGATTTTAGTGATGCTTTGTTATTCAATTCTTTCAAATTTGAAGTTTTTCCACAATTTTTATCATCACCATGAATATTCATGAAGAAGCTATGATACTAGAGTCAACTTCAAGCCTCCAGGCATACAGGCACAGGCATGTATACCTGCACACACGTTCATGAGTACATAAATACATCATACACACACACACACACACACACACACATGCAACCCACTCACATGCACACAAACGCACACAGTCAATCCATATCCTTAAATTTACTTACTTTATTCACTAATCCTAATAGCCTGCCAATTGAAACCATGTAAATTAGATGCCAAAGAGATGGCTCAGCATTTAAAAGCATACATTGGTCTTGCAGAGGACCTGAGTTCAGTTCCTGGTACTCATGTCAGACCACTTACAACCACTCCAGCTCTAGAGGGATCCAGAACAGACAGTTCGTTCATGGTAAAGGCATAGGAATGACACAGCATAACACAGTCACCTTTAGGTTCGTAGCTGAGAAGCACATGGGGCTGACTTCTCACATGAATCACACCAGGAACCGTTATTACTTGCTGCATATTTTTCTCTATTTTCAAAGGCATGAATAAGCTTCTTTTTACATCAATAGTACTCTCTTACATGACAGTGGCTAATATCTCAGAAACATTTTGTGCTGGTTGATGGACATTTTCTCCACTTCACTTGTTTAGAAGTCTGGGAGTCATATTCACACATGGATGCTCATACACACATACTCACGCAAGTCAAAATAATTAAATATTTTTAAAATATGTAAATTTTGTTAGCTTTTTTTTTCAACTCACCTGACAATGTTTGAAACAGGAATCACAAGATTATTTTCAATATGATGCCATCCTACTAAAAATAAAATAATCTTTAAAAATAAATTTCACAGTAGGAAAATGATAAAAATAAGTTAGCAATCTATTTTCAAGACAAATGTAACTGTGGTAGAAAAACACATATTTTAAGTCTATAGCAAAGAAGATGCTACCTTGTTAGACCCAAATGATCACATCTCAGGAACATACTAGATCATTCTTTCTGGGATGATGGCGTTCAAAGGACAAATATATTTATGAAAAGCATATGATTTCAGAAAATATTTTTCAGAGAAAAGACAAAGCTTTAAAGACTACCTGAGGTGCTCTAAGGTCCCTGTGATGTCCAGTGCATGAAGCTGAAACTCAAATTAAAATCTCAAAACGAAGTCACTGCTCCTCACAGCAACGGACTCAAAAGGCACCAGTCAGCAGGGACAAACATTGTAGCTCCCCCAAAAACATCCTGGGAAAAAACAGAAGTGTAAGAAAAGAAAAAAGAGGAAGAAGAAGAAGAAGAAGAAGAAGAAGAAGAAGAAGAAGAAGAAGAAGAAGAAGAAGAAGAAGAAGAAGAAATCCAATCCACAAAGTGAGGCATAAATAAAAGGACCTCCCAAAACAGTGAAGAAAACCTACAGTTGTACTGAGAGCTTTAAAAAATATGTTTTATGTCCATGATGTGGAAAATTTAGTTTTAAATAAGGTTAGCTGTATACTTCCTTTGTAAGGATGTTAGGTAGATAAGTCTATAAGCAACTGAATATGCTGAAGACACGTGATCATCTACTCTGAATATCAAAGGCCCTCTACTTTCATGTAGGTATGAGGACTAAGATGTTCTTTAATGTGGGACTATGCCTTCACTATGCTATGGCCTGGAACATGCGTGTGCTCTTTCTGAGCATGAACTGTACAAGAGAGTGCTGAGCCTTCCTGTGGCATAATCACGTTAAGCCCAGTGGGGCAGAGTGAGAAACCAGTAGGTTGCCAATCAGAGTGAAAAGTCAGGACACGTGGCCTGGGAAGCAAAATCTTGAGTGGGAAATAATGGTTGGGAAGCAGCCAGGTAAAGAAAGCATGAGTAGTTGCAGAGCAGAGCTTGTTATGGGAAGGCAGAAAAGTAACAGCACAGAAGACCAGATAGAATAAAAGGAGGAAAGCATTTCCAGAGGGTTGACAGAAAAGGTCTTCTGGTAGAATAGCAATCATGTGTTTTTCGCAGGTATTTTTTTTTAAACTGTAAAGTCAGTCTATTGTGTTTGTATTGATAAAAATGCAATGAATTTTTTTTTTAGCACTGGAACCTTTTAGATTAATTTTTACATGAAATCAGATAGGCAAGTGAACCTGCAAAGTTTTGATCTAGGGAAAAAAAATAATAAAGCATGACACAAAAAAAGAAAAAGAAAAAACTAAGTAGATGAATTAATTAAAGTTAAGAAAAGTCCCATCAGGAAAATAGAGGAGAAAAGAAGTCTACAAATATATTCATGAATGATAAACGTGTAGTGTTCACTTGGGTAACACACATAGCAAAACTGGAACAATGCAGAGAAGATGGAACACAGCCTTTGCATAAGGATGGCATGCAAATTAGTGAAGTGGTACAAACTCTGTGTGTGTTTAACTTGGAGCGCAAGAGGATGCTAGGAAACTTAAAAGATGCCTAGTGGAAGGCATGCTAAGAGAGGGCAGATATTAGATTATAGGTAAAATGAAAGCAGAGGTGGAATCTTGGCCACCTAGGATGGAAAGGCTTAAGCAAGCAGGAACTTAGAAGAATGGAGAAACATAGGATGGGAAGGGAAGGGGTAACGTAAAGGGAGCATGTATGAAAAGCCATGAGGAAGCCCTACTCTCTCACAACCCAAATAAAAACTAATTGGAAGGACACTAGAACACATGTGAAATGAAGAAGACTCTAGGCTTAGGTGGGGATAGGAGCTGGCAAATGGGGTAGAGGAAGGCTAATGAGTGCATTAAACCAAATTGATAATACATGAAAAAGCCATAAGGAAACTCATTAACTAGTAAAAAGATCTTGAAAACAACCTTTTTAAAAAGTGTGAATGGAATTAACCTGTATGGGTGAACCATGTCAACTCTAGACTACATGGGTTATTAAATGACAATTGCAATTCAAAGCATGGCAGACCTTCCTAAGAGTTATTGGTCTGGAGGCCCCCAGAGGTCTTCAAAACAACACAAGCAGTCACCATTGTCCTTGATTAACCCCATAACTACATCATAAGATCCTGTCTCTGAAGATAGCAAACATTCTGGCTGCAAGGCAGACAAACCAACCTCAATCTAGCAAGAAAGCATTCTGCTGGCCAGATTTCATAGAGCTACTGTGGTAAAAAACAAAAACAAAAACAACAACAACAACAACAAAACCACAGCAATGTTCTTGTGCAACACTGGACCCTCACTGCTGATACACTGAACTTTCTGGCAAGATATGCATGCCAATACAATAGTGGCATGGGTGTTAGGGTTTAACTAGCTGCTTACTGATTAAAATTGAGGCCTGGCTTGTAGGAGGGAATTCCATGTATGATACTAGACTCCAGACAGAAGCTCAGGGGATAGAACCCAATATTTTTATTTTGCTAAATAGACATGCTGTAAAATTATCTTCTAAATATTTATGTTTATGACTATGGCTCTGGGATGGGGAGTCTCAGCCTTAGCCAGAGGATTACCTCCCCTCCACTGCAGGGGGCAGCATTCAGTGGAAAAACGTATAACTAACCAAAGTACTGAGAACAAGAAACTGAATGCGCAACCCTAAAAGAAACTCCTGTGTCAACCATATTCTTCACGGCTCAGGGGACATCACCGTAGAAGAGAAGAAAACAATGCAAGAGCCAGAAAGGCACTGAGAAACATTTTTTTTTAATTTATTTATTTATTTATTTATTTATTTTTGGACATGGTATGGTTATTGCACTCATGCAATCAAAATAGCGCTGATTACCTGCACAAGACTTTCTCAGTCTAGCCAAAATTCTGGCATAGTTGATCACCTCAACCAATAAAGCTGGAAGGTGTTGGAATTCTGAAGGAAGTTTTGGCATTAGGCACAGAGATGTAGATTTTGGAATTCCCCCTGCTGGTTCCTTCTTGCTTTGGTTCAGTGTTTCCTCACTAGGCTCCTTTTTTCCCTTCTGGAATGATAATGCATGTTCAGTGCCATTTGTATGCTGGAAGCACGTGATCTTTTTGCTTTTGCTTTTATAGAGAGTTACAATTTAGAGATTGCCTTGAGTCTCAGAAGAGAGTTTGGACAATGAATTTTTAAACAGTGTTTAAACTGTAAAAGACTACGGGAGTTTGGAAAGGAAGTTAAATGTTTTTTGCATTATGATAGCACTACATGGCCAGGGAGTAGAATGTCGCAGTTTGAATGAGAATGCCCCCTCCATAGGCTAATAGATTTTAATTCTTATTCCTCATTTGATGAACTGTTTGTTAGGATTAAGAGGTGTGACCTTGTTGGAGTAGGTGTGTCCTCCGTGGAGAAAGTATATCACTGGGAATGAACTTGAAAGTTTCAAAAGCCCTCACCACCTTCAGTCTCTCTCTCTCTCTCTCTCCACGGATCAAGATGTAAAGCAGCCAGCTACCACTACCACCGCTACAGCATGACTTTCTGCATGTTCCCTGGCAGGAATCCTCTGAAACCATAAGCAAGCTCCCAATTAAGTCTTCTTTTTTGTTGTTGTTGTTGTTATTGTTTTGTTTTTTGTTATTTATTTATTTATTTATTTTATTCAGATTACATCTCAATTGTTATCCCATCCCTTGTATCCTCCTGTTCCTCCCTTCCTCCCACTTTCACCCTATTCCCTTCCCCTATGTCTGTGACCGAGGGAGACCTCCTCCCCCACTATATGATCATAGGCTATCAAGTCTCATCTTGGTTGCCTGCTTATCCTTCCTCTGAGTGTCACCAATGGGACATAGTCAAATATGGAGCACCAGAGTTCGTGTCAGAGTCAGTCCCTGCTCTCCACACAACTGTGGAGAATGTCATATCAATTGGCTAGATCTGAGTAGCGGTTTGATGTTTACTGCATGTATTGTCCTTGATTGGTGTAGTAGTTTGAGCAGAGCCCCTGGGCCCAGATCCACTACTTGTCATGATGTTCTTGTAGTTTTCTAGGACCCTCTGGATCCTTCTATTTCCCCACTCTCCCATGTTTCTCTCACCTAGAGTCCAAATAGGATGTCCTTACATCTATCCCAATCTCCTGATAAGTGAAGTCTTTCATGGGACATGCCCCTTGGGCTAGTGTCCAATTGTAAGTAAATATATACTATTTAATTCTTTCTGCTTCTGGGTTAACTCACTCATTATGATCATTTCTAGTTCAATCCATTTGTCCACAAATTTTGGGATTTCCTTGTTTTTTATAGCTGAATAGTATTCCATAGAGTAAATGTACCACAGTTTTTTTATACATTCTTCTACTGAGGGACATTTAGGCTGTTTCCAGGCTCTGACTATTATGAATAAGGCTGCTATGAATATGGTTGAGCATAAGTCCTTGTTGTGTGCTGGAGTATCTTCTGGGTATATTCCAAGGAATGGAATAGCTGGATCTTGAGGAAGCCCTATTCCCAGTTTTCTTCCTTTTTAAGAGTTGTCTTGTCATGGTGTTTCTTCACAGCAATACAACACTTTTACATGGTTTATATGATCTTCTGATTCCACCCCTCTCTGAGGGCTCATGGGCAGTTTATAGTTACTGGGGCAGGGAGAATCACTGATATTTGGTGATGTCACTGGAATTACTATGCTCCATTGGCAGGCTCCATTGCACTGCATGTATGGCTAGCACTAAGTAGATACAATAACACACACACACACACACACACACACACACACACACACACACACATATATATATATATATATATATATATATATATATATATATATACATAGAAGAGGGTATCATTAACAGGATATGGCACAGCTAGAAGGAAATGGGAATAATATAGAACATTCTACAGTTGGATGGAATTCTCAAGAATAAAAATAATTTTAAATAGAATAAAGTTTGTTAACTAATTTGGGACAGGGAGACATTCACAATTTACATATGGTTTTAATTATTTATGGATGAAAAGAAATCACATGGATAAACAAAGTTTCCACAAAAAGAAGAGAAAATAAAAAGAAAATGCTCACCAACAATAGAAGTGACAAAGGATCCGGACTTGGAAGAGCAGAGGTGGCAGGAAGACTGTGTAACCGTGCTCTTCATTTCAGTGCTGGTAGTGGCTTGACCAGGTCATGGTCATCAGATTATTTTATAAGCTCCTATAGTGACAAAATGCCTTTTATTCATAAACCAATTTGATATTTTTAGCACCTTTCTCATAGGAGTTATATAACAATTTTGTAGATAAGTAGCCACAATGCAGATGAGTTAGAAAGCTAGCTTCATGTTGGCCTTTTCTTTCAGCCATCTAAGTATGGTAGCCCTGAACAGCTAGAAGAGAATGGGTAACTGACAGCAGAAACTGAGAAGATGGGAAAAGCTGGACTAAATGCTTAAAACAGATCAAGTAGGAAAAGAGCATAAGATCTGGGAAACTGATGGGGACATTCTTGGCTGATTGGTTAAATTTGACATTCTTTGCTAAGACCAGCAATGACTTGGACTTGATTCTTACTCAATCCAATCATCTTCACAGTTCACAGATTCTAACTCTGCTCAGAAGCCTCAGACATGCACTAATATTCACAAGGGAATCTGGCTGAAAGAACAAATGTTAATGAGGGACTATCTCTTCTCAGTTTACAGCTGAGGTGGCAAAAAGCTTCTTTCTGCATGGAGAGGCATCTATGTTACTCATGGCTACCAATTGTCTTAGTTAGGATTTCTATTGCAGTGATAAAACACCATGACTAAAAGCTAATTTGGGAAGAAAGGGTGTATTTGATCTCATAGTAAAATTTGAATTTGTAGTCGATCATCCAGGACTCCAGAAAAGGAACTCAGGAGAAGAACTTGGAGGCAGCAACAGATATAGAGGTTATGGGGAGACCTGGTGGCACTCAGAGGAAGGATAGCAGGATACCAAGAAGAGACTTGATACCCTATGAGCATATACAGGGGGAGGAAATCCCCCTTAGGAACAGTCATAGGGGAGAGGAATAAGGTGAAAATGGGAGGGAGGGAAGAATGGGAGGAATCAAGGGATGGGATAACCATTGAGATGTAACAAGAATAAATTAATAAAAAATTAAAAAATAAAAATTTTTTAAAAAGAAAGAATATTGCTGATGATTTGCTCATCATGTCATGCCCAGCCTGCCCTCTTATAACACCCAGGAACACCACCCCAAGAGTTACACTATCCATAAAGAGCTGAGCCCTCACATGTAAATAATCAGTCAAGAAAACGTACCACACACTTGTACACCAGTCAATCTGATTGGGACATTTTCTCAGCAGAGGCTCTCTCTTCCAAAATGACTCTAGCTTGTGTAAGGCTGAAAGCAAGCTAGCCAGCACACAAGTCTGCCTCACATGTACAACCATGCCCCTCACTTTAGACTTTATTATAAATCATAATAGCCTTGAGGCATTCGTATAATGAGACTGCAATTCTCATTCAACTAATGTCTGGTGTGACCCAAGTGCTATTACTTTTTAAATTTCCCCATACTGCCAAAGTTGAGAATCATAGAAACTGACCCACAAACATACCCACTGCTGTTACCAGCTGTTGCTTTTGGAATGGGGATGATGTCCAACCTGATCCAAGTAAATACCCAAGAGCATTTGGAGCAATTCTTGGAACTTCTTCTTGCCTCTTATTAGTAGGTGCTTTAAAAGGAGGCACATTTTCTCCTATCTTATATTTCCTTAACTAGAATGAACACATTGAACTGTAGCTGTCTTGCAATCCAAAAAACAAAAACAAAACCCCAACCCAAAAACCTCCTTTCTGACTGAGTGAATGCCACAGACAATAATGTACAAAGGAGGTTCTATAGAGAACAGGTCCCAGTGACCACATTGATTAGGGAACATTATAGCTCTGGGCTCCTAGTCATTAAAAAGCAACAGATAACCTTGTTTAACCCTAATTTAAATTGTATTTAACTGTTATTGTCACCCTAAGTAATTTTTATATATGACAATAGGTAGAGTTTGTGTTTGAGGGGCCCAATAATCTTGGAAGAACATGAAGGACTTTTGTATTTCCATGTTATTCCTTAAGATTAACTTTGTCATTGTTACCAACATTTCTCAGATCTTTGGAATGCATCCAAATTTATTCTGTTAGGAACACCCTTATGATTCAGGACCATTGTTTCTGAGTTTACTCCACTATGCTCATCTATCCCAACCTCAGTTGCAAAATTCCTACAAAGCATTCTTTCTGATGTTTCTTTATTTGTTTAGAAAATCAGTCAACAAACACAAGCATTCCTATGTTCCTTCTGGGATATACAGACTTCAAAACATTTGATCTGCTCTTAATGAGGTCATAGTCTAGTAAAGAAACTATTATATTAACAGATGACTAAAATATCATGTAATTAATTAATCAAGGAAACTAGCTAATAAAATAAATTTCAAGAGTCATGGTAGGTTTACAAGCAAAGAAATATGTCTAATTAATTTGTACTTATTAAGTCTCCAAATATTTGCTTATTAGGAAAAAACCCACACCAATAGCATCCAGAGAAAGAGAAAAGTAAATCTATAAGTTAAGTTGTCAACAGGAAAAGGACAAAAATGAAATACCTTGATTATAAGTCTGTAGTATAGTATAATTTCAAAACATACACAAAAGTATTAAACTTTGATATACATAATTTTTACTATCAAGGCATGAGTCAAAACAGTTTTTATACTACTGCTTTATTTGAACCAGAGAGCACTAATGTCTATTTCAAAAGCCATAAATAAGAGAAAAATATCCTTACATCCCAGGTATCATTTTTTTACATTTCTCAGAAAGCTTGGTTTTGAATAATATGACTTCATAAGTAACTGTCAAAAAGACAAATGATTCGATTATGCCCACGAATTCTAAGATTGACTAAACAAACCACTTTATTGAATGGTTCATTTTCTAAACTGTTTTTTTTTCTTCCACTTTTTTTTTTTTCTTACTCAGTTGGAAAGGCATCACTTTTGGGAAAGGAAGGGGCCATATTTCATTTTTAGACATAGGTTCTCTTTGACACACAATTTGAGATTCTAATGAATGAATCAAATATCTTGTAAGTTCACAAACACATGTGATCGACATTTGATCCTTAGAAATGACAGTCTATGTTATAATAGCAGCTAATGAAGAACCCTGCCAATATTTAAGTTTTACATGATTATGAAAATAGTACATTGAATATGTATGTGTTTGATTATTTTGCCCTTGAGAAACACACTAAAGAAAATTGATTGGTGGCCATTTCAAAAAGCAATCATAACATATTTGCAAAATACTTTCCGCCTAAGGAGTACTTACTCTAATAGTAAACTTGATTGTCCAATATTATCTAATATTTTTCAGGGAAAATTTGTTGAGGAATTTGATCCTCCAGGCACAAATTATTTCCCTAAAATACTTTTTTCCTTCCTAAATCCCTAAGTCTTGACCTTTAGCAAGATGAAAAGGGGATTTATGCTTTGGACCTGATAAATCTGATTTGCAATTATCCCAGCCCATCTTCTGAGTGCCTGGATTGATATTCAGGTCTTGAGGAGTCTAGCAAGGCTACAAGCTAGACTATTGAAGTTGTCCTAAATTTCTTTTATCTGGAAGATTCAATTAAGTTCTATGACAAATCCATTAAATGCAGGAAATAAACTTCATTCTGGAGCTGTCAAAGAAGGAGAGAGGATCAGTTAAGTGCAGGAGCCCTGGGCAAGCCTGACACTTGTCAGATTTCATCACCAGGTGATGGTTCTAGGAAATGTACAGACTCAGACCATAACTGACAGCTTTTTCTGGGACCTTTCTGTGGAAACAGTGAAATGTAAGTGCTCCTGAGGATGTAGTGCTATATTCAATACATTTCTTACTGTGCATAGATCAGACTATGTTCAGTTCCCTAATGTGTTACCTTCCTTCATACTTTGTGCTACACAGAGTTTATATGTACTTCATTAACTATAATACAAAAAGATGGGGCCTCCCTCTGTGAACACATTCTTTTTCTTTTTAGGTGTATATGTGTGGGTGCATGCATGCATTATCTCTCTCTCTCTCTCTCTCTCTCTCTCTCTCTCTCTCTCTCTCTCTCTCTCTCTGTGTGTGTGTGTGTGTGTGTGTGTGTGTGTGTGT
>OU015742.1:154698474-154716311 GCA_907169655.1 Acomys percivali | reverse complement strand
ACACACACACACACACACACACACACACACACACACACACACACACACAAATTACAGGGCACACTTACACCTGTGATGAAGGAATCTTGAGGTCTTAGATTAGAAACCATATGGGTTCCTTTCATAGATCTACTAGATTTCCAAATGTTCCCTTTTGCTCATGTTCATAGCATTTAAATATTTTTATCTGTATAGATAACTCATGCCCAAACAGTAATTTTATATTTTCTTAAATTGAAAATGGAATTTTTTCATACAATATATTCTGAGTATGGTTTCCCATCTTCGAGCTCCTCCCAGCTCCTCCCCACTTCTCCACCCACTCAAACCCACACACTTACTTTCTAACTCATTAAAATACAAGCATACATCTGAAATAATAATAATAATAGAATAAAAAACAAACAAAACTCAATAGGCCAAAGCAACAACAAAAGCCAAAGAAAAGGCACAAACAACATATGAACACTGAGGCACATACATTCACATACAAAGGAAATTTATAGACACAAAATCAGAAACTATAATGTATAACCAAAAGATCTGTATGTTTAAAAAACTAACCAGAAAAAGCAGTGTAAGAAAACAAAACAAAAACAAACCAACAACAAAATGTCCAAAATACCATTAAGATTGTTTTGTGTTGGTCATCCACTGCTAGGCATGGTGCCTGCTCTTAACTGTGGTTTGTATACCCAGTGAGATTCTGTTGGAAGAAAACCTAATTTTTTTCTCTTCAAGCAGTTATCAGTTTGAGATGGTTAGGGATGGGGGCTGTGTATACTTTCCCTGTCAGCACTGGGACCTCATCTGGCTTAGACCTGTGCATGCTACCACCATCTTTCTGTTCTCCTTGTTGATGACCTCCATCAAAGTTCTATGAGAAACTGGGTTTTTTCATGTGATGGACAGCAAGTATGTCTGTTAGGCATTTTGTTGTTACTATTGTTAATGTTTCAGTGTATTTTTTAGTTTAAAATAACTTTTAAAAACATTTAAGTCTCTTCTTGGTAATCTGCTATCCTTCCTCTGAGTGCCACCAGGCCTCCCCATCCAGGGAACATAGTCAAATATGGGGCACCAGAGTTCATGTGAAAGTCAGACTCCAACTCCACTCAACTGTGGGGAATATCTTGTCTATTGGCTAGCTCTGAGTAGGGGTTCAAAGTTTACTGCACGGATTGTCCTTGGCTGGTGCCATAGTTTGAGCAGGACCCCTGGGCCCAGATCTGCCCATCATAATGTTCTTCTTGTAGGTTTCTAGGACCCTCTGGATCCTTCTATTTCCCCATTCACCCATGCTTCTCTCACCTAGAGTCCCAATAGGATGTCCTCCCCTCTGTCTCACTTTCCTGGTTAGTGAAGACTTTCATGGGACAGGCCCCTTGGGCTAGTGTCCAGATATAAGTAAGTATCTACCATTTGAGTCTTTCTGCTTCTGGGTTAACTCACTCATTATGATTATTTCTAGTTCAATCCATTTGTCCATAAATTTCAGGAAATCCTTGTTTTTAATAGCTGAGTAGTATTCCATACTGTAAATGTACCATGGTTTCTTTATCCATTCTTCTACTGAGGCTGTTTCCATGATCTGGCTATTATGAATAAGGCTGCTATGAACATGGTTGAGCAAATGTTCTTGTTGTATGCTGGAGCATCTTCTGGGTATATTCCAAGGAGTAGAATAGCTGGGTCTTGAGGAAGCCCTATTCCCAGTTTTCTGAGATAGCACTAGATAGATTTCCAAAGTATTTGTACTAGTTTGCATTCCCACCAGCGATGAAGGAGTGTTCCTCTCTCTTCACATCCTTGACAGCATGTGGTATCGCTTGATTTTTTTTCTTCACCATTCTGATGGCTGTAAGATGGAAACTCAGAGTAGTTTTGATTTGCATTTCCTTGATGACTAAGGAGGTTGAGCATTTCTTTAAGTGTTTCTCAGCCATTCGATATTCCTCTTTTGACAATATTTTGAAAACAATGGAATTACTTTTGCCTTGCCTTAGAGGACCTTGCATGTAAAAGGATATATATCCATTGACAAGAACAATTCAGAAATAGAGACAGAAAAACTTTGGGGCTGTTGTTGGTATTATAAACCAGAAATTTCATGCCTGTAGCTAGATGTCCATAAACAAGATAATTTATGATCACATGTGTGTGTGTGTGCGCGTGTGTGCGTGCGTGCGTGTGTGTGTGTGTGTGTGTGTGTGTGTGTGTGTGTGTGTGTGTAGTGATTCCTTTTATATAAAAGGAAATGTTAAAACATTGCTAAATTTTGAACCGTTGGGGGCTTCTGAGAGGGCTCACTTATAAAGTGCTTTCTACACAAACCAAATCAATAATCTTGATGTTCAGTGAGAGATCTTGTCTGAAAATCTAAGGTGTAGCACCATTGTAGAAAGCCCAACATCAATCTCTGGCCTCTACTCTCTGTCTCTCTGTCTGTCTGTCTGTCTGTCTGTCTGTCTGTCTGTCTCTCTCTCTCTCTCTCTCTCTCTCTCTCTCTCACACACACACACACACACACATACACACATACACAGCAACAGAGAGAGAGTGTGTGTGTAATGGTGTGAAAATTTGTTAATATACAAGCAAAATAATTGGTCTTTGATTAAAATTAAAAATTGAGATACAGACATGATGACCTATACCTGTAATCATGTGTTACTTTAGAACTTGTAAGCTGAGGACCAAAGAAACAGATGTTCAATAAGCTCAAGACCACCCTAAGTTACAAAGGGAGTTGAAGGTCAGGTCAAAGTCTGCATGATACCCCTCTCTCACAACAAACAACCAAGAAAGATAAACTAATGTTGGAATTTTTGACAAAGAATAGAAACCTTTCTGGTTTCTACTTTCATTGCAATCAGCCCAGCTGACCCAGGGCATCTTTTTGCTTGTGTTGCCTTTATAATAAACTTTTTTTTGTTATCTTTAAGATAATTCAAAGTTCTTCATGCCCAAGTTTCATTAAGATATTGCATAATCTTGTGTGTTTATTTTTTTTAATTAAGTCACTTTGTCTAATTAGGTAACTAAGTATTATCTCATGGGCATCCATGATTCTCTCTTGATCAAATAAACAACTTTAAATAATTTTTGATGTAGCTTCCCAGGGATCAAATCTAAATTTTAGAATTAAAAAAAACACTTGGATTAAAAATGCTAGAATTATCCTTTCCTTAATACAACCTCTGAGATTTTCTATTAGGCCCCTGGAGAAGCACAAATATTTGATCTTGCATCTTATAAAAAGTAGAAATAATTAAACTTTTTGTATGTCCTCATTTTTAAGGAGCTCCAATTTATTATTAAAACTATCATGAAAACTATCAAAGCAGAAATGAAGTTTAGTTTAGGTTAATTACATATGAGCAATACTATTACCAAATACTTCAAAAGATATATCATGAGTATGTCATTCATGTTTAGTAATTTCTTCACTATCTATAATATGTTTTGTTCAGACAAATAGTGAAGCCTATATGGCACAATATTTATTATACCTAAGAAAGAATTGTACTTCTTTTTTTTTTTAGTGTTAGTTATTGTAATGAATCAATCATCATCAATAGGGCCCTTTCTTATGTAGGTAATACTATTTTCATTCATACTTGCTTAAAGGCTCTGCTGCAAGATATATTTTTGTGTTTTCAAGAAAAGTACACTCTTGGACTTCATGGAAAATTCTCTGCTAAGTGTTCTTATCACTCAAATAACTAGCTTACAGCTTAACTCCACTGGAGAAGTTCTCAGGTCATACCAGTACACACCCAGAGTTTCCAGGAATTCTTTAATCAAGAAGCTGGGGAGTTGTTGAGAACAGAGGGGTAACCTAAATAAAAACTAATTACACAATACCAACTGGACTGATGAAGAAAACTAAGTATGATTATTACCTTGAAATGATGATGTTCTGTTATGGACCATCCAGTTATACAGACTTACAATTTTTTTTTTTGCCTTTATGCTTCTTGGCCTCATATTATTTTAAGCTAAAATTAAACTTTTCAATAGTGTCTTTTTCTCAATGACCCCTGAGAATTCACTGATGTTTGTTGATTCTCTTTCACTTGACATTAATCATTTTCAGGGATTTAACAAATTGTCTTTCTTCTTGGATAGATATCATTGACTAAATCAACTTTACTGCTAAGACTATTGCAGGAGTGTCATACTTAAGAATAAATCTGTTTAATGATGTACAGTTTTAGCATTAGTAAGAAACAAAGGTTATATATCTGTGTGGAAACAACACCTAAAAGTCATTCTAAAAACATGAGCCAATGTCTGGTTTACAGAGTCTCAAACTCCCCTGTGGTAAGAACATCATTTTGTGATAGGCCAAGCAATTTAACAAATCCATGAACATTGAAAACAATCCCCCCAAAGGATAGATTCCTATTCTAATTATGTTGCCTTACTCCCACTCACAATGTATTTGCCACCAGCACAGAGTCTGTCTCAGAATTACTGTCTCTATGATTCAGACTTCCCAGTCATTATCAAGTGTTCCAGATACTACCCTTCATTTCAGTGCTGGTGTTCATTAGTCACATCTGAACCCAATCATGATGAGCCTTTTTTAAATAGTCTTAGACACAAGCTATCAGGACTTCATCCTTAGAGAGCCTGAATTCTACACCTGTCGGGCCAGTTTCTGTCTGTAACCAACCCAGGTCAACTCAACTCACAACTCAGAGCCCGAACAGTGGCATCCACTGTCCCGGCAGACATCACCACACTGCTTCTAATAGGTCATAATTTCAGGATCTGAAGTAAATGACATTTCAAAGCTGGCATTGTTCAAGAAATATACTTCACAATAAGGCTAAAAGACTCTGCAAAAAGAAAAGGCAATTTTCTCCAACCAAAGGGAAAAGTAGCTTCTCACTGATAAAATTGCTGACATCTAAAACCATTAATGCAAAGAAAGGAAAGGAATTTAAGACAGGGTGAAAAGCACTTCAGTCCTTCCTCTGTCCCTTGTTAGCTATGAAACTTCAGACAGTCATTTAACCTCACAAAATCTGTTTCATTATCTACTTAAGTGGTCATCTGGGAGAACTTCTAGATAATATAATACATGTAAAAATATATGTATAAAAGTTAAAGTGTCAAATTAATATAAAGTATTATGCCGTTAACACAATGATTATTAGACTTCTTGGTGAGTAAAGAAAATGTAAGGAAGAGTTGCAAAATTTACCCTAAGAATTTGAAATGTGGGGTCATATTCAATAAAGAATAATCTTACTAACACAATAGAATAAATCTATGTACTTTTTTAGTCAGTCAGAATAGAAAAATTATTAGACTAATTACCCCCAGGAACTCCCTATCTAAAATTATATTTAGATTAAAATATAAATTTTATTATTAATACCTTCAATCTGTCCTCCAAATAAGGTGGAAAATGCCTGAATGTTAAAATAAGCAGTAAAAGATAATTGATGATTATTCGTATTTTGAATGAAATGATTATGAGAGGAAGGGGATTTGCTATACCAACTTAACTTAACCTTGGATCCCTTTGGTTAGTATTAAAGGAGCCATTTAGTCTGAACTTGAACATGGTAAAAGGGAACACCTTGCTTCAACAAGATTCACTCATATTTTTCTTAATTTAAGATGAACTGTCTCACCTTAATGAGATATCTACAAAATGTAATTAGAGAAAGAGAAGAGGGATAGGGTGTCATCAGGTCAAAAACCAGTAAGAAGATATAGTTTAATAAGCTACTGTAAGGGGGATATTAATAAAAACAACCTATCAAGTTGTAGAGGCTGTGGGGAAAAGCAATGTGGTGGACCACAGCACGTCATGTGTGCTTTTGTTTAGAGACTCCACAATGCACTGTCGATCTGATGCCTCATCTTAAACTGCATGCATTGGGGGCTATTTTTAAGCATTTATTTAGTTTATAGCAATATTTTTAAAAGCCAATTTAGTTCCGCTAGTTAATATGTTTCTGTTTCTTTGTCTCAGAGTTACACATCAGACAAATTCAAATATTTCTCTTGTGGTATGCTTTTGGGTTGTTTTTCAATTTTAGTCACATTTTTATTGTGACGGTATTTTTTTAATTGATTTATTTATTCAGATTACAACTCAATTGTTATCCTGTCACTTGTATCCTTCCGTTCCTCCCTCCCTCCCGCTTTCACACTATCCTCTTCTGCTAGGTCTATGATCGAGGAGCTCCTCCTTCCCCACTATATGGTCATAGGCTATCAAGTCTCATCTTTGTAGGCTGCTTATTCTTTGTTTGAGTGCCACCAGGCTTCCCCACCAAGGGGAGCCACCATTTTTTGAATTGTATCACCAGTACGTAAACTGTGATGACCAGCATAAAAGAAAACATGGAGAAGTGATACACATGTTTGACTTTTAGATTTCCACTTCTTCAACAGTAACAGGCTTCTGTTGAATTAGCCTGATTGTGTTCACGTGCTTTGATGACTATATCACAAACTTATCTTAAACATTTGGACGATTAACAATTAAAACTCCAGATGTGAAAGAAAGCTCACATATGTGTGTGTGTGTGTGTGTGTGTGTGTGTGTGTGTGTGTGTTAGAGCTAGTTTTATATATGTGTGTGTATGTGTGGATGTATGTATATGTATATATATGTATACATATGCATATAACTCATATATATATATATATATTAATACACTACCTCACCATCCACCTTAATGCAATGGTGTCTTTAAAAACTTGGTCACTGTTTGGTTCCCCAAATGCTCTATTTTGGACAACCCTTTAAGTTCTTGAGCTAGCAATTCCACTGGGAAAAAAGTTAGATTGCTCTAATTATGCTTTCTCTTAATTAGCAGGCACCAGCCTCTTGTAATTACTGCTTCTGTTACTAGTTGCTCACAAAGCATTTCCTTATGCATCAACAAAAGAACAAAAAACAAAAACAAAAAACAAAAAACAAAAACAAAGAGACAATATGTAGTCACTATATTTCTGAGTGTATATTTTGCAGGAATCCTCTTATCCCTTAAGAAAATGGAGCAGCTTTTTTCTACCTTCATTCTTTTACTATCACTCTCATTTTTCAAACTGAAAATTTAACAGGAGTCAAAAGACCATGCCAGTTTATCTTAAATTTGATGTGCATTGGAGTACCAAGTAGCCAGGCATGTAGCTAATTTTCAGTTACCAGCACATAAATTGTGTGTTGAAGTAATAAAAAGATGGCAATAAAAACCATAAAGCTCATGTTTATAAAACAAAGTAATGAAAAGCAAATCGTTCCTCCATGTGAAGTCAAGTCATGAAATCCCTTTCTATAAAACCTGTACTTGAAGTAAGTGCCCATGGCACACTCCAGCTATTGATTCCTGCAAGTTAATAATTTCTACCAGTGGTATGCAATCCCAGGATGGCTGGTAAAACATCTGTCAACCTGTGTCACACTCTAAAAGTCACTCGGTGGGTCAATAAAATATGCGTGGGTGTCTTTGGTGTGCAGACCATTCTAGAACATACAGTGGGGAAATGTAAAGTAAATAAATGTATAAATTGATTCAGAGACCAATGAATCTCAATGACTGCTGTCTGGATAAGAAAATATAAAGTCAAATTTAAGGCAATCTAAAGCTCCTCTTGGAATAAACACAAAGTTTTCCTGAAATAATAAGTTATTTGAAATCTACTTAGCTCCATTTATATTTTCTTGCAACTGAAAAAGCACACTTTACACAAACGGTGGACTTTACTATAATGACATATCCCATACCCATTGGGCTTTAAGGCTCCTTTTCAGGATAGAGTATGTTAATGACATAACCCAGAGAACAGGAAGAAGGCATGAGGCCTTGGAACAGGGTGGCCAACCCTCTTATCACATATGAGGAGTGTACAGGAGCTCTATGTAGCCTGTGGAATATAACACTTGACTCAGAAGTAGAGGCAGGAGGAGGAAAGAACTGGACATGTGGACATTTGGTGGAGCTGATGACAGCACAGAATAAAGTATCACAACCATTGCTCCTGATAAGAAAACGCTGGGAAAGAAAAAGCCGAAAACAGATCTACAAATATATTTTATTTACTCCAGGGTGTTATAGCCCCACACAGACAGTACTATCATAAGAAAGGGGAAATACACAGACCGAAACAAAGCAAGAAGGGAAAGCCAGGCCCTCAGTTCTTTCAGCCGGACCTTTGTTTTGTTGTTTGACTAACCTGAATCTGAATGCAACAGTTTAATCTTGTGAAAGAAAAAAAAAATAGATGGATGTCTCCATAACCCTATTCATACGGTGGAGCTCAACACAATTTTTAGTTGTATTCATCTCAAAAACAATTCTCAAGATACAGTATGAAAAGCCAAGTGAACTGAATGCTACAATAGATATTTCTGTTAGTATTCCAGATCCCAACAGGATGTGAGTAGCCTAAAAATAATTTTTTCTCTCAATTAGAAATTAAAGACCCCAAAGACCAAGAAAGGATCATTTAAATACAAAAGATATGCTAATGTTGTTTCTCATGCCCTCTGCTTAGTAGCGTCTTAATATGTTTTATGAATTAATATAATAAACAAGGCAGCTATGCACAGGTCTTCTTTGTCTCATACTCTCATGTGATTTTCTGGGAACATTTTAAAAACTACTAGAGGAGCTTTTTGAAAGTGAACCTAGACCTCATATTTTGAACATCGCCAGAAAAAAAAAGACCTACTATACATTTGAAACCAGTTTCTCAGCTAAATGGAAAATGAAACAGAACAAAAAGGATATGTAAGGTCTCATACAAACAATTCTCTGCAGGATGACCAGGTTTTGCTATTGATTTACTCTGTCACCTTGAGAAGTCTCTATACCTCTCTGAGCCACAGCTCCCTCAAGCACAAAGTAGCCTGTGCACAATCCCCTCAGATGGATGATGTAAGGACAACGGTGGCAGCACACAGCACTGTGCCTGCAACTCGATCAAAGCGAAGGAAAGAGAACTACATAGTAAAAAGTGTTTCATGGGGTCGCAGAGGACAGAACATGTTGATACTCTCTTCTCCCATAAAATAATAATCACCAATCAGAATCATTAACATTAAACTTCATCACACAAGAATAACCATGTGCTAAACAGAATTTTAAAAAACATTTATTACACAATTGCTATAATCATCGTTGCCCGGGGCTCACACAAGATCAACCCTGTCAGCAGTTAGCCAGATTCTATTAACTACCTATGAAGGATGGAGATCTGTGTCTTTGGTTGTGTCCCTCCTGCTTCGTCTACCAGGCTCCAACAGATAGCTATATGCATATGATCATACAAATGGCCCTAATGAATCTTGGTGGGGCATAGAGCAAAACCAAAAGACATGACTTTAGGGGAGAGATTTGTGAGGAGGGGTGGACAGGTGTGGTAGAGAGGTGGGAGGTGAGAGTGGTCAGTAAGCAAAATGTATATATGTGAAATTTTAAAATATAAATTTAAAAATAGTCATGTTATGCCTATATCCTTAAAATAAGCCCATCATTATATCTGCTACACAGTGATAAACTCTCAAAGAAAATTTCACAGATCAAGAACGGCAAAGCTATCCTTCATATGCAGGTAGGAGGCTTTAAGCCAATGACATCCCTCTCAATCTTAAAAATGTGTTTATATTCCAAAAATTCACTATGGAATAAGTACCCGTATGTTTTATAGCTAATGCACGTTTTTCTTGTGAATGAAAGGAAAATATGTGTCCTTTAAAACTCTCAAGAGCAACCTCTTCTAATAAGGCAATCAATTTCAAAGTCTATGAAAGCCTCCTAAACAGGAAGCTTGCTATCAGTGCTGTCTTGATCAAGAACTCGTGGATGCTTCCTGATAAAAGACAACTCCTTAGCAGCTCAAACTCACCTAGCAATTTCCAAGTGATTTTTACAAATAAGATCCTCAGATGATTATTGATCATTGATATTTATTGAATTAATTTTAAATGTATATGATGTAAAACTCTATTTGCTCAGTACTTCGTAGGCAGACCCATTCTGATGATGCAGTAAAAAAACCCTTTTCCACTCAAGCACCTACCATTCATAAGTATCATTTATCAATTACATAAAAGACAAATGCTCATTTTATCAAGCCTTGGGTTTTTTTTTCATGCATGAAGTCCCAGCATGATAGTGTTCAAGTCATGGAAACCTTAATGTATGGGGCCTGCTAGAAGGTAATCAGGCCATGGGGCTCCGTACATGAGATCAATGTTGGTCTCTTGGACTAGGTTGGGTCTCACAGAAGTTCTTAACGCAGAACAAATTGTTATGAGACAAGGTCATTCTACATATTTGGTCTCTTCTACACACGCCCACTTCTGTTTCTCAGTTATGCTATGACACAGCCAGAAAGACTCTCCCCAGGTTCCAACACCATGTTGTTCAGACTTCACTGCTCCCAGACTTATGAGTCAAAGGAACTCTACTCATAAGGTATTCTACCTCAACTATTTTGTTATAGCAACACAAAATTAACTAATCCAGTAGTTCTGTTTTCATTACTTTGAGTTTTGAAATGCATTGTGTAGTTTTGATCTCTTTCTTTAAATACCAAAAAATACATATTTCAATACCCCCTACTGAATACATGAATAGCACAAATACAAACAAATAGCTTCTTCATACATCAATCCTCTCCAGGATATTATGAGTCACTCATTCCATGTAATTTTTGGTTTGAATCATTCATATTTGTTTTTTAGGATCTTGATATTATACTCAGTTTCCTGTCCTTTTTCTGTCATGAAAATTCCGTTTTAGTAACCCTTTGCCAAAGGAGCTATACTGTGTTTCTCCCAGTAGCTTACTTCTAAGAAAGATGGTGACTATTTAATGGGGTTGGATTCTCTGGAATGTATGAGCTGCATCAAGGACATCACTCAACAATGAGGTCCCTAGGCAGGAATACAATTAGCAGGCAGTATCACTTCCCTATGACATAAGTTGACTAAAGATGGCACAGAAAGAGCTTGGAATAAAACTGATACTGCCTACCTTTGTGACATCTCCTTCACCAGGCAGCATGCAGCAGTCAGAACATTTTCTCATTGGAGACTGTGTCTAAGAAAAGGATCAGTATCCTGCCTGACAGACCTGCTGTTCTTGAGCCCCAAGGTTCCCTTTTAGCTTTCAATTTCTTTCATATTAGGTGTGAGTACTGAAGCAATGACTCTGGAGCTATGGCTCTCATTAGAATGTGTCAAAGAGCGGTGGGAGGGAAAAGAGGGGCTTTATTTGAACGTCTAACCTGACAAATCTAATTTGCAGACAAATGAACCTAAGGGAGCCCTGGGCCTCGTTGGTCAGAAAGTGCATTCCACTCCATGTCATTATTCCAAGTCACAGCCTGGCAGCCTGTGAAAAGCTTAATCAGGCAAGCTAACCTTCAGTAATCAGTTCAAATTCTGAAAGTACCTCGGTTACAGACGCGTGCTCTGAAAAACATGGCATTCTGTGTTTCGTCAACTCCGATTCTGTCTGTTAGCGGCATGAACACTTATTGAGCACCTATGGCATATGAGGTCTGTGAAGCCAATAAGGCAGAGGTGGGGACCCTGTGGTAAAGACTGGCCATGAGTCGGCCCTCCTGGAGTTCACTATTTCACTTGGAATTCAAACCACCACGGCAATTTTGGACAGGATGTAGCATATTTTATTCCAGGACAACGTAGGAAAGTGCAAGAACATACTGGAACATTCTAATTTTGTTTTAGAATCTGTGACAGCCTCACTGAGAAAGTAACATTTATCGCTGAGGGATAAACGAAAGTTATCCACTATGTCAGACTCTGTCCCTCGCTAATCTCTCACTCCAGATGCTGTGAAGGTAGCCAGATCTTAGCGAACTGAACACTTCCATGCAGCTGGTAGCCTCACCCTGTCTCTTTGGACCTTGCATCTTGCTCAGCTCCCCTGCCACACTCTGGTTTTTCTGGTTTCCCCCAGAACTCAATGAGTGACCATATTCTTGAGACTGGATTTGAGAGCAGATGAGACGAACCTCTGACCGACGAAAAGGAGGATCACAAACTTTCTTTTTCCTCCACCCCGGATCTTCTCTGGGAAGTTTGCTTTAAGAGCCACCAACAAAACTGAGCCATCACTCTTCCTGAGCTGAGACTCTCTTGTATGGGTTTGCCTCTCCTTCCTTCCCTGTTCATTTCTTGTTCCGTGGAAGCAGCTCCCTTGAAAGAGAGTAGCTATTAATAGCCTACACCAAAGACTCTCTTTCTGGAAAACTGTAGCCTATTTTCTGCTCTAGTAAATGAGTTATATTCCAAGCAGAAAGAAACACTAGTTCAAAGGCTAAGGTTCTGAGATGCTGATTTAATAAGATGAGACACACAGCAAAAGAATAAAAGCAGTAAATGGGCGATCTGTTGATGGGAGTTCTGATTGGAATTGCATTGAATGTGTAAATGGTTTTTGGTAGAATGGTCATTTTTACAATTTTTCAATCCATAAGCATGGGATGTTTTCCAATATTCTAACATCTTCCTATTTTTCTTCAGAGATCTAAAATTTAAAACAATTCTGGTTTAAACTTCATGTTAAAGACAATGGGAAGCCTCAGAGTGTCAAGCAGGGTAGTAACATGTTCAGATTTCCTTTTTTTAAACATCACTCTGATACTAAGACCAATCTAGATATATAGACCATGAGAGTGACACTAAAGTAATTTAGAAACAAAGTGTGTGTGTCCACATTCGTGTGGATGAATACAAACACACATGTACCATGCATGGGACAAGTAAGGATGTCAGAGAACAACTTCCTGTGTTGGTCTTCACCTTCGACCTAGTTTGAGATGAGGTATCTTCATTACTTTCAACTTTATCTGCCAGGCTATCTGGATCATAAGCTTCCAGAAATTCTCTTGTTTCTGCCTCCCTTCTCTCTGTAGTAGCACTGGGATTATAGGTGCTGCATTATATATTTGGCTTCTCTTGGATGCCAGGGATAAAACTCAAGCTCTCAATCTTATATGAGAAACACTTTCACACATAAATCCCTCTCCCTCATCTCAACTGAAACTTCATCCTGAATCTGAATTAGTATTAATGCTGCTGA
Source organism: Acomys percivali (assembly GCA_907169655.1). Taxonomy (NCBI): domain Eukaryota; kingdom Metazoa; phylum Chordata; class Mammalia; order Rodentia; family Muridae; genus Acomys; species Acomys percivali. The sequence goes on along the minus strand of OU015742.1, from coordinate 154,703,220 downwards.
AGAAATAGTTTGGCAGTTAAGAGCACATACTGCTCTTACAGAGTGTCTGACTTTAGTTCCCAGCTCTGACATTAGTGTTCACAACCACCTATAAGGTCAGTTTCAGGGGAATCCAATGCCTCTGGCCTCTGCTTCATATGCACATACTCACACTCAGACACACACACACACACACAGAGACAGATGCATATAATTAATAATAAGAAATACAAGAAAAGAAGTGCCATTTGTGCTGTTTGAGCAGATTTAAGAAATCAAGTTGACAAGGTCATATGAAAGACTGGGTGCTGGTAAGAAAGAGCATCATATACTTGCTGTGTGTTTGCACATAAACAATTGGTGGATAGAAACCCATTGAAAGAGTTACACAAATGTGAAGGCAAGCTAGAAATTAATTTGCCTTCTGAATACACACACTGATACATCTGTGGTAATCAAGTAAAGTGGTTCACGAATAGAAGACCTATATGTCTGCAAAGAATGAGGAGACAGTGTTGAGCTAAAGGTCTGCTTCTGCTATTGTTTTATTACAATCAAATCCATGGGGATAGAAACCAAGGCTCAGGAACAGCATATAGAGATGCAGAAAGAGGACATCCCATGCCTTCATTTGAACCAAAAACTGTTTCTCTAATGACCGTCAACAGAAGGTTGACACCCTATGATATGACAGCCAGGATTCAGAACCATCCATGTTTCTCATTTCTTCCTCCACAAGACAAACACCCATACCTTTTTAAATACTGTTTCTGGACTGTAGCATGTTCCACCCTTCCTTATGATGACTCTCTGTGCACATTCCTTATTTAGAAGAGTGTTGAGCTAGGGCTTATTTAGGAGCCACTTCTGTCCCATTCTCCATTTTCCCGTGAGAATTAAAGGTACTACTTATGGGTGCTTGTTTTTCTAGGCACTTCATCTTCAGTGGCAACTCAACCCTCATTTCTGCAAAACGGTGGCACCTGAAAAATTATAGCTTCAAACGTATCACTCTCTGTCCACAGGTTCCTATATTTCTCGTTTCCCAGCTACTTCTTGCTCATCGGTCATTTTGGAATGTCTACCTTTTTCCTGACTACTTAAGTTTTCATTTTCTCTCCCAGCCTGCTTATATTTTATCATTTTACCGTCTAAACATTTTTTCCATTTTTGCATTTCTCAGGCTTATTGAGCCTAACCAGACATGAACTCGAGCCTCAATCTCTTGACTCTCTTCCTTCAGGGGCCATGTTATTGCTGAAGGAATCCACAAAACATTAGAAGTCAGACTGATGTCACTATAAAATTATGTTGGGGAAGTCACTGAGTAAGTAATACTCAGTGGATAGAGAGTGATAAGTTTGAAACTAAAATTTCTCAGGTGCCAGGGTCTTAGTATGTTTACAGCGATGAGGGTTGAAGTGTCACTGAAGATGAAGTGCCTAGAAAAACAAGCACCCACAGAGAAAGAGATAGAATTGACTACTAAATGATGACTTTCTATAACTGTGACAAATACCCAAGAAAACAGGTTAAAGAGTGATTTGTTTGGGCTCATGATTTCAGCGACTTTAGTGCATGGTTGACTGGCTCCACTGCTATGGAGCTGAAGCAGGCAGGAAAATCATGATAGAGTGGTCGCACTGGGACATAGCTGCTAATGCCATGATGAAGAAACAGGAAGGAGTCAAGGTCAAGATGCCTTTCAAAACCAGTCCCTATTGCCATAATTATCCTTATCTGGTCCTACTCTAGTTTTCTATTTCCTCCCAGTAACGCTGTTTTATTATAAGTCCATCAATAGACTCAACCCATTGATTGGGTGAGGGCACTCATGACCTTACAGCCTTTCAACAGCACCATCAGCTAGGACCTAGATCATCAGTACATAAGCCTTTTAGAGGGACACTTCAGATCCAAACCATAACAAGCATTGGTCTTAGATATGATAATTTCTCTTTAGTAGCACTTTCCCATTACTCTAAATATTTACCAAGTTCCCATCAATGTCTTACAATCTCAGGTGTCCTTATCTGTCTTTATTTCAGAAAATGAAACTAAATTTTGCCTCACAAGGAAATTAATCACTTCCATATATACACACATTCAACTTTTCAATAGTTAATAGGAAATTTCAATGTGTTTGTAAACAGAGACCTAGAGATCCTCCTAGCTAAGACATATCCCTTGAAACGTTTTCAATATCCTTGATTCTCCAGCCTTTCTTGGAACTGACTTAGTCCTTTGAGCTTCTATGACAATAGCTCCCAAACAGGGTGGCTTATGGATATAAATGTAAATCTTACCACTCTAGAGGCTGAGTCCCAGATCAGGGTACCTGTATATTTAGTGTGTGGTGAGGACCCACTTTTTGTCTCACACATGGTACCTTACAGGTATACCTTTCCCAGGTAAAAGAGGTGAGACTATTTCTCCTGGATTCCTCCAGTAAGAATACTAGTATCCCTCATGAGGGCCCTACTTCATGACCTAATAGCTCCTCAAACCTCAACTACCTCTGAAGATTAATATTTCAACATATAAACTTCAGTCACATAGTTATTTATACAATTGAAAGAACTTACATTCTAAACAATTCTCTTATCTATTTCTTTCAAACCAATTCATTGCCAAGAACCTTTAAGCATCCTTAAGTTTCTGGAATCTTTATAAGAAAACTAAAGTAACTCTGGATTTCAGCTCTAAATATCTAAACATCTCTACCACCCTCCTTCCAATCTCTGCAGTATCTCCAAGGTTCAGTAGATATCCTGGAAGAAGGGATAGAAAGAATGTAAGAATCAAATGATGAAGAGGAGTTCTTGAAACACTATCTTCTGGGGCTAGATAGTTGGCTCAGAGGTTAAAAACACTTTTTGCTATGGTAAAGGACCTTGGTCTGATTCCCAGTACCAAAACAATAGCTCACCACTTTCTGTAACCCCAGATCCAGGAGATCCAACACCATTTTCTGAACTTCAAGGTAACCAGGCACACACATAGTGTATGTGCATACATGCAAGTAAAACACTCATATGCATAAGGTAATGAAATAAGTCATTCTAAAAGAAGAAAGAACCACTCACTTCTAGAGATGTTGTGGCTGTTTGATGTATGAGCTCACAGCAGCCATGGCCACCTGCACAAAACATAGACAATATGTATCCTATAAACATTTCATCTTGGGTAGGAAAGGGCAGATGAGGACACAACCCAGAGGTACTACTGTTAAAAGGGTGGTGTGATTTTCTTCAGGAGCATAGCCCACACATGTGTCAGGATACATATATTCATATACGTATATGTATATATGTATGTGTATACACACACACACACACACACACACACACAATAAGTGAGTGTTTTTTTTAAAAGATAGGAAAGTAGCAGGAGGGGACCTGCTGGAAGTAGAATGGGTTTTGATGGTCGTTTTACCTAGTTCCTCATTTACCAACTTCTAATCAATAACTATCAACCCGGTTCATGCCCTAACCCTCTAAACCCCTTGAGTAAACACTCCACATGGGCGTTATTCACAAGTGCATACTTTCACCTAATTGTTTTTTTTTAATTCTTTCTATTTTTAATTATTGTGTTTCTATGAAATGTGTAACTGCTTTTATCATTGCTTGAACTCTCACCTTTTTATTCCTGGTCAGCAAGAGGAACAGAGAAGGGCTATGCACATACAAAGCAGACAAGATTGAATGTCTTCATTCCACTGGTCTGTTTCCACCTCTGCCAGTTTCCTACACTAGACCTCCAGGTGAAGCCCTGAAAAGCAATATCAGCCAATTAAAAATATGCCCATTAAGTTAAAAATCACTGAGCTGAGTGACTCAGAAGAACATGAAAAACCAATCCACCTTTCACAGAGTCATGGCAAATAGCCTAGCCTGGGGGCTTTCCAAGCCTTTATTCTCACTGGTTTCAATAGCTCTTTATGAGGATAGATATCTTTTACTATTTAGTCTTTAACTTGCCAACCATTTAACATTAAGTTATGACCTAAGAGAAAGCAGCAGTAGGAAATCCATCTAGGTAGACGGTTCCCCTGACAAAAACAACTCAGGTCCAATAGCTCTGAGACTCCCATCCCTAGGATGGAGTGTAATAGAGTCATTCTTTCTAGAGTCTCTTTGTCACCAGCCTTCTATGATATAATGCCATACTTAACAAATGGGTTTCTCACTCGTTTCCCTCTAAAGAACTACCCAACTGGGAACACTATTTCCTCTTATTTCAATTGTTAAAATCATCCTTTTTTGGTGATTTCTAAACCAGACTATATTAAGCATCTCCCAGAGTGGTTTCTAATACAGCAACACTGGGCTCTGAATCTAAATACTTTGTTTCAATTGACCTGTAAAGCTTGCCATATGACTCCATTATAAGTATTACAGGTTTTCTTTATGTGTTCCCAAATATGCCATCCACAGTATAAAAGCTGCTTACAAACTTCATTTGTGACCAACAGTATTGGTATGTTATAAGGCATACATTCCCATCTTTCTTCTCTGTAAGCTAAGTGTGATTTTAGGTACTTAATCAACTTCACACATAGAACAATATAATAGAGTTCCTATTGATCTAAAACATCCATGATAATGTCCTTCCTTAGCCAGTGATAAGTGTAACATACTATTATGGGATGCATTTCTAGACAATGAAGGGTAAGAAAAAAGTCTGTTCGGTGGCTTGAGATAAAGAAATGTGCATTTGTGTGTGTGTGTGTGTGTGTGTGTGTGTGTGTGTGTGTGTGTGTGT
>OU015742.1:154687293-154698464 GCA_907169655.1 Acomys percivali | reverse complement strand
TGTGTGTGTGTGTGTGTGTGTGTGTGTGTGTGTGTGTGTGTGTGTGTAAAAGGGTTTTCAAGGATTTAGAGACTGCCCTCAAAGATAAAGGTCTATCAGTAATGCTGCAATTACAGCTACAATGTGGTCAACATGGAGGTTGAGAGTGGGGGCTTTCCTGAGGTCAAAGCCAGCACTGTAAAGATGGTAGACTGGGATGGGAAAGTATGTTTTAATCATAGTTCTTAGTTTTAAGCAACATAAAAGAACTCTGTTTGACTTAATGACATAAGGCAAAGACAGTTTTTTACCATCGTTCAATGTCTGGAACATTCAGCTGCAGCTATCCTGCTCTCAATAAACTCCAAACCACACACAACACAGTGCTGTAAAGTGTTTCAGTGGGGTTTGTAGCCTGGCTACACCTCCTGCACCAGTTTGTCTTGTCTGGAAACTACATGCTGCTGTCTGTGATGCTATCCCTGATTCTAAACAACAGCCTAGAGCTAGACAGTAGTGCTGTCACAATCAAGGAAGGTTTCTAAGGCAAATAAGTGGGACTTTCTGCTCTGATATTGAGACGTTGGTTCTGATGCCAACACCAAGAACTGGCAAGAGCCTGAATTCTCAAATTAGATATAGAAGGGTCACATGCTGAAATGTCACAAAGAATGCTGATAATGCAATACAAGTAAGAAAAAGTCATTGCGTCCTAGGAGAGGTTTTAAAACCTCAGTTGAAGATAATTCATCATACTGTTCTCTCTTGTTTTATAGAAGATCAAAAGATTTTTTATGTAAATGAATCAGTCCATGAAAATGAACCAATTATCAATCCTATTCCCCAGCATGTTAGCTTCTGCTATTCTAGCAAATTACTACAACCTTAGTGGCTTAACACAAAGGAATTCAGACTCTGTAGCTAGAGCAAAATGCCAGCACTCGTTCTGGAGCCCTGAGCACAACCTGTTCCCGGGCCTTCTGCAGCCTATGCTCTGCATGCTGTGGCTCAAGACACCTTCCAGCAAGGATTCCTCTGTCCTCACAGTGGGAACTTCCCAGCTTATAGCAGCTCTTTGGCTGCATTGGCCTCACTTGATAACCCTCAATGATCTTCCCTTTCCAATGTTGTTGATTTAACTACGTCCATAAATTCCCTTCTGCTGTATCAGCTAATACCCACAAGGTTCCAGTGGAGACAGTTGTGGTCTGTTGCTCATTCTATAACACCTGGTTTAAAAACAAACAAACAAAACAGTAACTTTTTCTCATGTGGTGATTCTTATCAAAACTGAGGTTTCATTTGAGGATCTGAGAGACTTGACACTCACAGTTTTCAATTTATCTTTGTCCAGTAACAGTGAGTACATCAGTGGATGACTTGATCAAACAGCAATCTGAGGACAGCTTACTAAAGGGAGCATTAAAGAACAGGTGAGTGTAGAAACTCCAGGAGTGAACTAAGCATTAGAGATAAGACGCTATGGGGCTCCTAAGCTTGGAACACTTATGAGCACATCTGGGAAGAGGGCACTCCTACTGGGAGAACTTCTAGTGGGGTCAAGTGACCTTGAGGAGTTATGGATATCGAGACTTGCCTAAGACTTTTAAGTTTCCTTCCTCATTAACTATTTGTCTCTTTAAAGTTGAGTTAAAAATATTTCTCTCCCAAAAGTAGCCTAGATCTCCATGTTCCATTTTTAAGAATCCTGCTTAGTCTCACACCAACTTGTCATTTGCAGGGAAAAAAAAATCATGAAATCTTTAAAAAAAAAATGGGGGCCAAGGGAAACATTAGGTATGACTGGTAGCTGGTGTATGGTGGCATATAGTATCTAATAGAATTCAGCATGCTTCCTAATAGCATCATTTTGGCTTATATAGGAACCAGTGAAATTAAAAACAAAGGAGAACCAAGGCATCATGATACATTCAACATGCCACCTCAGGCTAGATGACCACAGCCTAACCTTATGTGGTCATCTGATCAGCTCTCAGGCTTTGCTACTGAATACTTTCTCCTTGCCACTGAAAATGTCGCGGTCCATGACAGCAGAGTCAGCCTTGTCTCACTCTGTGAGTACCTTTGTATTTTACCACTGGCTGAGAAAGATATTAAATATGGGCCAAAAAAGAATCACTGAAAACCACAGTTCCTGACACCAACAGATAACAAGCAGAAGAGGAACACATTTTATTGCCATATCTGTGACTATCTCTCAGGCAGAAGAATGAAGTTCAATGCATGCCACTGAATTCCTTAAGTGCTGCAGCACAGTCATTTGCATCCTGCCAGCATGGTCTCAGGAAACATGTCAATTGTAGTTTCAGCTCTACTGGGTGCGTCTTTGAAAATCATGTATTTGTTCTGTTGAATATATACATACATATATACACATGCACATGTACACATATACACATACACATAGATACATATACATATATACACAAACACAGACATACATATATACAAGCACATGCATAGATCTGATTTTTAAACCCTTCCCCTCACCGAATGCTTTATTTAAATACATTTCAAGCCAGTCAAAGTCAAGAAGAGCTCAGGAGAGAAGTAACAGCTCCTTCTGAACACAGCAGTGCCCCTGTACATTGGTGCAGCCTAGACACTGACACAGTTAGACTGCATACATGACAGACCATATTTGCCTTCCAGAAGTCTCCCTAGATAATGAGCCTTGAGCAGCATAGAATTTAAGAGGCAAATTATAACCACCTGGATTTGTTTTGATCACTTTGTCACTTGCTTATTGCTCTCTTTCTAATTTGTTTGTGAAATCAATACGAACCAGGAAAGGATAGGCTTTTGCACTAAAAAGAAATATGAACTATTTTTGTAGCATAATCAAAGCTGATAATTACTTGTTTCCCCAATACAGTCTATAATTTGATTGCCCAGATAATGAACAATAAGAAATTGATTCTAAGAACTACAGATAATTTTTAAATGGAAAATAGACATCAATTTTTTCATAACATATCAAAACATTCTTCTAAATAACAAAATATAAATATACCATGATGTGGAGTGTAAATATATTTAATTAACAGAAAACAGTCTTTCTAATTTGTAAAGCTTGCACAAACTATCACAGTGGCCTGAAACATGGAGATGCATGAGCATAACACAGCCTCAATAGCTTTACAGTCTACAGGGCAGGCTTCTGATCCTGGGACGGCTATGGAATCTCATCAGTTGTTTTTGCCATCCCTTGGGAAGTTCAAAGGGGCAAGGGCCACCCTCCATTCCTGCTACTTGCCACACATACATGTTCATCCCTTCACATACCATTGTGGAATTACTCTACCTTTTTAAAGAATGAAGAGCCAGAATTAATAGAAATAAGAGGTTTTTGGAGAGTAAGAGGACATGATTCGTCTTGTATCACGGGGCCTCATTGAAAGCTGTATTTGAGGTCTAATTAATTCAGCAGAGTCAGCCCTATGGCAAGAAGAGACCATTGTGTGATTTTTTTTAATTGCATCTGTTTCCTAAAAGATTTTCGTTTCATTCATTGAGATGATTATTTTATGTTTACCATTTGTACACTTTTATCTTGTTAACCATACCTCATGAACCTCAATAACTTGTATGTGCGCTTGAAAATAAGCAAATAAAAACTCAGTGTTTTCAAGTCACAGCTAACAGCCACTACAGCCCTCTCCCCAAGAACAATTCATAAAGCCTGAGAGAGCCATGCCAGCATGTTGTAGACACACCTGGGGAGGACCAGCCTAGGTGAAGTCACCTGGAGAAACACCAGAAGCTGGATCTTTCCAGACAAGGTGTCTTGTTTTGTGCTTTACGGAAAGCCTATTGCTATAACAGGAGTTCCATGAGGCACAAGCCTTTCCGTTGCATGTTTTACTAGGACTGAGACACTAGGGCTTCCTGAATGAGGAAATACAATCCAAAGAAAAATTCTAATGCAGAAAAATAAAAATAATTACAGGCAGGAAAGAGTGTGAAAAAAAGAGCAATCTGGAAATTTCCTACAAGAGTAGAGAAAGTAAAGCAGAAAATAAAAATATCTAGTCCCAACTTAGTAACTAATGATCAAGATACATACTACTTAAATGACCTGTCAAATTGTAACTATATAGATAAAATGCCCCTTCAGAAGACTGAGGATGGTTCCATTCGCAAAGCACCTGCTGTGTACACATGATGACCCGAGTGCAGGTCCCTAGCATCACACGAAAGAGTTAAGGCCAGGCATGATAACTCTGAGACCTAGAGCTTGATGGCCAGCTTGTCTTGTGGGAGAACTGAGCTCTATCTTCAGTGAGAGAGTCCTGTATCAAAAGCTAAGGAGAGAGTAATAAAGGGAAAACTCCAGCATGAACCACTCAACCCCCACATGCAATATTCCTTCATTAAGAGCTTATCTGATTAAGTGGGTGACTGTAGATCTGAGATAGAGTCAGAGTACAAGATGATTCTGGGGCATCTTATGATTCTTTAACTTAGAAAAATGTTTGAAGAAAAGAGGGTATAAGAGGGGTAGCCACGTGCCAAAAGAGTATCAAAGTTAATTAAGTTAACTTGAAACCTCACAGTGACTAAAACTGGAAAATTTTTCAGTACAAATACAAATAACAGAGATGCAACACAGAGAGCAAAATAAGTAGTCATGGTGATATAAAAACAATTGATTGAATGAATAAGTTAATTAATTAATGGAGAACTTTTTCACAGAAATGGTCAGACTTTAAAACATACATAGAGTTTGGGAGTAGATTCAGTAATCTGAGGGAGGATAGAACAAAAGGTAGATTGTTGAATCTATTCCTAAACGCAAGGCCTTAATTGTTACTCACAAACAAGGTTATTTTTAATTCATTAGTATAGAATTTTGTATATGGATGAAAAATAAGTGTAATTCTGATTCATTGGTATAGAATTCAAATCTAAGATTATTCTTCACACACACACACAATATATATATATATATATATATAAAACCCAAATATGAGGTATTATACCTATCCAACTCAATTATAATACAAGGTTTACTTCCAATATCTTGAAAGTGGTGCTGCAACTTATTTAGGATAATTAAGTAATACAAGATAATTGTTAGGTGAACAAATCATGGTCATTTCAAATACTAGTCTAATTTTGTCACAAGAACATATATCCTAGATCTAACAGATAGATATGATTATATATATATGGTGAAATACTTAAATAAGGTCTTCAAAAGCCTCAGAGACCTACAGAATATGGCATTTAAAGGTTTTTTAAAAATTATGCTAAAGATTCTTTTACAAGACAAGTTGACTCCTAGCAACACCCAGCCTACATCAAAGAAGATGATGAGCATCAATGAACCTCCTTATGGACTTGGCTTCAACTATGACATACAAGCCAATGGAGAAAATGTCCTTGTTTCTGCCACAGACAGAATTCTGGCTAAAAAATAGGGAAACTTAGATGCAGGCAGAGTCCACGGCTAAACTCTGCCAAGATAGGGTAAGCAAGTCAGTCCTCAATAGTTCCTGCCTCACAAATATGTCTGTCAGATACACTGGGCTGGAAGGCCAAAGATAATGCTCCAACATTATAGAGAGTGTTGGGTGACTATTCAGGCAGTAAACTATCTCAGTCATTTTTTTTCATTTCGGAGGCTACTAACCTGCACTTCCGGTTCACTCAAGTATTTAAGTTTTATTCCTTCTCAAGTCCCTGATGGGGTTGAAGACCATATAGTTTAGTCTTACAATTAAGCTTAGTTAGTTAGGGGTTAAGATATTTTTAGATCAAGATAGATGTTTTAAGTTAATAGAGATGAAATATGATAAATATTGAACTTCACTCAGAAATTTAGACCCAACAAGATAGGAAGGATGTTTACTTCAAGTTTGCCAAATGCAAATAGCCAAATCACATTCATATAATTCCTGGCTGTCTCATGGTATGTACGTATATAGTTTATTTTATTCATGTGTAATAATATAAATGTATATGTTTAAAAAGAAACACAATAAAAAATGAAAAAAAAAACATACATAGAAGGGAGCATGCCAGAAGTTCCACAGGGAGACTCTCAAGGCTGGCAGATCTGGACCCAGGGAGTCCTGCACCAACCAAGGACGTTGCAAGCAGAGAACCTAGTCCCTCTGTTCAGATGTAGCAGATGGACAGCTCATTCTCCACCTGGAAAAAGGGAAGGGATAGCATGGCTCTTCCTCTGAAATGAACTCTGGTGCCCGTAAGTTGATTAATGCCTCTTGGTGGAGAGGCCCTGTGAGAACACAGAAGAAGGGGATGGAAGCTATCCAGATGAGACCTGATAGGCTGTGGACAGATGGCGGGGAAGGAGGACCCCACTGGTCAGAGGTCTAGGAGAATGGAATAGGGCGGAAAAGGGAGGGTGGATGGGGACAGGAAGATAGGAGTGAGGGGGTTACAATTGAGATATAATGTAAATAAGTTATAATAAAAATAAATTAATTTTAAAAGCATACATAGAAGTAACATTATTCAGCCATAGAAGGTAAGAAAAGAAGATGTCAAAGTCTCCTCTGTGGCCCTCTGCCCACATTCTCATGCACATCACTTTCTCATCATTCATGCAGTGTTTTACATGATGCTGTCTATTCTGGCTAGAATCAGACAAAAAACAATAGGCTTGTGTAGAACAGAGCTTACATGCTGCAGTCAGATTATTTGAGGGCATTCCTTAGTGACAACAAGAACAACCCTGAAGATTGTCTAACCCAGTGTTTCCCCACCCTGTCACACCCAATGCCTCTGGTTGTTTGTGTTGTTGTTTGTTGTTGTTGTTGCTGCTGCTGCTGCTGTTGTTGTTTTACCAGATATTTTTGCAGTGGCCTCTTGTTATCCTACAGCTGAAATCCAAGTATAATATAACCAACTAACACACAATTTCTAATATATATGGGCAAATCTGTACTATCTATACTAAAAGAAAGGATAGAAGAGAATCAAGTTCAAATAAAATAGCTTGCATTAAAATGAAGATATTTGAGTAGCTCTATACTAAGAAACACAAGAAAGCAGTCAGATACTCAAGTTCTGCATAAATTATCCAGGCTGTCACTGCAACCAATATAGATAGACATGAGCATTAGCAAGTTGAATTTCTGACGGAACTTTCTTTTGGCATATCACTTTCTAGATGGTGAACAACATTTTGAAAATCCACCCCCCCCAAAAAAAATTTAAATTTTCTCTCAAGGCGCACCTATTGATTCCTATAAAATCTAACACCTGTAAAGAAGCTGCTGATGTTTATGTAAAAGGGGTAGACTCTAGGTCAGAAACTCAAAACAAGTTTCACTGCCATCTTCAAGGTCTTCAGGGAGACATTCAAAGCCAATTGAGAGGAATGCCATTATTTTTACCCATTTGGATCTTAGGCAGTTCTAATTTCCACCATAGAGATATGGGTTGAGTTTCACCAACCATCTAAGCAACTAAGACACTCCTACTCATTAGTAAAATATACCCAGGACATCAAACCACTGATACACGCCAACCAGTGTTTGGCAGAAATGGATGCTGGGCTCAGCACTAATACTCTGCCATGTTTCTGGCTAAAAGGACTGAAGTGATGCAGGAAGGGTGAACATTTTTTCTCTCCCTCCATTCACTCCTGCATCTCCTCCATTCTTCAGCTTTTGGTGTTTGATATGTAAATTAGAGTGTTCCCATTCCCCATCAACACTGAAAACATAACAGAAACTGCTGTTTCTCTTAAAAACAAATTTTCCTATGAGACACATTAATGCCAGGAATTCCTAATGCAGCCTTCTTAGATGTTAGTCCCAAGTCAAATATAATAAAACACTCAGGAGTTTATCCCCCAAACCAGGAAGAAATGTGATTACTTTAAATCAAGTGTCTCTAAGCAGTGGTATGTGGCCTTTCTTCTACTGGAGAATCACAGATGCAGAGCTCTGGGTTGCAGGTGGGAGTTCTGGTAGTGTTCTCCGAGTCCTGTGGCTTCGTGTTCATTTATTTAACACAATGTAATCATAAAGGCAACAAGAGTCCAGAAGGAGAGGGAGGGCATGGGAGGTGGTCTGAGGATGCCGAGCAGCTGAGAGCAGCCCACCTGAAGCTGCACTTCAGCCCAAGGCCACCTAAGCCACTTTAAGACACATTGCCTTTCTGACAGTATGACCAACCATCATGGCATTTTGCCATTGAGGGATTTGGTTAGTTGTCTGTTTTCCAGGAATTTGTTTTGCTTTGTTTTGTTTGCTGTGCTGGAAACAAACCCAGAGTCTTCCCTATGCTAAGTAAGTGCTTTACCATTGAGCCACAGCCACAGCCACCATGTTTTTGACATAGTGTTAGACGGTTAGTCTCCTAACTACCTCAGATCGATGGAAGTGTTTACCATGAACGAGTTTTTCTGATGCCAAATACCCTTTGTGTACAACTTGCTATTGGGTGAGATAAAAGTATAGTGCAGTGTAGTTTCTTTCTCTGATTTTTAGCACTTAGTCACAGTCCTTTGTACAAGAAAAGATTGTTCCCAGAGAAAGATTCCTAGTAGTGCAATACCACTCTTTGCATTGACAAAATTCCCAAACAACCTGTCAAAAATGAAAAAAACTTCTTTCAGCAGACAAATTAGACACAGAGCCAGTCCCACATAAAGGTTCATTAAAACTATCTAATGTAAGGGTCACAAAGCTATTTCTGAAGTAGCATTTCATTGTATGAAACGCTGTATGGGTTTCAGAGAAATACTGTTGGAGTATTTAAAGCCCATCAGAGTTATGACTCATTAGGGATTTCGGTTAGATGACTCTTAACAAAAAGTCAATTGTATGTTTCAAGAAGGATTAATATTCAGTGAACAAATCAAAAATCATTTTGTTCATCAAAGATTAAGTGTTTTAGAGGTAGTAGAGACTAAGAAATTTGATGATTAATTCCCTTTAAAATACGGACTTTTGAACTAAATATAGAAAAGTAGCAGGTTCTGGCTTTGGAACTAGAAAACACATTTCTAAATTTATCAATCTCAAAATCAAGACAGAAGCTGTTGTAATTCAGAGAATTTATCTTATTTTATTCCATGTGCTTTTGGTACTATACAATGTGCATCCTAAAGTAAACACAGTGTGAGTCGAACCCACATCTATCTCTAAATCAACTTCATCATGTGCTTTCCTGCTAGACGGAAGCATAACCTGAGACTTCAGGAAAAGTACATTTGGCTACATTCAGCTCTGTTTGAGAGAGATGCACTAGGCACCAGGAATAGCAAAGTACTTAGTATGGAACTTTTCCCTAGGAAAAGTTGATGACGAAAATTATGATGAAGGAAAGCATGCCCTATGTCAGCATTTGTCCTAGTTGTCCTAATATTGTCGGCTAGACACAGTGAGTGTAGTGTCATCTAAGACAAGAAGCCTGAGTTGAGGAAGTGCCTGGATCAGGCTGGGCTGTGGGCCTGTGATCATTAGTTGATGGGGGAGTGCCCAGCCTACAGGAAGCAGCACCACTTACTAGAGAGCTGGTCTATCTGGTCTAGCTGAGCATAAGCCAGTGCCTGAGCTAAAGACTAGGCTTTCAAGCAGAGTTTCTTCATGGCTTCTACTTGGAGCTCCTACTTAAGTTCCTATCCTGTCTTCCCCAGTGATGGGCTGTAAGCTGGAAATACAAGCCAAATAAAGGTTGGCATGCCCAGGTTGCTTTGGTCAGCAAAGCCAGGGCAGCATTCCTAACTTTCATTTCACTAGATGACTTCATCTATCTTCTGGCCCTCTCCTCCTGCAGTTCCAGCTGGCACAAATAAGCCTTCTTCCTACTTTTGGTCAGACCTGGCCATCCCTGAACCCCTGCCTAGGAGGACACTGCAGCAGATCCCCAGTCACCTGTTTGGAGTCATTTTACTTGTGTGCACAAGCTTCTTTCCTCCCTAAGGGGATGAAAACAAGGATACAGAACCCTGGCCACAGGAAGTTCTAACACAGTGGTGATTTCCATGAGAATGGCTTCCAAAGACTTATATATTTGAATTCTTGGTCCTCATCTAGTAAAACTGTTTTGGGAAAGATTTGGTAGTATGGCCATGGAGGAAGTGTGTCACTGGGTGTGGACTTTGAAGTTTTGAGGGATTTTTTTGTGTGTGTTGTTGTTGTTTTGGTTTTTTTTTCTTTTTTATTAATTTATTCAGATTACATCTCAATTGTTATCCCATCACTTGTATCCTCCCATTCCTCCCTCTCTCCCGCTTTCACCCTATTTCCCTCCCTTAGTTCTATGACTGAGGAGGACCTCCTCCCCCACTATATGGTCATAGGCTGTCAAGTTTCATCTTGGTAGCCTGCTTATTCTTTCTCTGAGTGCCACCAAAGCTCCTGCCAGGCCCAGCCTTTCTTTCTCTGTTGCCATACTTGTGGATTAAATGTTAGCGTTTATCTACTGCTTGCTGCTGTGCTCCCCACCACAATGGTCAGGGTCTCATTCTCTGAAACTGTGAGCAAGCCTCCTCTTACATACTGTCTTTACAAGTTGCCTTCATGATGATTTCTCTTCACAGCAATAGAACAGTGACTAAGGCAAACACTGTGGAGGAGAGCTCCACTGGCGTCAATGGAGTATTCATACACTGTGGGGATTATGGAAAAGATGAAGAAAATTAGCACCATGAACAGTTTAAAAGAATAGAAGCCTTTATGGCTATGAGTACTTTTTAGTCAGCGTGCTTTTACTTTTTTTTAATGTATGTTTTATTTAATATGATTTATTCACATTACATCCCGATTGTTACCCCCTCACTCTTATCTTCCCATTCCCACTCTCCCTCCCTCTTCTGCCCTATTCCCCTCCCCTAGACCTCTGATGGAGTGGCCCTCCTCCCCCACTACCTGGCCACAGCCTATTATGTCTCATCAGGATAACCTGCATCCTTTTCTTCTGTGTGCCTTCAAGGCCATCTTGCCAAGGAGCAGTGAGCAAATCTTAGGCACCCAGAGTGCATGCCAGAGGCTTAGCAGCAGTGCCTCCTCCCCACAATGTGGAGAATCAGCAGTCCACTGGCTATATCTGAACAGGAGGTCTTGGTTCTCTGCATGTATTGTCCCTGATTGCTGCATCAGTTTGTGCAGACCCCCCTGTGATCAGAGACCCAGGACTTGATGGTCTCCTTTTAGCACTCCTGCTCCCTCCTGGGCCTTCTATTCCCC
>OU015742.1:154640150-154687283 GCA_907169655.1 Acomys percivali | reverse complement strand
TTTTTTTTTCAACGTTTGCTGCTATACTGTGCTGTGTCTGCACAGCAGCTCTGTCAAACTACTGTAGTAGTTAGTATAAGACCACTTAGTGAAACTTCAGAAAACACTGGCCTGGGACTAGGAGAGGAAAACAAATACAGCAAACTATTTTTCATCTGCTTAATCCAGTGACTGCATCTTGATTCCTAAGTCAAAGTTACCGTAGCATTTCCCTAGAATCTGAATACCCTGGAGCTCACTTAGTGAAACTATGAAACTCTGTATTGTTGCCATAATAAAATGGGTCATAAACAATATGGGTCATAAACAATAATGCGAGCCGCAGAAACCCTCTTCTAGATTCATTTAAAAAGTGTGACTTTGCAAAACAGAGTTTTCTTGATGAGGAATGTGGGTATGACTGTTGCTATGGTTTATTCTGGCTTAGTAAATGAGTGGCTGTAGCGTCTCCACCAATAATCATGGCTTTACTGGCACAGAGTAGTTAGCAGGTCACCAGTACTAGGATGCTCCCCTCTGTCCTCCGCCACCGCACCTGTCACTATCTGAAAACCCACAAGTCCAGGTACAAGCTGCTTTTGATATTGATTTATAATATTCTCTCGCTTAGTGGATTGTTTTGAGCTGCCTTCCTCCTTACTCTCAGACACTGGGTAAGTTGTTTCTTCCTATAGTCCTCCCAGATCTCTTCTGATTTCCTACCTGTACCATCTCAAAACCCACAGGCCTGGCTCCAGACTAATGTCATTTGAACTTGCTTTCTTGGAGAGCCATCTTTGACCAGTGAGATGCTCCATTATCTCTTATCTTTCCCTCTGCCCTCACCATCTATGCATTCAAGAGCCTAGCTACAGACCCATAGCTTGGAAGCCATCTTCCCCAGGTCCAGCTAAACATCTCTCACTTACCAGCTTTACCGCTTTCACTTACTCAATCTAAAAAAGGCTGAATTGTCACACTTCTAAGGACAGAAATTAGCCTGAGCCCTGATGGCAGAGCAAAGGGGAGGGAGCAATTTGGTGATTACCTGGCCTTCCTAGAACGCCTGAGGACAAAGGACTCTAGAGGGCTCTCTGGGAGTGCTGTGCCTAGAGAACACTGCACTGGAGTCATTTTAGGTCTTGCCTAAGAGAGTGCACTAGAAACACAAATGGCCCTCTTCAAAAAGTAGTGAGATGAAAAGGGCTGAGTGCTCAGGGATCAGCAGTAACCTCATGCGGTAGAGTACATGAGAGAGCACTTTGCCTCCTCAAGACAGCCCCATGTAATAGGACCACAGCGGCAGGGTGATCTCTAACCAACCCACAGGGAGTCCTTGAGGCCGAGAACTATATGTAAACCTCGACCAGGCTTGCTCACAGAGAATGGAGGCAGTTTTTACAATACCAGTAAAGAACTCTCTTGCCCCCTCTAGCATCCTCACTACACCTCCACCAGGCTTGAGAATTAGAGCATTCAGAAACCATGGCTACTGGACATGAAGAAAAGAATCAGTACACAAGCTTGGAAAGGGAGAAGCGGCTCTTCATAAACTATCCCTAGCTGTGTGCATCCGATTCACGGAAGTTTGACAGAAGTTTTTGCTACCAAGACTGCAGTATCTTCTGTCATTTTGGAATAAGGAAGAAATCCTCCCAGGTGAATGAAGTACAAGAGGTAGAGAATCTCAAAGTTATTTGTTTTCTGATTCTATCCCATTGTTTGTGATTGTTCAAAGCACAATTTAACACTGATCAGTACTCATCAGAGGTGAGCCTACCAGGAGTAGACAACTTCATGAGAGAGAGACAGAGACAGAGACAGAGAGACAGAGACAGACAGAGACAGAGACAGAGAGACAGAGAGACAGAGACAGAGACAGAGAGACAGAGACAGAGAGAGAAACAGAGACACAGAGACAGAGAGAGACAGAGACAGAGACAGAGACAGAGAGACTGCAGAGGGGTGAAGCAAACGGAGAAACAGACTCACCATACACAATCTCTGCAATTGTCTTATCTATCAACCACATTGGCTGCATGGTTCAAGTTCCACAAATTCCTCAGTCTCCAGAATTATGCCCTCTACTAGTTCTGATCTCTCCTCTGCTGTGGAGAAGTTTAAATTCCACTCCATAGCAGTGTTCTTACTTAACCTTTCACAAAGTCAAGACTAAGTCCTGCGTCTCCTACTCTCTGTATAAATGTCCAATGAATTAACTTAATTTGCTCACCTTCTCCTTTAGCTTCCTCTTTTCGATAACTCCTCAATCTGTGCTGTGTGTGTGTGTGTGTGTGTGTGTGTGTGTGTGCGTGTGCGTGTGCGTGTGCGCGTGCGCACGCGTGCATGTGTTTGTGTGACTTGTGCATTTATGTTTGTGAGTAGCACCATATGTCATGTCACTTGTGGCAGTCTGAAGACAACATCAAACATCAACCTTTGCCTTCTATGCTGTTTGACGCAGGGTTGCTCTTACTCATCACTCACTGCAGCAGGCAAGCTGACCCTCAAGTTTGCAGAGATCCTCCTGTCTTTTCCTCTTGTTTTGCTTTTATGTTGGTTCTAGGGACTTGAATCCAGGCCATGCAACTTCCACAGCAAACAATTTACCTATTGAGGCATTCCCTATCCCCTTGTTTAAAAAATTTAAAGTATTTTTTCCCTTGTGCACAAACTATTTGTTAGGTGATTAATTACTGAATAATGTAATGGAAGATCAGTCCAATCACATATGCCAAACTCTCAGGCCACCATTCAGCTTTTTCTTATTCAGTTTTGTGCAAGTATTTACTCTGAAAGTTGACTGGCATCATATTTGCCATTTAATGAAGCACTCATTAGAAATGTCATTTTTTAAAGTTAAGCCGTTTGTTTTTCCAGTCAAAAAGCAATAAGCAGGGGTCAGTAATGTGGCTTATTCACTTGCCTTTTATGAGATTCCAACTTTACACCAACTCATGAAAACTCAGTGTATTTGCCCAACACACCATGGCTTGAACCAAAAGTGAAACTTCAATTCAGAGCACCGAAAGACTATGGAGTGAAAAAGATCTTTGAGTGAGATTCAAGCATCTTCTCTTGGGCCCTCTTTGTTACTTAGCTTCTTTGAGTCTATGAATTGTAGTATGGTTACCTTGAACTATATAGCTAAAATCCAATAATAAGTGAATATGTATGTCTTTCTGGGTCTGGGTTACCTCACTCAGGACGATATGTTCTAGTTCCATTCATTTGCTTGAAGTTTCCATGGTGTCCTTGTCTTTGATAGCTGAATAGTATTCCATTGTGTAAATGTACCACAGTATCTTTATCCATTCTTCAGTTGAGGAACATCTAGATTGTTTCCAGATACTGGCTATTACAAATAAAGCTGTTATGAACACAGTTGAACAAATCTCTTTGTTGAGTGTGGAGCATCTTTTGAGCACATGCCCAGGACTTGTATAACTGGGTCTTAAGGTAGAACTAATCCCAAATGTCTGAGAAAGTGCCAGATAGAAGGAGAATTCGAATAGATACCAGAAGTGGTTGAAGAGATGAAGCAGAATAGGAAAGGGAAATCAGAGGGAATTAAGGGTGGGGATCAGCTGTGGGGAGGACAGAGGACTTGCTCTAGAATAGGGCTGGGGTATCTCTGAGACAAGCTAGAGACCAAGGGAAGGGTAGACTCCTGGGAAGATATGGGGGGTAACTCTAGTTGAGACCCCTAGGTGTGAGAGTCATGGAGACTGAAGAGGCCACCCTCTAACTAGAGAGGACTCCTAGAGGAGGGAGGGGAACACCAGCCCACCCATAGGAACTTCTTTTCAAAATTTACCCTGCCTACAAGATACGCAGGGATAAAGATTGAGCAGAGATGGCGGGAATGTCCAACCAATGACTGGCCCAATCCAAGACCCACCCTATGGGAGAAAAGCAACCCTTGACACCATTAACACTCTGCTATGCTTGCAGCCTAGCATGACTGCCCTCCAAGAGGCTCCATCCAACAAAGGATCAAAACAGATGCTGAGATTCACAGCCAAACATTGGGCAGAACACAGGAAGCCTTGTGGCTGAGTAAGGGGAAGAATAGAAGGACCCAGAGAGGACAAGAGCTCCACAAGATCAACAGAATCAACTAACCTGGGCCCGGGAGGGCTTGTAGAGACTGAAGCACCAACCAAGGACCATGCTGTGTTGGACCTACGTCCCCTACACATACGTACATGACGGGCAGCTTAGTCTTCACGTGGATCCCCAAGTAAAAGGAGTGGGAATGCATTTGAGATGGACTCTGTTGCCTGCTTTTCAATCACTTTCCCCCTAGTGTGGCTGTCTTGTCAGGCCAACATTTAAGAGGATGTGCTCAGCAGTACTAACGTGATGATGTGCTGGGGTAGGTTAGTTGGGGGGACTTACCTTTTCTGGGGGGTTAAAAAGTAGTTAGAGGAGGAAGAAGGAGTGAGGGTGAGACCAGAAGGATAGGAGGAAGGAGGCTATAATTGGGATGTAAAGTGAGTAACTAAATAAATAAATTTTAAAAGAAAAAAATCTTTGGTCCTGGCTCACCAAACTGCCCTGGTTCAGTTTCTCTTGCCTTGCCAAGCTCTGCTTCCTTGATTTAGGCTCATTCTCAGAGAGCCATTCCTCTTATGTGCCTGCAATAACTATATTCAAGTTCACAATCAGGAGACAAAAGAAGAAACCTCATCTCTGGTAACAATTTCTCATTTTAGAATTCAATAACTGTGGGCAAATGGTTGACAAAACCGTGTCTCTAACTTTTGAACTGGGCTCTGTTCCCCTAGGTATCAGATCAGGGTCAGGGTCATGGTCAGGGTCTGTCAGCTTTCTGTCAAAGTCAACTATCCCACCAGAAATCAGTGCTAACAATGAGAATGACCCTGGGCTGGTAAATTAAACACAGGAACTATAAATTTTACCTGTATATGGGACTGCCATATTTTTGGCTTCCCTGAATTCATCTTTACTTCTCACTGATATTTTCTTTCAGAGATCCTTGAAGATAAGCCTATAGATTTACTATAAAATACATTAGTCCTTAGGAGGTATGTATGCCGTCCTGGCCTGTGCAATGTTCATCTTATTAGCTTTTAAATTTTTTAATTTATTTTTCATTGACAAATAATTGTTTATATTTGTAGTGAACATTGTGCTAATTAACTATGTTTCACGTGCAATTATAAAATCTGAATAATTAGCATGTCTATCTCCCTATTTCTTTCTGTTCATAAAATTTGGAAAAGGAAGCTGGAAGATGACTCAGTCGATAAAGTGCTTGATGTGCAAGCATAAAAATCAGAGTTCAGATTCTTAAAACCATGTAAAAACCAGTAGGAATGTGTAATCTACCTGTAATCCTGGGAGTTGGAAGACAGAGACAGCGTCCCTGAGGCATGTGGCTTTCTAGATTAGCTCGGATTAGTAAGTTTTGAGTTATGTGAGGGAACCTGACTCAATTAGTGAAAAAGAAATGACTGTAACTGTAAGCAGATATCAGCTTTGGATCTCCACATGCACATTCACACACATGCACATGTGTGTGCCCAAACATGAACAAACATACACACACACATGCATGTTCCAGTTCACACAGACACACAAAAATATGCAATATATATATATATGTGTGTGTGTGTGTATATTATATGTGCATGTATATATATTATATGTGTATGTATATACATATACACATATGCAATAGGTTGTTCTTTTGCTATAGTTTGTCCTATTGTGAAATAGGATGGTAGACAACATCCACTGTGTTTTGATACCCAATATACAATCACTTCCAGGTCCCCAACTCCTCTGTTCAGCTCCTAATGATCACTAAGTTCCTTTGAGTTCAACTTTTTGGCTTCTATCCACGTAATTTTTTATCTTGTTCTCTTTCAACATGAGCTATCCTATTATTCAACTGTTATGTAGGACTCTCACAAAAGAGTGACCAAAGTAACAATACCTGTGAAGCTGGATAACATACAGAAGTGAGCATAAATGCCCAGGGGCACTGTGAAGGGTCCCTAGTAGATGCTACAGTGGCCATCTATAAACTAGAAATTGCAACTAGAGAAATTAGGAAAATATTAAGCTGCTTTACTAAAAAGTACAGGGAATAAAGGTGGGACAGGAGTCATTGCCCTGAAGCCCAGTCAGAGTTTTTACTAAAAGGAAGTATTAAAAGTAGCCCAGTATCTAAAACATCAAGAAATTACCAGGCATCTGATTCCTCCCATGTATTCATGAAAGCAGGTAGGATTTAAAAAATCTTGGCTCAACCTAAATGACAAAAATTTGCAATATCAATACCTCCCTCTAAGAATACATAAAAACAATCAGTTAAACAAAGTTTCAAACACAGGTCCGTGAGCTGACTTGCTTGGTTAAACACTTGTTGCACAACCAAGATGACCTCAGTTCAGACCCTAAGCACCCATCTAAAAAGATGTAATTTGCATATCTACAACCTCAGTATGAAGGGGATAAAGGTAGGGGGAAATCCCTGGGCCTTTTTGACCAGCCAGTCTAGCCCATCAGCAAGTTCCTAAGTTCAGCAAGAACACCTGTCTCCAAAAAGTCAGCTGGCATGCAATTCAGGAAGACCTCTGACCTTGACCACTGGCCTCCACAGGTATGCACTTACACCACAAAGCATCAGTGGGTGGTGGTCCTTCTTTAGAAATGGCAATCTACAATTAAACTTTTACATACTTTTAGGAGTCTCATCAAAGACTTAGCAGGTAACAAAATCTGATGCCTTTATTCAAACTTTTATTACTTTCCTCTCATCCAATCATTTAAAGCAAATTTTTTAAAATAATTTTTATCCAAGAAGCTGTTAAAACTACAGTTTCTAAATGAAGAGAATCCAAGTGGGAGGTTCCTGCCTGTAGCTGGCTGCTGCTTTTTTTTTTTTTTTTTTTTTTAATTCCACTGAATGTCTGTGATTTTCACCTAAGGAACGGAAATGCTGTGGCTCCTTGGGCTGAGAAGCAGAGGCGTAAGAACTCACAGGAGACAAGAGATTCGCATCGCAGCACTGAGAGGCACCCCTGTTACCAGACCAGGATCCTGACAAGAGCTTCTCGTCTCATCCACATAGCCCAGATCTCAACCTGGCGTTTTCCTATTTCTCTCATAATGTGATAAAAGTTTGTGACTCTGAGAAAAACAGACATCAAGGAAGAAAGAAAACTTGACTTAATCAAATCTGAAATTGTGATTCACAGAGCCCAGGACTTATAGAACTGTGATTCTAGAGAAAGTCAATTACCTGTGTAAGACACGGGGTGTCAGACATCTCTCTCTCTTGTAAATACCAAGGACCTGACAAATCTGCCTTGGCAGATATAGCCCAGGTGCACTAAGGAGCCTGTTTCACACTGAGTAGTAGTGGTATGGCAGAGAAACAGCACTGCAGGCTTTATTGAAAGTGTCCTGAGTAGCTCCAGGCTGTGGATGAGAAAGGACCATCAACACGTAATGCATGCAAGCAAGGTGTGGGAGGCCCTGCTGTTTCTCTTCCCACTGCCCTTCCTCAGAGTGGAATGCAGATTGCAGTAGCTCCATTCCACTCCACCAGCTGCTCTGTGCCTTTCTGGAAGACATGCTTGTAAAATGCTTCTTCCCTTCCCACTCCTCAGCCAGGCCCTGTGAGCATCAGTGAGTTCTCGTATATTAAACCATAGAGCTTTGCTGCAAAAATAAAAATAAAAAAATCAAGAGACTGTCTCTGAAATGATTGTGGCATCCTGTAATGTGCTCTTCTCTTTGTCAAAGGAAAGTGAGCATAAATGTGGCATGTTGCTATGTCCGGAGCAAGGAGAAAGTAAACACCACCTCAATTCATAAGAGCCCCCAGATGAGAACCTGCTCTATTCTGATGAACAAGAGGAGGGAGGGAGAGAAAAGAGAGAAGCTTTCCTAATGCCAGACTTGATTTAAAAAAAAAAAAAAAAAAAAAAAAAAAGCTGCTTCCAAAGATTTCTTTCCAGTCTCCCTGATTTTAAAGTGGCAGGAAAATAGTCGGTAGGGCTGACCAAATAGTTTCACAATTAAGCTTTGTTGTTTAGGGGTTAAGGTATCTTTAGGTCTAGATAGATGTTTTACATTGAAAGAGATGTGATATGATAGATACTGATTTATATTCAGAATTTTAGACCCGCCAAGATAGGAAAATGTTTTCTTCAAGTTTGCCATATACAAATACCCAAATCACTGTAGTGATATAATTCCTGATTGCTTCATGGTTCTTCTTCTTGTATGTAGTTTATTTTATATATGTGTAATAATATAAATGTATATGTAAAAAATTAAAAACATTAAAACATTATTAAAAAACAAACAAACCCTACACCCAGAGGTTGTACCCACATTATTAGAAGTCTTTCATTAAGTAGGCCATGGTGACACTTCTATGCTTCAGAGTCTTAGTAACTGAAACCAGCTTTTACTTTCAAGACTCAGACCTACTGTGTTTAGCATTGCTTTTATAGGGAAAACCACTTCTTAATTTTCAAGGAAACTTACCAGCAAATAAAACCTTTCTAACACCCAGTGTTGGCTTCATTCTTGTATGATAACACAGGTTTTCCTAAGCTCCTCCTGACTAATGGCATCCTCTTTTATCTTTTCTCTCTTAATTGGAAGTATCTATGCTGTCAGTTTTTTATTGAATTTTCCCAGTTATTAGTTCCAAATGTAAATATTGGATGATTAGTAAATGATGTCCATACAAATTTGACTCTGTCTAAGAACTGTTCTAAAGAAGAAAAACATCAGAAAGTAGGACACCAAACCGCCCCCATTTTACAGTGTTGCTCAATCTCAGGTTTTCTCTTTAAAACCCAACAGACCCTGGGCCTTCCCAGACTAACGTCAGACTTGACATTTTTCTATTTGAAACAAAGGTACTTAAGGGTCTCACACATGGGATGGATCACCCCACTGAAGGTGCTAAAGGATTTAACTGTAGGAGAGGCACAGCTTGAAACGCATCATAAACTAAAACCATCAACAATGTATCCACTGCCTGCATAACCTCTTCACTACCCTAATGGCAAAAGCTTTTGACACCCAGCAATGTGTTTAGCAGTCTAATGGAAAATAACAAAATGAAAAATGAGAAAAATTGTAAGTCACCTTGCAAAGTCCTTTTGCTGAACTTGGAATGAAATTGAATAAAAATGACCACAAAATAACCTGTTGAGTATGTTCGATTTTAATCTAACTTCAAGAAACGATTAGTTATTTTTACTCTTGAAACTTAAAATGCTTTAGGTCCATTTCCCTGGGAGAGGTAAGGCAGAAATAATATGCCTCTTATATTTACTATCAGCATTATAATGAAAATTTTATTGTGACCATTATCTGAGGCCCATTTCAGTTTTCACTGCTGTGGTGGTGTTTACCACTCAGATATTTTAAAAGTAAGAAATGTGAACTAGGAAGATTGACTGAAATTGCTAAAATTGGAAATTATCATGTTTAATGCTTACATCAATAAGGTCGCTTGCTGCTCTTCCACATTTGTTTGGAAGCTTGGTGGGGGTGGGGCACAATGACAACACAGAAATCAGGCCATAGATAACCCAAGAGCAGTGCCAGGGGAAGCAAGAACAAAAGAAGGCACAAGGGAAGAGGGAGAGGTGGCAGCATGGAGAGCCTGAGTCAGAGACAGGAGTTAGAGCTCAGAGAGCAGGAAAAGGAGAGATGCCTCAGAGAAATGAGAAAGCACAGAAGTCAAAGACCCCTAACTAAAAATAAGGAAACTCTGATACAACCTCTGAGGATGTTTAGACTTAACGAAAAGAAATGTTAGAGATTTGAGTCAATCTGAAACCTCTGGGTTTTGAGGTCTTCTAGAAAGAATTTCCAGATGAGGACAGGGTCAAGGGGCTCATGGAAGAGAAAGGTAAAATGGTGAGACAGTCATAGAACCATGAAGTTGTGTGTTAGGTCATTCCTGTCAGAGCTACTCTCCAGGGAACCCTCACACTGCAAAATACCCTGTGAGTGGTAACTAATTACTCTTTTTTTCCAGACTACCTATTTGAGGATGTTTATATCATAAATAGTCTTGAATGACACAGACAGAGTATCCCCCAGGAATAAGGACAAGTGAGCTCTGCTTCCTTTATAAACATTTCAGGTATCTTTACCACTGTGCTGCCCTTGTAGAATCCAAACTACCTCCTTCTCACCGGTCCCTTTCCCTCTGTGGAACTATGAGAGAAAACTGTAGGAACATTGGCTAGTGCTGGTTTTTGTTTGTTTGTTTGCTTGTTTGTTTTTTTGGTTTTTCTAGACAAGGTTTCTCTGTGTAGCCCTGGGTGTCCTGGACCTCACTCTGTAGACCAGGCTGCCCTTGAACTCAGAAGAGATCCACCTGTCTCTGCCTCCAAAGTGCTGGGATTAAAGACCTGTGTCACCACACCTGGCTTAGTGTTGTTAATGTGTAAAAAAATCTCAGAGCCTGTGTTTCAGAAGTCTAATACCTTCAAACAGCAGCCATGCAACTACTTAGCTTATGACCAGATAGATAGATAGATAGATAGATAGATAGATAGATAGATAGATAGATATAAATATATATCTATAAATGTATATTATATATTATTTAGACTCTATATTTCTGTCAGTTTAGATAGTGAGAATGGAATGCTATAAAACATAAATTTTGGAAGATCAGGACATTTAAGACAATCTGAAGCAAAACTGTGAGAATTCATTGTAAGTATCTTGATATAATGATTTGATAATAAATAGTCTTCTGATGCAGGGTTAAATGAAGGAAGAAAAATTGGAACATGGTTACATCCTTACTGCCTGGAAATAGCTTGAAGAAACTGCCCAAAAAAGTACTCTGGTTGTTGGAAACTATCCCTTGAGAGGAATGATTTCTGCCTAATCAATAGCCCCATTGTACTCTGCTGTAACAGGTAGCATCATGTCCCTGTTAGTTTCCCACATAATCTGAATTTTTATTAATTAATTTACTCATTTTACATCACCAATTGTGGCTCCCTTCCTCTTTTCCTCCCAGGCCCATCCTCCTTTCCCCATCTTTCTCCCCAGTTCCTCAGAAAAGAGGAACCCTGATGTACCCACCCACCCCAATTCATCAAGTCAAATCAGGACTGAGTTCGTTCTCTTCCCCTGTGGCCTGTCAAGGCAATCCCATAGGGAAAATTATCGAAAAGGAAGCAACAAGAGTCCATGTCAGAGACACTCCCTGCTCCACTTACTAGTGAACACACCTGAAGCCTGAGCTGCTCATCGGCTACATCTATGTAAAGGACGGAGGTCCAGTTTATACCTGGTCCTTGGTTGGTGCTCCAGACTCCACAGGCCCCTCTGGGCCCTAGTTAGTTGAGTCTATTGGTCTTCCTACAAAGCCCTTGTCACCTCTAGGTCCTTTATCTTTCATTCCCACTTGCTAACTAGACTCCCTATGCTTCACCCAATGTTTTGCTTCAAGTCTTAGCATGTTTCAAACTGCTGCTGGGTGGAGCCCCTCAGACTTGTCCTCTGAGAGGCTCCTGTCTGTAAGCATAGTAGAGTATCATTAATAGTGTCAGAGTTTGGCTCTCTACCCTGGGGTGGGTCCTGGGTTGGGCCAGACATTGGTTGAATATTCCCTCAATTTCTGTTCTATGTGTTCTACCTTTATCCCTACAAGTCTTTTAGGCAGGGTAAGTTTTAGATCAAAGTGGTTGTGGGTGGGTTGGTGTTCTCCAAACTCCACTAGAAGTCATGTCTAGTTAGAGGGTGCCCTCTTCTGTCTCCGAGGCTACTCCCTCCCTCAGGCTACTAGAAGTCTCAGCTAGATTCCCCCTCATATCCTCCCAGAGGCCTCTTCTGACTTAGGTTTCCAGCTTGTCACAGAGATGTCCCCACCCGCAATTTCTCTGGAACAGATCCAAAGAAGATAAGTAACAAGGAGCACCCAAGTGAGGATTCTTAAATCCCACTCAGAAGGAGAAATAAAATACACAGAGGTAGTGGTTGGAGAGAGGGAAAAAGGATGGAGATCAGGGCTTGGGGCTGGGGCTGGGGCTCAGGTTGGGGTTGGGGTTGGGGCTGGGGCTGGGGTTGGGATTGGGGCTGGGGCTGGGGCTGGGGCAGGGGCTGGGGCAGGGCTAGGATTGGGGCTGGGGCTGGGGCTGGGGCTGGGGCTGGGGCTGGGGCCGGGACTGGGCTGGGGCTGGGGCTGGGGCTGGGCTGGGGCTGGGGCTGGGCTGGGGCTGGGGCTGGGGCAGGGGCTGGGGCAGGGGCAGGGGCTGGGATTGGGGCTGTGGTGGGAGGACAGGCGACCTGAAGAGTAATGTGAATCTTTTACAATAGGCAATAAGTAGTCTCTGTCACATCCTTAAAAAGGTGGCCTAGAACAAGGGAACTTGATACTTTGAGAACCAATAAAAATTGTCTCACAAAAATCTCCACTCTTCTTTTCTATGTGATCTTGGCTTCTGATAAATTATCCTGAATATAATACCTCCTAGTCATTAATTCATGCCCAGGACCAAATCCTGTCATTTTGTCTGCAGTGCTGTATTAAAACTTGCACCAACAGAACTTCAAGCAGTACACATCTAAATAACACCTCCATCAGATCCCAAACCAAGTGAGAGAAACAAATCTGTGAAACCCCTACCACACAACCTTAGAAAAAC
Organism: Acomys percivali; assembly: GCA_907169655.1. Lineage (NCBI taxonomy): Eukaryota > Metazoa > Chordata > Mammalia > Rodentia > Muridae > Acomys > Acomys percivali. The sequence continues at coordinate 154,674,627 of OU015742.1, read as the reverse complement.
ACCATCGTTCAGCTCATCCTTTCAATCGGCTGTCTGCTTTTCCTTGAGCAGTAATCTATGCTCAGAAGGATGATCTCACAAATGCTTTTTTTGGCCCAAAGGAAGAAATGGTGAGTAACTCTAATTCAATGTGAGCCAGGCCAGTAAGTTCAAGATGGCATGATTTCCTTCAGGGCTCAAGAGATGTCACATATCATTTCATCTAATGCCAAAGACAAATTATTATTAGTTTTCTAACTAAAAAACTCAAGTTGTAGGATAAACTGGCCATGGGATGACATAAATCATGCTAACTATTGTTTCATGAACCTCTATAATCACAGGTAAAGCTTCAGTGAAAATATGCTTCCTGGGGTCTGGTGTCTATAATCCCAGCAATGGAAAGATGGCAGTAAGAGAATTGTGAGTTCCAATACAACTTGGAATACATAGTGAGACAATGTCCCTAAAAAAATAACTGCATAATTGTCTTCAAGTTACATGAGCTACAAATGTTTCCTTAAAAACTTGAAGGTCCATTTTTAGTCACCTCAATGTAAAAGTTTACTGTGTAAAATAGGTGAGTAAAATACAAACTAATTTTGCATGTCCTAGAAAAACATATAATAGAGGGAGCTGGAAAGATGGCCCAAAAGTGGGAAACTCCTGTTGCTCTTACAAAGGACCAGAGTCCTGTTCCCAGAACCAACATCAGGCAACTCACAACCACCTGACATTCCAGTTCCAAGAGAACAAGGTGCCCTCTTCCAGCCTCCATAGACACCTGCACACAGATGCACATGCACATACATGCACACCCACACATATACACATAAACCAAAGTAAGTCTTATAAAAGAAAACACAACATGGCTGAACAAGTATCAGTGGACTAGAATGGGAGTCCTTCAGGCATATCCCAAAGCCTGACAGAGCTGATGACTAGACTTGGCTTTTTGGGTGTTTGTTCTACTAGAGTTATTTCACCAGTTTGAAACTTCTGCAACAGTGAATGCAGTTCTTATTCACCCACGTCCTCACCATCTCTGTTGTGAGGGGTTTTGTTGATACTGCCCATTCTCACTGGGGTTAAGTTTGATTCTCAATGTAATCTTAATTTTTGTTTCTCTAATCACTAAGCATGTTAAAAAACATTTAAAAATATTTCTTAGCCATTTTTTCTTCTTCTGAAAGCTCTATGTTAAGATATTTAACCCATTTTTAAGGTACCATTTGTCTTTTGGTTGGTTGGTTGGTTGTTGGATTTGTGGGTTGTTTTGATTTTGTTGGGGTTTCTTTTTGTTGTTGCTGTTTTTGATTCTTTGTTTTTGGGATTTTTTTATATTCTGAATATTAGTACTCTATCAGATCTGTATCAGGCAAAAGTTTTCTCTCACTCTGTAAGTTTCCTATTCTCTCAATTGACTGTTTTCTTTGCTGTATAGAAATTTTTTAATTTTATGAAGAGGATGAGGGGAAAAGGGAAACCTCATTCACTGTTGGTAGGATAGCAAACTAGTACAGCCACTATAGGAATCTGCTGGAGGTTGGTCTGTTTGCTGCCCAAAGGAGCAGACTCACATACACCAAAATATTTGTAACTTTGCCTAAGAACTTATTCCCATTTGACCAATAAAAAACCAACACGCCTGGGCAGGCCAAATGGGATAGGCATGGCTACGGTTCCTGTACTGGTAAGACAGAAAGGTCCTTGGGAAAGGAAGCAGTCAGACATCAGAAGAGGATCTGGAGGAGAGAGAGGAAGAGAGAAATGTAGGAGGCCACAGCCATGGATTAGGTGGAGGGAAAGCACATGGCCAGTGTGCATGAAGGCTTTGGCCCAGATGATGAACATTAGCAGTATGTGGGATTATGGATAGGAGGTAGGTCCATAGAAATTGTTAGAAGCAGATGGCATGGGACTGGGGCAGGGGATACCTGCGCCAGTATGGGAGATAGTTTAGGGGATTAGTATCTGCCCTGCCCCAGGTGAACCAAGGCTATTTTTAAATATAACAGGTGTCTATGTTTTTATTGATTAATAGGGTTATAAAATACCACCATAATCATTTTAGGGCTAATAATAAACATTTATTAGACCTTCCCTCTAAGTTAACAACAACAGGAATCAGTGTGGAGAATTTTCAAAAAGGTTAAAAATAAACCCACTATGTGATCTAGCTATACTACTTTTTGGCATATACTCAAAGAACTCAACATCACCCTACATTACAGATATCTGCTTTGCTGTGTTCATTGCTGCTCTAGTCACAATAGCTAGGAAGTGAAAACAATCTAAACATCCTTCAACTAATAAATGGATAATGAAAATGTGATGCACATACACTGTGGAATACTGTTCATTTATATTTTAACAGTCTTGAACTTTGCAGGAAAATAGATGAAACTAGGAAAGAACATACTGAGTAAAATAACACAGACTCAGAAATAGAAATGCTACATGTTCCCTTTGACTGGGGGTTCCTAGCTCCAAATCTTCAGTTGTGAACACATATCCTGGAGGAACATTAAAAATAAGCAAAGTAAAAAGGGCCACTGCCATGGTAATGGGGGTTGAGGAGCAATATAAAGAATGAAAGGGTACACAAGCATCTGTAACTGACCTAAGGACTAACTCTCACATTCTCCTGGGAGGTACCCTGCAAGCTGCCAAGGAAGGCGGGGCATGATCAATGATCCTTTATAGCTATAATATTTATGAACCATAATAACAACCAGCATGATAAGAGGGTCTAACTAGACTTATGGTTTACCAAATGGTAGTGAACTCATGCTTGGCACTGTCAACCCACTCTAGAGAAGAACATACTAGCACCACTTCCTCACACTGGTGTAATTGCTAATTGTGTAGTAAACACTCAGCCTTATGTCCACAGAAAGTGTAGCGCTCTCTCTCTCTCTCTCTCTCTCTCTCTCTCTCTCTCTCTCTCTCTCCCTCCCTCTCTCAAGATAAAAGAGGCTTCTTGTTTTAATCAGATGAAGGTCATTACAAAAGGTACAGCTAGGCAAAAAGTAGAAACAACTAACCATGGGATACCCAACCTCAATTGATACCTGTTCAGTGCAACTTCTATATATAAAGCTCAGGGAACTTTATCGAAGAGAAGTTGGGAAGATTCTAAGAGACAGAAGACAAAGATGTCAGCAGCTGTACAGTGGTGTCTCCTCTATATGACAAGGACAGGGAGGTTGCCCCCATGAAATCTCAATGATATAGATACCTGAAAAAAACCTGCATGCCAACATAGATGTGGAAATCTCACAAGGCTCCTTACCTAAATGAAGAGCTATAGGCAGTGACTCTTAAGAGAGTCTATAGAAAAGAAAAAAAAAAAAAAACAACTGTGGTAGGTTATCTAACTTTATCTAACTCCCAGTGGTCAGCCCAAACAGATACATATATAAGTCTCAACAGGTTTTATATATGTAATATATATAATATGTATATATGTAACAATAGTAATTAAAAAGAAGAGGTCATCAATGTGCAAGAGAACAGAAGTACAGGAAGAAATAGAGAGAGTGTGAATAGAAATGAAGTAAATATAGTACTCAAGTATGAAGTTTAAAAAAATTAAAAACTAAATTTAAAAAGGAGAAAATCAAACAACAGAATCAATCAGTTCTCCTTTACATAAGACCATTTCATACCATGTTTTTTGTTTTTGTTTTTTTTTATTTATTCAGATTACATCTGAATTGTTATCCCACCACTTGTATCCTCCTGTTCCTCCCTCCCTATTTCACCCTATTTCCCTTCCCTAGGTCTGCGACAGAAGGGGACATCCTCCCCCTACTTTATGGTCATAGGCTATCAAGTCTCATCTTGGTAGCCTGCTTATCTTTTCTCTCAGTGCCATCAGGCCTCCCCACCAAGGGGACGTAGTCAAATATGGGGCACCAGGGTTCATGTCAGAGTCAGTCCCCATTCTCCACACAACTGTGGAGAATGTCTTACCCATTGGCTAGATCCAAGTAGGGGTTTAATGTTTCTGGCATATATTGTCCTTGGTTGGTGCAGTATTTTAAGTAGACACCCCTGGGTTCAGATCTGCCCATCATGATGTTCTCCTTTTAGGTTTCTAGGACCCTTTAGGTATTTCTATTTCCCCATTCTTCCATACTTCTCTCACCTAGAGTCCCAATAAGAGGTCCTCACATCTATCCCAATCTCCTGGTAAGTGAAGACTTTCATGGGACATCCGTTTTGGGCTAGTGTCCAATTATAAGTAAGTATATACCATGTGCGTCTTTCTGGGTCTGGGTTAACTCACACAGTATGATCATTTCTAGTTCCACCCATTGTCTGAAAATTTCAGGATTTCCTGGTTTTTAATAGCTGAGTAGTGTTCCATAGTGTAACTCCACCAAACCAAATAATCCAATTAAGAAATGAGGCTCAGAATTAAACAGAGAATTCTCATCAGAGGAATATCGAATGGCTGAGAAACACTTAAAGAAATGCTCAACATCTTTAGTCATTGGAGAAATGCAAATCAAAACAACTCTGAGATTTTGTCTTGCACCATCTGAATGGCTAAGGTCAAAAACTCAAAGGACAGTACATGCTGGCAAGGATGTGGAGAAAGGGAAACACTCCTTCATTGATGGTGGAAGTGCAAACTTGTACGACCACTTTGGAAATCAATCTGGCACGTTCTCAGAAAACTTGGAATAGGGCTACCTGATGATCCAGCTATTCCACTCCTTAGAATATACCTTGAAGATGCTTCATCATACCATGTTTTCAATAGTCATTCAGGTAGCTACATATAATAGTGGTCAATATCTTTTTATTGCTAAATTACATTCTATCATCACTACAACTCAGTTTATCTGCTTTATATTGATGAATACCCACATTTTATACATTCATTCAGCTGTGAATGGCCCCCACAAACCACATACTGTGCAACCATTTTGTCATTACACATTTTCCTTTTCTTGGGTAAATATCTACACATGGTACCAGGTCAAAGGCCAGATGTTCATTTAATCATGGCACTCAGGAGACAAGAATAGGAAAATGGCCACAAGTCCAGAGTTCCAGATCAGCCAGGGATGCATTATTCATACTCTGACACAAAGCAAAGAAATCACTGGAGCTTTCTCCAAAGAGGTTGTACCATTTCTATCTCAACAAACCACGAGAGTCCTTGTTATTTAATTTCATTGTTGGTATTTTATATTTTTGACATTTTTAGTAATAGCCTTTCTGGTGATTCTATTGTTGCATCTTTAAAATTTGTGTGTGTGTCCCTAATACTTGATTTATCTCACCCATAGCTAGAAACATTAATGAACTAAGATAAGTAAAAATGAAACCGAAACTTATGAAAATATTTCCTACACACATGGCCCTGACCCAAGTACCACAGTCCCATGTGACATTCAGAGAAGAAAGTAAACGTCAGGAGTCTGAGCAGAGAATACACATCCTGTTTCTGTGACTTAAAAAACAAAAAAAAGGAACTCCCATCTACTGCACACACCTGATCCTCAGTGTCCTGCTAAGATTATGGGAAGATACACTTTAAATTATATTAATCACTAACCACAAGAGTTACAGCTGAGATATGTTATTTTGATGGGATGCAACCTGATTCCATTTGCTGTAACATAAATTTTACTTAACAAAATTACTTGGGATTGTTTGTTTTTACCCAGCGCCACACAGAGGAAGGGGAAGCAGGCTGCCCAGATGAGATCTGATAGGCTGTGGTCCTATGGTGGGGGAGGAGATCTCCTTCTTTCAGGGGTCTAGGAGAGGGGAAAAGGGTGAAAGAGGGAGGAAGCATGTAAATGGGAAGATACAAGTGAGGTGATAACAATCAGGATGTAATCTGAATAAATTATAATAATAAAAAAAGAAAAGAAATATAATAAAATTGGAGCCAGGCATGGTAGTGCACTCTTGTAATCCCAGCTTTCAGGGAGGCAGAAGCAGGAGGATCTCTGTGAGTTCAAGGCCAGCCTGGTTTACAAAGTGAGTACAGGACAGCCAAGGCTACACAGAGAAACCCTGTCTCAAAACAAAACACACACACACACACACACACACACACAAAGAAAGAAAATAATGAGAAAATAATCTCAGGCACTATGTGCTTGGTAGGATGGCCTTAGGGACACATAATAGTCATTAATGTATCTTTTAAAACAGAAAAAAAAAGACTTATTTTCATAGGTCATTTAAAGACATCAAAGTCCCACAAATACATGAGATAGGTATGTAATTAACCTTATTTTGTGAGGGTTCTAACAGTTGTTGTACCTAGCTTCAGCTTGCACAGCATGTAGCCAGACTCCGAAAAGCCCATGAATATGTTACCCAACAAAGCCCCACAAAATAAAGGCTGGCTCTGCTCTTTATTACACCACAGGTCTATCTCTTTACTGCCTACCCCCCAGCACCACCTCTTTTATTCTCCTTACTATATTTTAAAACCTAAGACTGCTGAATTATTTTTTAAAATGGTTGCTTCTTTAAAAGAAAATTAAGTAAGATATATTTCCCTCATGATTAAAAATCTTATCTTTCTGTTCTATCTTCCCTATATATTCCTATATTCCCCCTTCTTTCTTTTCAACCCCTATCTCCAACCTAAGAATCGAATATAAAGGAAGATAATGACATCCCTGAGTTCAACCTTGTTTTCTCTCTAAGTAAGACCAATAATAACTTATAAGCAACTCCCATTGAAAATAACCCTCTATAGCCCAAGAAAGCAACAATAACCCTACCCAACTCCCCTTAAAGGAAATGGGGTGCCATTCTCTTTTGGTTTCTTCCAGCTGATTTGGGATGAATAATACCTCTGTAGGGGCCAAAATAAAATTGAGGAAATGGTTAAACAAGCTAGGAATAGCATTGGTGGTCCAGTTTCTAAATGTTGAGAAATTCCAGGCTATGTGGGACAGTTTGAAATGCTGGACCAATTGGGATTGGAAGTTTCTTCAAAGGTGTCCTGGGAGTTGTCTTGTTCTAATGAGGCACAACAACTGAAGCACTTGGTGCTGGAACATGAAGGATGCAGGATGTCAGTGTCCAGCATGCTGAGAAAAATGAATCCTGTCAGGTCTGATTCAATGTCAGTGACTGATTCTTTTTTTTCTGAGAATAAGAAAAGCATTATATAGTGCTAAGATTATAAATGTATAGGGTGTGCATGATGCACAAAAAAAATTAAGGCTGATTTTCTGCTCTATATGAGCAGAGAAAAATACATCTGTAAATCATTCATGCTATACAAAGAATGACATCTAATAATAATTCATAGGGATTATGTAACCAACAAGAAACATTGTCTATACCTAGACATTCATGTCTCAGCCAGTCTCAGAGCTAGTCACATACAGTGGGATTAGTAATATAAGTTCTGAAGTTTAAATTCTTCACATCCCGATTGTATCCTCCTCCTTCATCCCATCCCCATCCCCCTCCCTCCCTTATCCCCTCTCCCTCCCTCTCTCAGTCCTCAGAAAGAGGAGCCCTCCTCCCTTAACATGCCTCAATTTCAGATACAGTTGTATAGAATTCAAATTTAAGATTATTCTTCACATACATTATATATATATATATATTTCTACTCTAATATGAGGTATTATACACATACCACTCAAGTAGAATACAAGACTTACTTCAAATGCTTTGAAAGTGCTATTGCAGCCTACTTAGGATCACTAAGTTATACAAGCTAATTTGTTAGTTGATCAAATCATAGTCATATCAATTACTAGTCTATTTTTATCATAAGACTATACATCTTAGTTACAACAGATAGATATGATATTATAGAAAGATAAGGTAAAATAGTTAGATAAGGTCTCCAAAAACCATAGAGACATACAGAATATAGCATTTAAAAATGTTTTTATTCTTGTAAAGATTCATTGAAAATGAGACAGGTTAACTCATGGCAACACCCAGCCTACCTCAAAAAGGATGATGAGCATCAAAGAACCTTCATATGGAGATGACTTCAAATCTGGCAAACAAGCCACTGGGGAAAATGTCCTTGTTTCTACCACAAACAGAATTCTGCCTTAAAAAGGGCAAGCTTGGAAGAACACATAGTATATGGCCAAACTCTGCCAAGACAAGGTAAGCAAGTCCTCAATAGTTCCTGATATATATATATATATATATATATCCAGAAATCTGGAGATGATGCTCCAATGCTATAGAGAATTTTGGGTGACTTTTTAGGCAACAAACTGTCTCTGTCATTTTTTTCAATTTGGAAGCTGCTAACCTGCACTTCTGTTTTACTCAGGTAATTAATTTTATTCCTTCTCAAGTCTCTGATGAGGTTGAAGACCAGATACTTTAATTTTACAATTAAGCTTAGTTGTTTAGAGGTTAAGGTGTTTTAGGTCTAAATAGATGTTTTAAGTTGACAATGATGAGATATGATAGATGTTGATTTACATTCATAATTTTAGACACATCAAGACAGGAAAGATGTTTTCTTCAAGGCTGCCAATTTCAAATAGCCAAAACACCAAGACTGTTGCCTTTATATAATTCCTGATTTTTCATGGTTCTTCTTGCTGTAGGTAGTTTATTCTATATATGTGTAATAATATAAGTGTTGTATATGTAAAAATAAAGAATAATAAAAGAAAAAACTCTTATCTTTCTGTCAATGAGATTAAAGATTGAGTTCCCTTGTGGTCAGTGACATCTATTGTTGACAGTCTATACCTCAGGCTGCAATCACGTCTACAAACCTTTAACTGCTTTAGCCCCCAATAAAGCAGCCAGATGGTATAGAACAACAAAATAGTGTCAACAGGACAAGAGGGTAAAACAAATGGTGCAGGTTGCTAAGTGTTAGCCATGGCTTGGCAAGTGCAGGCTAACAACACCTGCATGGCTCTGTGTTCCTCCACAGACCTGTTAATAACTGAAGGACTTGGAGCTTTCCCTTCTATATCTGAGCTTTGATGTTCTCCTCATGGAAATGCATACAGAAGACCGTCTTCCAGCCCACGTCTGTCACCACTGCAGAAGAACAGCATCTTTTGTTCAGGACACTACTGTCTGCCTGTGCAGCTCATCCAGGAAATTTCAAATTATACTTCATGAAATTAATCATCAAAACAGCACCTGAGCAAGAGTGAAAGGAGAAGCAAAACATATATTTCACCCCAATACAAAGGGACCTAATCTTTAAGAATAAATTGCCAGTTTGTTGCTTGTTCCTTAATCCATCAACAAGGTCTACAAAGCGGTTAAGCTCAGTCATGCATAAATGATCACAGAAAGAGCCATGCACAAAATAGGCCTGTATATTAAAAGGCTATTTGGAGTGTCTCAGCTATCTTCATGTTCTTCAATGAGGAAAATGGACCCAGGATACATCCATCAATATTGTGAATGAGAGAAAGAACTTGACACAACCATTTATGAATACATGAATTAAGCTGACCAGATGAAGAGGTAACTTGTTCAATGTTCCAAGGCCTTTACATAGGATAGAGTGATCAGGTGTGTATGCATGGACATGAAAAGATTCACAGACTTTAGTCACAGCAGAAAGTAAGGTGTCATCCCAAGGCTAATCTCATTTTCATTTATTGATTATATCTTTAATGTACAAGGCTAAGATATGTTCTACTTTAGTGGAGTCAGGATTTTACAAGTAAAACACAGATGGTGAAGCATTGACTATATACAGGAAAACTAATAAAATAAGGAAAGGATTGTAGCTGCTAAGGAAGTATAGTTCTTGCCTTGTCTTTTGAGGGAGAAAAACCTGCTTAAAGGACAGTGGAGTACACCTCACTAATCTGAAACAATTGTTTGGAAAATACTTATCAACAATTGAAACCAGATCAGTGCACACACCGACAACCATTAGGAGGTTCAGGTGTCATCCCAATGAACACCTTCATTCAAAGGCTCAGCCAACTTACACTCTGAGCTCAACTGACCTGAACTTTTATTCAAAATAATTCTTTGGTTATATATCAAACTGCTAGCATGTTCCCCACAGAAGCTCCCATCACCACTTAAGGCAGTGGTGCCCATAATTTAAATCATATCAAAGAAATAAAAAGATGTTATGCTGAAATGGTAATCTTATATGCCTCTGTTTCCTTGTCTATAAGTGCAGATAAATACACATATCAATTCTATTGGTTAACCATTAAAAATTGAGATTATCATAATGAACGTGGGCTGGTACATGGTATATAATGAGAAAATATTGAGTTATTATTAGCTTAGCATCATTATTATTTGGGGAAGGAACCTGGTAGAACTTTCATGTGCAAATTAAATAATTCAGAAAGGAAGTTCTTAAAGTGACATAGAATTTGTGACAAAATGTTACTGGAGTAATCTTTTGTTCTTCGAGACAGAAAAAAAAAACCTAAAATGTATATTCTACCTTCTATTAGAATGCCCATCATTTAGCATAGAAAGAATCACCCAGAGAGCTTGAATCAAGTAGTATGTTTTGGATCTTGGCATGTGTTACAGGATCTCTGGTGAAAGATGCCACTGGGAGAAAAGAAAACATTTTAGACCTGGTTATTGGTCATTTGGAGAATGTACTTGCAGATAATATTGGGACATTGACCTCTCTTTTTTTCTCACTCTCTTTCTGTCTTAGTTAAGGTTAGTATTGCTATGATTAAACACAGTTGGGGAGGAAAGTGTTTATTTGGCGTATATTTCCACAACAATGTTCATCATAGAAGGAAGTCAGAACAGGAACACAAATGTGCCAGGAAACCTGAACTAGACAGACTAAGATACCAGGGCAGTGTGAAGGGTGTTGCTGCTTACTGCCTTACTCCTCATGGCTTGATCTGCATGTTTTATTACAGAATCCAGGACCACTAGCCCAGGGAAGGCATCACCACATAAGCTGGGCCCTCCTCCACAGAGGGCCTCAAAGGAAGACACTTGAAGATATTAAGGTGTTGGTGCTCAATATTCTCCTTCAAAGAGCCATAACACTCATGGACTTTCAATATTGCTATAATGAAGGTGTCCATTGCAAGGCAGATGTTTGAATGTTATAGAAAGTATGATGTTGACAGAACAATTATCACTCAGCCAAATATAAGACGCTATTCTACTGTGCATTTGTATACAAGTACGTAAAGTTAACCATCAGTGAAAAGTTGACTTGACTAAGTTATGTTAGTACAAGAGTTCCTCCCATTAAGAAGTTTCTCAATCATCTTCATGTTTTAGTTCTCCATCACTACTTCAAAACCCACAGACATGACAGGTTGTGTAGAGTATTGTAAGATACTAGTGCCCAAAACATCTGGGTTAACCTTTTCATGTGCACTCGTTATCAGTATATATGTATCTGTGTAGTGTTTACAGAGATAGGAGCATTATTTCACATCTGGAACCAACATGTCTCAAATTTTCAACACCAAAAAGAATAATAACATCAGAATATGGGAAAGTAAAGAATACATAACAAAAAATGAAATTATGGAAGTAAAGTTTTGTTAGTTTTGTTAGTTTTGTTAGTTTTCTTAGAAAATAAAATCAGGGGACACAAGGGGGATGGGTGGGAAGAGAGCAAAATCCTATATGTGAAAAGTAGAAGGATGAAATTAATCCCACAATATTTGGCTCCAGAACCCCTTGCATTCAAGAGACGAACCATAACTAATACTTAAGAGATGACTGTTCAGTTTTTGTTCCTTTCTTATCAGCTCACCATTTACTCAAGTGTTGTCAGCTTTCTTACATTGCCACCCATAATATTATTCCAAGGAGACAGGTTCTTTCCTTATATCTCACTATCCTTTGTGTAGTTTGAAGGAATCACTGCCTGGCTGTATGGACAATTCAACCAAGAGGAAACAAATGAATGAGTTCTACCTCTGTGCTTGGAGAAAGTTTGGCATGGTTTAGAAAAAGCACACATTATTCTAAGAACATGGCATTAAGATAATATTCTTAGGAGCTTTCGATACAATTGTCTTGGGAATGGCTTCTGGGCACACGGTGCAGGAATTTTTACTGACAGCAGGTTCTGCAGCCAGTGAGCACTGCTTTCCCTCCTGAGGTTAATGTTTTGTAGCATATGGACTCTAGGGTCATGCAGGAGTTTGGCTTCTGGCTGTATCTCTTACTGTGTGAGCTTAAGCAAAATAGCTACCCCATTCTAAGATGCAATTTCCTCATTTATGATGCAGAAAATAATTAAATAATGATGATTCCTGCCTGACAAGCTCATTGTGAGAAATAAACAAAATAATATTGGCAGAGCTATTAATACACATACAAAGCACTTAGTAAACGCCATCTCTAATTAATACTAGTCCTCCCGTGGGATGACTAAAAAAATGGAAAACATTTAAGAAGCGCTTTCTATTCCCAGGCATACAGAAACAGGGAAAGATACCATTTTATGATGTGGGTCAAAAGTAGAAATTTATTTTTTAAAAGGCCACTGATCAATGTGTACAACCAAACATCAAATAATAGGGCATGTAAATTCAACTACCTACTGGTAGTGCTGCCTAAAAAAAATCTTATAGGCAAATTTTTCTCACACATAAAATAATCCATAGAATTGTTTTAGACATGTGACAATCAACATGGCTGTTTCCCTGTCTCATATAATCTGTGCCTACAGGGCCATTGACTGAGTTACCTTAAGTGTTCTGTGTCTTTGTCTAGGAAGTTCTCACCTGTGATTTCCTTATTGTATTGAATGCCAAATAATGATCTATATTTAATTTAATCTCATGCACCAGTTGTTATCATGACTTATACTTCAGCATTCCACCGTGTGTTTTTTAATCAGGCTAAAGAGCTATGACACATAGAAACACATTCTGTTATACTTAGCTGTAAAAAGAGAGTGCTTCTTATGGCATTGTCCCTAGCCTCTTATTTTATTTTTTATGTTTGATCTGCATGATTTATTTTCTATAACTTGGAAATTATTAGAATGTTAATGTTTTGTTATGTGATCCTCCAAAATTATTTAACATGTCACTATCAAAATTTCTTTTTTTTTCTATCTATTTTTTTGATTTTTAATTTGTTCACTTTGCATCCTGATTATAGCCCTGTTCCTTGTTGAATCCTGATCCCACCTTCCCTCCCTAATAAAGTCAGAGTGTGTTTCAACTTCCCTGTTACTCCTATTTAAGTGCTGGCAACTACTCTTGTATGTGTGTGCTCCCTCTTGCATCAGCTCCATTTGTATATACAGCGAGACTGTTATCTCCACTAATCTTTACAAACATGTACATATACTGGCCAAAGCTTACTGTCCTTCTCCCATTTATTGTAGAAAGAGAATGTGTGTGTGTGTGTGTGTGTGTGTGTGTGTGTGTGTGTGTGTGTATGTGTGTAAAATGAATTAGAGTGAATTTCAGATTATACGATTGATTTTAAAAAGTTGTAAAGATCAAATTTCAACTGTGTTGCACTATTATCAAATGTTTAACTTTAGATAATTGATAATTAAGTTAATATTTACTCACCCATACCACTTAAGAAATAATCCTAAAGATAAAATTCTAGTTTGTAGGAGGCTGCCACTATATTCAAAAACTTTCTGATGTTGATTTCTTTTTTCTCAGAGAAGTTCAATACCTACCACTGCTTACTTAATCTGAATGTATAAAATTAATGTCCTCAAACAGAAATATGAGTATTTTTTTGGAGTGAGGGTTTTATACAATGAAATAATAATATGCTATGAATTTATACAAATAAGTGATAAAATTTCAAAAGAAAACAAAATTGATATTAAACAGAAATATTTTTTTTTTGGTTTTTTGAGACAAGGTCTCTCTGTGTTAGCCTTGCCTGTCCTGGACCCTCTTTGTAGACCAGGCTGGCCTTGAATTCACAGCGATCTGCCTGCTTCTGCATCCTGAGGATTGGAACTATTATTAATAATACTTATTAATATGAGAAAAAAGATTCCGCTAATAATTCTTGATTATTTCATTGCTGGCTCTTATTATTTCTTATATTACATATCAATGTTAATATATATCTGAGATGGTAAAAAGGTTATTTTTTAATTTATTATTTTATTTTCATATATGTTCATTATAATTAAATCATTCCCTCCTCCTTCCAGCACCTCCTATTCTCCCTATTCTTTGCCTCTTAAATTTATGGCTTCTTTCTCTTTAACTCTGTGTGTGTGTGTGTGTGTGTGTGTGTGTGTGTGTGTGTGTGTGTGTGTGTGTGTGTGTGTTGTGTGTAGATATAGATATAGATGATATGGATATAGATATATATCCTGTTGAGTCCATTTATTGTTGCTCATATGTACATAATTTTAGAACTGACCAGTAGGTATTACAAAACCAATTATGGGGTCTCATCCCTGGGAAAACCTAATTCTCCCTCTCTCAGCAGCCATTATTTACCAGCAGCTCCTCATCTAGAGTACAGTCTTGTGAATTTTTCCTATCTACCTGGGCATGTCTACTGGTGTTGTCACTGTTCAAGTCTTGTTTAGGCAACTGTACTGATTTGTTCTTAAAAAACAAAAATAGGACAAAGACTAAATTCTCTCTTCAAAAACAAAAACATGTATACACATGCACAATAGTGTTTTGTATAACTTTAAGAAAGGTTAAAAGAATTCATTTTCTTTTTTTTTTTTTTTTTTTGATTTTAAACTGTACTTTATTTGTGGTGTTTAGACTTCAATCTCCCCACCCTATGTAGGAGATTAAGAGAGAGAAGGTTAGTGGGGAGAGGGGTCCCCTTTATTTCTCCAGGCTGTTTAGGGTCAAGAGCTCTTTGAGGCTATATCAGTCTCCATTAACAGCAGATGCAGCCAGCAGTTTCGTCCAAGCCACTGTGTCCCAAAGCCTTTCTCTCCATCTGTCTGCTCCAAAAAGACACATGGTCCTTCTCTTGTCTCTTCCAATTGCTGCAAGCCATGTGCCAACATCACAATCCAGTCCAAACTTTCTCTGAGCTCTCATTTATGTCCTCAGCTCCTTAGGCCACACCCCTTTCTATGCTGTAAGAGGAAGGCCTTACTAGCTGTCAAAAGCCATGCCCTGCACACGACGATTAACAGCTATGGACACCTAAAGTTCAATGTGGAAGAATTCATTTTCATTCAATGAGTTTGCATTGGTAGAAAGTGGTAGCATCAAGATTTACTATATATTCTAGTTGTTCATGCAAAAGACAAATACCTACAGCATGTACATCTCAATGAGATATGGAGCTCATTAAATGAAAAAGACACAAGTTACAGGCATGAAGTACATGAATAAAGCCTCATAAACAAGAGTGTTTCAGCAAAGCAAGTGACCAATGAACTAAAGCATCATGTTGCTTCTAGGAATTGTATCTGTAATATCTGCATCCTGAGGGCTTGTCCTTGAGCTACATTTCAAGAACTATCTGTAATAAAAGAGATGATAATTTTTAACAAAGAGGCTTTAATCTTCCCCAGGGGAAAGATAACGATCATGTAGGAAAGATTCTATGGTGCACAAGTTTCTAAATGATTAAACTGGCAATCTACAAAAGACCTTGTACTGCTAATGCTGTAGATGCTCATTCAAGGGAAATACCAACATAACCATAAAGTAATATTCATTTTGGTTGTGAGCAAACAGATGCCCAAGGTCACAGCTCAGTTTCACTGATTATAAGTGTTGTCCTGCTTTCCACATTGTTCCAGTGCCTTCAGAAAGCATCCACTGTGGTTTGTACCAATGTTGCTGTTGGCACTATAGAAAATGTTTTAAACGATCAGTAGGAACATCTGTGTGCTTAATCCTTTTTACCTCTCACGACTAAATTAACATTCTTTCCAGTTCTCTGGGTTATTTTCCACTAGTTTAATTTACCAGAAGATTTAGGAAAAAGAAATGATTAAACTAATCCAGAGTGAAAGAAGGTGATCTAATTATGAGTCATGGAGACTCATTCTTACAAAAGAAAAAACAACTTCTGAAAATGAGTGAACATTTAGGTAACTTTGAAGTAATCATATACTGTGAATATATAATGTGAAGTTAGTTACCTCACTAATTCCCATCAACGGTGAGCATGTTATTCAACTATGCATATGCTAATACTAATGCAACCTGGAGTTCTGCCTAACCATTTCCATTGATTAATATTACTCCATCAATGGGGTATCTAAATCCTAACTACCTTTAGCGGCTGCAAAAGAGTAGAGGGAAACAATCAAACAAAAACAAAATGGACAGCTTCTCCTACTAATTGAACATTCCTATTTATGGAGCAGAGACTCAAGAGCTACAGCCATTTGCTAAGTAAATAAGTTACTGTGGTTGAGATACAAGGCTCAACACAGGTAAAAACATTCCCTCAATCTCAGTCATAGTAAATTTTAGCCTAGAAAGGTTTAGAATTACTATTTGTCAGCTTCAAAACTGATAATATTTATCATGACCACTACTTACATGTGTGGATACTTTAAAATTTAGAACTCATTATCTTCATCAATGTTTACAAACTTTTGTCTTTGAAACTGTACTGTGTCTGGGCTGCTGGCACTGCGACCCTCCTCATTTTTCAATACCATGTGTTTGTCTATAACTTGTTGCCCGGCTTCCTTTATAACACACTGTTTAATTTTTAGTCCCTCAAAACTATTTCTGCTGATTCCCATTGAAAGAAAGTGTGTGTTTTACATCCTTCACTTCATTTTACTCACCCTAAACCAGTTTGCTCACATTTAGTCAAAGCCTCTATAGGCTTTGTGAGACCCAGTTAATCACTGATCATAATGTAATGTCTTCTCAAAACAAAACTATAGTATAAGTGTTTGCCTTGTTTTTATAAGTTCTTTTCATGAGAAATTTAAAAAACAGTGAAATTCATGAATCTTTTGCGTTATTGTAAAGATGACTTTGACATGAGACTTGTATGGAGCCAATTTTACTAACCTGAAACAAAACTAGACATATGCAAACAATATTGGCACAGGTGTCAGATGTGTGCAGCTAAATATATTGCTGAATAAATCAATTGACCCAAACAAAATACCAACAGATAAATCTCTAGAATTGGTATTGATGTTCTTCCTGCCCCTGAGTATCAAAATATATGTATAATGTCTTATTGGGGACTAAGTAATTATCTTGCAATATCCAAGCCTTAGAATTCAGTTAACATGTCAAGTGAAACAAATTAAGTCTAGCAGGATTTATTCCTGCAAGCAGTTCATCAATCAGGCAGCACTAAGAACCAGAGATTCTGAGTACTCTCCCAAGCAGAGTGAGCAGTGACAGTGTATAGGCTGACCATGGAGGCAAAGGTCAAAACCACTTGACAGGCTCTAGCTAGGAATCTGCTTATTTTAGCAGAAAATAACAAATGAGACACGTGCCTTAAGTAAGCATGAGCTAGCAGGCTGGCTATGATTGCCTGAAATTCAGATGCTTCTTTCAAAATTTACTAGTTTGTTTACATGCTATGCATGGTCATGATTTATACACAGGATGCCAAGGTAGAAAGACAACCTCAAACTAATGGCTTGCTTCTTCCTTTGCTTGCCTATAGGCAAGAACCAACTTTTTCTCAATAAAGGCTTGAGAAAAGTGTGCACAGATTTCACAGAATGGTATGTCAGTTATGCTTAAGTGTATTCCAAGAATAAGGCAAAGGCAGAAAGAAGGCAAGCAGACCCAGAAGGTACAGTCTGCTGCTGAATGCCTACAGTTCTGCTACAAAAAGAGACTTCACTTTCCCTTTGTTGCTGCTTGAACAACACAGATCTTTTGGAATGTCAAAGTACTACTGTAATGGGGGTGCTGGTCATCATCTAAGAATTTGTCAACTTTGTATAAGAAAAAATGAATGGCCTGGAAAGGCAGAGAATAAAGCTGCTGAGAACGCTTTATCTATCCAGAACAGGAGAAGCCTAATGCTGGGAGTCCATTAAAGAATTGCTGGCTCAAGTATTTTGTAGGGCCTCTGGGTCCTCCCCTCCCCACAATTTTTTTTCTCACAATGTCTTCTGAGAACAATAAACATTCATCTTAGGCAGTCTTCTTTTGCCTGCTGGTCTATGTATGTACCTCTACCTTTCCTTCATAATGATGCTGTGGAAAGCTATGAAGGACGAAAAAGGAGGTATGAAGTGCTCCATGATTAAACCTGGATTAGAATCAGGAGTTCCTTCCTAACAAAGAACTTAAGGATCAAACACATGAAGAAGTTCAGGCTAGAGTTAGCCCTAAAAAGAAAGGGTCTGTCTGTTCCAAGAAACAAAGTTGACTAAAATGTTAGGGTCCTCACTATATTGAACAATAAATAGAAAATCCTCCTCATCTGATTAAAACAGAGCTAGAATTCTGAAACTATAAAATAAAGCAAAGCATCAAGGAATAAACTTAGAGATGATGCTCTAGGGCAGTGAATTGGGCCTTCTTGTCTGAGAAGGAAATAAGTGGCCTGGAACTAGACCCAACAGCAGTGGCATAAGAGTCAACTATGATATCCAGGACAGGGGCTCAGTTATATAACCTCAGCCTTAGGAGGCCAAGGCAGGAGACTGGCTACGAGTTCAAGGGCTAGCCTCAGTTACATGGTGAATTCCAATCCAACTAGAGCTGTGAAGCAATATTCTGTCCCTACACCATGGCAGAAGAAAGAAAGTTCTGTAAGCTCTCTCTAATAGGGCACTAACCACATTTTCTGATGTCATCACCTTGAGGAGTCACAATTTCCATGTTCTCTTCTATAATCAATTTTGGTGATGTTATCTAACATTTACTTTTCAGGATTGGAATTCACTCTACTTGTTCCTGTACCCAGGTAACACCCTTCTGCTTTAAAGTCCATGATCACCAATGGAACAATGGGGCTTGATGATTAGTCAGGAGCTATCTCAGCTTCTGCCAGTGTTTCTAAGTTGAACTACTACTTAGTCCCTTACAGGAACTTACCCAGTGTGTGTGTTGTACTTTCTTCCCTAGGGTCTTGTTTTAGGATGTGGTGGTTTATACTCATCATACCAGCGTGTGGGAGGCAGAAGCAGGATGGTTTGAGAGACCTTGGGGCTTCCTGGTCTACGTAGGGAATTCCAAGCAGAAGCAGGATGATTTGAGAGACCTTGGGGCTTCCTGGTCTACGTAGGGAATTCCAGGCCAGCCAGGACTAATTTAGCAAGACATTGTTATTAAATAACAAAAGAAAAGAATTTTCTTATGCTTACATTGACACAAGATATCCATATTTAGTGTCAGTCATTTCTTCGTAGTAGGCTACTTTTTCTGTGTATCTTTAACGTTTACATGTTTATCTACTTTCCAGATCTTTAGGGCCTCTGTCCAACATTTTTTATCCATAGAACGCCTCTTTTTAGATAACACAACTTCTTTATTATCATCCTATGATTGTAAACACTTATGTCTATGAATATCAATATCTTCCTTTTATAAAAGTTAAATATATTTGGGGACACCACTTACCTCTGTGACCCAGGTCGGGTTTGATCTTATAGTCCTTCTGCTTCAGCATCTTGAATGCACCACCACACCTAAGTTCTGATTCAAGGATTCTTTAAGATGGTATTCATTTTGTTTTAAAAATTCTCTTTTAGTAGCTTGTTCATAGGCTAACATTTTCCACCACATAATTGATGGCTTTCTTCCATTCCCAGTTATAAAAATGAAAACATAGGTCCTTTGTCTTTGTCTATCTATATCCTTTTAGTATTCCTCCTTTCCTCTTGGTCTTCCACTTGGCCTTAATTTTCTCCATTATTTTATTATTTTTAAAATATAACTACATCATTATCCTTCCTTATCTTTTTAAAAATATTTGTTTATGTAATGTATGTATATGAGTGCTCAATTTGCATGTGTGCTTGCATGACAGAAGAGAACATCAGATCCCATTATATATGGTTGTGAGCCACCAAGTGGTAGCTGGGAATTGAACTCAGGTCCTCTGGAAGAGCAATCAGTACCCTTAACCACTGAGCCATCTTTCCAGCCATTCCCCTCCCATATCTTTTCTCCTCATCTCCACACACCTCTCCCAAACTCATAGCCTCTTCTTCATTAACATTGATGTTATATGCATATACAAACAAATATATACAACCTACTTAAATGTCGGTATATCTATATTGGATAACCAAACGAGGAACTCACCCTGGAGGAATAATAATTCTCCCTCTCTTAGCAGTTGTTAATTGCCTATAGCTATTCATCTAAAGCTAGGGTCCAAGAGATTTCCCCCATCTGTGTTAATATGTCAACTGTTGTTGGAAATGTTCAAGTACTGTTTAGGAGGCCATGTTGTTGAGACCTCATGGGGTGTACCCTTCCTGTAATAGAAGGCACAATCCCACATCAGACATCCTGGTTCTCTGGCTCTTACACTGTTCACTTCCAAACACACTTTCTTCAGCAATGTCCCATGAGCCTTGGGTATGTGAGTTATCTTGTAGATATCAATGGGTGCTGAGTACCTCACAGTCAGTTTTTCTCTTCATTTTGACTTTCTGTAATAGTCTCCTCTTGTTTCAAAAAGAAGCTTCTGGGGATATAAAGATGGCTCAGTGGTTATGAGCACAACTTGTTCTTGCAGAGGGCCCAGGGTGTATCAGCATACACATGGTGTCTGATAAAAGTCTACAGCTATAGCTCCAAGGCATCTGGTGCCCTCTGCTGACCTCCAAAGGTATCGGCATGCATATGGTGCACATACATTCATTCAGGCAAAATACTCATGAGTGTAAAATAAATCTTAAAAAATAAGTTTCTTTGATGAAGGGTGAAATCAGCACTTATATTTAACATAAAAATTTTTTACCTAGAAAACAGGTAGGAACTACATTGATTTAAGAAATCCATTGGTTAACCATGTATTTGGGTAGATTTATAGTTCCAGGTATTATTTCCCTCCTGTTAAGTGGGTAGTATATAGCTACTTTGCATTATTATGGCCACAATACTGGACATATCCAGCCACTCTGCTGGAGGTATTTATCAGCTGTAGGACTTCTCTGGTAGAATTTTGAAAGTGGCTTATGTATGCTATCATAACATCTGCGAATACCAATACTTTGACATCTTCCTTTCCAATGTGGCTTTCCTTGAGCTCCTTTAGTTGCCTCATTGTTATAGGTAGAACTTCAAGTACTATATTGAAGAAATATGGAGAGTGTGGGCAGCCTTGTCTAGTGTGTGATTTTAGTGAAATTTCTTTGAGTTTCCTCTCCATTTAATTTGATGTTAGGTATCAGCTTTCTGTATGTAGCCTTTATTATGTTTAGGTATGTGCCTTGAAAACATGATCTCTCCAAGACTTTTAACATTAACAGGTGTTGGATTTTGCCAAATGATTTTCAGCATCTAAGGAGATATCATGTGTTTTTTTTTTTCTTTCAGATTGTTTATATGGTGGATTGCATGAATGGGTTTCCGTATATTGAACCAACTCTGCATACTTGGGATGGTGCTTACTTGGTCATGGTGAATGATGTGTTGTTGGATTTGGCTTGTGAATATTTTACTGAGTATTTTTGCATCAATGTTCATAAAATAATTGATCTGAAATTCTCCTTCTTTGTTGGGTTTTTGTGTGATTTAGGTATCAAGGTAACTGAGGACTCATAGAATGAGTTTGGTAAGGTTTCTTCCTTTTCTATTTTATAGAATAGTGTGAAGAATATTAGTATTAACTTTTCTTTGCAGTTATGGTAAAATGCTGCCCTGAAACCATCTGGCCCTGGGCTTTTTATGGTTAGGAGATTTTTGGTGACTTCTATTTCCACAGGAGATATTGGAATATTTAATTTATTTATATGATCTTGATTCAACTTTAGTAAGTGTAATCTGTCCAGAAAACCATCCAACTCATTTAGATTTTCAAATTTTGTAGTATATAGGCTTTTAAAGTAGAACGTAATGGTTCTTTGGATTTCCTCAGTGTCTGTTGTTATGTCTTCCTTTTCATTTCTGATGCTGTTGATTTGGATAGTATCTCTCTGCCTTTTAATTAGTTTCGGTAAGGGTTTGTCTATCTTGTTGATTTTCTCAAAGAACCAGTTCTTGGTTTCATTGATTCTTTGAATTGTTCTATTTGTTTCTAATTTATTGATTTCAGCCCAAGTTTGATTATTTCCAGCCATGAACTCCTCTTAGGTGGATCTGCTTCTTTTTTTCCTAGGGCTTCCATGTGTGCTGTTAGTTGTTTATTTGAGATATTTTCAATCTCTTTATGAAGGTACTGAGTGCTATGACCTTTCCTCTTACCACTACTTTCATTGTATACCAAAATTTTGAGGATATTTTACCTTTAATTTCACTGAATTTTAGGAAGTCCCTAATTTCTTTCTTCATTTCTTCCCTGAACAAATTGTCACTGAGTAGAGAGTTGTTCAGTTTCCAAACATGTGTAGTCTTTTTGTTATTTCTGTTGTTGAGGTCCAGCTTTAGTCACTGGTGATCTGATAGGATACAAGGTATTATTTCAATATTTCTGTATCTGTTTAGGCTTGCTACGTTGTCAGTTTTGGAGAAGGTTCCATGAGGTGCTGAGAAGAAGGTATAATCTTTGTGTTTGGGTGAAAAGTTCTATAGATATCTGTTAGGTCATTTTGATTCATGACATCTGTTAATGTCATTATTTCTCTGTTATTCTTCTGTTTCCTTGGCCTCTCATTTTGTGAGAGGGGGATGTTGAAGTCTCTCACTATTAATTTGTGAGATTCAATGTGTAGTTTAAGCTTTATTTATGTTTCTTTCACAAATGTAGGTTCCCTTGTATTTGGGGCATAGATGTTCAGAATTGTGATGTCATCTTAGTTGTATTTTCCTTTGATGGGTATGAAATGTCCTTCCTCATCTCTTTTGATTAATGTTGCTTGAAAGTCTATGTTATTAGATATTAGAATGGCTGCTCCAGCTTGCTTCTTGTATCTGTTTTCTTGAAAGAGCTTCTTTCATCCCTTTACTCTCAGTAATGTCTATCTTTGTGTTTGAGGTGTGTGTCTTGTATGCAGCACAATGGTTGCACATCCACTCTGTTAGTCTATGTCTTTTGACTGGAGCATTAAGACTATTGATGTTGAGAGAGATTAACGACCAGTGACTGTTATGTCCTTTTATTTTGGTGTTGGTTGTGGTAGTGTGTTTGTGTGCTTGTCTAATTTTGATTTGCTAAAGTGAAGTTATCTATTTTCTTTGTTTTCCTTGGGGTAGTTAGCTTCCTTTGGTAGGAGGGTTTTTTTTTTATAGTATCTTCTATAAGGCTGTATTTGTGGATTGGTACTGCTTTAATTCATTTTTGTCATGGAATATCTTGTTTTCTCCATTTATGGTTATGGAAAGTTTTGCTGGATATAGTAGTCTGAACAGGTATCTTTGGTCTCTTAGGGTTTGCAAGACCTCTGCCCAAGCCCTTCTGAATTTTATGGTCTCTGCTGAAAAGTTGGGTGTTATTCTGATAGGTTTGTCATTATGTGTTACTTGGCCTTTTCTGAAACCTACCGTTTTAATATTTTTTTTCGTTCTGTGCATTTGCTGTTTTGATTATTATGTGGTAGGAGGATATTCTTTTCTGTTCTGCTCTATTTGGTGTTCTGTAGGCCTCTTGTATATTTATCTGGATCTCTTTCTTTAAACTGGGGGGAATTTTCTTCTTTGATTTCGTTCAAAATATTTTCTGGCCCTTAAAGCCAGGCACCTTCATTTTCATTGATTCCTATTATTTATACGTTTCATTTTTCCACAGTGTCCTTCACTAGCCATTGAGAGCAGCTCATAGGTGACTGGTTATAGGTTGAGACCCCTCAGCTGAGGGGATCTGGAAACCCTTCTGTGGATCAGCCAGGTGACCTGAGGTAAGATCTAGGAACTTTCCAAGGACTATCCGGGTAACCTGAGGTTAGATCTACCTGTGTTCCACACCTCTTGGCAGAGAGACTCAGACACTAGTGTTTTGTGGTCCACAGTTCAATCTGAGACACCGAGTGCAGGTGCTTTCTGCCTGCAGGTGTCTGGCTAGACTTAGAGATCTAGCCAGAGCCTGTGTGGACGTAAGAACTTTCCATGGATTGGCAAAGTGAACTGAAGTCAAATCCACTTGTGTTCCAGATCATGAGGTCTCTTCTGGGCTATAAGATCCAGACAGGTATTTTCTAGCCCAGAGTGCAGTCTGAGACACAGAGCGCAGGCACACAGGCAGGCAAGTGGCTAGACTTTGGAGACTGTGTACACACCAGCAGGGACACCAAGGCTTTTCTGTGGATTTGCTGGGTGGTGTGAGGCCAGACTCACCTGTGTTCCCCCCTGTGTGGTCCCCTATCATCTGGGAAACACCAGCACTGCTGTTTTACAGCTCTCAGTTTGGTCATTTGTTGCTGTGCAGTCACTGCTGTCCTGTTGATCTTCCCTCTGCTGTGTTCTTCCTGCTTATTGGATTATCCCAAAATCTTGTTAGATGCATTAAAAAGTAAAATTCCTCCAAAAAGTTACTGCCTACTTGTAAGTCACTACCTTTTAAATAATTTATTTTCAAAGGGGTAGTTAGTCTTGTAATGCTTGCTAAAGCTCTTGGAATGTACTCATGCCATGCTGTCTGTGGTTCACTCTTTGTAAATTAACCGTTGTCATGGTGAAGGAGAGCCTAGATAAAATTCCATAAAGTTACTGAGCACTTCAGAATTGGCCAGTTCTGTCTATTTATATATTTTGCAGTATGGCAGTTGATTTAGAGTTTGGCTTTCTAGGAGGTAGAAAAACATTATGCAAAGCAAGCTTTTCTATGGAAGTTATTAGGTACTTCTTACTTGGTACTCAAAGGATTGCAAAAGTAAATGCCAGAAGACCATCAGAAGCACAAGAACTACATTTCAGTGCCCTTATTAAGTCACCTACCAGCTATTTCAGAGCTGTATCATTCAGATGAATACATGTCAACTGTTCCCTGAGCAAACAATGCCATGTTTCTGACTCCTGATTTATCATTTCATTAGCTTCAAATTGAAAGTGTTCCTCAGATTGAAGAGCTGTACTACTTGTAAAGGTCACATGAATATGACAACAATAAAATATGATTAATTCAAATATGCCTCTTATTAATTTTCATCATTTAATGACAAAGGGGACACATTTTTGTTAAATAATTTTTCATAACATATCTTAGTAGCACATTTGTCAAGAAAATCATAGACTATTAGAGTTATCAAACATAAGCAAAGATGGTAGCTTATCTGCCACCGTTGCCTAAAGGGTAGATACTTTCAACAGTAAATAGAAAAACTTGTTGTTGACTGAAATCACAGTGATTGTAGACATAATCTCTGCTGGAAGTATAAAATTTTAAGCTTATACAGTGCCGTGGCCTTGGTGTTTCTTGTCTATATAAAATCATAGGTGGTTGCAACCCTATTCCTCACAACAATGACACTAAAAGTAAGGTCTTAGAAAGTGATTAGGTCACAAGGGCAGCAGCAGCATCATGAGTTGGATTAATAATAACCTTATAAAAGAAACACCAGAGAACTGCCTTTCTTTTTCACCAAAACAGGAAACAGCTAGAAGCAGGAGGTGGGCCCTGGCCAGGCACCAATTCCACAGGCAATTTGATCTTTGGTTTCCCAGTCTGCCACCCTGTAAGAAATAACTCCTTATATCACTTATAAGATATACAGTCCATGGTATTCACTTATAGTATAGCAGCTCAAACAGACCAAGCCATATACTTATAGTACTCTCAAAGTTGAGTTATATCAAGTCAGAATTAAATTTACCAAAGCAAAAAAGTCCAAAAGACATATGAACAAGATAAATGTTAGAGCATGTTATATCTTAACTACCAATGTTAAATCACCAGCTTTATTTTATCTGTACAACATTAATTTCAATCCTTTTAAGATAAAATGTTGTTGAATAATCTGTCCAAATGTTTACTTAAGTAGTGCTTGAGAGAGAAATAGTGGAGGCACGTTCTAGTGGCTTGTTTTCATTCCTGCTTTTATGTTATGTTGTGGTCAAGATTCAGTCTGCTCTATTTCTCTCTACTCAATAAAAAGACGTATTTCAACACACCACAGCAGTGTGGAGTCCTTTAGGCATTGCAATAAAATCAGATAGTCATAAATTTCCTCCCAAATTGTATTCCTTACAAATGATGATTACTCAAAAACTGTTTTATAATTTTCTGCTAATCAATATTCAACTGTATAAAAATTGAATAGAGAATTCCAATTACCAGGGTTTAATTACTGAATTTGCAAAACAAAACCCTTAATATATACACTTCAAGAACTGGTTGAAAAATAGAAGGATTTTTAATGAAGTGAGCATGTCTGAATTATCACAATTTAGACAAATGTAAACACAGCCTATGTATAAACATCCAGGTTGATTCTGGTGGAGATACAGAACATTTTGAAATCTGTTCTCATTCATCATCTGTGGTGTGGCTCCCTTTCTGCCAAAGAGGCTTGTAAAATCAAGCAGTCAAGCCACCAACACTGATGGCTCTTTCTTTGGTTTAGGAGATGTCTTTGATTTACTTATTATCTATCAGTTTTATCTTCTCTAAAAATATAATAAAATACAATCATATGTACTATGTTAACTTTGTATTTTAGTGAAAAAAATCCAAAGAAAAAAGCAAATACAACTTCTGGCTCCAAAAAGAGTGATACTAGGAAGACACTTTCATCTGTAGGTGGGACTCTTAGGAGGAAAGTTCTCTTTTAGAACCACTGGACCAGGGTTTCTCCAACACTAGAAGGATCTCCAGGAACACAGGAAAAATTGTCATGGCTCAGGAGTCATGTCCAGAAACCCTAAATCACTGGTTTCAAATCTGGGGAGCTTTCCAAGCCTCAAGATTATTTTACTATGCAGATTTTAACAGTGGTTGGATGTCCTTCACTTATTTCAGTGCCTCTGAATTAAGTGTGATTTTATATCTGTGATGAGCTTTGCTAATTAGAGGAATAGTTTGAGGTATCATTGAGGAATGACAGTCAGATCCTTAAACAGAGGCCAAAATTCTAATAAGCAGACAAGCCCCACAATACAGTCAAACCCAGACTATCAATAGAGTCAAAGGTGTAAACATGAATATTTCATCCAAAGTATGATCCAAAGCTGGATTTTGCCTGCAACTCTGGGGTATTTGGAACCATAAATGAAGAGAACATTTTCTCCTTTGTGGGATCATTGTCCATAAGCACAGGCAATGAAGCAACCAACAGAGGGTTTGTACAATGTTGTAAGAATTGCCTGGGTTGATTATGAGGGGGGATGATGTGAAATGAGAGGTTCAGTACAGATGCTGTTTATGAATGTTTGTAAGGAAAATTACTATGGCAGCAATGTGGCAGAGAGCACTTGGAGGGGCAAAGCTAGAGATAAAACAACAGAGATGAAATTATTGATGTCAGAATTGCCAATAGCTAACCTTAATGAATAACAGAGATTAGATGCTGTGAAAAGACACCAACCTGCAGTGGGAAAAAATAGATTCTATAAAAAATAATCTATAATGTAGCCTTGATAGCCTCCTCCCAAAATTCTATGAGTCAGAGGAGTGAAAGAGGCTACCCAGGAGGGCACACTAGGTCACTATTAGCTTCTGGCTATAGCTGTGGCAATCACTGATAGGCTTGGAACTTCTTGGAGCAAATCCTGCCTTTGGACAAGATACAAAGCTACATCATGCCTCACTTATCTTATCTGGAAACTTTAGAAAGTAATAGTATTACCCAAATATAAGAATTGGGGTTCTAGACAGATGGCTCAAAGGTTAAGCACACTTCCTACTCTTCCAGCATCATGTCAGGCAGCACCTGTAGCTTTATCTCTAGGGGATAGAATACCCTTGTTTGGCCTACACACACACACACACATGCACACTCATACACACATATATGCACACACTCACATACAGACACAAACACATTCACACACTCAAGCACACATGTGCACACTGACACACACAGATTCACACATATGCTCATTATTTTAAGACAGGAACTCAATGGGTTAACACACATAAAAGATCAGAAGGGTTCCCAGTATATTGTAAGAACTGAATATTTTATCGTTACTGTGGTATTCTACTTTTACTAAAGGGATATGATCTTAGTTGCCTCCCAATGGTAATTTTAGGTGGAGTGAATAGTATGTACAAAACTAAAGGAAGCAGTGGCATACCAATTTTAAAGACTTACTCAGAGTTCACCACTGCTGGGCATAAAAAGTAAAAAGAATATAAGATAAAAAGGTATACAGGAATACTCAATGTGAACAGAATTACCCCATTTTTTTAGCTTCCCTCTACTTATGGTCTTTTCTGTATTTCTCTGCTCTTTATCTATGGGCAGTGACTTACTTTGGCAGCAGTAGTCACAAGTTCAAGACCTTAGGGAATTCAGGGTTATCCATGAGGCCTGCTTTACAATATTCTTTCCATTTTAGAAAACCATCTCTTAGGAGCCAGGAATCTAGTCACTTAGTGGTAGAATGCTTATGTATACAACTGCTTATCTGTATAGTAAGGCTCTGGGTTCAAATCACTAAGCCTTTACTTACATCACAATGGGTTATTTCTGACTCTTTTCTGTTTCCACAGTGGATCTTTTTCATTCTATATCCAATTTCTACTTTAATTTCTTTAGATTTCCCTCCTTTAAGTTTCTCCTTCTTTGTTTCTCTCATACATAATAAAAATCTGTCTTCCTCTTTCCTATCCAAATCCTTGTCCTAGCACCCAGAGTGACTTTCTGCTTGGAACACAAGTCTCAGCCATCTGAGTGCCTTTAAGATTTCAATATGCAATCAAGAATGATTTTCTCCATACATTTGATCTTTTTCAGTGCATCCAAATGATTACAATAGGTCATGTCTAGAGCATCCTTCTGCTTCAGACTATTTCATTACCATCAACGTCCTGGATAATGCAAAGTCCTTTCAAACACGTGCATCGTTCATGGTAGCAAGCCCACACAAGCCATTTGGAGAGCATTGTATGTGCTACCTCTCTGGGGTCCTTTGCATAAGCGTCATGAGAATTCATCTTTTTTACGGCACAGGCTTTGTTTCAATTTTCAAGAGGAATAAAAAGATTTATAAAAGCTCACAGACTTCGCTGTTTCCAATGTGCTACCCACTCCAAATCTTGCCTCTCCTCACATACTGTTATAAAAAGCTTTCAGTGTTCAGCTCACATGGAAATATTCTTCATTCATTTGTAATGAAATAATTAATACTACTCATAAGTAGTTCATCTCCTGAATAATATAAAGATATATTTGTCTAGGATTTTTAAAAAATGGAGAAGACCATAAAGTTATTGGCTGTCTCCATTTTTAAATCTTATTTTTATCATGAAAGCAAATACATGTTTATGAGTCTAGCTTCCCAGTACAGAGAAATTTGAGTAGGACTGATATAAAAAGCTAATAATAACTATATACATGTTTTAATTATTTTTAGTCAGTACCCATTTATATAAGTCATTGTTGTATATTGTTGTTCAAACTCACAGTTTAAGTGTCACCCCATTTTGAGTACAATTGTGCTAAAATGGCATATGTTGCATATTTACAATGTACCAGGCTTTGTGCTAAGCGATTCTCACAGAAGTAGTTTCATTTCATAATCACCACTGTGTTTCAGGTCATTATCTTATCATCATAGCCTTACAAAATATAAGATAGTTTTGCTCATTTTTGCAAATAGATACACTGTTATGTGTTGCTGTTGCCAGGGGTTAGTGTTCATTCAGTAGTGCTAATTAATATGAAAATTCACATGCCCATGCTCCTGCCCACAAATCCACATGCTCAAAATCCAAATCTCTAAGGAACCAATCCAAACTCTACCACCCCCACAAGGATTCATTCTATTCTTGTGAAATGTGAGAACTGGTGTGTCTTTGCAAGTACTGCTAGACTGTCTCATCTCATCACTATCACTAGACTACTTCCATCACTCAAGTTTTCAGTCACTTACTTTGAACTGTTGTGTGAGGCTTCAGAGTAAGTGTCACTCAGGGTTATATGGGATGATCTAAAGTCAGGCTCTCAAGGAGAGAAACAAAGGATCTCACCGCTTCCAGTGAGATGCTTAACAATCTTTGTAGTACAGTCTCCAGCACAAAGCCTTTTACCTCAACTTCCTAAATAATTACAAGGTCAACTTTCTCCCAGCAGAGTTCTTTAATTTAACTACTTCATATGTCTGCATATTTAATTATTTTCACCTTTAATTCATAAAAGACATGCATCCAAGGTAGTAGGCATAGTGATTTTTCTTGTCACTCCTTTCAACCATGCCTACATTTCTTAGGACAGAAATTACTACAATCTGCTACTTTCAGTAGAAATCTAGAACTCATTACTTTTGGATACCAAGGAAAGACTACATTTTATTTGCAAATTTTATAGTTACTACTTTTTTCAGAACAATATGGTTCTGAGTTGGTGGGAGTGTATATGTGTATGTCAACATATAAAAAGGTAGAATATTCTATACATGTCTGGAATATGTTCTATGTCATAATATATGACATCTGTGATGAAAGTATTTAAATGCCTTATCCAAATTAAGTGAGAGATTAAAATATATTAAGTTGTTATGATGCACAATAAACATGATAAAATCGAATATCATTGTGGATACTGTTGCTAATTTGGTTCATGATTAAAAGTCATCTAAATATGCCAGCTACCTGGACTTTTGTTTTCACTTGACGTTTTCACATTTCTATAGAATTGGGAATGGGATTCTTAGTTTAACCCTCAACACCTGTGAGACTACATTCAAATAGAGCCATTCCTAGACAATGGAACCACTCTTCAGGCTCGGCAACCATCCTCTCCTCTCTTGTCTAATACTAAGTTCACTGTAACATAGTACTGTTTGCTTCTATCAAAATGAGTCTTAGTTTTGACTTGATTGAAGACTTATACAAAAAAGAGTTCTAAGAAAATTACTTAAGCAGTTTGACTACTGAGTTCTTGTGTTAGTGGGTGTAAACACTGAGATTTACTACAACAGAGAAGGTTCTTGTCTAGATGTGTATTTCCTAGGGGCAGTAGAATTGTCCAAAGACACTTGCAATTCACAGACTTTTCTGTTGTATTGCTAGAATGAATCATACAGACTTTACTTAAAATATGATAATCATCCCAAGGTATAATTCAAATTTATATTATACTCAGTTAATTTTTAACCTGAGAAAAATATCCTTCTATAATGTCTTAATCATATTTTTTATAGTAGTTGTTCTTTTTCTTATACCAGAAATACCAAAATTCTAGAAAAGATTTCATGTTATTCTATATAGATGCACACAAATACATACATATATGTCTCATGTTTGTTTATACCTATACATATATGTATAAACATACTTTTTTCTTTACATATCAAATGTTCTATACCCTCTGTCATAAATAATTTAAAATGTTCTACAATTATTTGGGTATATATTAGTACATAATATTTTCCAGATACATTCTCTTCATATATATATATATATATATATATATATATATAATATATCCCTAATATTCTATACTATATATATTTATTCATATACATATTCTTCATATACAATATAAATAGACATATAATGATTTTGTTTTAGCATAGTTGACAGATATATTTCATTTTTCATTAACTTATTTATTTAATCAACTTACATCCTGATCACAGCGCCCTCCCTCCTCTCCTGCCAGTCCTGTGCTCACACCCACTCCCATTGTTCCCCTCTTTCTCCTCCCCATGGGTACCAACCCACCCTGGCACCTCAAGTTGCAGCAAGACAAAGCTTATCTTCTCCCACTGAGGCCAGACAAGACAGCCCAGCTAGAGGAAAGGGATCCAAAGTCAAGCAATAGAATGAGAGACAATCCTTACTCCAACTGCTAGGGCACCTATATGATGAGCAAGCTGTATATCTGCTACCTATGTGTGTTTCTGTGAGTGCTTGTGGGCCCAGGTTAGTTTACTCTGGAGGTCTCTTGTGGTGTTCTTGACCCGTCTGGCTCTCTCAATCCTTCTTCTCACTCTTCTACAAGACTCCTTGAATTCCGCCTACCTTTTGGCTTTGGGTCTCTACTGCTGAATGAAGCCTCTCATAAGACAGTTACTTTAGGCTTCTGTCTACAAGTATAGCAAAGTATCATTAATAGTGACGGGGTAGGCTCACTTCCATGTGGTAAGTCTAAAGTTGGGCCAGTCATTGATTGACCATTCCCTCAATCTCTGCTCCATCTTTAGCCCTAAACTTCTTATAGGTAAGACAAATTTTGGGTGAAAGGTTTTTTGGGTGGGTTGGTATTCCTGTCCTTCACTGGAAGTAGCACTTGGCTATAAAAGGTGGCCACTTCAGTTTTCATATCTGCCCTCCCCATTGCTAGGAGACTCAGCTAAGGTCACCCCCATAGACTCCCCCTAGGACCCTCCCCTGTCCAGGAGATGCCTCCAATTGAAATTATGTCTCCTAGTCTCCCACTGTTCTCTCCACATCTGATTCCCACCCCAGATCACTTTCACAAACCCTCCCTCCCAGTTCCGCTCCCTCCATCTACTTCAGATGTCCATTTTATTTGCCTTTCTGAATGAGTTTGAAGTTTCCTCCCTTGATCCTCGTTATTTAGAGTCTTTGGGTCTGTGGAATGCAGCATAGTTATCCTGTACTTTATAGCTAATATACACTTATAAGTGAGTACATAACATGTGTTTCTTTCTGGATCTTATTTACCTCATTCAGGATATTTTCTATTTCCATCAATTTGTCTGCAAATGTTTTTAATAGCTGAGCAATATCCCATTATGTAACTGTACCATGTTTCCTCTATCCATTCTTCAGTACAGGGGCATCTAGATTGTTTCCAGATGCTGGCTATTACAAACTAAGTTGTTTGTTTGTAACATAGTTCAGCAAGTGTCATTGTGGTATTGTGGAACATCTTTGGGTATATTCCCAGGAGTGGTATATCTTGGTAAAGACAAGTTATAGATAGCAATATTTATTTCTAATTTCCTGACAAAAATGCCAGATTGACTTACAGAGTTGTACAAGTTTGGACTCCTACCAGCAGTTATGAACTTGGCAATAAAACAAATTAGCAAGGTCGCTCAGGTCATATCTGCTAATGAAAAGCTTATAGTTCTCAATTTAGTTTGTTTCCAAAAGGAATAACATGAGCGGAATTTTACATCACTATAATTCTTCATTGTGATCACTTTCTCTGTCACTTAGAATTATGTAGAAATATATGCAATGGTTATGAGTGTTTTATGCTCTTCCAAAGGATGCAAACCTGGTTCCTAGCACCTGGATCAGGCAGACAGCTGTGATGTAACTCCAGCTCCAGAGTATCTGACACCTGTTTCTGGACTCCATGGACACACACAGCATCTACACAACCATGTTCAAGCATGCATGCATGCATATAGTTTCATATTCTGGGCGGAAAAGCATTCTGCCTTTCCCAGGAATGCTGGCCTTCATACCGAGAAGATTAAGACACTGATTATCTATGCCAGAAGATCTCCAGTTCAACTGGAGGTGTGGGAGAAAAGATTTCTCTGCAATAAATGTTACTGCTCTTTTAGCTGGGCTGCCAGCACCAGGCCAGGTGGCAGTGGAGAGCTTAGGGCTCCAAGACCAAGTCAGGTGGCAATGAGTGCCCACCTCAGCAAATGAACTGTGGCAGGCAGTGCTGGAAAGATGGCAGAAGCCCAGTGCCTCTCAGAAAGTTATCCAGCAGCAGTGGCAGGGAGGTGAGGAGCTTGCAGGAGCTTGCACCCCTAGCAAGCCTGGCTAAGCAGGCAAATTTGAAGGCTCAGCAATGAAGCCCTGAATCTCAGATGGTCATGGTGGAGGAATGGAGTGAGAAAGAATTTATTTTGTGAATCAGGAACATTATAAACCTTGGGCAGTGGGAGGGGCTTTGGGACTGAATGTGTTTGATTCATTGGGGTTAAGAGTACCAGGGATACTTCATTTACATGCAGCAACACAATCCTATCATAAGAAGAGGAATGAAGTACTTAATTATTTTATGAGGTGGGGAGGAATGATTCCACGTACTGTTAGAAGTATGGGAAAAAAGGTCATTGACTGAAAGCTAAGGTAACAAGACATTTCATTAGCATGGAGAGGATATTTCTAGAAACCCCCAGGTGTACACCAAACAGGATTCCTATCAGGAGAATGTTGGTTCTGTAATCTCCCTGAGTGCTATGATATACTCCTTAGAGGATCTGGGGTTTCCACAGATCTGGAAGAGAGGAGGGAACCCAGCTGTGGAATGGACTCTGTCATTCAGTACTAAGCTCAGGGGCTTTCTGGTAACGCCAAACTTTAACCTTATCAGCACAGTCTAACATATGCATGAAAAATCACAGGCACACATAGCATCTACACACAGACACATATGTATTCATTCACAAATACACAGAGAATATATACACAGACATGCACACACATATCACACATACACACACACACACACACACACACACACACA
>OU015742.1:154605415-154639750 GCA_907169655.1 Acomys percivali | reverse complement strand
TGTGTGTGTGTGTGTGTGTGTGTGTGTGTGTGTGTGTGTGTGTGTGTTGGCATGCATGTGCCACATTACATATGTGAAAGTCAGAGGACAACTTGCAGAAGCTATTTCTCTCCCTCTACCATTTGGAGCCTGGAGATCAAACTCAAGTTGTCATGCTTAGAAACAAGAGCCTTTTATTACCCTGCTGGCCTATAGATTTATGATAAAAATAAGTATTCTTCACAGTGACTTGAAAAACCAACGATAACATAATAAGGAGTTTAATTGGTTTGTCATAATGCTTTATTCTTAGTGAGGCAAAAACAACACTTTTAGAAAAAACACACAAAATATATTAGTGAGTATATTAGAAAATAAGAAAACCAAACTTTGAGATAATAATGATATTTAATAAACCTGATATTCTATGTTTCATACTCAGAAATACTGTTACTAAAGACTTGAAATGTGTTATAATATCAAACAAAGCACAGTACTGGCCACATTCAACATTTCCTGACCCTAAAATTACAGCATACTTCCTGTTCCTACACTCAGTACTATGCTGCTGAGGAGCGTTTCCCAAAACAAAGACTTGCAAAAATATAACGTTTAGGCTACTTACAAATACACTCAAGGTGGAAAACTGAGATGAATGCAATAGGAACTCATGAGTGCAATAGGAACTATCCAAAAAGGTGGGTCGAGGTCAAGGAGGCAGTAAGACATGTCTTTCCTGGCTAAAAACAAGGAAGGATTAAGAACCACCCCTATGTCTAAGACAAGGGGAAGAAAGGAGTCAAAACTTGGGAAAGTGCCACTTTAAGAAGTTGTCACCTTTCATAGAGGAACTTAAACTACCAGGAGAGTACAGTAAAGAGTCTAGGGCAATAAACTTATACCCATTCTTTTTTTCACCCTTTATTTTGGGTCATTGGCACATTGGCCCAACATAATAGACGGCAAAAATACTGGAACATACTAATTCAGCCTATAAAGCTCAGTCTTCTGGGGAGAGAGAGGACATAAATGTTAAGAGTTGGATATGGAGAGGAAAATAGCATGCTAATACTAGATCTAAGGCCTGCTCTGTAGATATCTTTAAATTCTAGATTACCTATTGATTCCACAAACATGGCTATATAGCTAATATGCGCTAGGTCCTCTATTACATGAGAAACTGAAAAACTGCATGAAAGCACAAGAAATGTAAAAACATTACAACTCAATTAGATTGTTGTAAATAGGATGGGGCAGAAATAACCACCTCTGCCTAGAAAATCCAAAATATTAGAAAGGAAGAAATATTCAGACTGAGTAATGAACAACTAAAGATTTTCTGTGAAAATTATCGGTAAATCTAGAGTGTGTTCCTAGCAATGAAGGATATGGAGTTATAACCATGAAAATTTAAAGAGATACATATAGAGACTTAGGACTGTACAACTTAATTTTTTCCTAAGTCTATGAAAAGTTTTAAATTATATCGTTTCAAATAAAATTTAAAATTAGTGATCATGAGGATTATGGATGACTTTTCACCCAAACCCCAAATCCATTTTCCTTGTTCTATCCCACCACCCTCAAATATAGATGGTCCTCATACTATTCATAAAAACCTTCTTGGTTTCTACTAAAATGATGGCAACATGACTGAGTCACCATGTCTGTATGCATGATTTCTAAAACCATCCCTCAGGTGGTATAAAGCCTGCTAGAAAGGACATAAATAAACAGTCCAAATGGCCTCACTAGGTTATTATATAATAGAGGGATATCTCTTCAGTTGTATTAGATGATAACTGACAGAGAAAACTGTATAGACTTTACCCTATATAGCTCACACATGTCTTGCGTGCCCATTATCATAGAAACTTAATTCTTTCTCAGCTTCCTTGTCTAGCCCTTTTCTCCAATTATCTTCAAAAAAGATTCCCAGCAAAAGGCTTCGGGTCACAACCTAACTTCGGGTGGCATTTATAAATTGCATCATCTTCTCCACCTGATTATGATGAGATCAAACTGTGAAGGACCCATTCTCGATTATTGAACATAACGAACAAAAAAATAAAAATATGCCTGTGTGGATAAAAGATTATTGTCCCAGGATATTTACTTTATCCTAGGTGATCGTTCTCAGATAAATTCTTAAAAGAAAATTTCAAAAATAGAAGCATGAGGCTTTCCCTGAAATATATTTCCTCCAACAAACATACTTCTTTCTTTAGGATGTTGTTCATCTCTGATTTGGTAACTGAATAGCACAAGGTAGTAGGACACCAACACATAATGCTATCCTTTTGGGTTTTTTTAAAAGCAGGATTCTCATTTGATCTATTGTGGCCTGGAACTAACGCACCCTAGGATGACTTTGGCCTTTTGATTCTCCCACCTTTACCTTCCAAATGTCAGAATTACAGACATGTGCCACCAAACCTTGCTTTGAAATGCTTTTCAACAAACATCATTTCTAAGGAATGTGCATCTTAGCATCCTTCAAAGATGCTTACATTGTAGCTTATTTGCATAGCAATATTGGCTTGTCTAGACAAACTTTGTCTGATGTCCCTTTTTTCCAACTCACTGAGAGCTTTTTCTTCCAGTATTGGGTTAAGTATTGCCTATTTGATGTGCTTCCCTGCTCATTGTGTGCCTTGGCATATCCTCCTGTGATTGCATTTCCACTGAGCACCTCAAAAGTACACCAACTAGAGATGAATTTTAACTCAGTAACATGGCTGCTCAAGTAAGGGATCACATCCAAAGACCTTCTGGGTCTATGTGATCTGATTGGAATGCAGACACTCTCTGGATTATGATATGATCTGGCTGTAATACGGACATGCCCATAGTACACATCTTTAATCCCAAACAATGGAAGTAAGGTTAATTTCTAGAAGGAAACAGCAATTTTTGAATGACATAAACAAAAATGAATTTCTTAAAAACAAAACAAAACAGATTTCCTAAGACTGACACATAAATTTTAAGATACAAGCTTCAATCCAAGATGGCGGCAAGCAGTGTGGACCGTGTTTAGAAGCTCCAGTGAACAATTCAGGGAATTGCACAGATTTCTGAGCCATGAACACCAAGGTCCCCACACCACAACATCAGGACTGCTCCATGGTTCAGAGGGACTAGGGTGCAGAGGACCTGAGTGCCCCTGCACAGGGGAGGAGCATGGATTTTCTCAGATCAGAGCAGCAGCGGCAGAGGCAGCAGCAGCAGCAGCAGTGGCACCAGCGGCACCAGCAGCAGCAGCAGCGGTGGCTGAGGTTTGAAGTTCAGAACCTTCTGGTGGAGATGATTGGTGAGGTGGCTGGTGGGACTTGCTGCAGCAGAGGGGACTCTGGACAGGATTTGGGTTGCATGGTGCCTTGAGACCCAAACTAGACTTGGCAGACAGTTCAGCTCCAGAGTCCCAGGTACAGCTCAGTGTGCAGTACCTTGGAGATGCTGCCTCAGCTCAGTAAGCAATTCTGCCTGAGGCACCAGCTCAGCTCAGCCACAGCTCCCCTACAGTGATGCAGGCTGGGCGGAGCGCTCAGTTCCACCGGAGGTGCTAGCTCAGCTCAGTGTACAGTTCTGGGGCACTGACGCAGGCTGAGGTCAGCATGCAGATTTAGCCCAGAGGCCCTACCTGGACTTGCCGGGCAGATTGGGCCCAGAGACTCTAGCTGAGCTTTTGGCACAGTCCCGGCTCTAAGACTCTGGTTGAACACAGTGTGCAGTTTGAATCCAGAATTCCTGGCTGAGCTTGGCAGATGGTTCGGGCCCTGAGTCAATAACTGAACACAGCACGCACTTTGGGCCCAAAGCCCCTAGCTAAGCTTGGTGCACAGTCCTAGCCCAAAAATTCTGGCTGGACCCTGTGTGCATTTTGGGACCAGAATCCCTAGCTGAGCTCGGCAGACGGTTGAGGCCCTCAGAATCTAGCTGAGCTTGGCACGTGGTTTGGGCCCAGTGTCCCTGGCTGGACTTGGCAGGGGATGCAGAAGGCTGTGGATACCTTGGCCTGACCCAACGTTCATTCAGAGACCCAGAACAATTGCAGGACCCACAGCACAGGGGAGCTGAGGATCACTGGCTTTGAGAATCCAAAATGACAGGGCTAATCTCCTGCCATCCATGCCAGTGAAGCATCAGAGATGCCAGCCTACTGAAATCTCTGCACCCCATGGAACCTTCTCCAAAATTGATCACATCGTAGGTAACAAAGCAAGCCTCAACAGATACAAGAGGATTGAAATAATACCTTGTATCCTATCAGTTCACCATGCTCTTAATCTGCAATTCAACAACAGAAATAACAAAAAGCCTACACGTACGTGGAAACTAAACAACTCTCTGCTAAATGACACCTGGGTCAGAGAAGAAATAAAGAAAGAAATCAAGGAGTTTCTGAAATTCAATGAAAAAGAAGGAACAACATACCCAAATTTGTGGGATACATTGAAAGCAGTGCTAAGAGGAAAATTCATAGGACTAAGTTCCTTTAAAAAGAAATTGGAAACATCGCACGTAAGCATCTTAAGGACACAACTGGAAGCACTAGAAAAAAAAGAAGCAGAAACACCCAAAAGGAGTAGACGTCTGGAAGTAATTAAACTCAGGGCTGAAATTAACAAATTAGAAACTAAGAAAACAATCCAAAGAATCAACAAAATGAAAAGCTGGTTCTTTGAGAAAATCAACAAGATAGACCATTAGCCAAACTAACTAAAAGGTAGAGAGACAGTATTGAAATCAACAAAAACAGAAATGAAAAGGGAGACATAACAACAGACACTGAAGAAATACAAAGAATCATAAGATCCTACTTCGAAGACATATATGCCACAAAATTTGAAAATCTAAGAGAAATGGACAATTTTCTTGATCAATTTCACTTGCCAAAGTTGAGTGAAGAACAGATAAACAAGCTAAATAGTCCCATTTCCCCTACAGAAATAGAAGCAATCATTGATAGTCTCCCAATCAAAAAAAAAGCCCAGGACTTGATGGCTTCAGTGCAGAATTCTACCAGACCTTCAAGAGCAAGCTAATACCGATACTCTTCAAGCTACTCCAAAAGATAGAAATGGATGTAACATTACCAAATTCATTCTATGAGGCCATCGTCACCTTGATACCTAAACCTCACAAAGACTCAACAGAGAAAGAGAATTTCAGACCAATTTCTCTTATGAACATCGATGCAAAAATACTAAAGAAAATACTTGCAAAACGAATACAAGAACACATCAAAGGTATCATTCATCATGACCAAGTAGGCTTCATTCCAGGCATGCAGGGATGGTTTAATATACAGAAATCCATCAATGTAATCCACCATATAAACAAGCTGAAAATAAAAAACCACATGATCATCTCTTTAGATGCAGAGAAAGCATTTGATAAAATCCAACACCCATTCATGTTTAAAGTTTTAGAGAGATCGGGGATACAAGGCACTTTCCTCAACATAATTAAGGATAGCCTTTATTGGACAGCAAGCCAATAGCCAAAATCAAAGTAAATGCTGAGATACTCAAGGAAATTCCTCTAAAGTCGGCAACAGGGCAAGGCTGCCCACTCTCTCCATATCTCTTCAATATAGTACTCGAAGTTCTAGCCAGAGCAATAAGACAACAAAAGGAGATCAAGGGTATCCAAATGGGAAAGGAGGAAGTCAAACTATCCCTATTTGCAGATGATATGATTGTGTACATAAGTGACCCTCAAAATTCCACCAGAGAACTCCTACAGCTGAAAAACACTTTCAGCAATTTGGCTGGATACAAAATTAACTCCAAAAAGTCTGTAGCCTTCCTATACACAAATAACAAGCTTGCAGAGGAAAAAATTAGGAAAGCCACACCCTTCACATTAGCCACAAGCAATATAAACTATCTAGGAGTTACTCTAACTAAGCAAGTGAAGGACTTGTTTGAAAAAAATTTCAAAACTCTGAAGAAAGAGATTGAAGATGACATGAGAAGATGGAAGGATCTTCCTTGCTCATAGATAGGGAGAATTAACATAGTAAAAATGGCCATCCTACCAAAAGCAATCTACAGATTCAATGCAAGCCCTATCAAAATATCTAAACAATTTTTTAAAGACATTGAAAGTTCAATTCTGAACTTCATATGGAAAAACAAAAAAACCAGAATAGCTAAAACAATCTTGTATAATGAAAGGTGCTCCGGAGGAATCTGCATACCTGATTTCAACTATACTATAAAGCAATAGTAATTAAAACAGCATGGTACTGGCACAGCAACAGGCTGGCTGATCAGTGGAATCGAATCGAAGACCCAGATATGAATCCACATACATATGGTCACTTGATTTTTGACAAAGAAGCCAAATCTATTCAATGGAAAAAGGATAGCATCTTCAACAAATGGTGCTGGTCTAACTGGATGTCTATGTGTAAAAAAAATGCAACTGGACCCATATGTGTCACCTTGCACAAAACTCAAATCCAAGTGGATTAAAGACCTCAACATAAAACCAGAGACACTAAGTCAGTTAGAAGAAAAAGTGGGGAAGAGCCTGGAGCATATTGGCACAGGAGACAACTTCCTGAACAGAACAGCAACAGCCCAGGCCT
This sequence comes from Acomys percivali, assembly GCA_907169655.1. Taxonomy (NCBI): domain Eukaryota; kingdom Metazoa; phylum Chordata; class Mammalia; order Rodentia; family Muridae; genus Acomys; species Acomys percivali. The sequence goes on along the minus strand of OU015742.1, from coordinate 154,633,170 downwards.
TAATGTCAACAATTAATAAATGGGACCTCATGAGGCTGAGAAGCTTCTGTAAGGCTGAACACACTGTCAAGAGAACAAAGTGACAACCTACAGACTGGGAAAAGATCTTCACCAACCCTACATCTGACAAAGGTCTAATATCCAAAATATAAAAAGAACTCAAGAAATTAAACTCCACCAAACCAAATAACCCAATTGAGAAATGGGGCTTGGAACTAAACAGAGAATTCTCAACAGAAGAATATCAAATGGCTGAGAAACACTTGAAGAAATGCTCAACCTCCTTAATCATCAGGGAAATGCAAATCAAAACAACTCTGAGATTCCATCTTACACCCATCAGAATGGCTAAGATCAAAAATTCAAGGGACACCACATGCTGGCAAGGATGTGGGGAGAGGGGAACACTCCTTCATTGCTGGTGGGAATGCAAACTAGTACAGCCACTTTGGAAATCTATCTGGTGCTATCTCAGAAAACTGGGATAGGGCTTCCTCAAGACCCAGCTACTCCACTCCTTGGAATATACCCAGAAGATGCACCAGCACACAAGAAAATTTGCTCAACCATGTTCATAGCAGCCTTATTCATAATAGCCAGATCATGGAAACAGCCTAAGTGTCCCTCAGTAGAAGAATGGATAAAGAAACTGTGGTACATATATACTATGGAATACTACTCAGCTATTAAAAACAAGGAATTCCCAAAATTTGTGGATAAATGCATTGAGCTAGAAATGATCATAAAGAGAGAGTTAACCCAGAAGCAGAAAGACTCAAATGGTATATAGTCACTTATATCTGCATACTAGCCCAAGGGGCATATCCCATGAAAGCCTTCACTTACCAGCAAACTGGAACAGAGGGGAGGATCTCCTATTTGGATTCTAGACAAGAGAAGCATGGGAGAATAGCAAAGTAGAAGGATCCAGAGGGTCCTAGAAACCTACAAGTAGAACATTATGATAGGCAGATTTGGGCCAAGGCATCCCGCTCAAACTAAGGCACCAGCCAAAGACAATACAGGGGGTAAACTTTAAATCCCTACCCAGATCTAGCCAATGGACAGAACATTTTCCACAGTTGAGTGGAGAGAGGGATATGACTTTCTCACATACTTTTGTGCCTCACATTTAACCATGTCCCCTGGAGGGGGAGCCCTGGTGGCACTCAGAGGAAGGACAGCAGGTTACCAAGAAGAGACTTGATACCCTATGAGCATATACAGGGGGAGGTAATCGCCCTCAGGAACAGTCAAAGGGAGGGAAATAAGGGGAAAATGGGAGTGAGGGAAGAATGGGAGGATACAAGGGATGGGATAACCATTGAGATGTAACAAGAATAAATTTTAAAAAACAAAAACAAAAAACCAAACAAACAAAAAAGATACATGCTTCAGCATACAACATCCATGCAGGCCATTGGATCTGCTTCTATCCACCACTACCAATTGGAAGTCAAAACTCAAAAGCAGCACACTGCACAACAGCATGAAAAAGCATAAAACACACCTTGATGTGGCAGTTCATGACTGTAATCTAGGAATGGAGAAGCTGAAGTAAGAAAATTATCAATTCATGACCAGCCTGGACTACACAGTCAGACCATGTCTCAAAATACAGCAACTGGCACAGACGTATCCAGTGGAAACTGTAGGAGTCATGAAGCCAGCACAGCTGCTTGACACAGTTCCAGCAAAGCTCAGCTCAGTGCAGCTTTTACTGTCATTCTGTCTCCACCTTCTGGGTTTTGGTCTCTGTGTGTTGCATTCTTGGGGAATTTCTACATTATGATTTATGTAATGTCTTTTCCTGAAAAAATTATCTCTGAGCCTTTTTTGGAAAAACCCTAAAACTGACTTTATCTAATCACTATTTGGAAGTCTTCCTTATGCTCTGGAGAGCTTTAAGCACAGCTATGCACATAGGTAGATGAGGCCATTATTCTAGGAATCTTCTTGGGGTATTGGCCCCTGAGCAAACTTAAACAATATAATCGGTAGAAGATGAACAGACACAATTGACAAGCTTTGGCGGGCCAAAAGAATAGGTTATGGATTCAAGGACTCTTTTTGTTATAACCTTGGGACTCTCTGAAAATGTAGTTTAACAATAGGGAGCTGTATAGGGTATGTCCCTGGAAAGATAGAACTCGATAATTAAGATAGTGTGACTGAAATAAAATTTTTCTACTTTATAGTGTAGATGATGAAACATATAGTAAAAGAAGTTAGGTATTAGTATTTGCAATTCATAAAAAGACCGATTCAGATATTTTCTGTTTGCCAGAGTGCTTTAAAACTGCAAACACTGCCAGCCTAAAAGCAGGCTGCCTTATAACAAATGTGTTTGCTTTGGAAGAGATATTCTTTAGATTCTTTAAATTGGAGTTATAGGGCCGACAATACAAACAAAATCTGTTCTGTTGGTATTTTCTAATTGTGACTGAACTTGTAACCCTTGACATGTAATGAAAAATCAAACACATAATCTGTATTTCTTGGGTAATCATTAGTCTGTCTTTGTTCTGTGAAACCTGTAAAAATAAAGCAGCACCTGGTTGCTAGTGAGCCAGCGAGGCAGAAGCAGTCTGATGGCTAGTCACTGGGCGTTGCAAGATTCCCCAGACCTTTGACCAATGCCTGACTCACTCCTCCCTCCCCTCCCCCTGATCTCCTCTGCCTGCTGCTGCCCCTTCAGCAAGGACCAACCAGCAAGGAAGGCCCCCAGCAAACAGCAACAAAATATATATCATATATCCATGAATTTGACAATTTTGTACAGGGTACATATGTTGACAATTATTCAAATGACAAAGACAATGAAAGGCACAAAGAAATCAGAGCTGTACCTGTTAATTAGAAGACTGATGCTCTTCAAGATTCAATATTCACCAAATTGATGGACAGCTTTAACATAACCCGATAACAACTTAAAGTAATTGTAAGTATTGACGAACAAGTTCGAAAATGTATATGGAAAAGCAAAGAACTTGGATGTTCAAAATAATCTTGCAGAAAAAAATCTTGGAATCATGTATAAATTCATTTGAAAACACTGTGGAATGACAGTGATTAAAATGATGTGGTATTGGTAGTAATATACACATGTGGTTCATTCAGTGTAACAGAGCCATCTAGAAACTTAACACATGTTAACTATCACATACTAATGAAAACATAGAGACAATTCAAGTGAAAATGACTACACATTTTAAAACACTATCTGAGAAAAAATAGACTTCTGTAAGCTAAAAAGGACTTAAACTCATACACAAAATATAACCTAAAATGTAACATATGTCTGAATTTAAAATATAACATTGTAATGCTTTGAGAAGAAAACACAAAAGAAATTCTTTCTGATGAACTGTTATAGAAAGTTCTTAAATATGAGACGAAAATTATGATCCACCAAAGGAAATAAGTATAAATTCAAGATCAAAATGAAAACATTCGCTCTGTGCAGGAGCATGCTCAGAGAGTGAGCAAATAAGCTAGAGGATCAGGGAATGCGTTTGTCAAACAAATATCTGACAAGTGTCTTATCCAAACTAGAATAAATATCTAAACTCAATAACAAAACTGAAGGAACTGGCTGGGGAAATTTAACTAACTGTTACAATCAAAAAACGGAATGCAGATAGTAAGTGAGTAAAATGGGAAGGAATGCAACCCAATTCATTAGAGAATGCAATTTAACATGGGAGAAATTGTTCACCTACTTGAAAGTGAGAAGAATGGAAAACTATTTCCACAGCACAGTGTTGCTGAGAAGACGGTGACGCTACAGGGCTCACACCTCAGTTCCGGGACTGACAAACAGTGTGTTGGCTTAAAAGGAGAGTCAGGAAATTTCCAATAAAATGTGTGAGAATTTTACTACTGTATAACACAGTCATCTCACTTCTAGATATTTACCCAAGGGAAAAAACGTGAAACCTTGCTCACACAAAAACTTGTATGCAAGCATTTACTGTCAGTTCATTTGTGACCACTTGAGAGGATAAAAATCAAATGAGTTTCACGTGTTAAATGGAAAAGAAGGACAGCAACAAAACAGAGCAACAAGGTAGTGAAACACACAGCAGCACAAGTAAATCTGAAAGACAGTGTAAGAGAAGCAAGACCTAAAATGCCAGATGGCAGCACTTACCATCACAGACAAGTCAACTCCAACGACAATAAAGAACACCCACCGTATTGTTGTTACAGTTGAGGGTAGGTGTGGTGAGGAAGGGCCAGAAGAGGGATGGTTTGGAGAAATGAACCTGTATCTAGTTCTGTATCAGGGTGTGGAGGTTACATGACAACTCACTTGTTAAAATCTTTACATTTGTATACAAAATAGAGTCAGCTAGGTTTGTGCAAATCTAAAAATACACGCAAAATTTGTAAACTTAAACACTTGTGGTGTTCTGTTGCTCTTAGGGGTCTGGGATAACAGAAGGAACTCTTGGGATACAACAGCAAATAATCAACAATTATGTGTTAACTAAAAAGAGAATAATATACTAAGGTGCTTGCATTTTTAAAAATTAACTGGAATGGTTTGTCTATAGCAAATTTTGACATCGAGCCAAGTCTAGTTTTTGTGATAATTATTATTACTTTCTATCTCAGCACCATTTGGAACAGCAGTTATAAAATCTTTAATAAGCAAAACTCTAGAGTTTCGTATAAAGACAATAATGGGAAAGGAACCTCTAAAGGTCTACCCTATTTCCAACTTCAGGGTTCTTTTACTTTTTCCCCATTCATTCAGGAAATTCTAGAAACCAGCTCAATGATTAACCTTCCCTTTTCTCCTAATTAGCAATAGTACTAAAGAAAGAAAAAGCAAATTATGCTTCCTAAAAATAAATCTACTTTCTCCCCCAACTTCTTCCCATCATAAGGACAAAAAAAGCTAAGTGTAGATTATAGACTGACCCCCAAGTACAAACAAAACTATCCAAACTGTCCTATTTAAAGCTTAAAAGCAAATGACATTCAACTAAATGTACCCTGTAAACAGCTGCAGCTATAGTGTTTACTATAGTGTGAATGTTTATTAGCATGAATAACAATTGCCCTCTCATTTGAATAAAATAATTAAAAGGTATATCCATTGGAATAGTGAACCTAATTAAGGTAAGAGAAATGTTCATATGACCTGAAAAATTAAAAGAAGAAAGGTCATTCTGTGCTATGATGATGGTGAAGGAAAAGTGCTTGACTTACTTTAAAATTGCTCTTCGGTGGCAACAGACCAAATAATTTAAGAAAAATAGGCTAGTCAACAGTTATTGCAACATATTTTCTCCATTAAATAGGGTAATTGTGGCTGACACATGAGTAAAGCCAATTGCACTCCATAAAGCCTTAGCCACAAGTGCAAACAACCAAAACATTGGTATTCAATGTAGGTATCCATTATTACAAAACTGCTGAAATCGGAGATGGATCCAAATACATCTGGTTTAGCTCCAGTTTGGCACCCCTGGGAGAACATTTCCATTGTATGGAAATATCCAGGAAACTTTAAAGAAGCAAGAAATCCAGAAATATGCAGAATCCAGAAATATCATTCAGGAGACTGCTAAAATCAAGGGTCCCTGCTTTTGTGGAAGGGGAGTCGCTGGTTGCTGAAGTGTCCCCAGAAGTCCTCACCTTCCTGTGCACATTTGCCTATACTCATTGTCAGCACCTTTTCTACTTCAACCAAATGAAAGTAACTCGAGTTTGCTCCCCACTACACTGTCTGACTACATTGAGAAGAGCCTAGGCACACGGCGGAAGCCCAGAGGCAACTGCCTATGCAATTCAGGTTCATATTGTCACTACGCTTTCCTACATTTGGAAGACATGGGAATACAAGCTTTCTCTTCTTATTTTTTCCTTATTTGTATGTATATGTGTCTGACTCATATATGTATAGACATATGTAGATTGTGTAGGTGGCATGCGTGTGTATCTGTGTGTGTGTGTGTGTGTGTGTGTGTGTGTGTATGTTTGTAGGCTCTGAGATAGCATCAAGGGTCTCTCTCAGTCACCCTCCACTGACTTTATTGAAGTAGGACCCCCTCAGTTGAACATAAAGCTTGATGATAGGGCTAGTCTGGCTAGGCAGTTCCCTCTGAAGATCCCATATCTCTGTTTTCTCTGCATCTGAAGTTCACATTAGCAGGTGGGTGTGCTGGCACACCTGTAACATGTCCACCTGACATTTATGTAAATTTTAGACACCTCAACTCTGGTCCTCTCACTTTTGACCCAGTTGCTTTAACCAAAATCTTCTATTTCTTGCTTTTCCCCCTTGATATTTTTTATCATTTAAAATTTTTATATAATATATCTTAACCATATTCTATTCCTTCACTTAATTCCTCCCAATGCTTTCCACCTCTCCACCCACCTGTCTTCATAATGTTTCTTGCCCTATCTCTCAAAAAACAAAACACAACCCTACAAAATCAAAACAAATAAACAACAACAAATACCAAACAAAACAGCACAAAAAACATATAGAAATATGATGTCTATTTTGTGTTGGCCAATACACCTGGACATGGGACCTGCCCTGGACTGTGATTGATATAATCAGTGTCATGGTACTAAAATGAATGTCAAATATCTACCCAAGCCCAAATGCACATACCCCTAATCTGGTACTCCTTAAAGAGGAACTGCTGAAGACCAGAATATAAATCCTCACTTCCTGCCACCAAAGAAGTAATACTCAAAGCTCTGTATGCCTGGCAATGACCTCACTGTTTAAATCATCCCACGAATGCTAAATAACCTCCCAGATATGCCCAGCATCATACAAAGTACTAGAATGAAGCTGAAAATCTATCAGGGGAGAAAAATCCTCCACAAATAATTACATACGTACTGTGCTGAGTTACAGCTGCAGTGTGCTCAAGCAGTATGTGGTTCAACCTTGGTTTTCATCCCATATGGCATCAAAGTAAGCCTTTTCTCTCTGCACAGTCAATCTAGAGGCATAAGGTCCGTGCATGAAGGGGTAAAAATACCATAGCTTTAGGTAACATCCCAACACCTGTCTTATGCTAGCACAAATGTCCCATGGGCTCCATAGGAGGTATTTGAATTTTCCCTCAGGGCCTACTTTTATGTGAGAGCAGACTGCTGCTATTGAGTAACTATAGCAGGCAGACAAGAACAAACCATTTGCCTGCTCAGGGCTGCTTCTTCTAAAGTCATACTTATGAATGTCTTCTCTATCCTAGATGCAACAGAAATGTGATCTTCGGTCCCAAATAACATGACTCGGATCCCACAGCATGCCTAAGGTGAAGACTGTTATACTAAGTTTGACAGCACTGACCTCTAGCCTAAGTAGTACTAAGTAAGAAGAAAATATAAAGTGGCAGCTTGGCCCTTATTTGAATTTCTGAAAGCCTGCCTATTGTACTAAGCCCCTACATGTATCTAGAAAATATCAACAGAGCTATCATGTTCCGATGCTAAAAACTCCACACAATAGCACAGTGGAGGAATCTTCCCAGGAAGTAAAAGGCTAACAAATGCAGATCTTTGGTAAATTGCTCCAAATTTAACAAAGAGGATCTTCAAATTCCAGAACTTTAGATCGATGACTATTTGAATTGTTTTCATGCATATGAACACATTGAATATGTGATGGCCCACACATATGTTAACCAAAGCAGAAGAAGCAATTCAGAAAGACATGCCTAACTGAAACCTGGCTTTTTTTTTTTTTAATTATCCATGGCTTTGCAATGGTTTAAGCTTTGTGATATCCATCTTATAGATTTACATTGCCACAAGAGGGTGTCACTTTGAATTATTGATAAATTAGTAGATCTGCAAGACCGGCTTTAAGTAGAAGGTTTATGAAAAGTGTTTACGGCAAGATCTACCAGGCTTCAGGCAGGATTGAAGCTGACTTTTATGGTTTGCGATTGAATTGCTTAATGAACCAATGAGCACTTTATTTTCTGCCTTCAGCCATACATTTTTTAAATGATGCTTAACTATTAATCATCAGTGAAGCTGCCACAGGAAGTAAATATCTGAGCATATGTGAAACTAACCCCTTAAGAGGCCTATACTGTATGTCCAGTAGAAAATACATAACAATTTTAGACTAACTCTTCAAATATATTCATGAGATTAGAAGCATTATTTTCAATATGACAAACTATTAGGAACTTTCATTTGGTCACAAGAATGTTCATATAGCCAAAGATAAAATTTGAGTTAGTGCTAATAGCACTCTTCTGCTAAATCAAAAGCAAGTGGTGTGATATTCACTAACCAGGCTCTTCTAACGTATGCTCACTTGTTTCTAAGAAACTAACCCAGACAAACAGAAGAAAGGAATAAAACTTTATTGCAAGTATTTGAAGACCTGACAAGGAGGAGTCTTTTAAAAAGTTCTTGGCATACTGAGAAACCAAATTATGGATGACTTCTAAAATCAAGAGAAGAGTCTTAGTTATCACTGATATTTACTTGGTCTTCTGTGGGAGTAGAAGACATAAGAGCTGGCCATAACAGCTCATGGCTATAAACTCAGCACTTGGAAGGCCAAGGCAGGAGGATCACCATAAGTTCAAGACTAGCCTGGGCTAAAGCATGACTCACTGTGCCAAAACAAACAAACGAAAACAGATAATCACAAGTACAATGTTCTGTCTCCAAAACATTCATGACATCAGTTAAAGGGAACAATGGGGACAATAACCATTTCTGGCTTGACTGCACAGAAAAGGTCGACAGAAGTACAGTATTAACAAATTTAAATTTCTATTTGATCACATGTGGATCCTGTAAACAAATTCTGATTCCACTGGGTCTGGTATCAGCCAACAAGAAACTCTGTTTTCTTGCCTTCTTTTCTTTTCCATTTTGGTTTTTGTTTGTCTGTTTATCTGTTCACTTGTTGACAGGGTCTCACTATGTGGTTCTGGCTGCTGTAGAGGCAAGTATGTACACCAGGCTGGACTCAAACTTACAGAGCTCCACTTTGCCTTTGTTTCTTGCCTGTTGAGATTAAAGTGTGTTCCACCATAGCTGGCTGTAGACCCTACATTTCTAACACACTCCTAGATAAAGCCCACCCAAAAGGCCTGCTGCCCCACAGTGAGCACTGAGCCTTTATATCCATCATGGTCATAGTTCAGTTCACAAAGCAGCAACAGTCAGGATGCTAACAAAATGAAAATTTTTCAGACTACTGAATCAAAGCACACTCTATGTCTTAACTGACCCTGACCCTTGGTCACTCCTATGCATGTTAGGTATTACTCTGGCTACAGATTAGTGATCCTCAAACGCAGATGTGCTTTGGAAACGTCCTGGACATTTCTCAAAATAATACTGATTCCTGTGTTTGTACTTGTAAATTATGAGTCAATTTGCATCTGGCAAAATCTAACCCTGGGCAGGTTCAAAGCCTGCCCAGGTGGTCCTAACATGCACCAACAGCTGAGAACCACTGCACGGGAACATAGGCTCTGCAATAATAGGAATTCGGCTGTCACTGCTGAATTCCCAGTGCCTAGAAAAGTTCCTGGCACTACTGACATCCCATAAATATATTTTGAGTGATCACATAAATAAAAGGAAGAAAAAGAGACCAAACCTCTGAGTGACTCACAAACAGTTTTCCTGGTGATATACCATAGTTGCCATCTTTCTGATCTTTCTGCCCAATGGGAAATCAGATTTTAGCACAGAATACACTGTAGATAAAACCTGTCCCATCAAACTATGTTTGAAATACCCTTCATCAACACAGCAGCATAGTAAAGCTGGGCATATTAACACAATGCTTGCATATTACAGAAGAAATCAGAAAACCGAAATTCGGCTATTAAATATGACAAAAACTAAAGTATGAAGTTGGCAACTGTATTAAAGAATTGCATTGACAGAAAAGGACTTGATTCTAGACCAATGTAAAATGGAAAGCATATTTTATGCACCCTAGGAATTAAAAAAATTCTTTGGGAATTTTGATTAGAAATTATCACAATATAATATTCCCAATGATTATAAGTAGGAATACACCAAGTTTTATAGAAGATTCAAATGTATTTAATCTCAAAACGGAACATTACAGCAACATTAATTTTCTATCATACAAAAATAAACCTACCCCTCCGTTTTTGTTGGACTATAATAAATGTATAAAGAAGAGAGGGGGTATGCCAACATTAGGAGACAGACATGTGTTGTTGTCACACTTCATTGCAGTAACACATCCTGCAGCATGTTCTTCAGGGAACTGTGGAATGTAGGGCACTGAATTAAAGGAGCTCCCTCCTGAACCAGTTCCTCAGGACATGTCTAACTGAATACTTAAATCAACGGGGTTAATTTTAAGACGGCTCCATTTTCCTATAATACAAAGCTAAGCCTTCCCAAACATGCCAGAATCTACAGTTACGACAATAGGAAGTTAATACCAAAGAAGTCAGTGCACTGAAAAGAGAAATGGGAACCATTGACTCGTTTTCTTGAAATAGACTTTGAAATGGGGCATTGCACATAAGGTGGGGGAAATAGCCAACTTCCATGTCTTAAAAGTAAGGTACATATGTGACTAAAGTGAGCCGGAAGGATAAAATGCTGAGGCACTACACTGGAATCTCTCAAGCTTCTCATTGTACTGACTTGTGTCTGAAGGTGAATGGACACAGTTGGAAGGGCTGTGCGGGTGAGAAGCGTCAGGATACACAATTGTAACATTGTTTCTGTAACTCCAGCTAAGCAGAGTCCCAAAGTTACAATGGATTATTAAAGAAAATTAAATAGAACTAAGCTGGATGCTATAATATGGGTCATTGTAAGCACTGGAAAAACACCACATATGGATCATATTTTATTGATGCCCCAATACTAGAAAAAAGTCTAAACCAAACAAAGCAAATTATGTTGAGGCTTTTCATAATTTAAAAATTCCTTGAAAATATGAAGAGGTATTTATTTTTTCCATCTATTGTTTATCTTTTGAACAAGTTTTTTTTCTATTTGCCTTTTTCCTAACTTAAAAATAAAATGCAAAGTATAAATATTTCGATTTTTTATTTTTCTAATTTTATTTTTTACCTACAGCAAGAATAACCATGACATAATCAGGAATTATGTAAATGTTACATTGTTAATGTTTTGGCTATTTGTATTTGACAGCCTTGAAGAAGACATCTTTCCTATCTTGGTGCATCTAAATTTCTGAACATAAATCAATCTCCATGACATGTTGTCATTATCAACTTAAAACATCTATCTAGACCTAAAAACATCTTAACCACTAAACAACTAAGCTTCATTGTAAAACTAAATTATCTGGTCTTCAACTCCGTCAGAGACTTGTGAAGGAATAAACTTGATTACTTGAGTATGCTAGGAGTACAGGTTAATAGCTTTCCAAATGAGATGACAGAGTCAGTTTGCTATCTGTATAGTCACCCATAACTATAATGTTGGAGCATCTTCTTCAGCCTTTTGGCCCAATATATCTGACAGACATATTTGTGAGGTAGGAAGTATTGAGGACTTGCTTATCCTGTCTTGGCAGGGTTTGGCTGTTGACTCTGCCTGCATCCAAACTTGCCTCCCTCCCCTCTTTTTTTTTTTTTTTCTTTCCTTTTTTTTTTTCTTTCCTTTTTTTTTTTTTAGGCAGAATTCTGTCTGAAGTAGAAATGAGAGCCTTTTGCCCAATGGCTTTCTTTGCCACATTTGAAGCCATCTCCATAAGAAGGTTCATTGATACTCATCATCCTCTTTGAGGTAGGCTGGGTGTTGCCAGGAGCTAACCTGTCTCATTGTCAATGAATCTTTAAAGTATATCCCACAGTTTTTCTGTCTGAGATTCCTCAAGCAGTAGATGGCAGTGAGGGCCCAAAGCTGCAGGGATTTCCTACAGTCCTTCCCAAGATGGCGGCTAATGTGGGCTGTCCCCAGGGATTTTTCCATGGGTTTGCTGGGTAGCCAGGGGTTGGACCCACCCATGCCCACACACAATTTGAATCCCTCTCACCTGAGAATCAGCAGCACCGGTGTTTTGTAGTTCTCAGTTTGATCTTTAGGTCGCTGTGTAGTCCTGGATTTCCTGCTAATCAGATGCAGTGTGCCGTCATTGCTGTCATCTTAGAATCTCTATAAGTATTTTAAATTCCTATAATATCTAGAAAAATCTATCATCTGTAATTATATTTTAATTTAAAAGTACATTATATTAAAATATTTGAAATCTATCATATTAAAGAAGGAAATATGCAAATTCAAAGAAATTCAAATCTAGATACTATAGTGGATATGAAAGCAAGACATGAACCCTTTCCCAATGAGCAATATTTGGTGCCTAAGTATCTAAATATTATTAAGGAAGAATAGAATGAATTCCCAAGAGAAAGCATGTGGTGCAAGGCCCAAGGATTCACTATAGGAAAAAAACACACTGCATTTAGTTGAATGGGGCTTTATGTGTGTTGGAATTGGATCCTGGCAAAGAACACTTGTATGCAGGAAAGTGTCTACAGTTATTGAGAATGTAGGCTCCTCAGAGATCTCACAGTTTTAACAATAATTCAGCCAAACAGTTACAACCTGAAAAATGGAATTTTCACTTTCTTCTTAAATAAACAAATATGTGAAACACACAAATACACAAATTCATGATGGAGAAATGGGGTCTCTATGTACATTTTATAGACTCCAGGAAGAACATCTTAAACATATACATACTCATCCTGGCTCTGGGTCTCATTAGCTTTAGCCTGCTCGCATCCACACCCCCAACTCCTACATCCCAAAGCAGATTAAATAAGAAGACCAGACAAGTATTTGATAAATTTGTACTCCAGAAATGCCCACTTTTTTCTATTTTATTAATTTACTCAGATTACAACTCAATTGTTATCCCATCACTTGTATCCTCCCATTCCTACCTCCCTCCCACTTTCACCCTATTCCCCACCCTTAGGTCTATGACCAAGGCGGGCCTCCTCCCCCACTTTATGGTCATAGGCTATCAAGTCTCATCTTGGTAGAATGCTTATTCTTTCTTTGAGTACCAGCAGGCCTCCCCACCCAGGAGAAGTAGTCAAATATGAGGTCCCAGAGTTCAGAGTTCATGTCAAAGTCAGTGCCCACTCTCCACATAACTGTGGAGAATGTCAGAAATGACCACTTTTTAATGTGCCACAAAAACATCAAGTATCGTGACAAAGTTTTGGAGACATCAGTTGAAAATTAAAGTGTATTGCCTACCTGCTATTAATTATATTCTTCATTCTCAGCTACAGACTACTGCCAATGCTCTGGCCAGATGAACAACCAACCAAGCCTGCATGCCATTCATATCCACCTTATCTGTTCAATGGACTAAAGCAGAGCTCCTTTAGTTGGGAATATCCTTCCTTTCCTGGCATAGATGCTTCTCTTTCCCCCAGACTACTTTTTTTTTTCTGTCCTGGAGTACATTCTTGTGACTTTACTTGGCTCAGCCATAAAACTCCAAGAGCCATATCTTATATAATACTTCATAAGTTTCCATTCTTCGTATTTCTAGTGGCAAGAAAATACAGGGGCAAGCATCATCATATCTGATTTGGTAATGTTTGCTTGGGTGGGACATTCAATATCACAAACAAAATAAAAAACACAAAACTTAATTAAATTTGTACCTAAAACTTTTCTACAAAAGACACTTTCAACACGTGGATATGGTCACACCCATCTGTAATCCCAGTACTTAAGAGGTAGAGGCAGGAAGATAGTCATGAGATTGAGGCCTGCCTGAACTATTTACTTAGTTTTAGGGCAACCTGGACTACAGAGTGAGACACTGTCTCTAAAAAGAAAGCAAAGGAGAAATAGAGGGCAAAGAAGGAAGAAAATAGAAAAAAAGAAAGACAATTTGGGGAAAGGTAAACTATAAAATGGTAGAAAATATCTATAAGCTATATATCAGATAAAAGATTAAAATCCAGACTGTATGTTAAGAATCCTACAACTCAGTGACAACAAAATGAAACTCAACAAGTGGGTAAGTTAATTTAATAGACATTTTTTCCCACCGAAAATACACAGAATGTCAGCAGCATTTCAGAAGATGCTTGGCACTACTAATGATCAGGACAATGCAAACTCATACCCCAGTAAGATGCAGTTTCATGTGCCATATCACAAGCACTGGTAAAGATACTGAGAAATGATTATCCTCATACAAAGTGGGTGACAACGTGAAGTGGTACAGGCAGGCACTGTAGAAATCAGTTATTACAAGGAATGCAAAGCAATCCCACTTGGGCTTAATGACTTCAGTGATCTGGAAGCAAGGCTTCAAATATGTGTTCATCAACATGCAAAAAAAACCCATTAATTGTTAACAATAGCTAAAGGTGAAATAATCCAAATATTTGTGCATTGATTAACTCACTGTATGTACATATAAGGAGTTATCAGTCAGCCTTAAAAAAGAATAACATTACAATACATTCTATAATATTGATGAACTTTTAAGAAAATATGTATGTGAGGTAAACCAGACCAAAAAAAAAAAAAAGGAAAATATTATATGACCCTACTGACATGAGGTACCTAGAGCAATTCCATTCATAGAGACAGAAAGCAGATCATGTTAGCCAGAAGCCATGGGCAGACAAGATGAAGGTCATATTTAATGAGCACAAAGCTTCAGTTTGGGATGATGACCATATCCTGGAGATGGACAGTTGAGATGGATTCCTAGTATCAACATATTTAGTAACAGTGAACTATGCCACCTATGTGGAGATGTAGTTCAGCCAGTAGAATACTTTCCTTACACAAAAAAGTCCTGGGGCTCAGCCCTAACAGTCCACAAACCAAGCATGGTGGAGCATGCTCAGAACTCCAGCATCAGGAGGTGAAGATAGAAGGACCAGAAGTTCAACTTCAGCTATCTGAGATCCTGTCCCAGAATTAGAAGTTGAATTAGGTATTACTGCTGTGTCTATTGAATTACAACAAAAGTACAATTGTTATTGTTATGCATTAGTAAACTCCGCTATATGCCTCCAGTATCGTTTCTATTTGTGCTTTAATCTTTTCCTAGCACCAACTGAAATAACTTGGCTTACACATAGCCTCCTAAGGCTTAACAGACACAACCTAGTCTCATACTGTCTATGAATTTGTTATCTGCTTAAGATTTTCTCCAGTTTTACATATCACATCCAATTTGTCACTTACCCTTACAAAGTTATATTAATAAATACTAAGGAATAAAGATTCTTCAAAGAAATTTTCATGGTTTGGGAATTAAGACAAAAATTACTGTTAATCTAAAGATCAAAAAACGTAATTGAAATGACAGTTCCTGACTAGATGTGATGGTGCATGCCTGTAATCCCAACACTTGGGGAGGCAGAGGAAGATACATCTCTGTGAGTTCCAGGCCAGCCTGGTTTACAAAGCGAGTCCATGACAGCCAAGGCTACACAGGGAAACCGCATCTTGTGGAGGCATGGGGGGAGAGACGGTTCCTGGAGCTTGGCAGCCTTGACTATGTGGATTTATATCTGCCAAGATTCAAAGGGGCATTCAGAAAAAAAAATCAGTGGACAGAAGGAAGAATGAGAAAGGAGGGAGAAAAGAAGGGGGAAAACAGATTGCTTATTTAGTCTTGAGGACATTTCTACAGATGCTAAAGGAAAAGCAAGATGCTGAAAGCAGTCCAGAGGACATAAAAGGCCAATAAGTTACATCAGCAACTTTGCAGAGCAAGACTATCAGAAGGGAGCTGTTTTGTTTGCTTCCAAAATGGTAATGGTGACCAGATCCCCAAAGGCATGTGAGCAGTGAAATGTCAGCAGCCAATTTGTTCAAACGCCCCTTCAAGTCTATGAGAGCTAAGCAAGTTAGATAAAAATAGAAACAGATTTGAAGGAGATACTTAAAAGACCAGTGTAAAAGGTCCAAATAATTATCACATGTGCCTATAGGTGATGTGAGCCTTTCTCTTTGAGGGCATGCATGAGAAAGCTGAGGAATTTCAAGACAAACAAAAGGGACTAATAGACAACCAGAAAAGATATTATAGGTTGATCTTAAGCCTGACTTAGAATTTGGTCTGATGGACGGCTATCTTTCAGGTGGGCTTGTCCCATTCAGGATGGTGATTACACAGTTATTTCTATCAACCTTTGACTTTATCTTTATCAGTATCAGAGGTCCCTGAAACCTGGTAGCACTCAGAGGAAGGATAGCAGGTTACCAAGAAGAGACTTGATACCCTATGAGCATATAAAGGGGGAGGTGGTCCCCTTCAGTCAGAGTCATAGGGGAGGAGAGTAAGGGGAAATGGAAGGGAGGGAGGAATGGGAGGATACAAGGGATGGGAAAACAATTTAGATATAATATGAATAAATTAATAAAATATATTTTTAAAAGTTAAAACAGGCGGTAAAATTTAAACCCCTACTCAGATCTAACCAATGGACAGGACAGTCTCCACACTTGAGTGGAGAGTGGGATATGACTTTCTCATGCACTCTGGTACCTCACATTTGATTATGTCCCCTGAAGGGAGAGACCTAGTGGCACTCAGAGGAAGGACAGCAGGTCACTGAGAAGAGACTTGATACCCTATGAGCATATACAGAGGGAGGTAATCCCTCTCAGGAACAGTCATAGGGGAGGGGAATAAGGGGAAAATGGGAGGGAGGGAAGAATGGGAGGATACAAGGGATGGGATAACCATTGAGATGTAACAAGAATAAATTAATTT
Source organism: Acomys percivali (assembly GCA_907169655.1). NCBI lineage: Eukaryota > Metazoa > Chordata > Mammalia > Rodentia > Muridae > Acomys > Acomys percivali. Next base: position 154,616,423 of record OU015742.1, on the reverse strand, counting down.
TAAAAATCTATTTAAAAAAAAAGAAATGATTGCAACAAAGGTAAAAAAAAGAATTTTAAGAAAAACAGTTAAAAGGGAAAATTGATATAGATACTATAAAAAGTATTTAGCTTATATTCAATAAAGGTTAGAGGTCAGAATGAAAGGTGAACAGAGAGGAAAACAAAATTCAAAAGCATAAGCCTCAAAAGCTGGGGAATGACAGCTCTTCTAGGAAAACATGGCATAGGTCACACCACCTGTCATGTGATACAGGTTATATCCCTCCCCAGGGTCTATGGGAACAGAATTTCTCCAAAGGAAGTAAGGCGAGAACCAGGAAGAAACATGTCCTAGAAAGAACATAAGTTGCCAAAACCAAAGCAAAGACACAGGAAATGGTCTCCAGCAAGTAGTAGGAATTAAAGATGCCTGTTCAGAGCAGAACTAGGACACCAGAAACCCAGTGACAACTTTAAAAATGGAGGTTAAGAAGACATGAATGTGTGAAATGTTTCTCTATAAAGTGAGCCAATGATAATGAGAAGACCATATAAGTTTCTCAGATTGGCAGTAAGAAGGTCCCCTTTAGGATAAGTATGAATATGTGCATTTTCCTTGTTCATTACTTCATTAATGGGTGCCTAGTATGGTAGTTAATTGTGAGTGTCAAATAGTCAGGATTTGGAATCAGCATGGAAACAGATATCTGTCATATCTCCTGGAGTTTTTGTTTTGTTTTTGTTTTGTTTTGTTTTGTTTTGTCTGCTGGAGATTTTTCAGATCAAGTTAACTGAGGTAGAAAGACCAAATCTAAATGTGTAGAAATGGGCAAGTCTCAAAATAAAACAAACAACAAAAATAAAAATGAGAAGTAAGCAGTGGTGTTCACCACTCTGTGCTTCCTGACTACAGAGGCAGCACAGCCAGTCATCTCAAGTGCTTGCCTCCATGGCACCCATCATGATGGATTGTTCCCCAAAAACTGAGTCAAATGAACTTTTTCTTTTTTGTGTCACTTTTTTTTTTCAGGTATCTTTTCTCAACAATTCAACACCTAGGTTGGATCTATAGTTTGCTATTGCTAATGGTGCTGCTGCAGTAAATCAATATGAAAGTATCTGTGATATATTGACCTGTGCTCTTCAGGCAAATAAATGCCCAGGAGTGGTATGGAAGGTCCATATATAACATGGGCCATGTTTATTTTTAGTTTTCTAAGAAATCTCCATACTCATTTCAGTAGCAGATGGAATAGTTTACCTCCCACCAGCCTGTGTAAAAGGCTTCTCATTTGTAGCAGCCATATACACAAAAGAAATCACAGCATTTGAAGGAAAATGGATGCAACAGGAGATTATCATACTAAGTAAATTAAGATAACCTCAGAAACATAAATATCATATGTGTCCTCTCATTTTTCCTTCCTGGGTTTTATACAAAAATTAGAGGAACAAACGTAGACTAAGAGGATCCAAGATGGAGGCGCCGATCACACACAACCTGCTGATCAGCAAGTCAAGCAACCTAAAGACCAACCTGAGAGCTACAAAACACTAATGCTGCTGATTGCCAGGTGAGAGGGATCCACACTGTGTGGACCATGGGCGGGTCTGATGCCTAGCCACCCAGCTAACCCACAACAAAGTCCTGGGGGACAACTGCCATTATCCACCATCTTAAGAAAGACTGGGAGAACCCCATGTAGCTTGGGCTCTCTCTGCCCATCTGTTGCTTACCTGATCTGGGATCCCAGAGCAGGCAGGCAGAGCTGAGTCTCTGCACAGTCATGCTTCACATTATCTGCCATTCTGTGAGAGCAGCTTCTGGCTTTGGAAATCAATCTGGTGCTTTCTCAGGAAATTGGGAATAATTCTACCTCAAGACCCAGCCATACACCCCTGGGAATATAACCAAAATATGCTCTACCATACAACAAGAACATTTGCTCAACCACGTTCATAGCAGCCTTATTCATAATAGCCAGAACCTGGAAACAACCTAGATATCCCTCAACTGAAGAATGGATAAAGAAACTGTGATACATTTACAGAATGGAATACTACTCAGCTATTAAAAACAAAGAAACTTTGAATTTTGCAGGCAAATGGATGGAAATAGGAAACATCATCCTGAGTGAGGTAACCCAGACTCAGAAAGAGATGCATGCTATCCACTCACTCATAAGTGGATATTAGCCACATAATACAGGATAACTTCACTACAATACAGAGACTAGTGCACCAACCAAAGACCATATATGATGTGGACCTAGACCCTCTGCTCAGATGTAGTAGATACGCATCACAGTCTCTGTGGGTCCCACATACAGGGAGTAGGGTCTCCATCTGACATGGACTCTGCCTCCCAACTTTGATCACTTCCCCCTGGCAGGACGGTCTTGCCAGGTCACAGAGGAAGAGGATATAGGTGATACAGATGAGACTTGATAGGCTGAGGGCATATGTTAGGGGAGGTGGATTCCCCTTTCTGAGGACTAGGGAAGGGAGGGAGGAAGAGAGGGTAAGGAAGGGAAGAATAGAACTTTGTATATTTATGCATAATAAGTTTAATTTTAATACACTGATACAGAATTCAAACTTAAAATTATTCTTCAGACACATTATACATATTTCTATGCTAATATGCAGTATTGTGCTCATACCATTCAAGTAGAATACAAGGTTTATTTCTAATCCGTTGAAAGTGCTATTGCAAGCTGCTCAGGATAAGTAAGTTATACAAGTTAATTGTTAGTTGATTAAATTATGGTCAAATCAATTACTAGTCTTTTTATCATAAGAATATACATCCTAGGTGGAACATATAGATATGATTCTAAAGAAAAATAAGATAAAATAGTTAGATAAGGTCTTCAAAGACCTCAGAGACATACAGAATATAGCATTTAAAAAATGTTTTCATTATTTTAATGACTCATTGACAATGAGACAAGTTAACTCCTGGCAACACCAACCTTACCACAAAGAAGATGGTGAGAATCAAACCTCCTTCAAATGTGGCAAATAAGCCACTGGACAAAATGCCCTCATTTCTACCACAGACATAATTCTGCCTAAAAATGGCCAAGCTTGGATGCAGGCAGAGTCCATGGCCAAACTCTTCCAAGACAGAGTAAACAAGTCCTCAATACTTCCTACCTCACAAATATGTCTGTCAAATATATTAGGCCAGAAGGCTAAATATGATGTTCCAATGCTATAGAGAATTCTGGGTGACTGATCAGGCAGCAAACTGTCTCTGACATCTTCTCATTTTGGAAGCTGTAAACCTGCACTCCCTGTATACTCAATTAATTAATTTTATTCCTTCTCAAGTCTCTGATGGGGTTGAAGACCAGATAATTTAATTTTACAATTAAGCTTAGTTGTTTAGGGGTTAATATGTTTTTAGGTCTAGATAAATGTTTTAAGTTCATAATGATGAGATATGATAGATATTGATTTGTATTCAGAATTTGGACTCACCAAGATAGGAAAGATGTTTTCTTCAAAGCTGCTAAATACAAATAGCCAAAACATTATGAATGTAACTTTTATATAATTCCTGATGGTTTTGTGTTTCTTCTTGCTGTAGGTAGTTTATTGTATATATGTGTAATAATATAAATGCATATATAGAAATATTTATTAATAAAGAAATATGATACATTTTAAATATGAAATAGAAAGTAGTTTGAATTTCCTTTTTGCCTAAGAACATTTCCAAAGTTAAAAATAAATGTAAAATAAATATGAGGTAATAAACTATGAAAAAAGTGGACTAATAAGGTTCAATAAGAGAACGTGTGGGTTTCAGAAACAACATGCTCAACATATGATATATAGATATATATACATATATATAAGCTTGTAGAAGTTAATTATTTTTTCAAAGTTAACATATGTATTATAATTTATTAAGATTAAATACCCATTTTTATCCCGTCACTTGTATCTTCCTGTTCCCACCATCCCTCCCTCTTTCACCCTATTCTCCTCCCCTAGACCTCTGACAGAAGGGGACCTCCTTCCTCACCATATGACCACAGTGTATGATCTCATCCAGATAACCTTTTTCCCCTTCTGTGTGCCACCCAGCCTCCCCACAAAGGAGAAGTGATCAAATCGCACCAAAGTCCATGTCAGAGGCAGTCTCTGCTCTCCCTACAACCATGGGGATTGAGCTGTCCATTGGCCAGATCTGAAAAGGGGATCTAGGTTTACTGCATGCATTGTCCTTGGTTGGTGCAACAGTTTGTGCAGGGCCCCCTGGGCCCAGATTTGCCAGTCTTGATGGTCTCCTTGTGGGGCTCCTGAATATTCCAAAATGATCTTTTCTCTTGACCAAGCTCACTGTACCTGACAAATCCTGAAGCCAGTTAATTTTCTAAACAGTAATCCCTTACCATTTTGAGTTAAACGTTTCCAAGTCATAACTCTTAACCCTGGCACAAGCTAGCCAACACTTGACACAACAAAAACCAATTTTACTTCTGCTTGATCACATTCTTTTATGGAGCACTACAGTTTGATTCTGAGATGTCCTGGTAGTACCAAATTTTGAGTTCCTAGTTTGTGGTGAGATTATGCCAAGGTTGTAGGGAGCCCTTAGGAGAGGGAATCTGCTGGTAGAAGTAAATCAGGGTAGGGGTTTAAAGTTTACCACCTGTACTGTCCTTGGCTGGTGCCTTAGTTTGAGCAGGACCCCTTGGCCCAAATCTGCCTATCATAATGTTCTACTTGCAGATCTAGCCAATGGTCAGAACAGTCTCCACACTTGAGTGGAGAGTGGGATATGACTTTCTCACGTACTCTGGTGCCTCACATATGACTATGTCCCCTGGAGGGGGAGACCTGGTGGCACTCAGAGGAAGGACAGCAGGTTACTGTGAAGAGACTTGATACCCTATGAGCATATACAGGGGGAGGTAATCCCTCTCAGGAACAGTCATAGGGGAGGGGAATAAGGGGAAACTGGGAGGGAGGGAAGAATGGGAGGATACAAGGGATGGGATAACCATTGAGATGTAAGAATAAATTAATAAAATAAAAATAAAAAAAGAAGTAAATCAGGAGGAGTAGGCTTTGAAAATTATTACTGCCCCTAGTTCCTGCCTGAGCTCTCTGTGCCCCGGTGGCAATGTGAATCTTTGAAGCACAGTATCACCATCATCAACTCTGCCATGCCTCCCCCACGATAACAGGCTAAAATCCCTCTACTACAATGTGACAAAAACAGACCTTTCTCCCTACGAGTTGTTTCTGTCCCAGCAATACAAAAACAAATATGCACTGAAGTAATTAATACAGCTACTGAAGTAACCAATACACACACTGGAGCAACTAACACACACACTGAAGTTACCACATACATATTGAAGTAATTAACACATTTACTGACTTTAAATAGTAAGATGGGTTCTGCTGTACTACGAGGCATTTTGTTTTCTCAATGTTGTAATTTTTTTTTTCTGGATTTCCAACTATGATGAACTGGGATTCCAGATTAATTGTCTCTCCCATGGATTAAGAAACTGAGTAAATAATGGATAAGGAGATCTCCAACATGGTGTAACAGTCGGCGGTCAGCAGGAAGATGGATGTGCATGGAGTGCCTCTCCCTTAATCTTTGCCCCATAGGGTTCTCCCTTCCTCTGTGGGAACACAGAGGTTAGACTGTATCAATCTGGAGCCACAAAACAACCCAGCTGCTCATAGGAGCTTTGCTAGAATGCATACCACCCAGAGCTGGAGACCCTGGACTCTGCGTCATTCTCACCTGCCACAAAAGAAATGGCCTGGGCCCACAGGAAAGTAAGGCATACTCATTTCTTGGAGAGCTAACTCATGACTCCTGCAATTCTGTTCAAAACACTCCCTGCCCCAGTGGCATAGTGACAATAATTTCTCAAATCTTGACTTCTTTGTTTCTAAGATATTCAATATCCTATCTTATTGTTAATGTTTTAGAATTGCACTGCTTTCTTCCTTCCAGTCCCTCCCAGTTACCATGCCTCAAAGCCTTCTCATGTTGCCCCCACTGTGTGTGTGTGTGTGTGTGTGTGTGTGTGTGTGTGTGAACACTAATCAAAGAAAAAGAGAATCTTGGACATCTTTACAAGTAACAGACAGCAGAGAGAACGAGTTCTCTTTTTGGATTCTGAGAGGCTACAGAATCAGACAAAATGCTGCTTGAGCATCCAACATTCAGTGAACATTAATGCTCTAAGCCGAGACATGTATTAGCCAAGATTTGGCACATGAGACATCAGAGAGCATACAACTTCAGCTTCTTTAGAATTTTAATGCACATGGGCAAGAAATTTTAATTTGCTATTTGCATTCTTTCAGATTTAATATTTTTGGACTTTAATTTGCAATTTTTCTGCCATACTGTAGAATAGCTGCCTTCTGTGTTTCTCTGGATGTCTGAACAAGTCTTAGACATATTAGAACTTAGCCATTGATTTAAAAAAAACACTTTCATAGGATATATTTAGCATTTGTTATAGAATCTAAAATGCTTTTTAAAGTAACTGAAAGAGTGGTTACCAGGTGCCCCACTTTCTTAAACTCAAAGATATAGAGACCAAATGACTTTTTAAAATCTCACTGATTGAATGGAAGCTCTGTATTCATGAAACTTTCAACTCCTTTTATTCAGAGACTTGCTAACTAGGTCATAACTATCGGTAGCTCCCCCGTGTGCCATTTTGGCAGTAAATAGAGAAGCATGGGCCAAAAGATAAAATAAAATTTGGTGAAATGTTTTGGCTAAGTTAATTCATCTGAAATCTCCAATTTTAACAAGCTCAGCATTTGATAAGGGCAAAATGACTTATTCACTAAATAGCTGCTGCTGCATTGCAAAAACAAATGCTCATACATATTCACAATTCCCATTTTTTTTCAGTAGGTAACAGTCAGTAAAAGGGGGGCATATAAGTGAAGAAGGCAAATGTGTAAACACAACTATTTATGCACGTGTGTTTGTGTAAGTATGTAATATGTATGTTGTTAATTCAGCAAATTGGCTGGATATGAATGTTTTCACAGAGAGAACATCTATAGAAACCCATTAGTTAAGAAAGAAAAGGCCTTTTCCAATTCTAAGAACAGCAGCTTGAATTTGATTAGTATCATTCACATTTAAATATTCATTTTCAATTTTCAGTATGATTGCAGTAATAATTGAATTTTTCTTTTGCACTGAAACCAAAAGCATATTTAGACTTAGATCTTATAAACTTAATTAAATTGATAAGCAAAGACACTGTATTCTCATTACTAGGAAATGCCAATGTTCTGTTATACTTTCAAGTAAAAAGAAAAATAAATTTTGTCTTTGTTTTTCATTTTTAAATAACAATATGAGGAACAAAGAAATCATCTAACACATTTCACAGAGAGGTTTTGGTAAAAGCCTAGAGCTGTCAGGAGCTATTACCACAAATGGAGCCTGGCATTTCAAAGAAAGAAAAAGATTTAATTTGATTTCAAAAGATAAATTGAAATAGAAACCATGGAGATGGGAACCTTGTAATCCTACTGAAACAGAGGAAGGGCTTTCATAGCAATTATTCTCATTTCTAATGTACCACATTTTGAAGGGAAAACATTATCCCTACACTGAGCAAGTGAGAAAGGGGAAATCGGTATGCAGGTCTGAATGATGATAGAGAAATTCGCATGGACTACTTCAAGAACCAGATGTGCTTTCTTTGATGTCCCTGCAAATGTAATTCTGAAGAGTCTACTTAAAAATTTTAAAGATCTTGAGTTCATAGCAGATATAGATGCTTATATAACCACCCTCTGAATTTTACTTCTTTGGTAATGACCGTAGGAATTTTTTTCCATAAAAGGACCTGGCTCCTCTGAGGTGCCACAGATAGTCCCAGTACAGAGTCAGGTCATGCTGTGTCATGGTGATTACATAACTGAAAGAAGGAATGCTCACACTAAGTACAACTTATCCACATCCTTTTTCCCAGGCTGCTTTTACAAATACTCCTTTTTGAAAGAAGGAAAGCACAAAATATTCTTTTTCCAAAAATAATAATAATAATTAGGGTAACAATATAAGTAAGGGACCTGTAGGGAAGCAGAAAGAATTTCATCTGTTATTCTACTATCAAAGACGACTGGCAGAGTCAATGTTTTCCTAAAGCAGACGGCCAATTCGTTTTTGGAATTTCCCAAACACTAATCTGAGACCTAACTAAAAAGAAGCTGAAAATCATCTACCATTCAAACACAAGAAAACAGCTAGAGTTAAAAATCACACTAACGGATTTTCACTGCGTTAAAATAATGTAATTATCTTCAGACATCAAATATTCAGATTAACAGATTTAATGTTGCTTTTCTTTTCTGCTTATATGAAAGGAAGGATAGCACAGCAGATAAAGATCCAGTCACATCCGGACTGAGGAGGCAGAAGTCAAAGATTCATAGGTTCAAGGCCTTCTCACCACCAGAAGACTCCACACCTGTGAGAGCAACTGGCCTTGTATTTCATGGGAGACATAAACAAATGTCTAATGGGATATTAAAGGAATATTTAATCAATCATAGATATGCCTACTATATTAAATACTAAATTAAAGCATCTATTTCTTTAATGGTTAATTTAAATTTTTCTAAACTCTGATTAAAGGTTTTAATCTAAAGGCCAGTAAGATGGCTCAGTGATATTTGCCATGAAGCCTCATGATCTGACTTTGATCTCTGAGACTCACATAAGTGTGGAAGAAGAGGCCCCATTCCACAGAGTTGTCCTCTGTCCTCTATAAACACATGCCATGGCACATGCATGTATGTAGCATACATTCACAAAATAAATAATTCCTTAAAAATAAAAAGCATCTAATCTACCCCTGTACTTTGTAACAGCAAGTTGGTGAGTATAACAGCTTCCAAAAATTCAGAGGGACCTCTACAAGACAGAGACGTCACGTGAAGCATACACAAGAATAAAGGTAATCTGAAGGCAAAACGTCTGTCAAAAGGCAGTTTTATAATGATTGTCTTGGATAAAGAAAGATGGAATATGCACCCAAGTAGAACAGCACAGAGCAGAAAGATAAGGATACCACAAAGGGGCTCTGCAAAACCTCAGGATGAATGGGTGTACCTTGCCAGAGCATCAGGATCTGAATAGTAGTGGAATATAGAAAAGAACACAACATTTAACAGATTCTGCCATCTGGCTGCTGCATTCTGAAATGCTGAATGCCTCTCATGTGCTTGATACCATGTTCAGGACTTTGTACACATTTCCCCATCTGCTCCCTAAAAACACTCTGAATGTGAGACCTCAGAGATTAAGATATTGACTGTGTTATTTATTTTTGTACTGCTGTGACAAAATACTCTGTGGCCAAGGCAACTTATAAAATGAATCATTTAGTGAGGGTTTACAGTTTTAGAGGGCGAGCCCATGACCATCATGATGGGGAACGCGGCAGCAGGCAAAGAGGCATGGTGCTAAAGAAGTTGCTGAGAGCTTACAACTGACCACCAGGCAGGAGGTGAAGAAGAGGTGGGGGAGCTGGAGGTAGCATGAGAACGTTAAAACCTCAAAGCCCACCCCAGTGACACACCTCCTCCATCAACGCCATACCGCCTAATCCTTCCCAAACAATTCCACCAACTGTGAAGCTGAGCATACAAACATATGAGGTTATGGGATATCATTCAAGCCACCACACTGAAGTTCAACATTCGTAAGGAACTCTTCTTCATTCTGTGGTAGCGTGATAGACTCTGGTTCTAACTGAAGGTGACAGTGACAATCAAGTTCTTCCACAACATCATCTTTAAATTTTAGGGACTTCTGTGAGATCAACACTGGGCAGTCCAGAGAGGCAAGGTGTGCTTGTAAATTCTATTTAGCAACTTTTTCCTTCTGGACAAAGTAATTTTAACACCCAAAGGACACCACTGCACAAGGAAAATCTTGTCTTACAACTGATTTTAATGAATATCACTTCCCAATCAAACAAGAGAATTCCTTTCCTGAAAATAATTAAAGAAACAAAAAATGAAGAGAAAAATCACCCTTGTCCTCCCTTTGCAAAGCTTGAACAGTCTCCCCATTTCTCCTTCTGCTCATATTCTCTCACACTTCTAATGGCCAATGTGCAAGTTACATTATGACAAAGAAAATAGGATATGTGCAACATGTGGGTTTTTTGTTATAGTTCTTTAGAAATCTTGTCCAATGAAACATAGTAAATAATACACTTTGTAAGAAACAATCATTTGCTATCAATAAATAATTAAGAATTTGAAAGAAATGACAGACAGAATTTAGCAAAGCAAATCTCACAAAGCAAGTCTGATTGTGTTTGTTTGCTGGCAATACTTTCTTCAAGGTAGTTAATAAAAACTATTCTCCATAAATCAATATTTAATAGTATGCATCTAATGTTAAATGTATTTAAAGCACATGATATACTAAGGCATTTTAAAGAAGTGTTTTCTTTTTACTTATATATGTGGTGGGAAAGGTAAGTGTATGTGAGTGCAAATGCCAAAAGAGGGTATCATATGCCCTGAAGTTGGAGTTATGAGAGGCTCTGCCCAATGGAGATACTGAGACCCAAACTTAGTTCATCTGCAAGAGCAGTAAGTGCTCTTTACCATTGAGCTCCCACTTAATACCATTTTATGAAAACTACAGTACGACAAGGAGTTATTATAATTAGTAGCACTCTACATATATAGTGTTCAAGGTATCTCTAATGACAAGTAATTAGTCTTAAAAATCATATTTGGAATACCTCCCAGAAAATGGGAAAATCGGTTGTCCTAATAATACTGAATAACATAATTGTATAAGTTGGGAAGATGTTTTTACTCAAATATTTAGTTTTCAAAGAGAAAAGAAAGGTACTGAGACAGAACCTAATAAAAATATTTCACCAATGGCCATTTTAAAAATAGTATATTCAGAGCCAAGTTTAAAAAAAAAAGAAAGAAAGAAAGAAAGAAAGAAAGAAAGAAAGAAAGAAAGAAAGAAA
>OU015742.1:154590967-154605405 GCA_907169655.1 Acomys percivali | reverse complement strand
AAAGAAAGAAAGAAAGAAAGAAAGAAAGAAAGAAAGAAAGAAAGAAACGAAACTAAGTATCTAAAGCAGAAGAATTTTAGCAGGAAAATTTTCACAGTTCTTAAAGTTGTTAGAAGAAAAATATATGGAATTTTAAGGAACTTAAAGATAGCTGCAAAATGTAGCTACAATCTCAAGGTTTGGAGGCATAAAAGGAAAACGTTAGAGTTATAAAACCCAGAGGCTCAGAGAGGGACAGTGTAAGCCAGTGCATAGATGGCAAAAGGGTTCCTCTGACCATACAAGAAACTAGACAGCTGATAGCTATCCTGGAATGTGGGACCCATGTGGCAGGGTATACAAAATCCACACTCTTCTGCAAGCCTTCTGTTCTCCTGATTAAAAGCCAGCCAGCAGGGGGCCTAGGACATGCACTTCTTCATTAAATTCTACCTCTTAACCCTACAAAAGAACAAGGAGGGAGAGGTTGAGTAAAAAACTAATAAACAGCACTTTCTAGTACAACAGAATGCTATTCCAATCTCCCCCCCTTCCCTCTCTCTCTCTCTCTCTCTCTCTCTCTCTCTCTCTCTCTCTCTCTCTCTCTAAATTTTTACTTAATGTGCATGGGTATTTTGTCTACAAGTATGTCTGTGCACCACATGCATGACTGGTGGCCACAACATCCAGAAGAGGGTACCAGATGCCCCTGGAACTGAGAAACTGAGCTTGATGCTTACAAGCTGCCTTGTGGGTGCTGAGAATTGAATCTGGGTCTTCTGGAAGAGCTGTCTGTGCTCTTAACTGTTGAGCCATCTCTTCAGTCTTTGTTCTAGTCAGTTTTTATATGAGTGAGAGTTCAGTCAGGAATTAAATCTAGAAATAAGTGCTGAGTTGTCCCTCCTTCTGTAAGCTATGTCATTCAGAGATTCAGGATGTAAGGAATAACTCCTCCCACAATGAAACATACATCCAACCTCAAATCCTTAATAACTATTCCTCAGTCTTGATGATTTAATGATGATGCTTCACTCCCTATAAGGTAATGACTTGATGACTCAAGCAAGAACAATATATTTTAATATTTAAAGCTCTGTTGCCACTAGAATTTAATTCCCACATATATTAATAGATTTTGTTTACAAAACCTTGTGAGAAAGGAGTTAAAGAGTCCCACATAAAAAACTATATTTCAACCATCCATAAACATTTGTCCTTATGCCCACAGGGCAGTACTTATCACACATCAAGAAAACTTCTCTTTCAATAAACAGAGATCATTACAGAAAACCATAACCGATCAAAATGCAGAGTTGTGGAGTCTAGTAGATATGTCTACAAACCACTTACATACCTAAGACTCAGGAATGCTGAGAAAAGGAGCCAGAAAGGTCCAGATCATCAGGAAATTTGCTCTGAGACTGTGTCTCCTGACAACATCAGAAGCTACACCTAGAACATCTCATCAACATGACTGCCAAAACATGAGCTGAACAAAGATGACACCAACGAACATGCCAAGCTGAACAGAGAAAATCCCACAGGGCCATCTAAGGAATGCTGAGAGTGGGAGAAATAGTTTTCCTCAGGGAAGCGCACAGCATTTGGTTTTCCAGTACCAAAGCATCAGCCCTGAAAACATATACCACAGGTAACATTATATGTACTCAATGGGCTATATTTACAAATATATATGTATATACAAATATATATGCATGTCACCAACGTTAGTGTAAAAAGAGGCCATGAATTTGAAGAATCGTGTGAAGTAATTTATGGGAAGGTCTAAAGGGAGGAAAGGAAAAGGAAAATGTTATAATTAAATATCAAAATTGAAAACTATATTTCATCAGAATAAGATTTTGTAAGAGAAATAGAATGGAACATAAATTCAGGAAAGAAAAGATGGATCTGTGGAGGAAATGGAATGAAACATACGTTCATAAAAGATAGAAGGAATAATGGAAATGTTTTTAAATGTCATTCTAAATAAATGAATTAAAAATAATTTAAGATATTCTTTGGTTGTATGTAAATATTCCTGTACAAACTGCTGTACCAGCCAAGGACAATATGTGCAGTAAACCTAGACTCCCCATGCAGATCTACCCAATGGACAGTTCATTCTCCATAGTTGTCGGGGAGTGGGGACTGCCTCAGACATGAACTCTGGTGCCCCCTATTTCATCCCTTCCCCTTAGTGGGGAAGCCTGGTGGCACTCAAAGGAAGGGGAAGCAGGCTATGTGGATGAGACAAGATAGGCTGTGGTCATATAGTGTGAGAGGAGGTCCCCTTATGTCAGAGTGGAATAGGGTGAAAGAGGGAGAGAGCAGGGAACAGGAAGTTAAAAGTGAGGGGATAACAATCAGGATGTAATCTGAATAAATTATAAAGAAAAGAAAAGAAAAAACAAAAATATTATTGAAATTATCAATACATTTGGCCATCTAAAGATTATATCATTTGCACCTGCTTAAAGTTTGAAGGAAAATGTTAGGTTTCAAAATAAGACTGTGTAAGACTCCATGGTTTGTCTTTGTTTTTAAAGTGTTTTATGAGGCATGCTAAAGTAAAGATTCAATGGCTACAGACAAAGTGTTCAGCGATGGTCTTCTATTCTATGTTAAGCTTTGTGTTTCTTACCTTTCATCCATCCCAGATACCTTCTTCTTTCTTCTATCCAATTTTTTCTATTCTAAATCTTTTATTTAAAAAAATTTCTCTCAATCACACCCTTGAATGAGTAAATTTACATTTATGCCTGAAAAGGCCATAATGAAGACCATTGTTCTATATGATAATTAAAAGTAGTAAAAGCTTAGTTTTAAATTCTGATAAGAAATAATATCTCCTATGGATCATGAAGCTAGATAGAGGATCATGAGAGAAGACATCATAAGAGGTGGGGATAATGAATTACCTGTGACATGGAAGCAGAAATGGCGCTATAGGAAAGTTGAATAACAAGAGGAAATCAAGGGGTAGAAATGGAGAGACAGGAGGTGATTTCAATCACCTGTGATCAAAGTTCCAGAAAGACTGAACTACTCTAAGTATAACAGCAAAATCTCATGCTGCCACATTATCCTGGGATGTCAATCATTCCTTTATGTGGAGTATCCCAGGTGTATGTACTAACTTTCTGTTAGGCACTTGGAGTCAGCTTGGTTATCCACTCTTGTTTAACATAGTATTTCTACTCAAATAACTCACTGTATTTTCTAACTGCCTCAAAGTGCAAGAGTAGTGATGTTGATAATTTAGTGCGAAAATAAAGACCACGGTATAGTTCATGGATGTATATGCCCAATTAATGGTACACTAATAGAAAAGCCATTAAATATGCCTACAAAGAAATGAATTGAAAACACATGTGGCAGAGGTCAAGGTACTGTCACAGAAAGCATTCTGCCTCACTTATGAACTGAACCTTATCATAATAAGTACATGGGGACATAGGAGAAACACTATAGATAGGATTTCATATATCTGTGGTTTCAAGGATCCCTAGGCTATTAGAACATGTTTCCTACAGGGAAGGATGGACAACTGTATTCTATTCTGTCTACTTCCTTATTTCATGCCCAGACAGCTGACTTGCTTAGGATGATTTGTCATCTCATCAACTGAGAAACTCTGTCACATAAATCACTTTCCTGGAGTCTTCTCTCACACAAAGCTTTCAGACTCACACCACTGATTCATTTTAAGTCTGAAAGAGAACTTGCCTCAAAACATGAAAGTAAAATGTGAAAATATATGTATGTGAAGAATTTAAGTCCTAGCAAGTTAACATCTTTTAAATAGCTCTTTCAGAAAAAAAATGTGAGATAATAAAACGTAGTCCTTCAAGAATGGATTCATGGCCATAGACCAGTCTGGAAGAGAATGAATGAGTCTAAAAGCAGCTTGGCAGTTGATTAGCTCCATGTCTACTTAATTCCACTCTCCAAAGCCTACCCAATGAGAACTGTCTAAAGAATATGTGGAAATGCCTGGTTTCCAGAACCACCTCACCCAGGAGGTGGCATACTTCATAATGGCCAGATGTTCTTTGCAAACCATATTTTTAAAATATTAGTTCTTTAACTCTATTGATATTCAAATGATCAAGTCAGTAGACTTTTATATTTAAAGATTCTGCTGCTACAACATAATTATCATCAATATCAATTCAACTGTGAATTCAAACTATCTCTTTGACAGGATAATAAATAGATTTACTCAAAACTATGTATAAGAGCATAAGCATGGATATCTTTCTTAACTTTCAGTTTTAGAAAATGTATGACTTTATTTCTTCAGAAGCCAGGCAGGCAGTGTTTTCTCTGCAGGTAGGAGTGCCTTGAAGTAAGAAGAATAACACTTCACACCACATCTCACACCCAAAATGTCAGTCTTACAGATTCATCCTGTGATAGCACAACAGGTAACTTCTGAGTCAGATTTTCTCCTCCCCTGATCCAAATAGATTAGAAGTGTGCATCACTTGCTTTAATAGGGAGACCAGACAATATTCACCTGGAAGCAAAAGGTGAAATGGTCTGAGGTCTGTAGTTCATTGCATTATAATTGCATTCTGTTGCCTGTGGCTTCTGCAATAATTAAAAGCACACTGACAGACTTAAACAAAACTATGAGAAAATGTCAGATTCCTCACTAAAAAGACACCAAATTAGAGTAGCAAAGACTGTCAAAAGTTAGCTCCCTGAATGAACACTGGAAAATTTTGGAGGAAAATAAGCACATCAAAAGTTAAAAACCAAAGCCAAATATAGTGCTGCACACCTTCAGCCCCAGAACTCAGGAGGGAGAGGCAGGCAAGTCTACAGAGTAAGTCTACAGTCTGCATAGTCTACAGAGTAAGTTCCAGCATAGCCAGGGTTACACAGAGAAGCCTTGTCTTAAAACAATAAACAATAAAACAAACAACAGAAACAATAGAGAATATACTCATTAGAGTTAAGATTTTCAAATTTGTTCATTTCAGGTCAAATGAAAATATCAATAAAGCAAGTCTTTATCAGGCATCTCTCCAGGGATAAACATTTCAATATTTGTTGAATAAAGCGCTAACCAAACTTGGTTCAATATGACAAACCAGTGATGCCTGAGTCAGATGGGCATGCTCTAAGGGCAAAGCATAACACACATTTGGAGTACAGTCCCTTATAGTTAATGCCAGCCCCTTGCTTCCATCAAATTACATTTTGATTACTTTCCTATTGAACTTCTGTCCATGGAGATGCTAATTTTAGAACTTAATTCTTCCATGTGGCAGCAAGCTTGGCAAACAGGAACATCCAGAAGCCATGTTCTAGCTTAAGGAAAGGCTAGACACTCAAAACTGACAGGAATAAATGTATTTTCCTCCAGAAAACATTCAAGTGCCAGCTACTTGTAATAATGAAAAATCACTTGATTTTTCAAAACTCAAATGTCACCTCACCAGATACTTGGCAAGTAATATATGTCCTTTCATACTCCTTCCTCTAATTAGTTAGCAGAGAGAGGAGGAAGAAGCCCAGATTGCTTTGGCTTGCACATTCCTGGAATTGAGAGCAAATGAGTTGTCTTAATATATCCTCAAGTACTGCAGTGACTGATTGCCTGGACTTTCTAAAAATAGATTACCAAACCATGTTCTACCTCGAGTTAAAACTCATTTCAATCAGTGCTACACAACTGGGTAGATGATTAGACTCGCAGGTTAACAATTAAAAATTTAAAGTGATTTTCCACAAGGCTTAGTGGTGCACATCTGTAATCTGAGCACCTGGGAGGCTAAGGCAAGAGGATCAGGTACTCAACCTCAAGTCCACCCTGGGCTACGGACAGAGACTCCACCTCAAAACACAAAACAGATAAATAAGATCATTTTCCTTATTTAAAATTATGGGTAAAATGGCTAGGTTGGAGATTTAAGTTTCTAAGAGGCAATACAAGTTTAGAATTTGTTTCATTAAACGGTCTCATTTTTGCTAAACATCTCACGTATTTTTCTTCTCTGTGCTCTAGATGAACCATATTATACTTTACTGATAAAAAGGTAATTGTTGTCATTACCCTCTTGGTTCTGGAAGCTGGGGCAGAATGTATGCTTTGTCTCTTTACTGCTAAAGCACTTATTTACCATGCTGTTGTTGGGGGCGGGGCCTCATCCATCGACTGTAGAGTTTACAGCTTAGCATTCTTCCCTAAGAATTACACTTATCCAAAAATCACTTCCTTATGTAGGGCCATGAGCTTTGTCTAACACAAACTTACATCAATGACTGAATAAAGAAACTTACAAGGACCTCATCTCCTGCCCTCAATTTGGGAGCTCTCCGAATGCCATCTGAAACTTGCAGCAAACTTCTGCCTACACTCAGTTCTCTCGTGGGTATTATGGGAAGAACATGCTCCAGAAATTTTCTTACACTCTAATCTCTTTCTCAGAGTTAGTTTCCTGGGAAACCTGACCAAAAATAGGTGGTGCCTCTAATGATCTGAAAAGACAGACTTCAAAATTAGAATCTCAAATCTGAATCACCCACCAGCAAGCTGGCCGTGAGGATCCTGTGTCTGCTGGTAGGTGGGTTGTGGATAGTACAGAGCATGCTAAGGTGTAGCAATTGTTAAAAGTTTCACCAGTGTGAACTGCGCTGGGGTGCCAAGGAAGAGAAAGAAACTGTTGGGTGAGACTTGAGTGTGTTTGAGAAGCTTAAAGAGTAATAATTAGATAGATTATGGTCTCTAATGCCTCTTGCTAGTGCCATGGATGAAGTAGGGAAATGGAAATACAGAAATAAAGCCAAGTCCATATCAATGGATGATAAAGTATTAATTTAGAGCGCCTGGTCAGAAGTACTTTATATACACTCACTTTTCTTACAACCGAAAAACAGAACATACTGGAGGCCAGGACCAGGACAATTTCAAAGACAGGAGAATTCCAAAAAGGTTCAAAGCTCAGTGTCACCATATCTGACCATCTGATTAAGGATCTCTTGGACAGAATAGGACTCTTGAGATTTGCAATGAGAACATTAGGATCACTGTACACCAACATCTCTAAAATTTGGGTTTCTTTGAAACCATTAAACTTGAAATGCATCCAACTTCCTCCTGCTAAAAGCCAATACTGCCTCTTTGCTGAAGATAATGCAGCACTGATGCTAAATGGCCCTTCTGAAGTAGAAAACTAAGTAAATGCTGGGGGGTGGCGGTTTGCAGCATCTAGTCAAGGTTTAGCAGCAGGAAACCAAATTATGAACTTAGTGATGGATGTTGAATATGCTAAGTCAAGAGGAGCAGACTGTAAAGTGCATCAGGATACTCTCCTCTTCTGCAGAGTTTGACACTGACAAAGACCTTGATGAATGATAGAAAAGCTATAATAAAGAAAGTCATGGTCGGTTCTGGAAGAGAAGAGTATGTGAGCTGATATAGAACCCCTAAAATTGCTGTGGTAAAAGAAACAATAGGGTTAGTGAGGTTCATCACCAACGTAAAGTATGAAGATTTGGAGATGACATCTAGTGGGCATAAATTACAGAATTACATACCAGCCAACTGGCTAGCTATGTTCCTAAAGACAATCTGGAATGTGCTGGTGAGAAGGGCACCAACTTCTTTATGTCTCCCTACAGACCAGAACTAATATTGGCAATGCTATTGTACAGCAGGGCTCCTGGACAGCAATGAGGGAAACACAGAGGGTAAAGTAACAGAGGCTGAGTAAATAGCAGTTGCTTAGGAGAAGCCATGTAGCAGTGTCCCAGGTCTGGTTTTGAGTGGTTCCACCAGATACATAGGCTTACCCTAGGACATCAAATGACTGATCTTGTACCTGGTGATTGGTAAAAGATCCATAGTTGCCTACAAAATAAGATCCAATGCAGTGTCTGAGGTAGCAAGTGAAAAAAAAATATTACATTCATAGGTTAACAAAAAAGGCTGATGCCGTCTTTCAAAATAAAAATGCTGCAAAAATGATGACCTCTGCTATATTTCCATTTAATATATAAGTCTAAAAAAAGAAGATATTTTCTGGAAGATGACAATTAACTTCTAAAGCTAAACCAATTCTTAGCTTCAAAGACGATGTTGCACCAAATGTGGTTTACTTGCTAGAGCAAGTTGATACGCTGAGTACATTATGGGCAGCAGTCCTTGGTCTCCATTAAAAGGGAATGATTAGACACTGTTCTTGTTCACTTGGAATAACTACTTGTATTTATGTTTATTACTCACAACTGTTTAACTCTGCTTTCCCCTACTATAATGAAGTCTGAAGTGCTCTGGACCATGTGAGTATTTTGCATAGAATCTAACTGACCCACTATATTAATAGCATCATGCTCACTAAAAACAATGAAGAAGTACCAAACACCACAGAAATTTTGATAACACAAGTGTTCCATGAAGAAGAATAGGAAATTTACAAAGACTAAGGAATCTTCTATATCAGTTTTAAAGTTTCTTTACTAAAGTCATGCTAGGACATCCCTTATAAGGCACAAGATAAACCTTTACATCTCATGCTTCCCACCTGGTAAGTATAGCTGGGTTCTCAAGACAGCATATCCACATATGGGAATCCTCCTCTTATCAGCTCACCTAAGAGATAATAAAGCACACACACACACACACACACACACACACACACACACACACACAGAGAGAGAGAGAGAGAGAGAGAGAGAGAGAGAGAGAGAGAGAGAGAGAGAGAGAGAGCAAGATAGAACTGCAAGTGTAGACTAAAATCTACATTGCACTGTTCTGTTGCATGTGCTATTTCACCTGACTAGCAAATTGTATTGTGTATATTTGTGTTAGGAAAAAATGATCCATTGAAAGGCTTATTATCTAGCCACAACATAAACCCTTGGAGTTCCAGATTAATACCAGACCCTACAAAGGATAAGGACACAGCCTGTAGAGTGTTATGTGTTCACATAGCCAGAACAACTTATCATGGAGAGCTGGGTTGTCAGACCACTTATCAGGTTAGGCAGACATAGCAGTAAACCAACATATGGTGGATCAAATTGGACATAAATAGAGGGTATACATAAGTGTGCATATACATGGTCTAAATAGATCATCATGTCATCTGCCACAGTGTGTCTTCCTAATGGCCCTGTGGGCTATGGCCCTTATAACAAGTTATATAGAAAAAAATGACATTAGTTCATAAATGACTTTACTTAATATAGGGTACAAGATGAATATAAACTGCTGCTACAAACCAGCCTCAACTCAGGTGGAGTTCCAAATTATAGTGATACTCAATACTTTGAGCAGAAAGCATGGTATTCTTTATGTGGAAGAAGTTGCCTTAACACAAACATATACACACATGCAAAAGCAATGGCTTGGATAATAGGTTGGAAATAGAAACAGGAAAAATGTGAGCAAAGATATGAAGATAAGCTGAAATGTGAATATTATTGCATCAGGTGTTTATGTTCACAAATGTCCATCCACCACAAAAGAAGCACTAAACTGCTAAATGCTCAAAATGAGGTGGACAGTCTTGTCAGACTCTTTAATTAGCCTCACAGTACATTTATCTCGCATAGCTAAAACTACAGAAATGTAGATTAATTTAATAGCATTATACTTCATACAAAGCTTCTATTTATTAAGAATTACCTAGTGTCCATTGCCAAATATACAAAATAAAAGTGATAAAAACCCCAATTGGAAGCTATGCTTTGGGTAGATAAATGAACCACTTGGAAGTCAATTAGAAAGTTATTTCCATAATGTTATTGGCAGACAAATCAAGTAGGTGTTGGCTTTTCCTGATTTAGGGTTCTTAGACTTTACCCCTAGTCTAAAGAGTATGTTGTTTTGAAAACTACCTAGTATCTAGGAGAACCACTTTATGACAAAAGAAGGCAGCAGAGACTATATGGCCAATGAACTCAATGAACTTATCATAAAATATACAGTACAACCCAGAAACTTCTGGGTTAAAAATACAGCTAAAAAGCATTTGTAAGAATATTTTATGGCCAACTTAAAGATTTCCTACAAGACAGAGATACATAATTTGAGATGTAAATATATAATAAACCAATAACCATTATGGACCTATGTCTCATCTCCAACTCTTAGAGTGAATCAGGGGAGCATAGCATAGGAGCCAATGTCATTCTGTTTATCACCATTCTCAGGGAGCTTTGGGGAGAATCTGTCTTCTTCTGCCTATGACTTGAGCTTGGATCTACCAGGGCTCTAAGGGTTCCAGGAAGTTTTAAACTACATCAGCTACCAGCCATTTGGGTTTCCTTGTACTAAAATACAAATAGCGAAGGAAAGGAGCCACAAGTATAGGAGTAATTTACACTGATTATCAATGCTAGAGTTACAGAATATAGTCAAGAAAATTACATTTGAAGTACAGATACTTTCCTGGGATGTCTGTTGGCACCCCTTACTCAACTTGACACATGCTAAAAGAAGCTCTCCCAAAGGATGCATTGGCTTACTCCACACCACACGTAAATCAAGAAGATTAACAAATTAGAGAAAATATTTTGAACAAATAACAAAAAAAGGATATTTATTGGCTGGGAATATATATATGTATATGTATATGTATATGTATATGTATATAATCAGTAGCAGAATGCTTGCCTAGCATGCATGAGATCCTTTGTTCAATTCCCAGCATTAGCAAAAGAAAGGGGGGAGTGTTGTTTGGGTTGTTGTTATGGTGTTTTGTTTTGTTTTGTTTTGTTTTAGTAATCTTGAGGCCAGATAGAAAAGTTTAACTGTGGCGTATCCCAATAAACTTTCTTTTGTTAATTTCCAGAGTAAACTACTCCTCCAACTAGAATTCAAGAGTCTCAGCTCTCAAAAGAGGTACATTTACAATACAGATTAAATGGACCTGAGCAATGCAGTGTGTGGGTACAGTGGGTCAACATTAAGACACTCCCCTCAAGACTCATCCAGTCTCCCAGCTTCATTGAGCATTTGCTGCTAATTTCTGTGGGAATTTTTTGTCTACTCACAGAACTGCCTAATTCCAGATTACCTGCATTTCCAAGGGTGGCCCACATCTAATGACAGGCTGACTCAAGTCACATGACCTTATCAGTGTGCTGTGTTACTGGTCAAGGATTAGGTTTGCAAATGTGTTGCAGTTAAGTTTCTTCTTTTGTCTCTTTCTTGGTCTCTCCATCCTCTCACAGTGCATGTTACTAAAACTACAACCAACTTTGCATGTAAATCCTTTCAAGGGTATTTTGGTGGTGGTTTTTTGAGGGGTGGCAACAAATACAAAAGTGCTATAACCACAATATCACATAATTGGTGTTTTAATCTTTCCTCAGCAATGGTTACTTAAAAAAAAAAAAAAAGCAACATTCTCATGACAAGTTTAGGGGATAGAAGCTATTGTTATATCTACTTCATAAATAATAGAAGCATGTTCAAAGGGATTGAATTGATTCCCTAAGCACACAGAGAAATTTTTAATTAGGAATTTATATTTCATCTCATTTCAGAAAATGATATAAATGTGTTGCCCAAATTTCATGACAGAGTAGTTTGGGCTAAAAATGTGACTCTTTTCAATGCTAGTATTCTAAAATGTACCCCTACTTCTGCCATTAACCCTAATAAAAGCTCACTGCCTAAGCAAGTTAGATTTCTGTGCAATCATTACTTGGTCTGTCACTGGTGTCCTTCTTGGCATTAACAGACACATGTATGTGCTCTGTGTCTCCCCAGAAAGTTTGTCACACAAATAAAGACCAGGACCAGAGACATGAAAAGAATTCTGTCACCCTTTTATAATGGCATCTCTAAAGTATTTTTAGAACTCTGGAATATTTGTCACTGCTCAGATTTATCATTTCCAGCTAACTATAAAACACAAGGAAATGTCCTCATCTAGCCTTATACCTCCAATAAGCCAAGCAGATCTCAAAACACCAAGAGTAACAATTTTACAGTAGAGGGAAGCAGGACTGTGGGAAGAGAACTTTGAAGAATTCTTCAAAGACTGGGTGGTAGCAGAAACCAGAGAACAACCAGCAGCCTCAAAGCCAGCAGCATTCCTCTAAATAAAGGCAGCTAGGGTCCGAGAAAGACCTGGCTGGGAGTCATAGCCTCTAGCCTAGCAGTGCACTTCAGAGCATTCTCTTAGCATCCTCTCTCCTCATTTGACTGTAAAATATCTTTTGCCTCACAGTGTCCACACTCAGACACATGTTCTAAAACACAGAACTGGGTATTGTCTCTGTTTGACTTAAATCTAACACATTTAACCCAAAAAAATACTTACTGTCTCCAAAACAATTATTGTTTAAACATCTATGTATCAAAAATAAGATAACTTAGTTAAAGTACTTTTTTCATTAAGGTCTGCTGTTTTCATCTTCAGTTCACTGGTCAAAAGGTACCCCCTGAGGCCTTATTGGAAGCTGGTGTAAACATGATTTTTTTTTCCCAGGGATTTAGCAGATCTCCCAGTAGATGAGTTAGGGAGTCAACCAAGCATTTGGTTGTAACAGATCCTGAAAGTAACTTAGGCATATCCAGCATACCCTCATAAAAATTACTTATAACTCCTGTTCCATCAAGTTCCTAGGTATTAAAAGAATTGTGCGTTAGAGATGAAGTGGGGAACAGATGTGCGTGTTTGCCAGAGGTGTGATGAGCGAGGATAATGGTTCTGTACTGAAGTGCAGCTAAATGTTACAGATGCTAAATTAGCTGCTTCACATACTTCTGACTTGCTATGCTGAACAAGTGGGCAAAGAAACAGAAGTATGATCATATTCTAAAGAAATTTGGTTTTTATTTCTATTACAAAGTGTCAATCTTCTCCCTTTCTCTAACTTTGTTTGGAAACAAGCAGAAGCTAACAGATGGTTACTGCCAAAGAGTAAAATTACTAAATTTTTAAATATTGTATCTATGACATCTAGAAATAAGTCCAAAAAGGATAATGCAAGCACCTATACCACATTGTAATTCTCTTATGTTTATGAATGACTGGCATTTTATATTCAATTTTTGTTTCCTATTGCTACAAAAATTCTCAATAAATGATGAAGATATTACATTGGAATTTCTAGAAAAAGAAATGGTAACTTCCTTCATAATTTGTTTTTCTAAACTCCAGGGCCAAGTAACAGAGAATCACAATCTATGTGAAGGCTTCTCCTTAAGGACCAACTTCCTCAAAGTCTCTGATCCCTAGAACATTCTAAATGTGTTCTTGCTTTATGTCATCAGACATTTTTGGTTCACAGAGAACTAAGTAGAACTGTAACTATTGGGCTCTTTCTAGATTATCAATTGAAGTCATCAAGAGGATTTTAGACAGCCACTCTTTGAATACTCTGAAGTTTCAAAGGGCCACCAATGACACATCCAGACATAGTGAAGGAAGACTGTAAAAGTCCCAAAGCAAATGCAGGAATCAGACATTACACTGCTGGCAATAGTAAGAGCCCAGCAGAGTGAGGCCCAGCCACAGACAGCCAGCAGAAAAGAAGTGAGGTCACAGCTGTATCACTCAAGCAGATTGTTCAGGAGCATGGAGTGAATGGGTTGTGCCTTCAGCTACCTGTGGTCCCCTCTTGTCTTTGGAGCCAAACACTACACCTTTCTAATGGTACTGTGATCTTTTTCAACTCGAGGTTATCTATTCAAAGTCTCTTTCCAACAGCCAGAAACTCTATTCACTAGATTTTCACAGTTCATCCATTTCTACTTGTCTTACATAGTATTTTCACTTTTGTTTCTTAAAATAGTATTTTGAATTTTTATTTCCCTGAGGTGCTACCTCATTTGACTTAGTGCCATGTTTGATCATTTTTTCCTATTTTACTTTCTTTACTTTTTAAAATTAAATTTTGGGATTTTCCAAAAAATACAAACAGCCAAACTGCTAAGAATGTAACACATATAATTCCTGATTGTGTCATGATTCTTCTTGCTATAGGTAGTTTTTTGTATATGTGTGTAATAATATAAATGTATATGTAAATGTATATGTAAAAAATAAATAAATACATAAAAATAATGTTAACAATGTATAATCTTCTCCAACAATATATATAAAAATAAAATAAAAAATTCAAATATTTTTCTTTAAAATATTATTTTACTTACTATTATAAATATTATTTTAATTATATTTTATTTTATTTGTGTGTTGGTCATAGTATATTCATGTGTATGGGTGCCACATGCTATAGCAAACATAAATTTTTAGTTTATTATTATTTTTAGAGTGGGCACAGGCCTAATGTGTATGTGGAGGTCAGGGGTATTGTCAACTTGACACAAACTAGAGTCACCTGGAAAGAAGGAACCTCAGGTACAGAAAATGCCTTCCTCAGATTGACCTGTGGGTATTTATCTGGAGTTGTTTTCTTGGTTAATGATTGATTAGGGAAGACTCAGCCCACTGTGGGCTGTCTCTCCTGGACAGAGAGAGAGA
>OU015742.1:154573090-154585967 GCA_907169655.1 Acomys percivali | reverse complement strand
AGTTGCTGAACCAGCACTTGATTTAAATTTTTAATGCTTATGTACCAACCAAGGACCATGCATGGTAAGGACCTAGACCCTCTGCTCACATGTAGTAAATAGGAAGCACAATTTCCCTGTGGGTCCCATAATATGGGGAGTAGAGACTATTTCTGACATGGACTCTGGTGCCCATTCAGGGATCACTTCCTCCTGGTGGGGCTGCCTTGCCAGGCCAGAGGAAGAGGATGCAGGCAGTCCAGATGAGACTTGATAGGCTGAGGTCACATGATAGGGGAAGAAGGCTCCTGCTTTCTGAGAACTGGTGGGGGGGGGAGGTATGAGAAAGGGAGGGTGGGACCAGGAGGCAACAAGGGAGGGGGGCTACAATTGGGATGTAAAGTGAACAAATTAAAAATAAAATTAATTAATTAAAAATCAAAACACTGCTATTTGTAATGTAGAAATTACATAAAATTCAAACTTCAGTGCATAAGTTCACTTCTCAATGACTGGATCCCTCAACCAATCCCCAATCAAAGGGATCAGGCCTTTGAGCCAGAAGCCTGCCAGAAAATATTTGATATCAATCTTAGTTAGAGTTACTATTGCAGTAATGAGGCACCGTGACAAAAACAAGTTGAAGAGAAAAGGGTTTATTTGGCTTACATTTCCACATGAGTGTTCATCGTCAAAGGAAGTCAGGACAGAAACTCAAGGAGGACAGAAACCTGAAGGCAGGAGCTGGTGCACAGGCTGGAGGTGGGGGGTAACTTACCAACTTTCTCCATATGGCTTGTTCAGACTGCTTTCTTTTTTTAATTTTATATTATTAATTTATTCATATTACATCTCAATGGTTATCCTCTCCCTTGTATCCTCCCATTCCTCCCTCCCATCCCATTTTCCCCTTACTCCCCTCCCCTATGACTGTGACTGAGGGGGACCACCTCCCCCTGTATATGCTCATAGGGTATCAAGTCTCTTCTTGGTAACCTGCTATCCTTCCTCTGAGTGCTACCAGGTCTCCCCATTCAGAGGACGTGGTCAAATATGAGGCACCAGAGTACGTGTGAAAGTCAGACCCCACTCTCCACTCAACTGTGGAGAATGTCCTGTCCATTGGCTAGCATGGGAGAATGGTAAAGTTGAAGGATCCACAGGATCCTAGAAACCTACAAGAAGAAAATTATGATAGGCAGATTTGGGCCCAGGGGTCCCACTCAAACTATGGCACCTGCCGAGGACAATACAGGCCGTAAATTTCAAACCTGTACCCAGACTGCTTTCTTATAGAACCTAGGACCACTAGAGATAGCTCCACCCACAGTGGGCTAGGGCTTCTCCCATCAATCGCTATGGAAGAAAATGCCCTATAGAAAATTTCAAGGTGGCGGTGCCGAACAGGCACTGTATCTGATCTACTACACAGAGACTAGGGACCTGACTGGGAGCCACAGACCGCAAAACCTGGAGAACACTAGGTGAGAGGGGTTCTGCACAGTGCATACCACAAGCAGGTCTAGCCTTGGGTCATCCAATGGCCAAAGAGGACAGGAGCCCAGTCCCCAGAGTCTGGACTGGAACCCACCTGCAAACTGCAGCTGGGTTCTATAACATGAACTTGGTATATGGGACTGAACTCCGGGCAGTGAAGTACTAGAGCTCCTAACCCGGGGAACTCTCAGGGAAACAGGTAAATCTGTACTCAGACCCTGCCCCCAACCCTGCGCCAGTCCACAGAAATCCTCATTTGCCACGTGGGTGCCCAGGCAGCTGTGGACACCTTATCCAGCCACAGCTGCATGTTCTGAACAGGACTGGTCAGGGACCTAGCTACCGGCCCCAGCGGACTGTTCCTGTACAAATGGACAGAACAGACCTGGCCTGGCCAGGCTTCACAGCCCAGCAGGGCCTCCCACAGTCTTGGGAGAGGCTGGGCAGGCCTTAGGGGAAAGGGCAGAAAACTAACTAGCCATCCCAACCCAATGTGAGTTCCCATGCCATCAGATGGGACAGAGACACCACAACTGAGCATTCAGAATGAGACCAGGAAGGAACCTAGCTATGGGTCCCAGCAGGCTGTCCCTGCACAATTGGGCAGAATGGACCCAGCCTAGCCAGGCTCTACAGCCTAGCAGGGGCTCCCACCCTCTCAGGAGAGGCTAGGCAGGCCTGAGAGGACAGGACAGAAAATTAACCAGCCACCCCAATCCAGAGGGACTGAACCTCCACAATTGCATGGTCTGAACAGGACCAGGCAGGAACCTAGCTACCTGCCACAGCAGAGTGTTCCTGCACAATTGCACAAATCTGACCTGGCCTACCCAGGCTCCACAAAAGGGCCTGCCATGCTCTCGAGAGAGACTGGGCAGGCCTGAGGGGATAGGGCAGAAATCCAGCCAACCAACAACAATCAGAAGGCAGTAGCTGCTCTCTCCCTCGCAGGCAGAACCTAGGCCCCATTGCCTGGATGGATCAGGCAGAAACCTAAACAATTGCTAAAAGCCAGCAGGGGTTCAGGCACAGTAGAGTGATCTGAACCTAGGATCCAAAGCCACAAGGACCAAGGGCAGGGTATTCAAAACCTAGCCAAAGACAGGATAGCTGGCTTTACATACACTACCTCGAACTGATCCTGAGGCTGCAGAGCAACAGCAACTATACATACTGACCCTGTGGGGAGCCCAGGGTGTGGAGTAAAGACTCCTGTATCTAAAACCAGGTCAGTTCCCTGTTCCAAGGAAGAGTTTCCTGATCCCCATAGGCAAGGGCCCTCGACCTATAATCACTCATCAACAATCCACTCTCAATGACCAGTGAAGGACACCAGAAGCTACCTCCCAACATCAGAGACAGCAAGATGACTAAATATGGCACCTCCAGATCCCAGCTATCTCAAAGAAAACAACCCTGAGACTTCAAACACAATTAAAATACAAGAAATTGAGCTCAAATCCTTAGCAATGAAGATGATAATGGAGGAAACAAATAAAATCCATAAACAAATATAGGAAGATGCTGTCAAACAGGTTGAATACATAAAAGAGGCCCATAGAGAGGCACTAGAAGAAATTAAGGAAAATACAATCAGATGAAAGAAATCAATAAAATAGTTCAAGATCTGAAGCTCTATAGAGAGGCACTGGAAGAAACTCAGGAATATACAAACAATCAGATGAAGGAAATCAATAAAACACTTAAATATCTGAAGATGAAAATGGAAACAATGATAAGGACACAGACAGAAAAAAAGGGGAACAAGAGAAGTTAAAGAAGAAAACAAACAACACGGAGGCAAGCTTCTCTAACAGAATTGAAGAGATGGAGGAACAAATCTCAGGACTAGAAGATACAATCATAGAACTTGAAGCAATAATCAAAGAAAATGCTAAATCTGAAACATTCCTGTCACAAAACATCCAAGAAACCCAGGACACCATGAAAAGATGAAACCTGAGGATAATAGGCATTGAGAAAAGAGGACACCTGACTCCAAGGCCGAGGAAATATTTTCAACAAAATGATAGAAGAAAATTTCCCCAATTTAATAGAGATGCATATAAACATACAAGAGGCCTACAGAACACAAAATAGAATAGACCAGGAAAGAACATCTTTCTGCCACATAATAATCAAAACAAAATATACAGAACAAAGGAAAAATATTAAAAGCATCAAGGGAAAAGGACCAAGTAAGATATAATGACAAACTTATCAGAATTACGCCCAACTGTTCAGCAGAGACCATAAAAGCCAGAAGGGCCTGGACAGAGATCCTACAAACTCTGAGAGACCAAAGATGCCAGGCCAGACTACTATAGCCAGTGAAAATCAACAAGATAGACAAACCATTAGCCAAACTAACTAAAAGGTAAAGAGACAGTATCCAAATCAACAAAATCAGAAATGAAAAGGGAAACATAACAACAGACACCGAAGGAAAAAAAAAGAATCATAATATCTTACTTCAAAGGCATATATGCTACAAAATTTGAAAATCTAAGAGAAATGGACAATTTTCTTGATGGATTGTACTTGCCAAAATTGAATCAAAATCAGATAAACAAATTAAATAGTCCTATTTCTCCTAGAGAAATAGAAGCAGTCATTAAAAGTCTCCCAACCAAAAAAGCCCAGAGCCAGATAGTTTCAGCACAGAATTCTACCAGACTTTAAAAAAGAGCTATTACTGATACTCTTCAAACTACTCCAAAAGATAGAAATGGATGAAACATTACCATTCTCATTCTATGAGGCCATAGTCACTTTGTTACCTAAGCCTCATAAAAACCCAACAAAGAGAATTCCAGACCAATTTCTCTTATGAACATTGATGCTAAAATATTCACAAACCAATAAAAGAACACATCAAAGCTATCATTCACCAAGACCAGGTAAGCTTCATTCCAGGCATGCAGGGATGGTTTAATGTATGGAAATCCATCAATGTAAACCACCATATAAACAAACTGAAAAAAAAAAACACATGATCAGAAAAAAGCATTTGACAAAATCCAACACACACTCATGCTTAAAGTTTTAGAGAGATCAGGGATACAAGGCACATACTTAAACATAATAAAGGCTATATACAGCAAACCAATACCTGACATCAAAATAAATGGAGAGATACTCAAGGAAATTCTTCTAAAATTGTGGTCCGTGCAAAGCTGCCTACTTTCTCCACATTTCTTCAATATAGTTCTTAAAGTTGTAGCTAGTGCAATAAGACAGCAAAAGGAGGTCAAGGGGATCCAAATGGGAAAGGAGGAAGTCAAATTATCCTTATTTGCAGATGATTATGATAGTATACATAAGTGACCCCCAAAATTCTACCAGAGAACTCCTACAGCTGATAAACATCTTCAGCAAAATGGCTGGATACACAATTAACTCAAAAAAGTCAGTTGGCTTCCTATATACAAATGACAATCATGCAGAGGAAGAAATTAGGGGAACTACACCCTTCACCATAGCTACAAGCAATATAAAATATCTAGGAATAACTCTAACCAAGCAAGTGAAAGATGTATTTGAAAAAAATTACAAATCTCTGAAGAAGGACCTTGAAGATGACATCAGAAGATGGAAAGCTCTCCCTTATTAATGGGTTGGGAAAATTAACAGTAAAAATGGCCATCTTAGCAAAAGCAATTTACAGATTCAATGCAATCCCTATCAAAATACCTACACAATTTTTAATGACATTGAAAGACCAATTCTCAACTTCATATGGAAAAACAAAAAACCCAGAATAGCTAAAACAATCCTGTATAATAGAGGATCCTTTGGAGGAATCTCTATATCTGATATCAAGCTGTACTATAGAGCTACAGTAATTAAAACAGCAGGGTACTAGCATAGCAATAAGATGGTTGATCAGTGGAATCGAATCAAAGACCCAGAAATAAATCCACACACATATGAACACTTGATTTTTGACAAAGAATCCAAATCTATTCAATAGAAAAATGATAGCATCTTCAACAAATGGTTCTGGTCTAACTGGTTGTCTACATGTAGAAAAATTCAAGTAGACCCATATTTATCACCATGTACAAAACTCAAGGCCAAGTAGATTAAAGACATCAACATAAAACCAGAGACACTAAATCTGTTAGAAGAAAAGGTGGGGAAGAGCCTGGAACGCATTGGCACAGGAGACAATTTCCTGAACAGAACTCCAACAAACCAGGCTTTAAGGTCAACAATGAATAAATAGGACCTCATGAGGCTGATAAGATTCTGTAAGGTGTTACAACCCCACTAGTGGAACTTGTGTGAGAATACAGCTGTCTGAGGCTGTGACCCCCTTAACTAGGGAGAGTTTCCTGGAAGTGGGAATGACAAGTTTCTGCCAGGAGAAAGACTGGTTTCAGCTCTTCCCTGCTTTTCTCTCATCTTCTCTTACTGCAAATCAATTTCTATTCTTCTAACTAACTTTACTTCACTCCCAGATCAAGACTTGTCAGGCGTAACCATGGTCACTAGGAGACGACCCTGACTTGGGACTGCAGCCAGGGACTGTCCAGATCCGGAGTAGTTGTGCTTCACTTCCAATCATTAAATGAAACATGACTAGAAATTAATTATTAGTTAATGGTACACTATGGACTACAAAGAAATGGAGTACTTCAAAAGACTCCAGGTAGTGGCACTCAGATATGAGAAGAGGGAACTAAAGAAAAGGAAAAAACTGTCTTGGCACAAGTTTCGTTAGGGAGAGAACACTGACCCTGGACAGAGGGAGCACAGGTGTATTGATGTCAAGCCAGTAACTTAGAAGTGATGATGTCTATGTTGTATGTTCTGTACCCTGCATTGTTTCATTTAAAGCTATAATTCAAATTATGATGACACAATAACTTCGCATTCTGTACTTGTACCTGTATGCTTGATTGCTCACTGACTTCCATGAATCAGCTCTGCAGAAAAATGCTGTGGGAAAATGTAACCAAAAACCTCCACTGCTTTTTAAAAAATGTATATAATGCAAAACAGATTGCTTAAAAAATACACTCAGATACAGACTTGATCTTGAGTTTTGTGTCTGTTTGTCAACACATTATCTCATGTATACCAAGGCTCCAAAAACTCCCATTCTCAGGGACCATTCCCCAACTGAGCTGGTCTGTGGCAGTAAGGCAGAAGACACTATCAACAGAAAAAAGTAACAGCCTACAGACTGGGAAAAAAACTTCACCAACCCTACATCTGACAAAGGTCTAATATCCAAAATATATAAAGAGCTCAAGAAATTAAACACCACCAAACCAAATAACCCAATTAAGAAATGGTGCTCAGAATTAAACAGAATTCTCAACAGAGGAATATCGAATGGCTGAAAAAAACTTAAAGAAATGATCAACATCCTTAGTCATCAAAGAAAGGCAAATCAAAACAACTCTGAGATTTCATCTTATACCCATCAGAATGGCTAAAATCAAAACCTCAAGTGACAGCACATGGTGGCAAGGATGTGGAGAAAGGGGAATACTCCTTCATTGCTGGTGGGAGTACAAACTTGTACAACCACTTTGGAAATCTATCTGTCACTTTCTCAGAAAACTGCAACTATGGCTACTTCAAGACCCAGCTATTACACTTCTTGGAATATACCCGAAAGATACTACCACACACAACAAGGACATATGCTCAACCATGTTCATAGCAGCCTTATTTGTAATAACCAGAAACTGGAAACAACCTAAATGTCCCTCAGTCGAAGAATGAATAAAGAAACTGGTACATTTACACTATAGAATACTACTCAGCTATTAGAAACAATAAAATCCTAAACTGTGAAGGAAAATGGATGGAACTAGAAATAATCATCCTGAGTGAGTTCACCCAGACCCAGAAAGGCTCACATGGTATATATTCACTCATAATTGGACACTAGCCCAAAAGGGATGTTCCATGAAAGTCGTAACTTACCAGGAGATTGGGATAGATACAGGGACTTCCTACTGGGACTCTAGATGAGAGAAGTATACGAGAAAGGGGAAATAGAAGGATCCAGAGGGTCCTGAAACCCTATGAGGAGAACGTCATGATGGGCACATCTGGACCCAGGGGGTTCTGCTCAAACTACTGCACCAACCAATGACAATATATGCAGTAAACATTGAACTCCTATTCAGATCTAGCCAATGGACAAGACATTCTCCACAGCTGTGTGGAGAGCAGGGACTGACTCTGACATGAACTCTGGTGCCCCATATTTGACCACTTTCCCTTGGTGAGGAGGCCTGGTGGCACTCAGAGGAAGGATAAACAGGCTACCAGGGTGAGATTTGATAGGTGGTGACCATATGGTGGGGAAGGAGGTCCCCTTCTGCCACAGACCTAGGGGAGGGTAACAGAGTGAAAGAGGGAGAGGGGAAGGAATAGGAGGATACAATTGAGGGGATAACAATGGAGATGTAATCTGAATAAATTAATTAAACAATTTTTTAAAAAGAAGAAAAAGAAAATGCCTTATAGGCTTGCCTGCAGCCTGATCTTATTGAGTCATTTTATCAGGTAAGGCACCCTCTCCAGTGACACTACCTTGTAAAATGTTGACATAAAACTAGACAATGTCTAACATTTAGTAAAATCTGTACACCATGACTTATGTCATGCTTGAAGTTGTATACTCCCATATGCTAACCATATCGACTAGTTTTTAACAAACTGACAGTCAGTTTAAAGCATCCTGGAGAGTCAAAGAACAGAACTTGAAGGTCATTTGTGTAACAACAACAGCAAAATAATTTTAATATATTTTATTAATTTATTCATATTACATCTCAATTGTTATCCCATACCTTGTATCCTCCCATTCCTCCCTCCCTCCCATTTTCCCCTTACTCCTCTCCCCGATGACTGTGACTGAGGGGGACCACCTCCCCCTGTATATGCTCATAGGGTATCAAGTCTCTTCTTGGTAGCCTGCTATCCTTCCTCTGAGTGCCATCGGGCCCCCTCATCCAGGGGACATAGTCATATATGGGGCACCCGAGTTTGTGTGAAAGTCAGACCACACTCTCCACTCACCTGTGGAGAATATCCTGTGCATTGGCTAGATCTGGGTAGGGGTTCGAAGTTTGCTACATATATTGTCCTTGGCTGGTGCCATAGTTTGAGCAGGACCGCTGGGCCCAGATCTGCCCATCATAATGTTCTTCTTGTAGGTTTCTAGGACCCTCTGGATCCTTCTATTTCCCCATTGTCCCATGGTTCTCTCACCTAGAGTCCCAATAGGATGTCCTCCCCTCTGTCCCACTTTCCTGGTAAGTGAAGACTTTCATGGGACATATCCCTTGGGCTACTGTCCAGGTATAAGTGAGTATATATCATTTGACTCTTTCTGCTTCTGGGTTAACTCACTCATTATGATCATTTCTAGCTCAATCCATTTGTCCACAAATTTCGGGAATTCCTTGATTTTAATAGCTGAGTAGTATTCCATAGTGTATATGTACCACAGTTTCTTTATCCATTCTTCTACTGAAGGACACTTAGGCTATTTCCATGTTCTGGCTATTATGAATAAGGCTGCTATGAACATGGTTGAGCAAATGTTCTTCTTGTGTGCTGGAGTATCTTCTGGATATATTCCAAGGAGTGGAATAGCTGGGTCTTGAGGAAGTCCTATTCCCAGTTTTCTGATATAGTGCCAGATAGATTTCCAAAATGGCTGTACTAGTTTGCATTCCCACCAGCAATGAAGGAGTGTTCCTCTCTCTCCACATCTTCACCAGCATGTGGTGTTACTTGAATTTTAGATCATAGCCATTCTGATAGGTGTAAGATGGAATCTCAGAGTTGTTTTGATTTGCGTTTCCCTGATGACTAAGGAGAACAACAGCAAAAATTTTAATTGCATTTCAAGAAAGATTTCCATGGCTTATCAATCTCAAAAGCTCTGTGTCTTGTCTTTTCTTAAAGATGTTTGAGGGTTCTTAATATATACATTTGCATCTTTAGAGATAAATTTATTGACTGCATTTACTGGAAAATAGTCCTTCTACAAAGGGAATGTAAAATTTTCTGCTGAAAATTATATTTATTTCCTCTATAGAATTTTACTGCTAAATTAATTTCTTAAATTGTTGATTTAAGTGTTCATGCTTTTCTGATAACCCAAAATATCCCTTACATGTAAGATCATTTTGATAGGGCAGAGATGTAAACTTTAGGCACTAAGCAGTAATGTCCAAACTATACATAAATGGAAGAAAATACCAAGCATTTCCACATGACTGCATGGCTTGCCTTCTTGTTAGTCACAGTTCCACAGAGGAATCTTAAGACTCAAAAGCCCTCAGCTCAGTGGTAGCCTCTTTGTGGAATATATTTCAGAGCTGGAAAATGAAGAGAAATACTTACATGCAGGTCAGAGCTACATGTGTTAATAACAAAACATTCACAATGTAGAAATATCAGACCTTTATGCATCAGGCATTTTTATCAACATGTTTTTCCGACAGCTCAAATGTAGTATTTTCTAGCTAAAGATCAGATACATAGAAACCCCAAGTTTATTTATAAACCAAAATGTCAGCTTACTAATAAGAGAAGATATTAAAATGTCAAAATCATTCCTCTAACATCTACATTCTGCCTTCCCTAAGGTTGGAAGTAGCACTTCTGGATGTCTATGAGAGGAGCCCTGGGCACAACACAAAATCCACCACTTCCGAGAATTGTGGATATGAAAAGACTTGGCAAACTGTCTTACTCTGAACTCAAGTGACAGATACAATCGTGAGCCTTTCCCATCATCATGAGGCTTCTATTTTGCAAGGTCATGGAGAAGAAAATCTAAGCCAGATGCATAGCTCACTATTATAATCTCAGCAGTTAAGAAGCTGAGATGGGAGGATGGTTGAGACCTCAAAGCCAACCGGGGTTACAGTGAGACCTTGTCTCAAAAAATTAGAAGGAAATTGTACAAGAATTCCCGAGTGCTCACTTCAGCAGCACATATACTAAAACTGGATCAATACAGAAGAAACTAGAATGGCCCCTTCACATAGCAGGCTTATAAGAAATTCTCAAAACATGTGAATGCATGTGTGTGTGTGGATAAAGCTTTGGCAAGATGGTGCAGTTCTACAGCTGCAGAGTTGCAGGCAGGTAGTTCAAAGAGTTCAAGGTCATTCTTGGCCACATACTGAGTTGGAAGAAAACCTGGGCTATATGATATCCTGCTTAAAAACTATAAAGCAAGATATAAACATAGAAGAGCAACTATTTGAGAAGGAAAATAGGTGACGACATGGAGACAGGAGAGGAAAATGAGGGGAAATTAAGGTCAAAGTACATGAGATACTTATGAAAATGTCATAATGAAACCCAGTCTTTTGTACAATAAATTTATGATCTTTAAAATGTTTAGAAAAAAACAGAGTAAATGTCTTAACATGTTTTAAACACAAAAACATTTCCAAAAACAGGGTGGCACAGGCCAAGTCTAAGAGAATGCTTTACCAGGTGGAGCAATTGCATCACATATCAGTGGGCCCTCTCTACTTCACTACTGTCTATGCTTGGCCTGCCCATCTATTGCACTCCTGCCCTGCCTCAGAGCTCTACAGCTCTCAGGAACAGTGAGCCAGGTTTCTGTGGGTTTATAATCAACCCTATGGCTGTTGTTCCAGTCACTTGTTCAATAAATATAGGTAGATCCTTCTGATAAATACCACAAAGTAATGTCTATGACAATTTAAATGTGCTCCATATAGAATACACTTACACTAAACTTGTGATAAGTATATCCACTATTATACCCAGATAAGCAAATGTAAAATAATAACAATACCAGCAAGCATCCAGGTAAAGCTGCCATTTACTTTTTACTTAAGCAGCCTAGACACAGCACAGACAGGTTCCTTCACACTGTTGTGAGAGATCTTTAGTGGTCTGAGCCATGGAGCATGCTCACTTATAGACCAGTACAGTCACCAGAATGACCCAACACTGGGGCTCTATGAAGAAGCACATTTTACAATCAAATCTACTCCACTGAGAAAAAAATGAACTTCAGAATAAAGTTGATACACGTCACAACATATGAAAAATAATCTTCTGTACCAAAATAAAAAATAATGCCTTACTAAGATTTCCACACAAATAATTACTGTGTATTCACATATTAATATCCCATTTACTTAGTCAATAAATACTTATCGGAACTATTTTGTGTATACAGGCACTGTCTGTACAGCAGACAATTTCACAGTAA
Source organism: Acomys percivali (assembly GCA_907169655.1). Lineage (NCBI taxonomy): Eukaryota > Metazoa > Chordata > Mammalia > Rodentia > Muridae > Acomys > Acomys percivali. The sequence goes on along the minus strand of OU015742.1, from coordinate 154,574,251 downwards.
TTTCTTCTTTCAAAAGTCACACTGTAGAAAAATGTAATGGAATACAAGAGAGCTATGGATTAAAGTCACTAATAGCAAGGATAAAGGGAAATGAAAGTATCAAAGAAAAGTAATAAAATCAAAATGGAACAAAGAGCATAAATATTTTTTTATAATTCAATTAAGCTTAAACGCACACGTTGTGAATGTTTATCCTGATTTCCTAAATGGCTTTTATGTTTATTTTTATCATCAAAGTGCATTTTGTAAAGGTTTTAATATATATAGTCAGCGAAGAGATTCATTGAAGTTTAAGAAAGCACAAGAAAAAATGCATACTGACTGCTAAAGATAGCCTCATAAAGTGGTCATGTTCAGTATCTTGTGTGTGTGTGTGTGTTGCATGTACACAACTGTGTAGATATAAGAGTAGAGACTAGAGAAACATGTTAAATATACTTCTCCATCATTCACCACCTTATTCCCTTGAGACATGGTCTCCCATGCAACCTGAAGGTCCTCATTTAATCAAAGCTGGCTGTCCAGCGAATGCCAAGATTCACACACACACACAACCTAATGCTTGGGTACAGGCACATGAAGTCACGAATGTCCAATCTTTTACATGGGTACTGGGGACTCAACTCCAGTCTTCATGCTTTCATAGCAAATTCTCCACCAAGCCACCTCCCCAGCCCCTCAACATGACTTTAATTAGAACTTACTTATCCGTAGTATGTCCAACAAATCAGCTTAGTAATTAAACCATCTTTTTATTTCACACTTACAGTATCATAGAGCTTTGACCTAGATCTGCTATTTTAAATCTTGGAATAATGTTATATCTCTTTATCACCTTCAAAGGCCATCTCAATGTTTTTCAACTGCCAGTTTTGACTTACACCAACATTGAAAAGGCTGTGACTATGTAGTTCATCATTTCTAGCTTCTCAGCATTACCACAACATTACCACAGTGAGGTAGTTTGAATCAAAGTACCCTCACAGGTTCAGGTGTTTGAACACTTAGTCCCCAGTTTGTGGTGCTGTTTGGGTAGTTTGATCAGGTGTGAAAAAAAAGTGTACAACTTGGGGCATGCTTTGAGGTTTCAAAAGTCTCTAGCCATCCCCAGGGTTCTCTCTCTCTCTCTCTCTCTCTCTCTCTCTCTCTCTCTCTCTCTCT
>OU015742.1:154552178-154573080 GCA_907169655.1 Acomys percivali | reverse complement strand
TCTCTCTCTCTCTCTCTCTCTCTCTCTCTCTCTCTCTCTCTCTCTCTGTCTCTGTCTCTCTGTCTCTCTCTCTGTTTCTCTCTGCGTCTCTCTGTCTCTCTCTCTGTCTCTCTCTGTCTCTCTCTCTGTCTCTCTCTCTCTCTCTCTCTCTCTCTCTCTCTGCTTCCTGCTTCCTGCTTGCAGCTTTAAGATGGGAGTGCTCAGCTTGCTGCTTCAGTCATCATGTCTGCCTGCTGTCATGCTTCCCTGCTGTAATACTGACACTCTTATCCTTCTGGAACCAGAAGCCCAAATAAACCCTTTCTTCTATACATTGCTTTGGTCACGGTGTCTTATCACAGCAACAGAAAGAAAAAAAAACTAATACATAGAGTTAAGCTCTATGTATTCCAGTAACAAAGGAAGATCTACCAGCTTGTTTATAGAGCCTGAAATGAAATTTAGTCTGCTGGGCATTTCCTTAAAATTCACCAATCTATGTGCTCTTTGGAATTGGAGGTATGTCTCTGTCCAACAGAGTGTTATCAGCCAATGATAATGCTGTGATGATAATGCTTAAATTCTCCAAACAGTCCATGTTGGAAATGATCCCAGCTGAGGAGGTCCAATCCCTTTCCTGAGTTCTGAATCCATTTAAAAATAATACAATGGAATCACATACATTGTCCTCGTCACAGACAAAGGCTGAGGTGAAAGATACAGCCTCATATGAGAGCCAAGAGGCTTGGAAGCTCCTGGTCCTCCATTCAGACCTCCAGAGAGAAAATCCACTAAAAATTTGAATCCACAGAAAAATATCATTTATGCTTTCAATCTCCTTTGGTCCAGAGTGAAAAATAAGGGAAAAAATCTTCCTAAACACCTTTCATTTAGGACTACTTATAGGCTAATTAGTTTTTTAATATATTTATTAATTTATTCATATTACATCTCAATTGTTACCCCATCCCTTGTAACCTCCCATTCCTCCCTCCCTCCCATTTTCCCTTTATTCCCTTGCCCTATGACTAACTGAGGGGGACCTCCTCCCCCTATATATGCTCATAGGGTATCAGTGAGAAAAGCATGGGAGAATGGGGAAATAGAACGATACAGGGGGTCCTAGAAACCTACAAGAAGAACATTATGATGGGCAGATCTGGGCCCAGGGGTCCTGCTCAAACTATGGCACCAGCCAAGGACAATATGTGCAGTAAATTTCGAACTCCTACCCAGATCTAGCCAATGGACAGGACATTCTCCACAGTTGAGTGGAGAGTGGAGTCTGACTTTCACATGAACTCTGGTGCCCCATATATGACCATATCCCCTGGATGAGGAGCCCTGGTGGCACTCAGAGGAAGGATAGCAGGCTACCAAGAAGGTTAGTTAGTTTTTAATAGCTCATAAAACACATCAATGCTATTACCAGCCAGACATGTAGCTTAGTGAATTTTGAGAAGTGGAGCAGAAAAACAGCTACGTGGGGCAGAGGTGGGAGAGGCAGTATTTCCCCTTAAAAAGAAACCAGAAAAGTGCAGAAGAACTACACATCACAGTTAACACAAATATAAGCACATCTTTCAAAGGCAGATCCCAGGGTTCTAGCACCATGTTGACAATAGTGGCCACATTTACAAGATAAGGATCAAAAAAGAGGTCTCATCCAGCCACTCACCCTCAAGAAGCAAGCAAGTAACAACCCTAGCCCAACACGCTTTCCCTTCCTATTAGACAAAATAGAACAACTTGCAGAGCTGCTAGTTATGCAGAGGATTGACCTGGGGAAGGTAAGCAGACTGTTGCAGGTATAGTCCTTATTTACAATAGAAAGAAAATCATTCATCTCACCAGACAGTAAGTCTGGGAGTATACCATCCCCCACTAGATGATGGCTCATTGATCAGCCTACTCATAGGCTTTTGGTTTCTGAAGTTGGCCTGCCATATCACAATCCTCCCCTGCATTAAGGAGCATGTAAGAGAGCATTATCAAGTCTTCTGATCACAATTTCTAGATACCCAAAAATAGCGGGGAGCTTATTTGAGCATTTCAAACATATCTCATGGAATTGAGTTTGATAAGAAGTACAAAAAGAAGGAAAATGTCCTCTTAACAATAGAAACTGATTTGATAATTTTTATAATGAATTGTCCTACACATATGAAGGAGCTTAACAGCCAAAAATTAGTAGATTCAGCTTGTCGCTAATTGAATCAGCTTACAATCTACTGGGAAAAAATGAGATGATAATAGAGGAAAGGAAACCCAACTCAAAATAGAAAGATCTTGACCCTTTCAGTAAAGAGCAGTCATTCCATAATAGGTGAAATCGGTATCTATTCACTTAACTACATTTTAATGTGTACTCTAATAGAGACATGTTCCAAAAACAATATATATAATGCTAGAAGAGAAATCCCCATTAATGAATGTTGAAAGCTCATTGACTAACAATGAGTTCTCATTATTGCTTCCTGGTAGAAATACATTCTAATAGTATACTATCTCCTTCAATTAATTAATTCTCCACTCATTTATCACTGTGTAGCTGCTGCCAAACCAGGCTCACAGTTTAGTGAAATGAAGGGTTCCTTATCCACTTTCATATAGCAGCGAGCTGCTTAGACTCTGTTACACAATAATGTGATGCCATTCATATATCTATTTAACTACATCTATTAAATTATGAAACAAGAATACTATGGGGCAAGGTGGCCTAGATGTTCCAATTCTTCAGATGAAATCAAATGCAAATTCTGTTAACACTCTATAACTTTATCTTGTTTATGTAATATCTGCAATTTTTACTCTCTTGTTCATCATCATTCTATTGCCACCCTTTCTCCCTAATGTTTTTTTCTTGCTCTTCTATTTTTATATCAGGCACGAATTCCAAAAAGCACCACTTATGTGATGGGGAGAATTACTCAACAGTCCTACTTGTGACTCTTCAGAGCACTGCTCTGCAGAAGTGCTCCACAGATAGAACACAAGTGTGTACCTGGGGTCAGTGTTGGTTTATCAATCAAAACATCCACATTGTATTTAAACCTCAGTAAAGTGCCCAGGATTACTGTTATATATAACATTGTGTACATACTTAGACTCATAATAAAAACTTAAAATTGCTGCATCTTTTTAAAAGCTTGGTAAGGCTATGGTTGAATTATTTAAACATATAAAAAATTTTTGATTTTTTAAAATTTTATTTTATTAACTTATTCATATTACATCTCAATGGTTATCTCATCCCTTGTATCCTCCCATTCCTCCCTCCCTCCCATTTTGCCCTTACTCCCCTCCCCTATGACTGTGACTGAGGGGGACTTCCTCCCCCTGTATATGCTCATAGGGTATCAAGTCTCTTCTTGGTAGCTTGCTATCCTTCCTCTGAGTGCCACCAGGCCTCCCCATCCTGGTCAAATATGAGGCACCAGAGTATGTGTGAAAGTCAGACCCCGCTCTCCACTCAAGTGTGGAGGATGTCCTGTCCATTGGCTAGATCTGGGTAGGGGTTTGAAGTTTACTGCCTGTATTGACCTAGGCTGGTGCTATAGTTTGAGTAGGACTCCTTCTATTTTTGTCTTCATGCTAGCCACTGATCTGTGATCTATGTTACTGTCTTTTCAAAAGTTCTTGAAACAATCGAAATTGTGTCTAATAATGATGTAAAGATGAAAACATCAAACTTATTTACACTTTTACACTTTAAAAATTCTTACCTTTTCAGACCAGTATAGTATTCCATGCCTATTACTCCAGAAATCAAGGGGCAGAGGCAGGAGGACTGCTGTAAATTTGAGGTCAGCCTGGGATACATAAAGAGTTAGAAGGCAAACAAATCTATAGTAAGACCCTGTCTTTAGGCAGGTGGGGACAGACAGAGGGATGCTTCCTTGTAGTTTTAAAATTCTTCATTTTCTGTGAAGCTCCTTGAAAGGCATACTTTTCCCTAAATTATCCTCATTTCAGGTCTTAGTCTTTCCCTGAACTCCTGCTTTCCTTTTGCACCAGAGTTTCAAAACATTGGCCCATTCTGAGGCTTTGCAGGCTGGCTGTTGATGCAGAAGCAGAAAAATCATTCTTCTTCGATAGACATTAAAACCCATACCTTAAGCTGAGTGTGGTGGCACATGTCTGTAATCCCAGCTCTCAGGAGGCAGAGGCTGATGGATCTCTATGAATTCCTGGTTTACAAAGCCAGCCTGGTTTACAAAGCAAGTCCAGGTCAGCCAAGGCTACACAAAGAAACTCTATCTAGGAAAAAAAGAAAAAGAAAAAGAAAAAACCCATACCTTAAATACATCCATTGTTCATACATCTGTGACCAGCGTTAATCAAAGCATATTATGTCCTCTCATGTGTTCTGCACTAAATGAGATTTCTGGAAATTCTACAGATGTGACCAAAGTCTTAAATCATGAGTGAAGTTTACCTCCTTTCATTTTTGACCCCTGCATTTGTTTGTTTTAGAAACAGTGAGTGGAGTGCTAAGTCTAAAGCCTTATGAGTATAATTTATAAAACTCATTTCAAGACTGGCTATTGGTATTAAAGAGGCTGCTCAAAGCTTCCTTGTATAAGAAGCATTATATTGTCAATCATCTGTGTCCTGAGATTTAACTCAATTAAAAACTTTCATATGGCTTCTAATCTTAAATGTGCCGATCATAGTCAAAGATACATAAAATTAGCTGTCTCTGCAATTTTTATAGTTTCATTTCGGGGTGGGGGTCTCCAACTTTTGACAAACTAATTGAACAAACTAACTGAATTCAGTGGATTTGAAATAGGAACTACTTCATATTCTTCAGTATCCACCATTTTGAATATACCTCCATCCCCTATTCTCCAACTCCCACCCTGTGCATGTGCTTAAAAATCTGAGCTACAGTTTATAATGGATTGGCAGAACTTTGATCTATTAAGTTTTCTAATCCTACTTAAACTAAAAACTTCATGTTCACACCTAACAAACCCTCTTAACTCAGACAAACCTTATGTTTCTCCTTCCTGGTTCCATTTTTTTTCTTTTGGTGAAGCCAAAAGTAGGGATTAGAGAAGAGAAATGTGCATAAAACATTGTTGTGTATCTGGGCAATTCATCTTTTTTCAGGCAAAGGCAACCTGCACCAATGCGTTAAAGGGTTTCTTTCTGGAGAACAAACAGCACAAGGGACTTCTCCCGAGTGACTTTTGAGGCCACTTCTCCAGGGCACAGCCTTCTCTCATACAGAAGACTTGGTCTTAGGGCTTGTAGCAAATACAAATGTTATGGTGCTAAACAAGCACGCCAATCTCTCATATTGGTTGCCCAAAGTAAAATCCCACCTCTTGGTTGCTGAAATATCAGTTACCTAAAGAAACAGAACTGATTGTGTGTGTGTGTGTGTGTGTGTGTGTGTGTGTGTGTGTTGATCTTGTTGCTATTGTTGTTATTGTTGCTGCTGTTGTTGAACAGGGGCCAACGAAGTTACCATGCAGACAGGAGGGGATCATGCACACGCAGAGAGGGAGAGAGGAAAGAGGAGTGAAAGAAGGAACCAAATACCTGGATAATATAATGAAGAGCCTCTGGGTGAGAGAAAACCCATCCTCTGGTCTGGAAAGTTCAGATAGGGACTGAGGGGTGCTGAGAGACCAGATCTGCTTTGATACATTAAATAGGCACCCTAGCTGCTTGTCTGAGTCTCAGTTTCAACATTACCCATATTTCTCCCATTGTGTACTATAGATTTATACAAAGCAACTTTCTCTGCACTGATTATTATAAAATCAAGATGCTGATCAATTCTGAAAAACATTGTTGGGTGCTCTGCATGCTACAGTACCAAATATCTACCTAATAATTAATTCTTTATGTAAAAATGAACATATATGTCCCATTAGTAGCATATGTTTTCTTTCATCTTTAATAAATGGAAAAAGAATAAACCTGCCAAAAATTGTCCTAAAATATATTCCTTAACAATTTATTTTAACTAAAGGTTTAATCTGCATATGTACACGAGGTTGTGTAAATTTTTCTCAAATGAGAGTGGATGGCATGCTTTCTCAGAAAATCGGGAATAGTGCTACCTCAAGACCCTGCTATTCCACTCTTTGGAATATACTCAAAAGATGCTCCACCACACAACAAGGACATTTGCTCAGCTATGTTCATAGCAGCCTTATTCGTGATAGCCAGAATCTGGAAAAGACCTAGATGTCCCTCAGATGAAGAATGGATGAAGGAACTGTAGTACATACATTCTGTGGAATACTACCACTCAGCTATTAAAAACAAGGAAATCTTGAAATTTGCAGGCACATAAATGGAACTAGTAATGACCATCCTGAGTGAGTTAACCCAGACCCAGAAAAATACACATGGTATATACTCACTCATAATTGAATACTAGCCCGACATGGATGTCCTCCGAGAGTTCTCAGCGGAGGATTGCAGCAGATGCTGGGACTTGCTAATGGGACTCCAGGTGAGAGAGGTTTGGGAGAATGGGGAAATAGAAGGACCTACAGGGTCCTGAAACCCTACAAGAAGCCCATCAAGGCTGGCAGATCTGTACTCCGGGGGGCATACACAAACTACTGGACCAACCGAGGACATTGCATGCAGTAAACCTAGACCCCCTTATTCAGATCTAGCCAATGGATAGCGCATTCTCCACATTTGTGTGGAGAGCAGGGACTGACTCTGACATGAACTCTGATGTCCCCTATTTAACCACTTCCTCTTGGTGGGGAGGCCTGGTGGCACTCAAAGGAAGGGGAAGCAGGCTATGAGATGAGACCTGATAGGCTGTGATCTTATGGTGGGGGAGGAGGTCCCCTTTTGTCACAGGCCTAGGAGAGGGGAATAGAATGAAAGAGGGAGGGAGAGGGGACCAGGAAGATACAAGTGAGGGGACAACAATTGTAACCTGAACAAATTATTTAAATTAAAAAAGAGAGATCTAGAAGAAAAAATGTTTTAAATGGATGGCAAGTGGAGAAAGTTTTTTAAGCCCTTCTTGCCCTGCCCCACCACACCACACCACAGCCTGCCCTACCCTGTTCCACCCTGCCCTACCTGACTCCATCTTGCCCTGCCCCACCTTGCTCTGCCCTCATCAATGGGGGAATGGGCTCCTGACCAGCTCAGACCTCTGCTTTGAACTGTTCTGTCACTCACTCTCAGTTACACACTCATGAGACAGAGCAACGCAGCTCTATAGGAATAAAAGTCTAATTAATCCAGGCCTACAATATTAATGCCATCCTCTTCCAGGCACTCCCTCTTCTTGTGAGGAATTCGGTTGAACCTATTTTTCTTGACATGTGCTTGGATGGCTTTCAGAATGAACAAGCCACAACACTCCTTTCAAGTCAAGAACTCAGACCCATGATTGATATCTTTGCATCTTTCCCCAGACCTACAACCTTTGGCTTATATCTGTAGGTTGTAGTGGGAGTAGTTGGCAAATTCAACTGTCTCTTTTCATTTGATTTACTATGTTTTAAGAGTGTTTTTATTTTATATTTTTTACCATCCTATTATATAAATAAGATAATAATGGGATCACAAAGCTGGTCAATGATTCTCTAGAATGTGGCTTTTCTATTATTTTTCTATTTTGAAGTTTTAGCAAAAATTCTGAAACAAAAAAAAAGTTTCATTCAGTAGCATCCTGAATATACATTGCTAACTAGAGTTTGGACAATAAGAATTGTTTTTATCCTGCAGTAATCCAAGAATTAACACTTCCCTTTATAAAAGATGAGAAGTTTATAGCATAATTTCATCATTGGCCTTCTAGGGGCAGTGGACAGAAGTCACTTCAGTAAAGGGTTGTACCTCCATCTTTTCTATTTTATTCAAGGCCTGTGAAAGCAAATAGGAATAACTACAGCTGTACAGCTGTCTGCCTTTGTGTAGGGAAAGAATTAAAATAAAGAATAAAGCTCTTCTTTGAGGAATCTTGAAAATTGACACCCCTCCCCCGTTTCGTATTTCTGTGTTCAATGCAATCGCCTTCAGCCTTTACTCCATCTCTTTTTTTTTTTTTTTTTTTTTTTTTTTTTTTGAGACAAGGTCTCTCTGTGTTAGCCTTGGCTGTCCTGGACTCCCTTTGTAGACCAGGCTGGCCTCGAACTCGCAGCGATCCGCCTGCCGAGGTGTAAGTTGCTTTCTCGTCCTTGCTTCTGTGTCCCGGGTCTGTAATGGGGTTGTTTGTCTCTCTCACTCTGCAATCCCTCTTTCTATCCCATTCTGCTCTTCATCTCATTGTACAGCCCTCATGTCAATAGACTGATGTTTTCAGGGAGTTTCTCTGCGCTGTGGAATCAGTCAGCACAAGTGTGCTCTCTGAGAGTGTTTTCTTTCAGACTACGCTCCGTGTGAAAGTTCCTGGTTGCTGTTCCCCTTGGCTTATGTGCATAGACTTCTGGAGGTTTGGTTAGGGCTCCGTATCAGTCTTTCCAGGTTGCATTCTTTGTGTTCCTTTTGCTATAGTTTTGTTACTGTGGAAAGTCTCCCCACTCTGACACCGCGTGTGAGAACTGTTCTCATTTCCCCTGTAGTCAGTCTGAGATGGTGGCTTTCAGAAGTTTCCCCCACTCTCATGCTGCCTGAGGTGTGGGATGGGTGAAAGAAGTGTGTAATTTTTTTAGGTTTGGTAAAGCTGTTTAATATATAAAGAAGAATTTTTCTTATTATTTTTGCATTTATAATTTATAATGTATCATGATTTAAAAACAGCTGTCTTGGTGAATTTTTAAAAAAGCAGCTGTCTGAGTAAATTTCCTCATTTTTGTTTAGAAACTTAATTTTCTCTTCTTGAAATTAGTAAGACTATAAACAAAAATATGTGTAGTTGAATAATGAAAACATTAAAATTGAGACCACAATCACAAGCAGTTATTTTTCTAGAGGAAATTTCCTAAGTTTTATGGATAACAAAAGTGTAAGGAAAGTAGCAGGTGCACTTTTCAAGTCCCACTACTCCAGAGACTGAGGCAGGAGCATCACAAGTTCAAGGATCCTCTGCCCACCCCCAAAAAAGAGCTATCTTAACAGGATAGAATACAGTCCTCATCGGAGGACTGAGCACTGGTCCCTAGGATATCCAGGGCCACTGGTTTCCATTTCCCAGGCTTTGGCTCTGACCTAGCTCACCTCATCTGTGGAAAAGGGAAGGTGTGAAGCAATGCCAGCCTCTTCTCTGATCACAGGATTCTGTATAGCTTTCACTCTGCATTTTTTTCTTAACTTCCCACAGTCAAATTCTTGGCTTTAACTATTTTGGATAGGCCTCTGCTAGTGTAAAACTGCCTTCCTGCAGCCCCAATTCTGGGCTGTCTTCTCTCCTCATAGTCAGGGAAGTTTGACGTCTATTAGGACTCATCATTAGCTCAAACCCTTGAACTAATTCTACAGAGAAAGGAAGTTCAAAAGTGCCTTAAATATTTTTTAAAGATTCAAAAATACCTTAAATATCCATAACTCGACTGGATTTTTTGGATTAGGTAGATTAGTTAAGAAAATAGAAGTTTAAGGGAGTTTAAATTTGTCACAACTAGGAAGAGAGAAGTAGTGTTTTATTCAGGTGATCAGCCTCAAAGCCTTGACTGATCATTTAGGGTGTCATTTGTGACATCTGTGGTTCCATATTATAATCTCCTATCCTGATAGCTTATGATTGTCAATGCATCAATCACCTGAGAAGCTCTTCCCAAGCAATGCCAGCCTGCTCCCACATGCTGAGGGTGCTCTGTGTTGATACCCAATAGCTGGTTCTCTATGCAATAACCAAACTTCTTCCCTAATGATTTATAATTAAAACCCCTTAAACTCTAGGTGTATATCCAGACCCTGTACTGATCTCTACAATCTATCCTTTAACTGGCTCTCTGGACATCGTATGAGCCTGGATCCTTGCTGTGCTTTTATAGATTCTTAGCCAATGCCTGGACACCAGTATCACAGCCCTGATCACCAAAAACAAATACTTCTGATGACATTAATCTGATGACCTCTTTGGTTCTTGAGATTCCCCTTCCTATACCTCTTGTCTGTCATCATAGGGTGTACCAACATCCTTCCTTCAAAACGCACATATCATTTTTCCAGAAAATTTCCCAAACATTGTGGGAAGGTCACTTTCCAGGTTCCTGATTTTAAGTACCTGTTATCTGCTACAGTGAACTATCCCTTAATGAAGGAATCTTAGAACATGACAAAAACCAAAAGTCCCAAAATATGAGAATGAGTGAGCATTTTATATGCCTGTGATAAAGGACCATGTTCCATCTCACTAGGATTGGGGCAGTCACAGCTACCACCATCACACACAGGCCATCAGTATTACTGGACTGGCACTGTCGGCTGCAACCATAAATCTACCCATTTCCCATTATTTTGTAGTTTTCTGAATTAAAAAAAAAAACTGAGCATTGTGCTCTCCTATATGAAGCAATAGCGTGCACACTGCCTGCTACAGAGTACAGAAGTGCAGTTTCTGCAAGCTATTTAAAAACCTGGAGGAGACGAGACATTTCCCTAATTTCAGCATCCTATAAAAAAAACAGTTAATGAATAATGAATCCATTCATTATTGTTGCATAAATCAGAGGCAAAAATCTTCTGAGTAAGAGAAAGGAAGGGGAAACTTGAATTCCAAGCTAAATATAAGACTACAAATTAAAATGATACCTCAAAATGCTAAATGAAAATACTAGCACACTGAAATTTCATGACTTAGAAATTAACTTGATTCAAAACTTCTGGGATATAAAAAGCCCCAAAAAGGGATTAACATTCGATGATTTACAACTTCAAAGAAAGGACTTACTAACACTTGATAAGATGTTAACTGAATTCAATGATGGTTCTTGGGAGTCATTGGTAACTTATCCTAACTAACCATGAACTGACAATGTCTAGGTTTCATCTGGTTACCCTAAAAGCAAGGTTCTCGTTGGAATGAGCTGCACATCTACATATTCCAATTGACTTCAGGTAATCTAAAACAATTAAACAATATGGCTGTGGGGCCTTTAAATATTCTCTATAGTTCTCCCAACTGTTCCCTGTGTGAGGAATTTAATGAGTATTTCAAAAAATTTTTTTAATATTTCAACTGTTGCCTGAAAAATACTTTGAAAGTCTAATTCAAATATTAACAATACCAGCTGTAATCCTGTACTAATATCTATCAATGAAACAACACTTAGATTGAAGCAAGTGACATTATATATCTTCCTAGCAGATAACCAAATGTAATAGAAATCAAATTACCAAGACAATCCCGCTTTAAATGTAAAAATTTATAAGATCACTTTAAAACTAATAAATCACAATAAATATACACAAAAGGTTCTGAATTCAACTCTTGGGCTTGTGAGAGCTTTTGTGCTGTTGTGCATTGATGTGGCAAGCCTTCAGACAGGATGAAATCCCCCATGAAGAGGGCTCAAAAGGATGAGGTTTCTAACTGCTTTTTCTGTTTTGTATGACAGAATTTTGATTGCAACATTCCCACGGGGTCTCTTCCAATTTATTCACATAAATAGTAATGCTTCTAGGGTTCCTGTGGTCAGTGCAAAGAACACGACTCTTACTTCAAAGTGGGTGAGGTAGACTTTGTTCTGGAACTTCAAATATGGGTGGTCAGACCCTGAGAACACATATTGAGGTTATCCCAAATTCTGTGTTCCAACGAAATAACAAATTTATGAGTCTTATAAGAACAGAAGAAAATCACAAATCAAATCATTTTCTAAACACATTGAAGGAAACATTGGGCTTGTGGGCTCCAGCAAAGTAATAAAACCTCTGCTAGAGGCCTTGGGTCTACCCTTTAGCTTTTCTGTTGGTAGAAATTGGTAATCTGGTTGCACATTACAACGGATTTACCTATTAGTCACAAGGATATTAGGTCACATACAGCAATGGGCAGTAAATAGTATTGAGAGGACTAAAGATAGCCCATAATAATTTGACTCTGGATCTCCCACACTCCGACATCTCTTCATTACTGAAGTTCTAATCAGTGTTTAACATTGTGAAGGCAACATTAAAAGGTACAGCCTCTTTCCAGGAAATTTCATTCACAGTGAATCTAGAGACATCATGAAAATTATAAGTATCACTTCTTGCAAACAATTGAATATAGTTTCTAAGAAAGATACAAATATATACATAAGCAAAACTCACATCACACAGTACAGTTCTGATAATCAGGTCCAAACTCTACTAAGGAAATAATAAACATCTTCACCACTGTGGCCCAAACAGTATTCATCACAGAAACCCTAAATACCTTCTTTCTATTGCACATTACTGTGATGCCCCATAAGGAAGTATCATTAAGCATGCCTTTGAGAACATTGGCTCATGAACACTGCCTACTAATATCCAACCATTTCCCACAAGTTCTATGAAACAGACAACAGTCAGATTCAGGATCCTTCACTCAGCAGCTTCTGGCTCAGAGACTCAATGACACACAAGAACCCCTCCTCTTTAACATATTTATTATCATAAAATTTCAATACAACAACAGAATTTATCATAGGGGAGCTTAGACACATTGACCTCGGACTTCGTTATTTAGAAATGCAGTATATTTAGTTTCCTAATTTTGCTTTATCTCTTCTTGCCGTTGCAGCTCCAACTCTAACTTTCTTCTCTTCTTAGTATTTTATTGTCATCATTAGCATTTTCTCCAGCTTTTCACCATCTTTTTCTTTAAAGAAGAAAAATTACATGGTGACACTGAAATAAATGCATTCTCCAAAATATAAAGCAGGGATGGGTAGGTGACTGTGAATGAAGTGTTTGCTGCACAAGAATAAGGAACTGAGTTCATATCCCTAGTACCCACCTTAAAAGCCAAGTTTGGCAGTTGACATATATATAATCCCATAGTTAATTAGTAAAGTATTTGTTATGCAAGCATGGGAAACTGAATTCAAATCCCCAGCCCAGGTGCAAATGGAGCCTAACATGCCTATCCCTGGGAAGCAGAAGTAGGAGTATCTCAGAGGCTCACTAGCCAGAAGGAATGGCCCAATCCTTGAGTTCCAGGTTCAGTGAGAGACCCTGTCTCAGAAAATAAGGTGTAAAGAAATAAAGGAAAATACCTGACATTGACCCCTGGCCCCACCCAAACATGTACATCACCCCTACACATACTGGCATGTGCACCTGCAAATACATATACACATACATGCATATGTCATAACATATATGTCAAACAGTTCTACAAAAGAAAACTTGAAACCACTAGTTATCATAAGAGTTGTGATTGGATTGATAATTTGAGTATTCTAAGAAGTCTTTCCTTTAGAAACCTGGGTAAGAAAAATTAAATATAAATATTACATTATGTGAAAGGCATTTTCAAAGTATAAGTTTGCTGCATAAAAAGCAATTTCAGCAGAGAGATTATAATTTTGGTACAAAAACGTTATCACATGAAAACATCCCAATTCCTTTAGAAATGTACAACATGATAATATAAATATCCCGTTTAACTAAATTATAAGAATAATGTATAATTATTGAAACCTCATAGTCAGATTGCTGGAATTTTCCACAAGAATTGCTACAGAAGAAATAAAGTTGGTGTGCTAGAAAGATGATGTACTACAAAGAGGTGCATGACACCAAGTCTGATGAACTGATGTTCCCAAGGGACTCACATATGGAATGAGAAAACTCCCACAAGTTGTCCTCTGGCTTCTACAGTATTCCATGGTGAAGCCCAAGCACACACACACACACACACACACACATACACACAGATGATTAGATGATGATGATGAAGATAGATAGATAGATAGATAGATAGATAGATAGATAGATAGATACATAGATACATAGATACATAGATACATAGATACATAGATACATAGATACATAGATAGATGATAGGTAGATTTGTAATTATTTTTTCAGAGAAGTAAAGTTGGGGTAAAAACAACTAGTCTAGTGTTTGTCTTCATTTGAAAAATTAAAGGTCTTACTGTTAACACAGAAACTAACTAAAAGCAATTATTCAGCACAGCTCTTTCCTCCTTTGTTATACTCATGCCTACTTAAAATGCAAACCAACTCACCAAGTCCTGACCTATTCTCTCCAATTTCTGAATGTCAAACGCTTAGAGACTTGTTGGCTGTCAAGAGTTCGGAGTCTGTAGAAATGGAGAAACTGGACATTTGGCATTTCAACACTCTGAAACAAGTGATTTAATTATTTAATTAGTATAAGAAAAAAGTGTCTACATGGCCATCCGAACACATACACTGTCCTCAGAAATGTCCTCAAATGATAAAGTAACAGTTGGGAGAGAGGATAAAATGCTGCTAGCTTATATGAGTGCAAATTAACTTAGATTTCAGTAATAATAAAACCTACTTTATCAAAAATATAATTACTTACCATTAAAAAATAAAATTGCAGTTAAAGTATGCTTTTTCTGATAAGTTACGGAAAGTTTGTGTTACTCCATAATTTACATAATGATAAATTAGAACATTAATTGGAAAAGTGTCTGTTAATGTTTTCCCTTTACTATCACTTTTCTTGATCACTTTTGAGCCTAAAAATAACTTAACTGGGCTTGGAGAGATGGCTCAGCAGTTGAGAGTGCTTACTGACCTTGCAGAGTTTCCATCTTCTGTTCACAACATTGACATCAGACAGCTCACAGTTGCCTGTAACTCCAGTTTCAGGGGAACCTCTTGGCTTTACGTGGGCACCTGCATGCATGTGGTGCACATACATTCACATACATTTTGGTTTGTTTTCTATTGCTGAGGTAAAACACTGATCAAAAGCAACTTGAGAAGAAAAGGATTTATTTGGCTAACAGGTTGCAGCTCATCATCAAGAAAAAACAAGACAGGAAACTAGAGACAGGTACCAAAGTAGAGACCATAATAGAATGCTACTTACTGGTTTAATTCCAGGCTCACACTCAGCAAAAAATTTTATACTACCCAGCACCAACTTCCCAGGGGTGGCATTGCCCACAGTCAGCTAGACTCTCTTCCTAAGTGGTGGGATTATAAGCAGGCACCAATATACCCATAAGATATCCAACCCAGGGCTTCAAACACACAAGCACTCTACCACCTAAGGTATAGCCCAGATTTAGCTTTAGAATTAATGTAAAAGGTAAGGAACGCATGCATGCATACATACACACACACACACACACACCACCACCACCACCACCACCACCACCACCACCACCACCACCAAAGGTTGTGAGTATGTCCACATTTCCCAGTGTGTTCCTTGGAAACCTAGATCTAAGCACCTTCTCCTTGAGTGAATTTTTGTTTTGATACATCTTCCTTTTACCAGACATTTTACTTTTGCACATCAAATATACCAAAAAATACACAAATTACTCCTCATATTGAAATTAATGTCCATATCAAGAAATGGCTGGAGAGTTTTTGTTTTGTTTTGTTTTGTTTTTTAGTGCTTACTTGCTGAGGACCCACGTACAGTTCCTAGCACCCACATGGTGGCTCACAACCATCTGTAACTTCAGGAGATCTGATGCCCTCCTCTGACATCTGAGGGTACCAGGCACATCAGCAGTGCACTTATATACATGCAAGCAAAAAAAGTAAATAATAAATAAGTAATAGGAACAATGGTTACCAGAACTCTGAAAAGTCTCTTTGAGTCCTAGACAAGTAACTACTGTCCTATTATCTAACAATATAATGTTGCCTGTTATAACCTTTATATAGATAGAATCATTCATTACATACTGTCTTTGTGTTTAAATTCAATTGGTCAAAATTATGTTGGTGAAATTCATTCATGTTGCTGCATGCAGTCATTTGTCAATTCTCACTGTTATGTTCTTTTGTTGTTGAATTCATCACACTTTGTTCATCCATTCTACTGTTGAGAACTCTTTGAGCTGTTCCCATGAACATTCTAGCACATCTTTTACTAAATATAGACGTACTTTTTGTTGGGTATATAATCTAAGAGTTTCTTGAGTTATGTTGGACTGTAAGACAAGCCATATGTTCATAGTTAGTGACTGTTGCCAGCCAGTATTTCCATGTGGTATACTAATCAGAGCTCCCAGCACTGTGGATGAGATGGCCCACTTCCTTCACAACACTTGAAATTTTCTTTGTGATGTGGTATCACTGCACTGCCCAAAATGGCTTCCAAACCCTGAGCTCAAGTAATTCTCATGCCTCAGGCTCCTGAAAAGCTGGGTTGTGTACCATCGTAGTCTGCTGTGCTGGGTATTTTCTACGTTAAGTTTAACAGTTCTTCTGTGATTATGTTGCAGTTTCAATTTTCGTTTCCCTAGTGCCTAAAAATTTGCACAGTTTTATCTGCTTCTGTCGGCTATTTAAATGTCCTCAGACATGACTAACTGAATCCATTTCTTTAAGTTGTGTCCATTTGTATATGATTTACGGGTGCTTTTGTTTTATGTAAAGTTTCTGCTGGAGAATATGTATGTGTGTAGTGTATGCAGTGTCTGGTGGGTGTGGAGTATGTACTTGTGTGATTATGGTGTGTGTGTGTGTGTGTGTGTGAACATATATGTGAGTGTGATGTGTGCAGTGGGTGGTGGGTGTGGATGTGTGATGTGTATACATGTGTGAGTATGTAGTGTGCTTGTGTATATAGTGTTTTTGTGTGAGTGCAAGGTGTGTTTGTGTGAATGAATATGTGTGTGTGCTGTGTGAAGTGGGTGGTGGTTGTGATGCGTATGTGTTTGTGGTATATATGTGTATGAGAGAGAGAAGGGGGCATGGAGGTTGGTATGTGTGTATGTGTACAATGTGTATGTATATAAACATATTTCGCCTGCGTCTATATCTTGTCTTATTATTCCTTTAATGCTTAGTTTAGTAAATATAACTTAAGTCACATGGGACGATTTATGATTCCTTTCCCTCTGCGTAGCTTATAAAGACTGGTTTCAGTCCTAATCCTGAAGATAGGTCTGTCCTGCCTTACAAACACACTGGCCTGTGTTCTCTTCTAAGTCATGCTGATTTACCTTTCTGAATCATTCAAGAAGCAGGGATGATTTTTTTACTCCTATGGATATCCAATCCATTCAGTGCCTTTTATTGAAAAGAGCATACATTATCTGTTGCACTGCAGGGCCACATTTATCATGAGTTACTACGAGGTCTTCTATAGGCCTCTTATTCCATTCCAAAACCTGTCTGTCCTTATGCCAGAACACAGTGCCTTAATTGTATGAAACCTTAAATAAAAGTAGATGCATGTGTATGTGTTTGGGTTTATATGTGGCAATATGAAGAGAAACTAGTTGAAGAGATACATAATGCTACCATACACATAGCGTGTGTGTGTGTGTGTGTGTGTGTGTGTGTGTGTGTGTGTGTATGTAACATATATTCCTAAATTCAATTTAAATCTGAAACATATTTCCATTGAACATCTTGTAGAACCAGTGTTCTAAGTAATGCACTTTGGGAACAAAGTAGATATGTTTTCAGACAGTAAGAGCTGACCCTCAGGCTAAGGTTGCTTATGAAAACTTACAGCTCTCAGCATGAGACAGGCCTTCTAATTTTCTTCAAAAGCCGAATGAGATCAATTACACTGAGCTTTCACCTTCCAGGTATCTACTTACAGAAATGTAGTGGGTAAAATAAAAAATCTTCTTTCGTACATGCCTTACATGTCTGGATTCTACAGACTTTGATGCTTCCTCCTTAACTCAGAATCAGAGGCTAGCAAATGAGTTCTTCTAACACGGGGATGCTCCACAGTGTCTTCCTGCCCACCATAGGTGTCTGCAGTTATTCCTTTACTTAAGGCATCAGAAATTCTTATCAGCACAACCTTAAAACGTGTGGCTTCATACAGGGCTCAACATGTTGAAATCCTACTTTTTATTCAAAGATGGAAAAGAGCTCCAAAGATGGAAAAAGATCCACAAGCCGTTTGAACCTCTGCTTCAAGCCCTTCTTATTTACATTATAATCAAGGTTCCAAGATCATTTATCACCTAAATGAAGGTCTGTCCTGCCTACACCCATCATCTTTATGATTCCTGACTGCTCAAGGATGCTTGGCACATAGTCTAATCAATGTCACCAGTATCCTGAGACGAGAGATCTAAGATGTCTCTTTTATTATTTTATAATAATAAAATTTCTACTAGCTAGTGTTTTGTCAACTTGAAACAAGCTAGAGTCATTTGGCAAGAAGGGGCATCAGTTGAGAAAATTCTCCCACCAAATGAGCATGCAGAAGAGTCTCTGAGGTGTTTTATTAATTAGTGATTGATGTGAAAGTGACCAATCAGTTGAGGGTGGTGCTACCCCAGGCAGGTGTTACTGAGCTGTATAAGAAAGCAGGCTGAACAAGCCCTGGGAAGCAAGCCAGTAGGCAGCATCCCTCCATGGCTTCTGCTTCAGGTCCTGCCTCCAGGTTCCTTCCTTGCGATCTTCTCTGTTTCCCCTCAGTGACAGGCTGGGACCTGGGCATTGTAACATAAAATAAACATTTTCCTTTCCACTCTACTTTTGTCATAGTCTTTTATCACAGCAATAGAAACATTAACTAAATCACTAATGTACATTTTAAAAAACAGTTATTTTTAATACATTTAGCTAAAATAACAATTCACTAGA
Organism: Acomys percivali; assembly: GCA_907169655.1. Lineage (NCBI taxonomy): Eukaryota > Metazoa > Chordata > Mammalia > Rodentia > Muridae > Acomys > Acomys percivali. The sequence continues at coordinate 154,554,450 of OU015742.1, read as the reverse complement.
AAAATTGTGTGTGTGGTTTAACAAACAGTAGAAAATGTATTTTAATCAGCCACACACTAAGTAAACTACATCAAGTATGCTGGTTGAAGTGAAATTTATGGAGTTTACTAGTATGTCTGTAAACATGTACTCTAATGCCTTTTCAGAGCTCTTACAAGACTCTGGGGCTTTGTGCAGCACTGGACCACACCACTGGGGCTTGGAGTCCTTAAATATTGATCTGCCCTCACTAAGGTGAGGTACAGGGGAGAAAGCCCAAGAAGCCAGATCTGAATTCATGCAAACATTTGTCCCATTGCTGAGCACCACTGAACAACTCACCTGGACACTTGAACCTTGCTTTCCCAATTTACAAATTAATACAAAGAATAATGTTTATCCCTAAATTTTTGATATGAGAATTCTGTAATGTGTTACCTGCCATTTAGCATTTAACTCAGTTTGCATTCTCTCTTTTTTCTTCAGTGCCTATTCCAGTGCCACAGTCATAGGTCTGTTACCAGAGTCTCACATGCTAACAGCTGCCATCAGCTCAGAAACATGCACTCCTCAGTGTCTCAATGCTTCAGGATAACCTAGTTTTTAAGACTACAAATGTGGCACATAAGACCAACAGACAGTCAAACGTGAAACGACTTCCAGAAAGATGACATTCAGAGACCCAAGTGGTAAAATCAAAATGTCAGGATCAAATTCAGTGCTGCCATGCTAGACCTATAGTATCGGTCCAGGCATAATGCTGCCCCTGCCAGTCACAGCATAGTCTACTATACCAGAAAAGACTATCTAAATGTTCTACCATTTCTCCAAATCAAAGTCATAAATGGCTGAATTTTTTGATCCTAGAACATAGAATCATGAGGCAATTTTCAGGAGGAAGCAGTTAAATATACCAGCTTATAAGCCATAACATTACAACGACTATAACACAGAATGTGATCAGAAAATATTTCAGGTTAAGTCTTAGAAATGTTCTGCACTGTAAGATCTGAAATGATAGGCATTGCTCAGGAATAATGTGGCTGACACAAAAAAGCAAAAAAATAAAATAAAAGTAGGAGATGAATGGAGAGATAAGTGAAGGCAATAAGAGGTGAAAATAAACAAAATAGACTACATACATATGTAAATTTGTGAAATTTTAATGAAAATTAAATTTATCAGTAAGAATCACGTGTCTAAAGAATCAGAACCAATAGAAATCAACAGTGGGAACTCTTCTGTTACTGCAGGAGTCACAAAGTCACATAGCAGCCTTTGCTGCTTAAAGCTTTGCTGGCCAAGAGACCACTTAATGATGTCCTGTAGCAATCTTAGTTATGTCCTTATCTATACACATGTAATGTTTTGCCCAAGACTTTATTCTTACATGTTTGCCAAAAATCTTCACAGAGCCAAATATAATCCTGAAGTCCATGAGTAGGTCATTTCATACACAAGAGGCAATGGTACCAGGAAAGAAAACAACAAGGAGAGAATATTCTGATCTAGGTCAATACAATGAAATTGAAACTTTAGCCAGGCATGGTAAGCCTAATACTTCAGAAGCTAAGGCAGGAGTACAGCCACTAGTTCAAGGCTAGTATGGGCTATGTAGTATCAAGCCAGCCAGAGCTGTAAAACAGGACCCCAAGACCCTGCCCTCCCCACAAAAAAAAGTCATATAAAGTCATAAAATAGAACACTACACAGTCTTCAAAAATAATAATGGAAAAAAATCTTTATTGGCAGAAGTGGCTAAAAAGCAAGCAGACATAAAACTAACAAGGAAAAAAATCAAGATACAAAAGTGTGACTAGTATGCTGTCTTTTCTGTAAGAATGAAGGAAGCAGAACGCAAATATCAATACCTTTTAGTATTAAACAGAATATAATCCAATTTTTATAATTATGGTTGTATCTGGGGAAGAGAGAAAACAAATGTAAAGATTTGCCTTCTCTAAGAATGTCTTGTTCATAGTTATGATCTTGAAACATGGGTCACAATTTTTAAAATGAATTTTATAAAATATCTAAACCTTAGTTGAGATAAAATATGCATGCTTCAACCTTTTCTGCCCATTAAATACAACTACAAAAATCTAGACTTGACAGATGTAAAGGCACCTATTGGATGACTTAAAGTACTTAACAGCAGGTGTTAGAACTCTGAGTTCCACCAAGTGGAGGCAAGCATGGCAGTTTCCCTGCAGTATTCCCAGGCTAAAACTTAACAAAGACAGAAGATGTGAGCTTTATGGTGCAAAGAGAAAATCAGAAGCCCACCAGCTCT